>OX621261.1:10730200-11980200 GCA_951640165.1 Pseudoips prasinana
ATATAAGCTATATTACTATAAAGTTTCATCAAATTCCGTTCGGTAGATTTTGCGTGAAAGAATAACAAACATCCATCCATACATCTTTGTCATGCATACTTACACATTTTCGTATTTATAATATTACTAGCTGTGCCCCGTGGTTTTACAAGCATTAAAATAAAGCCTATGTGTTATTCCGATATATAAGCTATATTACTACAAAGTTTCATCAAAATCCGTTCGGTATTTTTGCGTGACGAACTAACAAACATACACCCTCACAAACTTTCGCCTTTATAATATTAGTGTGTATAGTACGTATTTATGAATATACTAGCTGTGCCCCGCGGTTTTACCCGCGTTGAACTTTATAAATTATCACAGCGCCTCCCCCGTAGGTGACAGCGTGATAATATGTGGCCTATATGTTGACCCGACCTCTTAGTAATATTCATTAAAAATTTGAAGTAAATCCATGCAGTACTTTTTGAGTTTAGCCCGGACATACATACCGACAAACAGACGCACAGACAAAAATTCTAAAAACTATATTTTTGTCTTCGATATCGATTGTAGATGACGCCCCAAGTCCGCCCTTTTTAAAAAAAAAATTATGTACACTTTTGACTTTCCTACGATTTTATTATATGTATAGATAAGTATGTTTATCAGTTGTCTGGTTGCCATAGTACTGGCTCTGTCTAGTTTGGTATCCAATGGCAGTGTGTTAGATGTCGTAAAATATTTATTTTTTACTAGCTGTTACCCGCGACTTCGTCTGCGACAGTTTAAAATTATTAAATTACTAAAATGGCTATTTTAAATATACGGGTTGGTGATAAAAGAGTTAAAATTTAGGGTTGCATGTATTTCTTAATGTCACATTATAGAAAAATAAAAACAAAAATGTTGACTACAAATTAAAAAAAAAATTAAGGTTTAACAACCTTTATCTCCCCTAAGGGTATGAAAAATAGATAGTAGCCGATTCTCAGACCTACTGAATATGCATATAAAATTTGGTAAAAAATCAGTAAAGCCGTTTCGGAGGAATAAGGTAAGTAAATAACATTGTGACACGAGAATTTTATATATTAGAAGAAGAAAGATTGAAACGCGGATTGTGTAAAAATGTATTCATTAAGTACTTTAATAAAACACCTCTTTTCGTGTAAAGAATTAAAAACAATCTCAAACCATAAACAAAAAAATAGAACGTCATAAACCACCGTTTCTAAAACATTGCCATACGCTACTGTGTCAACAATTAAACCGTTACAAAATGGCGGCCATAGACAAACAGCGTTCTAAATTCAAGCGTATTCTATTTCGGGAATATTGGCGCGAAATTGGGACGATAGGCACCGTTATCATAGTAATTGGTTAGTTAGATCCGTTGGTCTCTCGTGAATTATGGCATACAGATGTATTGAGGCAATAAAATGGTATTATTGCATTATTTCGAAGTCCCCCACTGAGAAAAGCATAGCAAGAGAGTTGGCAGTAGTTATAAACTTTATCACCAGAGGAGAGCCAGTAAAAAATATGTTTCTGGACATGATACAGATCAATCGCAAAATTTGATATATAATAATAATAATATCCTGTGACATTATTTACACACGGCCATCTGATCCCAAACTAAGCAGAGCTTGTAATATGGAAACCAGATAACTGATATAATACATATACTATTTTTCTTTTGTAAATACATACTTATCAGACATGTTCGTACACACAAATATCTGTCCTGGGTGGGAATCGAACCGACGACCTCCGGCGTGAAAAGCAAGCATTTGCGAACCACGCCAACAGGCCATCATGTCTGGAGATTTAAAAATTAAAATCCTTACAACTATTGTAAATGCGAAAGTGACTAACTGTCGCGCTTTCATGCCATAACTACTGAACCGATTTAAATGGGATTTTAGTACACAGATAGTCTAGAGCCTGACAAAGGACATAGGCTACTTTTGAATGATAAGAACGGGTTGTATGAGGTTGACAGGGGGGATGAAAAGTTGTATGTAATCATCATCATTACAGCTAAATAAGTCTACTGCTGGACAAGCCTCTCTCAAGAATCGTCTTGGGGGGGATATGCCATAATCGCCACGCTTGGCAGACGGGTTGGCGATCGCAGTAAGATGGTCATAGTAATCAGAGGAAGCTGCTGCCCATCCTCTGGTAGATATTCCATCGGGTCGACTTCTACGCCCCCCACGGGATGAGATGGGGTGATGATATTCTGATTCCGATATTTGTCTAATAATGACGATATGTAAGTATCGTCATTATTAGAGCTAGAAGGTTGAAAATTATTGTTTTAGGCTGTTGAATCTATAAAAGTTACTATGACATTTAAGGTTTATATATGTTTTACCCTCAGAAGGGTAAAATAACAAAAGGGAATAGGGTATGATAGTTTGTATGGAAATATATAAGGTCTATGTGAATATTTTATAAGTTTGAGACTAGAGACAAAATATTAGAGATATACTGATGTAACATTTACAGAGTCATTATAAAAAACTGTTCCGTACCATCATCTCTAAAACGAGCAAACAATTCACTTTTGTTGCATGGGAGCACCCTTAAATATTTATTATATTTTGTTTTCTAGTATTTGTTGTTATAACTATCACGTTTCATGAGATACAGCCTGGTGACAGACGGATAGACAGACAGACAGTGAAGTCTTAGCAATAGGGTACCCAAAGGATAGGTTTTACCCTTTGTGTACGGAACCTTAAAAATGGGAACGAAGTCGCGGGCACGGCGGGCATATATAATTTCTTTTTTAATTTGAAGAAGTAGATATGAATATCTCAATAATCATATAAAACGTCTTATATAAATATAAGACCTCATTACCGCTAGACTAATAAGGGAGTCCATGATATATAATGATATACTTATGTCAACAAAAACAAATTTAATCTTTTGTAAATATCCCCCAATCGGAATAATTTTAATCTGGTAACATACAAACTGCTGTGTGGTGACGGCGACAGATATCGGAATCAGAATATCATCACCCCATCTCATCCCGTGGGGGGCGTAGAAGTCGACCCGAGGGAATATCTACCAGAGGATGGGCAGCAGCTTCCTTCTGATTACTATGACCATCTTACTGCGATCGCCAACCCGCCTGCCAAGCGTGGCGATTATGGCATATCCCCGCAAGACGATTCTTGAGGGAGGCTTGTCCAGCAGTGGACGTATTTGGCTGTAATGATGAACATACAAACTGCGCAGTATCGGCAAAATTTGGAACAAAGTATTAGTGTCAAGATTTAAGATAACGCTGTTTCTGGGCAGATTTATATGTACATATTACTACATATACAGGGTAACTTGTAAAACACCAACAACCTCGCATAACTAGATATCTAACATCTTAAGCAACAACTATTGTTATATGCGATCGGACATAACTCAATACATGAAAAATAAAATATTTTACAAGTTTTTGTTGTACAGTCGAGACATTTGTAGGTCTATGTTTCATTCATACGAAACTTGGCTCGCGCTTGCGCTGCTAATAATAATAACACTTTCTTCGCCAGATATTTATCTAATTAATTTCACAGCTTGGTAAAGGAAAATTTGGAAACGTTGCATATTGGCGTCAGATATCTCTGCTATGCGCGTAGAGTTATAAACATTCAGACGGGAAATTTAATTAATACTTATTTTTGTACAAAAAGAAAATCTTACAAATTATGAAAAGTTGTAGAATAAAAGTTATTGGTTAGGGTGTTAAATATCTAGTACTGCGAGGTTGTTGGTGTTTAACAAGTTCCCCTATATACAGCTCGGTGATCTCATATCTACTCTATTATCTATCTGTTATCAACTTGGTACACTTCCTATAACAGGCTACGGAAAATTCGTTCGTTACTGCGACCGATAACTAAAGTATTAAATACTCTTTTACCAAATTCGTACTTTAGTCTTTTAGCATAAAGATTCTAAAGAGCTCGTACAGATTTGCTGTGTGGTGATGACGGCGAATATCCGAATATCATCACCCCATCGCATCCCGTGGGGGGCAAATGCCTACAGAACAAATTAAACTTTCCCCCAACTCCATAGTTATTGGAACGAAGTTCCTTATCGCGGGGGAGCTAGACGGAAAAAATTCTTACGAAAAGTTGTCACGATACTTTTTGCAGCTGTGCGGCGTGCGCATGTTTCTCTGTCTGCGTCTCTCTCTCTTATAGAAAACAAGCCAGATATTTTCATTTCTATTTCGCATTGAACAGTGTTGTGTCGCGACGATTATTTGTGTTGAGTGTATACAGGTTTTTTGTACATAATAAATAATAAGAAATAACTTCGTTCCATCCGGTGTCCCTTGACAACTCTCAAGTTTTTTTACTACACAAACGCAGGACGGCTCGAAGCTTACGCCAAGATGTAAACAGCATCCAATTTAATACCCAAACGATAGCAATCCGTATTCAAAACAGAACAAATTTGTTACCTCCTAAGACTTCAATGTTTATAAGATCTATTTATAAATAGAAACCATATCTTTACTAGGTATGTAAATTAAATCTTGATTGGATTCGTCGAGTTGCGTTTGCACAAAATTAGGGCGGGTGAAGGCTATACAACATTTAACTTAATTAATACACATCCTGAATATAGTTTGTTCAGAATCGTTTACTGAATCGATTTATACCATTTTTAATATTGCTAGTTTTTTATTCCAAAATAATTAAAACTACGGAAATATTGTCATATTCACCCTGTACAGTCAAAACAAATTGAAATGGACCGTAAGTCAAAGTAAGAAGACTTTAAGATCGCAGTTTTATTTGTATACATACAAATTCCATCATTCAATACAAAATAAAGAAAAATAAACTTTATTTCAAGAAACTAATTTAGTAAATAACAATGCATATACATGTTAAATTAAAAATTCTGTGTATGTATTATGATTACAACATAATATTCTAATTGGGGTGTTTGAGGGTGTGCGTTAATTACGTTACAAGTTGTATATATACATACTAGCTGTTCCCCGCGGTTTTACCGGCGTTAAACTTTATAAATTATAGCCTATGTGTTATTCGGATATATAAGCTATATTACTGCAAAGTTTCATTGAAATCCGTTGGGTAGTTTTTGCGTGAAGAAGTAACAAACATACACACTCACAAACTCTCGCATTTATAATACTTGCCCCGCGGGTTTGGCGTTAAACTTTATAAGTTATAATAGCCTATGTGTTAATCCAGGGTGTCAACCAATTCCATACCAAATTATATCAAAATCGCTCCAGCCGTTTAGCTATGACAACATCTAAAATAAACCCGTCCCCATACAGAAATAGTTTGCACAAATAAGTCAACAGCGAATGTGACGCAGTCGACGGTATTTATAGAAACAGGTAATCGCGACAACAGAGGGCCGGACGAACCAAGTTCAAACCCTAACGATCGAAATAACTGAGCCTTGGCCAGATAAACGTATTTTGGATGTAATTTTATTTTAATAATTTGTGTCCGTCTATTATATGTTGGTAAAGTACCCCGCGACACAGGGATTAAATGCCCTAATGCGGGCGTAGTTTAAAAAAAAAGAACTGTAGATCATAATGTCCTCAATGGAGACTAGGCATCTGCGTGGGACATATTATAGTGTAAAAGTGTGTACGCAAACACGGGTTCTAGAAAGAACCCCTGTGTTTCCTTCACTCTCATGATCAGACTAGCGACATTACCGGAAAGAGGTCAGGTCCAGGACCGACGGCCTTACGTTCTCTCCAAAGGTGTTTTCTCAAAATAACTTTTTAGCGCGACCCAGGATTTGTACCCAGTACCTCGTTATCTGCGGTTGAACGCGCTACCACTAGCCCACTACCACGAGCTCTCACACACACAATACTAATTTTACCACTTAGGAAGTATCTCTCGCGCAAACTATTGAGTTTAGAAAAAAATTATATTAGAAACCTCAATATAATTTTTGACGACCTATCCATAGATACCCCACATGTATATATATAGGGTACGATGAGTTCCAGTTCTATGCATGGGGAACCCCCAAAATTATTGTTCTTTTTCTATTTTTGTGTTAAAATCTTAATGCGGTTCACAGAATAATTCTACAAGTTTCAACAGTACAGTTCTTATAGTTTCGGAAAAAAGTGGCTGTGACATACGGACGGACAAACAGACATGACGAATCAATAAGGGTTCAGTTTTTTTGCCATTTGGCTACGGAACCCTAAAAATGCGATGCATGTCCACCCGTGCGAAGCCGGGCCGGGCCGCTTGTATGTTATAAGTTCAAAGTAAGTGTAAACCAGTCAGTAATAACTAAAAACCTTGAACAATACATATGCGGAACGTTCTCATTGTAACGAACGATTTAAGTGAGTCATTCAGAAGTAACTCCTACATGACTCACTTAACATGTTTAAAGATAAAAAATAGTGAACCCGCCTTCTGATCTAAAGGTTCCGGGTTCAATCTTTGCACAAGACAAATATTTGTTGGTATGTATATACAAAAAAACAAAGTAAATATCTTTTTTTGAAGTTATACTTCTTTTGGCGCGATGGAGAAAAATGATGAGAGTGAATTTTTACGATGCGCGCGCACACCGACACCAAAAAATTTAACAGCATGAAGTTAGTTCTAGGTGGTATGACAGTGAATTTTTACGATGCGCGCGCATCGTAAAAATAACAGCATGACGTTAGTTCTAGGTGGTATGAAAATTGATAACTATGTTCAAGTTGTATATTAAGAAGTATAACTTCTAACGCGTGTACATAAGTACACACAAGTTTTTTTTTTAATAACTCTGTAGAAATCCCTCCCTCTTACCCACCACTGCAACTCCTGTAAGCCAGGATCTACAGTGGCACACAATGAAATGACACTGAGCGGTGAGGCTCAGGCACGTCCCGGGGAATCACGACAACTGTCTTGGATCCCGCAACGAATTGAATCAGAAAGAAAAAGGAGGAGTTAGAAATGAATAGTTCCACTTCCCTCCAGAGCAAAGCGGGAGACAGAATGATATAAAGAGGCTAGAGCCTCATAAAATGATAGATTTGCAACTAAAGAAGCCAGCTGCAAAAGCACCACGAATCAATTTAAGGGTCCTAAGTGAGCTGTTATATTTGATTCCAATAGTAGGCATGGCAAAAGCGCTTAAACGCACGGAAGTTGTTCCTTGTTGCTACAAGATCCGTATAATAAACTAAATCTACCAGAGGATGGGCAGCAGCTTCGTCCAGAGAACTATGATCATCTTACTGCGATCGCCAACTAGGCTGCCAAGCGTGGCAATTATGGCATTTCCCCCCAAGATGATTCTTGGGTGAGGCTTTTGTCCAGCAGTGGACTTCCTACAGCTGTTTTGATGATACACTATGTCATGGTATTAAAATTTAAATGGTATCCATACAAGAAGCAAAGGTTTTTTATATTTGTTTGACGAACCTGTTGGCGTGGTTGGCAAATGGTTGCTTTTCACGCTGGAGGTGGTGGGTTCGATTCCCAACCAGGACAGATATTTGTGTGCATAAACATGTCTGTTTGTCCCGAGTCTGGGTGTAATTTATCTATATAAGTATGTATTTACAAAAGAAAAGTAGTATATGTAGTATATCAGGTATCTGGTTTCCATAGTCCGGATGGCCGTGTGTGAATAATGTCCCAAGATATTATTATTATTATATTTTAGGTCGACCTTAAAAATTGCTGTAAAATAGTACGCGAGCGAGCCAGACACGCACTTGGCCGCTTTTTCTTTGGTTTCCTAACGTAAGCTATTATTGCACTTCAATAATATCTCGCATTGTTAAAATTTCGACACACATCCGCCATAGACAATTTTAAATTAAATGTTTACCTCATAAAAAACATGCTTACGTAAGCCAATAGAAACTTACGACCTTGTCTATCAAAAGCCAACTAAAAGTAAATAATAATACATGATTTTCTGATCTGTCTGATTTTCAGCAAGACCTTCATAAACGAAATTCAGTTATCTATTACCAAATCCGGTAAAGTCTTCATTATGAACATTATTTTGAATCATTATGCTCAGTATGTACGCTGGAAAAGTGGAATGAGTTCTCAAAACAAAATATCTAAACTGTAAATTTCGATACTTAAATCTGCATTTAATCTTGACAATAACTTAATTTAAGCTACCCAAAAACGAAATAATTACTATTATAAATTAAATATTTCCATGCAATCAGTGTACCTAAATATCTATAGGTATATGTCCCTAGAAATAATTATATTACTACAAACATGCTCTGACTATTTTCAGGCGCTTTTGTAAAGTGAATATAAAACCATTTTAATTGGAACGAAGTTCCTTATCGCGCGTAGCAAAAGACGGAAAAAATTAAGACCGAAAGTTGTAACGACACTTATTGCTTTTTTTTCATTACTAAAATTGAACCTAATGTTTAAGTTTATATTACATTATATTTGTTAATAATAAAATAAATATTATTATAACTAAAAAAATATATATTACAATTCCTTCAATAACTAATCGAAAGGAACTTCGTTCCATCCGGGTGTCCCTTGACACCTCTCAAGTTTTATTTTATTTTAAAAAGGAGTAATAAAAATTCTTTGGATCCACGCTCTGGATGCTGTCAGCGTTCTAATAGAATAGAAGAATTGCCTTAGAAGTACATCACATTACGCCAATAGTTGCGAGAACTGTCGCTTTCAATTACCCCAAACAACTCATTTAATGACCAACAAGCTTAAAAATATACCATTAATCATATGTATGTATGTATGTACTATGTACGTCTGTAAATGACCAAGTACTATTTCCTCAACATATTTACGTCATAACAGGAAAGTTTACGGCAGCCAGATGACGTCACAGCCCATCTGTGCTTCTACCGTAACAATTCACACACACGCCTACATATATGTATGTATGTATAAACTAGTAACCTAGCTGTTTTTTGTATGGCGGACCTCTCAAAAAACGCTCAGTCGACGAAATTTGACTGAGTTGTGGGCTAAACCTATAAAAAAATATCCTACTTCCTACAAATATTAGTAATGCGAAAGTTTGTGATCATGTGTGGATGTTTGTTACTCTTTTACGCAAAAACTACGAAACAGGTTTTGACTAAACTTGGGATTTATATTAAATTTTTAAGAACCGATATAAATTGAGGGAGCTTTCTAAGTTTGTTTGTGTCATCGTACATCCTAAAAGCGTAGACCGTTTTCCATGGATCCAATAATTCATACAAAGTGGGCCAATGGTATCTCGTAGTAACAAGAGATATCTTTGAGATCAAGGTTCTTCATATGACCTCAGTGTTGCCAACGCATTCACTCTTATGCCATACGAGTAAGGCAGGTAAAGTAAACATACAAAAGTGCATTAGCAGGTTGAAGATCATAATTTCAATTGTGCTCCTGTCGCAACCAAAGTTGACAAAAGAATATCAAACCAATATTTTTCTACGCTAGTTGGTGGGTAATAACTAAAATATATATTATTATTCTGTATTTTTTACCGTTGTCCTTGTATTCACCTTGTTTTTTTTTTGTAAAGTCGAGACTCGAGATGAAGCTATTTCTAGTAACAACTGATTTGTACAAATCAGTTGGAATAAAATTCGGTAGCATGTTGTTTTTTTAACTGTATTTATTTAACTGGTCTACCAGCAACACCATTATTGCGAAGGTACATTCTAAATTCATGTTTTCATATATTATAAACATGTTAAGTGTTTTAAGAGAAGTACTACAATACAGTATTTCTAAAGCGCTTATAAGATAAGAACTCTTGTTCTTGTCAAGTTATAAATCCAAAATATTGTTTAATTTGTATTAGTTATCCACCGTAATTAAAGCTTTAAAGCTAGCTATAAAACTTAACAAAAAAGTTATGTAACCTAAATTGTTTAAGAGTACGAATTTATACAATGTGTAAAATAACTATTGCACGTAACTTAAGGAGCTTAATTTGTATATGAAATTGAACCACGTATAGTAATTCAATAAGTAATAATTAATGTCACTAAATAAATGAATAGTCAATAAATAAATAAATATCCTGGTCATATTATTCACGCATGGTCGTCTGATGCCAAGCTAAGCAGAGCTTGCACTATGGAAACCAGCTAACTGATATACTACAAATACTACTTTTCTTTTGTAAATACATACATGTATAGATAATTACACCTCGACTCGGGACAAACAGACATGTTCACTAGAGCAATAGACTGCTTTTTATAACTGCTACTGGACTTCTGAACCCAAATGCATAGGGAGCCGTTGCCAAAAACGAGTATTACAAAGAGAATTTTCGCTCTTGCCAAGTGAGAAAGCCAAAAGACATTTTTTTTTTGTTTTCGTCCGTAATTTTGTAATAGTTATAATTTATTATTACAAAATACAGGTATAGTTCAAAGCCATGGACGACTGCCCAGTACTAGCTTTCAAGGTAACATGGTGTTTACGTACGTTCTCGAAAGATCGACTCCGATTTTATTGGATGTCCGATGGTTTGCGCATCAATTTGAATATGATTGAAAATAAATCGCTAAATTTAGGTGTCATCTATACATATAATAAAATCGTAAGAAAGTCAAAACTGTACATTGAATATTTTTTGAAAAGGATACTTGGGGCGTCATATTCAAACGATAACGAAGCAATATAGTTTTTAGAATTTTTGTCTGTTTGTCTGTATGTATGTCCGGCCAAAACACAACAAGTACTGCATGGATTTACTTCAAATTTTGCATGAATTTGTCACTAAGAGGTCGGGTCAACATAAAGGCTACATATTATCACGCTATCGCCTACGGGGGAGGAGCTGTGATAATTTATAAAGTTTAATGCTGGTAAAACCGCGAGGCACAGCTAGTTGTAAATAGTTATAGACAGATGATAATTAGAAGATACGACGGACCGGCTGGCGTGGTTGTTAAATGCTTGCCTTTCACGCCGCATGTCGTGGGTTCGATTTCCAACCAAGACAGATATGCATGTGCATGAACATGTCTGTTTGTCCTGAGTCTGGGTGTAATTCATCATCATCATGCCAAGTACGTCCACTGCTGGACAAAAGCCTCCCCAAAGAATGGTATGATGGTCATAGTTCACAGAAAAACGCTGCTGCTCGTTCTATGCTAGGTATTCCCTCGGACGATTTCTACGCCCCCCACGGAATGAGATGGGGTGATGATATTCTATGCCATCACCACACAGCATCTGGGTGGTGTAATTATGTATATGTAAATACATACTTTATTTACAAAAAAAAGTTGTATTTGTAATATACAACATGTAACGTAATTAATGCACACCCTCATACACCCCAATTAGAATATTATGTTGTAATCATAATACATACACTAAATTTTGTATTTGACATGTATATGCATTGTTATTTACTAAATTCGTTTCTTGGAATAAAGTTTATTTTTCTTAATTTCGTGTTGAATGATGGAATTTGTATGAATACAAATAAAACTGCGATTTAAAAGTCTTATTACTTTGACTTACGGTCCATTTCAATTTGTTTTAACTGTACCGGGTTAAAATAACGATAATTTCCGTAGTTTTAATTATTTTGAAATAAAAAATTACCTATATTAAAAATGATATAAATCGATTCAAAAAACGATTCTGAACAAACTATTTTCAGGATGTGCGTTAATTAAGTTACATGTTGTATATGTTGCCTGGTTTTCCACAGTACAAGCTCTGCTTAGTTTGGGATCACACACCATACTGCGATCGCCACCCCATTCTTGGAGAGAGCTCTTGTCCAGCAGTGGGCGTAATTCGGCTAACTTAATAATGATGATGTTCACATTTTACTATTACTTAAAGACTTTAATAGATCCCAAAATACGTATCAACAACTTTTTCTCGACAGATAAAATCACAAAGTCACCTCTAAAATGTCTAAAGAATATATTAAAACTACGTCTCAATTTACATCGAATATTACATAAGACGAAACCAACCGTGATAATAATTATATCTTGATTAAATAGAGACATTTTCTCGCTTGCATAGTTGCTATACAATATAAATTATTTAATAGCATCATTAAACTATTTACATTGTCATTTTTAAGACGCTTTTATTACCTTCACTTGTAACTATGTATGTAAGAAAATCTTGGGATCTTAATTTGACCCACTTCCCGGTCTCCGATTAGGATGAAATTTTGCACACGCTCTGAGTTCTGATGTCAATACATGACTAGCTAAGAAACGTCATTACAAATCCAGTATGGCGGCCTCCCCAAGATGGCGGACTGGCTGTTTGAAATCCACCCCCATGATATGGGTATCAAATGGAAGGGTTTGCCGTCAGGAATACGACCAAACACGTGACTTAAATCCAACATGGCTGACGTCCAAGATGGCGGATCGGCTATTTGAAATGCACCCCCATGATATGGGTATTAAATGAAAGGGTTGGCTTTTATGGTGCATGCTAAAAGCGCGTTTATTAGTTTTTTAAACTATTTTCGTATTGGTAAAGACAAGTAATAATAATAAAACGAGACAGACGACTAAAAACGTGAACAAACATATGGATTTCGTAAACAAAATATTCATACACATCAATTTGAATAATTTGAATGCCACGAAAACATCGCAATTACATGCTACAAGGTTCTATCTGCTGCTTCTACAAAATAGCTCTTATTGCGTAGGTAATAGGGCTATATTTATGTACACAAACATGTTATTGTGATTTGTTAGACACTTCATGATAAAAATGCGATAAACGACGTACACATTTTGATCTTCAAACGAAGGAAATTTCTATTATATTTCACTCAGCTACTCTTCGTAGCATGGGGACACCTCTCTTGCCCATGACGCGTATGTGCGTTTTTATTATTATTGTTCCCCATAAACATGACGCGTATTCGCGTTTTCGTGTACAGACCTACAGTGCCCGTTGGCGCGTCTGTGAGTCTATTGTTATTTTTTATACACGCACAGTTGAGTCAACAGGCACATGGCATAAGTACCTAACTAGAACGCTTTATTGAGTTGTGGACAACGGCGTTCGGGGTATGAAGGTATTGCTGTTGTTCATAGGCACTCAGGTATGATAGGTAGCGTTGATGCCATTATAATTCATCATCATCATAGATGATACAAAGTAAATACGTCCATTGCGGGACAAAAACCTCCATAAAGCATTTTATTATCTCTTTTAGTATTTGTTGTTATAGCGTCAACAGAAATACATCATCTGTGAAAATTTCAACCGTCTAACTATCACGGTTCATGAGATACAGCCTGGTGACAGACCGTTTTATCCTTTGAGTACGGAACCCTAAAAACATGGTAGACAAGTATGCCAGCGCTCAAGTAGGTATGTACTTGTACTTATCGCACGACAATCTGTTGCGATTTTAATTCAAGGATATATTCACTCAACAAGCTTATTTACGTGGGTAGTGTTACAATAACGCTATTCGATACCACTGTACCACAGTATAAATATGTACAGTACGTAAACTAAGTACATGAACTAATTTAAATACTTAAAGTAAATAGAATAAAAAAGGTTTTTTTTTTCATGTAAACTTTAAAAAGTGCTTGAAAATAGTCAGAACATGTTTGTAGTAATACATAATTAATTTATAATTACTTCAAGGTACATATAGATATTTAGGTACACGGATTGTAGGAAATAATTTACAATAAGATTTATTTTATAATAGTAACGTTATTTGGCTAGCTTAAATTAAATTATTGTCAAGGTTTTAAAGGAGCTTAGTCAAATTACTAGGCTAAGCTCTAGACTGGCATGTGGCGTGGTAGCTAAATGCTTGCTTTTCACGCCGGAATTCGTAGGTTCGATTCCCACCCAAGACAGATATTTGTGCTTATGACCATGTCTGTTTATCCTGATTATGTAATGACGATTGTGTAATTATCTATATAAGTATGTATTTAGAAAAGAAAACTAGTAGATATATGGTTTCCATAGTTCAAGCTCTGCTTAGTTTGAGATCTTGTCCCAGAATATTATTATTATTTTTGTTCATCAGTAGGAAGTTTGCAATACAATAGCTCTGGTGTTGATAAATCCTAGTGTAAAAAGGCGTGTTATTTTACACCCTCGTGGCATTTTTAAAAAGATCGCAGGAATAAACTTATTCATGACCACACGTTTTGACGCCGCACTCACAATTGACAGCACCGCGACAACCGCTTAGAAGTCTTGTCGATGCGCATGTTTGTGTTAGTGCGCCGTTTCAAGCGATTGTACACACGGCTACATATCAAGCTATGTACTTCTAATATAAGCTGGGGCTCTACCGACTAAGTCACCGAACATCGATTTCTGAAATGGCGTTCAAATATATTAAGGTTAAAAATTACTTAATCGTTAAATCGGCTTCCATGAGCTCATGTGACGTCATAAATGATCCGGAATCGATTGTTAATTTTGAAGCCGATTTAACGATTGATTAAGTCATTTTAACCTTTATTTATTTGAAGGCCATTTAATAAATCGATGTTCGGCAATTAGCCGGTAGAGCCCCTGACCTCTCATTGTATGGAAATCCTATACAACGCGGAATCAGCTTATACTGGAAATGTATAGCTTGATATGTAGCCGTGTGTACGTAGTTTCCGTACTGTCTTTATTTTTATACTGTGGCCGTACGTTACGAGATTCAATTACTTTTGTACTTATCATAATATTTAATTATCTAACTCGATAAACAAGGAACAAACTGTGTGTGTTACCATGCCTACTATTGGAACCAATATTTTTTAAGTAAACCTTTAGGCACGCTAGACTTGGTTTTGGCGAGGCAAACCGAAGTTGGGAGGGAGACATAAGTAAGTGAAGGTATGAAGAGAGTCCCCCGGTGATTTTATCTATATAAGTATGTATTTACGAAAGAAAAGTAGTAGGCATATGTAGTATATCAGTTATCGGATTTCCATAGTACAAGCTCTGCTTAGTTTGCGATCAGTGGATCTACCGGCTAAGTCGCCGAACATCGATTTCTTAAATGGCGTTCAAATAAATAAAGGTTAAAATGACTTAATCAATCGTTAAATCGGCTTCCATGAGCACATGTGACATTGATTAAGTCAAGTCATTTTAAACCTTTATTTATTTGAACGCCATTTAAGAAATCGATGTTCGGTGACTTAGCCGGTAGAGCCCCTGGCGGCCGTGTGAAAAAGGTCCCAAGATATTATTATTATAGGATATTATTTTCGCCAATGCTATTTACTAACAAGTTATATACATATGTATAATCCATAATATATATATAGCCATAAAAGCTTACCACTGACATTAGGGTTGCTAACTATACTGTTTTTCACTAAATTATACTTTTTACTGTTGACCAAAAATAAAGTTTATAAAATACTGTTTACATTTATTTAGTCAGAGGGCGTTCACTGCTCAGTGCAGCGCAGTCACAAAGCTTGTAAATTAGTAAGCTGTTCAAGAAGCTCTAAAAATATGCAATTAAAACAATAAATAAATAAAATACTGTTCCTTTTTCTAAAATACTTTTTAATATTCTTCATAGACCTTTATTTTATGTAAAAAAAGTTGGCAACCCTAACTGACATACATAATAGGAAGGAAAACGCTAAGGTCAAATGAAGGTGGCACGGCCTTAACAAGAAGGCCGTTTAGGTGATTTCTTTAACCAGCCATACTAAATGCACAATGCGGGCTTCTAAGCCTTAGGCAAGATTTAACATTGAGGGATTAATTTGAATGGATTCATCAATGTCATAAGAATTTAACCTTTTTTAGGGTTCCGTACCTAAAGGGTAAAACGGGAACCTATTACTAAGACTTCGCTGTCTGTCTGTCACCAGGCTGTATCTCATAAACGGTGATAGTTAAACAGTTGAAATTTTCAAAGTTGATGTATGTCTGTTGTCGCTATAACAACAAATACTAAAAACAAATAAAATAAATAATTAAGGGGGCTCCCATACAACAAACGTGAATTATTTGCTCGTGTTTATAGATAATGGTACGGAACCCTTCGTGCGCGAGTCCGAGTCGCACTTGGCCGGTTTTTATTTGTAATCTATAGATGTATGTGACGGTCAAAAGATTAAATAATATTTTATTAATAGCTGTGCCCGCGACATCGTCCGTACATCTTGTAATGACTCGATAAATGTTAAATCAGAAATCTCAAATATTTTGTCTCTTTTCGCAAACATATGAAACTTTGACATAAACCTTACATATTTCCATACAAACTTTCATACCCTATTGTTATTTTACACCCTTGAAGGTAAAACTTTGACAAACTTTGAATGTTATATTTATTTATATTTAGTCAACAGCCTGAAAAAGAAGTTTCAAGCTTCGACCCCTTAAAATGACAATACTTTCATACAACTTTTAATCCCCCATTTCTTGAAATGGGGGATGAAATGTACGTTACCCTTTTTCGCATTGAAAAGTAGCCTATGTCCTTTCACAGACTCTAGGCTATCTGTGTATGAAATTTCATTGAAATGGGTTTAGAAGTTTCGGCATGAAAGCGAGACAGATAGACAGATAGTCACTTTCACATTTATAGAATTAGTAAGGATTATTATCAGTTAGGAGATTAATATTATATCCTGGGAGATTATTCACACACGGCCATCTGATCATAACTGACTGACTGAACTGATATATGGGTAAGAGGGAGGGACAAGTCCCGATTTAAAAAAAACCATACATATACTTATATAGATAATTACATCCAGATTCAGGACAAACAGACATGTTAAATATCTGCCCCGGGTGGGAATCGAACCCACAACCTCCGACGTGAAAGGCAAGCATTTACCAACCACGCCAACCGCATAAAAGCAGTTATATACAAGCGCCCGTTTGATCCCATAGTTCCGCATCCTTATCGACTTTACGGAACCCAAAAACACGATTCCATGTTCAAAGTTTGAATATGGAACGACTTTTTATATCAGTTCGAATTTCAAACGTATAATAGCAATTTTATTATTAACACCAGTTGCGTACGAGCGTTGGGTGGTCAAGGTCGCGTACATGCTGTCGAAGCTGTTAGTCTCCATGGGGACTAGCCATCTATGATGAATATAATGAAATTTATTCAGCACTTAGGTATTAGCATACACTTGTACTTGTCAAGCTCACAAAGCATTCCATAAACATAGTAGACTATAGTATATATATAACAAAAAAGATATTAATTAGTCCGTCCGTGCGGTCTGTCTTATCACATATAGTTTTTTAAATCCTTAAATAAATAACAAGGTACTAACTAACAATTATTGGAACGAAGTTCCTTATCGCGCGTTGCGAAAGGGGGCTAGACGGAAAAAATTAAGACAAAAAGTTGTAACGACATTTTTTTTTATTACTAAAATTGAGCCTACTGATTAAGTTTATATTACTTTATATTTGTTTATAATAAAAAAAATACTATAACTTAAAAAAAAAATATTACAATTCCTTATCTAATTAATCGAAAGGAACTTCGTTCCATCCGGGTGTCCCTTGACATCTCTCAAGTTTTTTTTTTATTTTTCTATTTGTCTAATTGTTTTTGTGTCTATTGTGGTTGCCCAGTCTACAGTCTTTTATAAATTTAAAATCTGTCTGGTCCCGTAGGTATTATATGCCTAATTTGAAATAATATTACAGCAATTGTGTGTTGTAGGTGTCGATTCACCCTCGACTCGCGCCAATAATCCCAATAATGCAGAGATCGGGCGCGAGGCACCCGGATGCTGCTGAGTCACCAGTGGCGTCCACTTCCCGCCAGCGCAATATTATTATAAGTTAAAAAAAATCAATCCTTCACTAATTAATCGAAAGGAACTTCGTTCCATCCGGGTGTCGCTTGACACCTCCCAAGTTTTTATTTTATTTAGTACTACTTTATTAAAATTAAAGAATTGAAGGCAACGAGCAGTTGGTTAGCGCAGATGGCTCTCAGCCAGTAGCTTAATTTAAGCAACTAATAACTGCGGGCACCCTTATGGGATTCGGGCCACAGATCAGGGGGTCTTCAGCGGCCGTAAAAAGACGGGATTCTAAATGAGGGTGCGATCACTTGCACGGAATAACCGATTTCGTGTTAAGGGGCCAACGCGATCCTCTCCGCTGAGGAACCTACCTTAGCTATCCTGCTATATATTTTAGTGTAGAAGTGTGTGCGCAAATACAGAAGCACTTTCTATTCCCTCACTCTCCCGATTCGATGAGACAGCTGACACAACGTATTTTGATTTTTTTAGCAGAATAGGTTTTGAATCCAGGACCTCGTAATCTGTCGTCCCGTTTGATGGGCTTGTTGGCGTGGTTGGTAGATAAGCTGCCTTTCACGCCGGAGGTCGTGGGTTCAATTTCCACCGGGGACAAATATTTGTGTGCATGAACATGTCCGTTTGTCCTGAGTCTGGGTGTAAATTATCTATATAAGTATGTATTTACAAAAGAAAAGTAGTTTATCAGTTATCTAGTTTCCATAGTACAAGCTCTGCTTAGTTTGTGATCAGATGGTCGTGTGTGAATGATGTCCCAGTATCTGTGGATGATCATGCTATCGCTAGACCAACGAGTCTGAGATATTGAGAAATTAAAAAAAATGTGTGTGTAGACCACATGCCTGTTGTAAAACTTAGATATACAAAACGTAACTGGCTATGAGAGAAAGAAAACGCGTGCTCGCATCTCCCTTGCCCCTATAGGAATATATGAAACGTAACTCTTTTTATCTTCACTAACATCTCCCTCTCAACTACCATTCGCAACCGATCACACTTTTCGTAACGCTCTCGTCATGCAACCACCAGTTTACACCCTAGTCAAGCGTGCGTAAAGTTTTACTTCAAAATGACTTTAAAATATGTCACATTATCTAGAATACATCGGAGCAAATTCTATTATTTTTGACTGAACGTAAGTGAACCATCACGCTCGGGTCGGTGACGCACAGACTCGTGTATAGTCGTCATAAGCAACGCTTGCTATCTAACTTATATCTCCCCCATTCACCAGCTTACTTCTCAAGTCAGAAGTCAAGAGCGTAAAGTTTTACTTCAAAATGACTTTAAAATATGTCACATTATCTAGAATACATCGGAGCAAATTCTATTATTTTTGACTGAACGTAAGTGAACCATCACGCTCGGGTCGGTGACGCACAGACTCGTGTATAGTCGTCATAAGCAACGCTTGCTATCTAACTTATATCTCCCCCACATCATCCAATCACACTTTTCGTAACGCTCTCGTCACGCATTCACCAGCCTACTTTTCAAATCAGAAGTCAAGAGCGTAAAGTTTTACTTCAAAATGACTTTAAAATATGTCACATTATCTATACATATAATAAAATCGTAGGAAAGTCGAAACTGTACATTGAATATTTTTTTTAAAGAATACTTGGGGTGTGATCTACAATCGATATCGAAGCCAAAAATATAGTTCTTAGAATGTTTGTCTGTGTGTCTGTTTGTCTGTATGTATGTCCGGGCTAAACTCAAAAAGTACTGCATGGATTTACTTCAAATTTTGCATGAATATTACTAAGAGGTCGTGTCAACATATAGGCTACATATTATCACGCTATCACCTACGGGGGAAGAGCTGTGATAATTTATAAAATTTAACGCGGGTAAAACCGCGGGGCACAGTTAGTCTAGAATACTTCAGAGCAAATTCTATTAGTTTTGACTGAACGTAAGTGAACCATTACACTCGGGTCGGTGACGCACAGACTCGTGTATATTCGTGGATATCATAAGCAACGCTTGCTGTCAACAAGTTACAAGTTTTTACTTCTTATATATTAGTATATGGACTTACTTATATATTTTTTTACGAACATCTCTACAATCTTGACAATTGGTAACATTGTATGTATAATGTAATAAAAAACTAGTCCACCTTGAATCGTCTCGTTTTTAATACTTGTACATACATAGATATGTACATAGTAACAGTCAACAAGTTGGCAACGCTGTTCAATAATAAACCTTAACACTATACATATTAAATTCAATTCACCTACTTCAAAATGTACCAACGCAAAATTAATGACTATTAGTAAAGAATTCCAAAGAGATTTGGATTTTATTCCTGTGAACAGAAGGTACATTTTTATCTAACGTCAGTACTCCTTTCCTACTCAAATACTTTGAATTTGAAAAAAGAATCCAAAAGAAATTTGAATTCTTTCAAAATTACTGACTATTAGTAAAGAATTCCAAAGAGATTTCAATTTTATTCCTGTAAACATAAGGTACATTTTTATCTAATGTCAGTACTCCTTTCCTACTCATTTCCTTTGAATTTGAAATAAGAATCCAAACGAAATTGGAATTCTATGAATATTTACAGAGGATTAATTTCCCCCGTAATGCTAATAATAATATTCCTTTAAAATTAGGTAAAGATATTGAGTGCAACGTCAAAGAAATTTGAATTCTATTCCACTAACAGACGGTTCATTCTCCTCTGCCACCAGACATGACCTTTTCTGTGAACCCTAATGTTTATAAACAATTCTGCTTTCTTATTTATAACATCACGTAATATAACCCTTATAACTATATACACAGGGTTCATTCTCGCCCAACACCATTATTAAGACTTTGCTAGTGTTGTAGTGTGCAAGTCAAAACGAAACTCAACCTTATAAATATGCAAATAAGTGAATTTTCTGGGTCATATATAGACATTCGGGCTTCATAATGACAAATGGCAAAGCGATTTGAACTTTATTACTACACAATAAAGTTTATTATCGCCCAACGGATTTACTGAACATAGGCATGTATCGTGTGCCAGCCATATTGAAATTAAGCTTTATTTCGATGTAAAGTGAGTTCATTTTCCAACAACTACAAGAATGATGCCTGTTATTATAGCGATACGTGAACAGAATTGATAAGCAAGTAATACATAATAGTTATCATACTTTTTGCTCGTCGAGAAAAAACAACTGAAGGTTAGCTATAAAAAAAGTTATATACCAATTAGTATTCATAGCTTCGTTGTTTATGGCTTAGCCTATTTTCTGTCCCAGTCCTGGGCTAACTCCTCTTTTAACTATTATTATTAGTTCTGTGTACTATAGGAGCACCTGCGATTACGAAATTGATTGACTGATCTATCAACTCACAGCTGAAACCGCTGGGCATGAAATTTTGTTTTGTAACACTAAAACACTAAAAAAACTTCTCATAATTCAACCCCTAAGGTGGTGAAAAGGGGTTGCAAAGTTTATATGGAACAGCGTGTTTGCTTGTTCTGATCAACTTCAAACTTGGCATTTATATTCTATAAAAGATTTCATTACACACTTGTTTAGTCGCTTTTTAACATTCGACCCCTAAAATGATAAAATATTATTCATCAGATTTCGAAATCTGTATTAAAACTCCTTAGTGCAATAGATTATTATTAACATAGAATATTGACACTCAGTCTTCGAATATTCACCCAGTAACGGGTTAAAATTGGTACAACATTTTGTTTTTTCGGACTATAGGCGAAGTCTTAAATCATACATACATAGACTCACGCCTGTTTCCCAGAGGGGTAGGCAGAGACAACGGAATTCCATTTGTCACGATCCTTGCACACCACTTTCGCCTAGTCTACTGTCATTATATTCCTAAGTCATAGGTGACACAAAATAAGTAAATATAAACCATGTCTGATTTCGACTACCCCACACAGTATTTAAATAAATATTGAAAGGTATGTGTAGGTATTGGAACAAAGAATGTTCTAGAATTTTAACTGTACATTTAACTAACACGGCGGAGTGTAAAAGTTATTTTTTAACATTTGGCATCCCGCCATTTTGTTCATAACCAAAATATAAAGAATACTGTTATTTAGTTTTCTGGAGTGTGGCCTTCGGATATATTTAAATAGAAATGATGCGACGCACTCAGCCCTTACGATGCGAAGCTACAAATACATTGGGGACAACGCCGCCGCGCCGTGCCGGAGGTCAATTTTATTTTATTAGCCCTGACTTCGACCTATCCGTAGAATAAAGTTAAAAAACACAATCATAATACAAAATCAATATTTAGTGTCAATTCCGCCAATTGTAAGTTTAATCATGCTGGGATGCAATTTGCACCGCCCGAAAAAGTGTGCACATGCAAGAAGGACAATATAAAAAATTGCATGCAATTACATGGACATGGTTGGTAAATGCTTGTCTTTCACGCCGCAGGTCGCGGGTTCGAATCCCACCTAGGACTGATATTTGTGTACACGAACATGTCTGTTTGTCTGGGCGTAATTATTTATGTAACTATGCATGTATAAAAGAAAAATAGTATATAATATACTAGTTGTGCCCCGCGGTTTTACCCGCGTCTATGTGTTATTCGGATTATTCGGATATATAAGCTATATTACTACAAAGTTTCATCAAAATGCGTTCGGTAGTTTTTGCGTAAAAGTGTAACAAACATACACACTCACAAACATTGGCCTTTATAATATTAGTGTGATTAGTCATTTGGTTTCCATAGTACAAGCTCCGCTTAGTTCGGGATCAGATGGCCATGTGTGAATAATGTCCCGGGATATTTTCGTAAAAAATTACCACCAACTAACATTCCTACAAGTATTACTTCATTTCAACAAATAAAATTCAATTTACCTATCTGCAGTCGCCAAGGTTCCGATATTTATATTTGCGTTCACAATTTGCGTTGCAAATAATAGTGCGCAAAAGCGAAATAATAAGCGTTGTATTATTATTGAAGGACCTGTATTTTTATTAGGGTTCCGAAGCCAAATGGCAAAAAACGGAACCCTTATAGATTCGCCATGTCTGTCTGTATTGTTGAAATTTGGTAAGAAGATGTATTCTGTGAACCGCATTAAGATTTTCACACAAAAACAGAAAAAGAACAATAATTTTGGGGGTTCCACATACAAAGAACTGATACTAGAAGTTTTTTGTTTCATTGTACCGATACATGTGGGATATCTACAGATAGGTTTTCAAAAATGATATTGAGGTTTCTAATATGTTTTTTTCGAAACTGAATAGTTAGCGCGCGAGACACTTCCAAAGTGGTAAAATGAGTCCCCTAAAAAACTAAAAATAATATATGTTGTACATTACCATGCAAACTACCTCCGAAAATTGGTTTGAACGAGATCTAGTAAGTAGTTTTTTTTTTAATACGACATAAAGACGTAAACCGCAATTTACCTTTCATTTAATCAGCTGAAATACTTGCTGCTACGGAAGCTTTCATGGGCGAGTCTGATTCGCACTTGGCCGGTTTATTTAAAACATAATATTGCTGTGCGATTTTATTGTATTCCAAGGCGCTGGTAGATAGGCAAACGCGCATAAGTTACCAGCTGTGACAACATACGTAATTTGCGCACTCCATTCATATAGGAAGTCTACAAGTGTATGTTGTTTTAATGACATATTGTAATTTATGGGTATAGTAATTTAAACGGGTCATTTGTAAGTCATTGGTACATCTACCTACTATTTATACAACGTGTAATGTAATTGCACACCCTCAAACACCCCAATTAGAATATTATGTTGTAATCATAATACATACACTGAATTTTTTATTTAACATGTACATGCATTGTTATTTACTAAATTAGTTTCTTGGAATAAAGTTTATTTTTCTTTATTTTGTATTGAATGATGGAAATTGTATGAATACAATAAAACTGCGATTTTAAAAGTCTTATTACTTTGACTAACGGTCCATTTCAATTTGTTTTGACTGTACAGGGTTAATATGACAATAATTTCCGTAGTTTTAATTATTTTGAAATAAAAAATTACCGATATTAAAAATGATATAAATCGATTCATTTAACGATTCTGAACAAACTATTTTCAGGATGTGCGTTAATTAAGTTACATGTTGTATACGTTTGTCTAACGGTAACGTATTATCGCAGATAATCCCGGGTCGGGACAAAAAGGGAATTTGGGATATTCCCGCAAAAAGGAATTTCTCGGTATCAGTTCGAAGTCTGGGAGTTGGGGGTATTATACCCCCGTGCCTCGGAGAGCACGTAAAGCCGTCGGTCCTGTACCTGACCTCATTCCGGTTGAGTCGCTAGTCGTCTCATCGGGTCATGCGAGTGATTGTATAGATAGTGACACTGTGACTGCGTACATTTGTATAATATGTCCTGCGAAATTCTGCCGAGACGACATTATTATTTAATGTATTTTTTAATAGTAATGATATTTAGGCTATACTAGCTAGCTTATAGGTATCAAGTTATTGTCAAAGAGGTAATGCATAGGTTTAATTATCTAAAATTAAAATGTTAGCTATATTTTTAATACATATTGTCTGAATGGTAGTGCTATCTCTGGTTCGATTAAAATAAAAGTACCGATTTACTGCCGCGCAATTTATAAACGACGTAAAGAACATGTCATTCGCATGTTCTTTACTGCGTTCATAAATTGTGCGGTAGTGTTCTTTACTGCGTTTATAAATTGTGCGGTAGTGTTCTTTACTGCATTTTAAAGTGTGCGGTAGTGTTCTTTACTGCGTTTATAAATTGTGCGGTAGTGTTCTTTACTGCATTTTAAATTGTGCGGTAGTGTTCTTTACTGCATTTTAAATTGTGCGGTAGTGTTCTTTACTGCGTTTATAAATTGTGCGGTAGTGTTCTTTACTGCGTTTATAAATTGTGCGGTAGTGTTCTTTACTGCGTTTATAAATTGGGCGGTAGTATACCAACATCAATGTTGTTGCAATGTTTAAAGTAACACATGTCGAGCGACGCAGGTGTCAATTGGTGGTGGCAGATGTGAGTTTATGCATAATTCGCCGGTTCAATGATTTTAATGGACATTGCGCACGATAGCGTGTATTGCTACAGCTGTTGACATGGTCTAGAGCGGGATTTAAACAGGCCAAGTGCGAGTCGGACACGCGCACAAAGGGTTCAGTACCATAACACTAATATTATAGAGGCGAAAGTTTGAGAGTGTGTATGTTTGTTACTTCTTCACGCAAAATCTACCGAACGGAGTTTGATGAAACTTTTAAGTAATATCGCTTATATATCCGAATAACACATAGGCTATAATTTATAAAGATTGAGTTGTTGAAACCACGGAGCACAGCTAGTGCTACATACACTACTTTTCTTTTGTAAATACATACTTATATAGATAACTAGCTGTGCCCCGCGGTTTTACCCAGGTTAAACTTTATAAATTATAGCCTATGTGTTAATCCAGGGTGTCAGCTAACTCCATACCAAATTTTATTACAACCTCTCCAGATTCCCCCTATTATACGCACTCAGAAACTTTCGCTTTTATAATATTAGTAGGATTACACCCAGACTCAGGACAAACATACATGTTCATGCACACAATCCATCCTGGGTGGGAATCGAACCCATAACCTGCGATGTGAAAGGCAAGCATTTACCAACCACGCCAACCAGCCCGTCATATGCCGAAATCGAACCCGAGACAGTGGCGAGGCGACTTGTTTAACCTCTACGCCACACATGAAATCAAATCTTTATCTAACCGAAACCTATTCTGACATATTTAATTAGAACTCGTCCTTGATAGATACTTACACCTAGAATCTACGTTACAGAAATACACAAAACTTTATTTCCTTAACAATAAGATCTATTTTCCAATAACAATGTTCTTTCTGATGTATTTTGACGGTACAAGAGGCACGTTTAACAGCACGCCGCCAGTTTATTTTTTTTATAATCTCGTGACGTCACGCATGCGCAGTAGTTTCGACATTTTTATCAATGCCCTACAAACTTATCTTAAAGTGTTGAAAATCGAAAATAACTGTATTTGCAATAGGTTTAGGTAATAAATAATGTCCTGCTAGCCGAATTTCGGCCACGACGGCCAGTCTTATTAGAGATTAGCCATCTGCGTGGGACATATTATAGTGCCAAGTGTATTCGCAAACACAGGAGTCTATTCCATCACAATCATGATCCGATGTGACGCCTAGCAACACGACCCGAAAGAGGTCAGGTACAGGACCGACGGCTTTACGTGCTCTCCGAGGCATGGGGGTATAATACCACCAACTACCAGACTTCAGGCTGATGCTGAGAATTTTTTCTTTTTTACAGTAAAGTGCCAAAACCAAGTGGCCCGAGCTGGGATTTGACCCAGAACCTCGTTCTAAGCGGGCGAACACACACAGGTTCGGGTACAGCCTCATTGAATAAATGGCGAGACTAAAGTATCTGGCTTTAAAATGTTTACTGGTGTTTACCAGTAAACATTTTAAAGCCCAGGCCCAGAATTGGAGACTGGCCACTTATTGCACCTCCACGCCTGATCTCGTCCTCTGTGGATAGTGTGACAACCTTCTTGTTGTACACCTTCCTCCAAGCAACCATTTAAAAAATTAATCATTTGAAAATAATTCAAACGAAAATCAAATTCTTTTTGGCTTTCAGTCTACGAAAGAACTCTGGTAGCTACACATATTGTATGAGCTATAGTAAAAGTGAACAGGATATAATTTCAAGTCAAGTCTAAACCTACATATTTTATTCCAATATCAAAAGATCCTGAAGGCATCTGGAGTCCATATCGTCATAGTATATCATGGTGTAGAAGACTCATTACACTGCATCATACATACAGCAGCCATACTCCACCTTCTTTTTGACGGCCTGTTGGAGTGGTTGGCAAATGCTTGCCTTTCATGCCAGAGGTCATGGGTTCCATTCCCACCCAGGACAGATATTGGTGTTCATTAACATGTCTGTTTGTCCCGAGTCTGGGTGTAATTATCTATATAAGTATGTATTTACAAAAGAAATATAGTATTTGTAGTATATCAGTTACCTGGTTCCATAGTACAAGCTCTGTTTAGTTTGGGATCAGATAGCCGTGTGTAAATACTGTCCCAGGATATTATTGGATAGGAGTCCAGGACAGATATTTGTGTGCATGAACATGTCTGTTTGTCCTAAGTCTGGGTGTAAATATCTATATAAGTATGTATTTACAAAAAAATATAGTATACATAGTATATCAGTTATCTGGTTTCCATAGTACAAGCTCTGCTTAGTTTGGGATCAGATGGCCGTGTGTGAATACGGTCCCAGGATATTATTGGGTGGGAGTCCAGGACAAATATTTGTGTGCATGAACATGTCTGTTGATAAACAGACTTGTCCATGCACACAAATATCTGTCCTGGGTGGAGAAAGATTATTTTATTCTCAGGTGCCCAATTGTTTGTTTTTATTATTACATAGGTCTTGAGAATCGCAGTCAAACTTGAGAAGTGGCTATTTTAATTCGGATACATATCTCTATCTAAGCCTTTAGTTATAAAAAAAACTAAATAAAAACTAGTGAAAAGGTTTTTCTTAACATAGACTTTAAAAAAGTACTTGCATATAGTCAGGACATCTTTGTAGTAATATAGTTAAGTATACATAATTATTTCTAGGTACATATAGGTAGATATTTAGGTACATGGATTTTATGAAAACATTTATATACATATAATTGTAAACTGGAGGGCACCGGAAGTGTGCACTTCAAGAGACTTAAGAGGCAAAGCTTTCCTGCACTGTCTAGCAGGTTTGATAACAACATATGAGTGGTCACCAGAGGAGCGTCCTTTCATTAGAAATATACCACCACAATGTGACGTGGCCAAACAAGTGCCTTTTAGTGACTTATCACAGATTGCCATGATGCAGAAATAAAAAATAAAAAAAGTAAAGGTTTAGTTATTTAGGTAGCTGAAATTAAATTATTTACAAAGAGATTGAGTATAGGTTAAATTATAAAAATTTTTAATAATATAAATAAAATGTTCTGTTTTATAGTTTAGGGGTACCTATAGGTCCAATAATTTTGGGAGGATTTTAACCCTGATTTTTTCTTAGTGTATTGAAAATAAAATAAAGATTGAATATGTTTATTACACACACAATCATCAATATAATAACTGACAGTTAAAGGTGTACTGGTATGTTGTGACTAGTTGGCTGCAACTCTGAATTACACTACAGGTTACTGCAGCACTGTTTTCAGCTACAGCCCTAGTGACACACATAAGTTAACTTAAGTAATATGGATTCAGCTCTTATTACCAAACATGAGGTGGAAACTATTATACTACACTATGTCCAATTAAGTGTTAAAAATAATCACCACTTGAATGCCCTGTATCATTAGTTCAGCAGTTTAAGCCACCTAAGCTAACTGTGAATCTCAAACACTACAGTAGCTTGTACAGAGAGCTTTACACAATGATAAATAAAAAAAATTCCCAGATGTACAATATGTTAGAAGAACCAAGGACCATAGTTCCTACCAGTGAGACAGTGCAGATTTCTAGTACATATGCAAGATTAAAAAAATGTTCATATTTTTTACAGGTCATTTTTTTTTTTGGATTCGTATTTTATACAAAAGGCCTGAGTATAGCTATAGCAATGTTTAATTTTAATCATGACTCATTGCATTAACACATTATGCAATATCTACATGTTAATACTTGTTGAATCTAATACATGAATTCTCTTGATAGTGATATCTTACTGCATACATCTATAGATCAAAAGAGCATCTAGAACATTCGAAATTTAAATGTTAGTACTAGGGTAGTATAATTTATGATACGAAAATAAAGTTTAGAAGTTTTCCATTTTCAAAATTCATATTATGATAAGTTTAGTCCGTAAGCCGTATACATATATTTAATACCTACCTATTTAAAGTTATATAAAACTACCTCTAATCGAACTGAAGATATAGCCATAAACAACTTTCTAGTTAGTAAACTTCTAGAAACTATTATATATAATCGATTTCACCCATATAAGCTTCTCTACACATCTCTTATGCTAATATATCGCCTATTCGCCATAAAAGACACTGGTTGACCCCAAAAGCTGGCATAGTAACAAAGTAAGGTTATATTTTAAACAAAGAAAAAATGACACAAAGGAAGCATAATGGTCGAGATTTTCAGGTAAAAATAAACTTGAACACTCACCCGGATGCTTCCGTGGTGGGTTTATGTATAAAACCACCCTAAAAAAGATGATTTTTTTTGTTTCACACCCTTCACGAACAAAACCAAGAATGCTTGACAGATGACTGATGGTGCCAAGATGGCGGATTAGAAACGACAAATTACGTCATTCCGCGGGAAAATCAAATCGACCGTTACACTACTTTAATCATTTTTTCACGATTTTCTCTAAATTTACTATGAGGAACTTAAAACTTACCTCATAAAAGCGTATAATATGTGTGAAAATAAAAAATATCCGAAGTGGTTTCGCTAATACATCGGGATGCTTTTCAGTCCAAATCTTCGCCCTGTTGCCAGATCGCTATTGCGTCAGATGCTTTGGAACGTTCAAACACGTACATTTCAGGACACTGGAGCATAACTTTACAAATTCACGCACTTATTTTATGGCAGTATCTTTTTAAAATATGTATTTTGTATATAAACAGTCTTCAGTAACTAATTTCTCTTATAAGAAAAATTATGTGTAAGAACGGCAACGTCGCATTAATCACTGAACAAAGAGACGCGTATTTAGTATAAATTTACTATCTAACGAGCAATTTACTAACAAAAATAACTGTTGTAATTGATTGAAAGTAGCTAGATAAATATAATAGATAGAAAAACAGCTCAATTCTACGACGCTTATTCCAACAAGGTATAAAAATAACTGACGCGATTTAAACTTG
Organism: Pseudoips prasinana; assembly: GCA_951640165.1. Taxonomy (NCBI): domain Eukaryota; kingdom Metazoa; phylum Arthropoda; class Insecta; order Lepidoptera; family Nolidae; genus Pseudoips; species Pseudoips prasinana. Next base: position 10,759,949 of record OX621261.1, read on the forward strand.
TTTTTGTTTCGTTCGATTTGGCGTTGTAAACAATGGGGGTCAGTTGAGTGTTGCAACAAAATGAAAAATAAAACCTACTAAGAATATTTTTGATAGAATTACTATCAATTTAGGTCACTATATTAAAAAAAAACATAAATAGTATTAAATAAATATCAAAACGTATTTACTATTGTTATATATTGAGATAAAGAAAACGTAACATATTATAAAACTAGTCCATGACAGATACATATATATGGCCTTTGCGTCTGTTACAGACGATTTACGGCGCATTGTCTGAGAGACATTTCTTTTGGTGGCTAAACAAACCGTTGCGAGAGCGACATAGCCTGCCACAGGCCTGACACGAGAAGTTTGCAGCGGTTGGTGCCGAGCCGCTTTCATGTCGCTTCTGTATCTTATCAGTAAGTACTCCGAACCAGGCTCCATCACAGATCTTACGACCCTCCACTACATGTTTGCGCCATTCAACTCTATTTTCAGCGAGCCTTTTCCAGCTACAGTGGTCAATTTTAAAAGCGGCCATATCCCGCTTGTTGCAGTCTTTAAAGCGAAGCAGAGGTCTACCATACCAGACATCGCGATTCGCATTAGCTACCGCACCTAACAGAACACATCGTGGTATTCGAGTGGGTTCCATTCTGTGCACATGCCCCAACCAACGCAAACGTTGCCCAAGACCTGCATTCCTCTTTAGGCCTCACTAGCTGAGCCCACAGGAAAGGCAAGCCAATACGTGTGGAGCTAGGTCAGCTGTAGAAATCTGCCGCGTATTTCGGGTTGGACCCTACTCGCGCCTAACGGAGACCCCGTTCTGGGTTTGTGATCAGAGTTTTCCATCTCCTAGATGAGTTGCAGGCCAATGCTTAAAAGCTCATCTCCCCTGCTATTGTAGGCCTCTGATGAATCCTTCGACTCTAGAGCTCCCGATAGAGGCAGTTTAAGATCATACTCGGGCCCGGGACCAGACAAACAAATTTTAAACATGACAGATACAACGCACTTGATATTGATGTAAAAATAATCATTTCAAAATACCTACGTTAAAAATTCTGAAATTAATAAGAATAATGTGCTATTACTGGCCAAAAATAATTTTTATGTTTCTGGAAATATTGTTCCTTAGATCTAATGCACTTTTCCATAAGAATAAACGAATTTTAAAAACATTTATGCCACTCAACCTCGGAAATATGCTTTTATACGCCTTTGATGATGAAAGTAGTTTTTTTATAACTTTCACCAGACAAAGGTTGTGAGCCAATTGCATTTCACTTTACGACGATCCTCCAAAGCAACGTGTCGTTTTAATAACCCTACATTTAGCTTCATCATAGTCGGACTAAGTAGGTACATACAAAACAAATTGATATTAACTTAGGTAATTGTTAAATAGCTATACAAAAATGATCTACATATATAAGTGTGTATTTACAAAATAAATGTAGTATATGTATCAGTTATCTGGTTTCCAAGCTCTGCTTAGTTTGGGACCAGATGACCCTTTGTGAATAATGTACCGAAGGAAAAAATTAAGAAGACTTTAAAATTTGTTTACAAATCCGTCGTGAGTAGATCTTAAAGGTATTGCTTCATGTAAGTGTAGCTCTTTGGGCAGTATGAAATGGTTTGAGATTCATTTTGGCATGCCGGGCCGGTTGGCGTGGTTGGTAAATGCACATTGCAGGTCATTGGTTTGATTCCCACCTTGGACAGATATTTGTATGCATGAACATGTCTGTTTGTCCTGAGTCTGGGTGTATTTATCTACATAGGTGTGTGATTACAAAACAAAAGTAGTATAACTACTTTTGATATTATATATTACATATTATGTAATAAATCATATCAGTTATCTGATTTCCATAGCCCAAGCTGTGCTTAGTTTGGAATAAGAAGACTGTGTGTGAAGGATGTCCCAGGATATTATTAAATATTATTAATATACAATATTGGACCGGCAAATCACATAGCGTAATATAGGAATTTTCTGTCTCTGCAAATTAGCTCGGTTCTATGTACTTTCGGGCTAAATCCTTATCTATGTATCTCAGAGTGTCAGTGGGTATCTAGGAACAATTACAATCAAATATAATTCCGTCAAAACAGTGAGCCTTAATAGTTGAGTATTTATTATAAATGTGTTTAGGGTAAGTAAATGTAATATTGCCAGTCAGGTATTTTGTCAAACCCGGCTTGGGCTATCAATTATAGGTACTTTGAATAAGAATCTTCAACAAAAGTTATAGCCATATTTTCAGCAAAGGAGACATGGTTCCGGAATTTATGTTTATATTGTAAGCGTTTACATGCTAATATAATGTTTGACATATTTCTTCTTATATGTTAGATCAACGCAACTAACACCGAATTGCAATCAAGATCTCAACCCAATACGTTGATTTTTTAGTTTATACATGTTGCTTTTCCTATAATATCTACGTTGGATGACCTTAAGTATTTATTGATTCATTATGTTATTGTTTTTATTTTCAACATAAATTAATTTTATTGTACAAGTATTTCTATAGGAAACCGATAAATTTTGATAACGATTTAGTAGAAACATATGTTTTGAAAATGGTAACACTTATTAAGTCGCATAGTTTTTTGTGATATATTGTATAAACTTCCTTGAACCACTCATAAATAAAATAGTAAGATTCGTAAACGGAACTCTTTGTCAATATTAAGTCCACTTGTTGAACCCGAGAAGAAACTGAAATTATTATCCAAAATTGAGCATTGTCTACATTGAACTCGGAATTTGGATCAACTACTATATACATTATTCACACCGGGCCATCTAATCCCAAACTAAGCAGAGCTTGTACTATGGGAACCAGATACCTGATTACTAGTTTTCCTTTGTAAATACATCTTCTTACTCCCAGACTCGGGACTAACAGACACAAATATGTCCTGCGTGTGAATCCAACCCACGACCTGCGGCGTGAAAGGCAAATTTTTAACGATTGATTAAGTCATTTTTAACCTTTATTTATTTGAACGCCATTCACGAAAACGATGTTCGGCGACTTAGCCGGTAGTGCCCCAGATGTTTTTCCCAAGGCGAGTTGCAGCCCAAAGTCTGCGGTTTTATACGCCAGGCCTAAAAGATTTCATGTACCCAATAAAACTGCAAATTCATTTATACAAAGATATTTATTTATGTACAGACGCCTGCACATCAAGCTACCCCAATCTGTCAATTTCCCCAATTGAAAATGAGCCTTACGCTTATGTGAAGTTGAAAATGTATAAAAGAAATTTGACAGGTTGGGTTAGCTGGATGTGCTGGCGTCTTTACCCAAGAAAACTGCAATTTAATTTTTACAAATGTAAGCTACCCCAATCTGTCAATTTCCCCAATTGAAAATGAACCTTACGCTTATGTAATAAAGTTGAAAATCTATAAAATAAATTTGACAGGTCTTTACCCAAGAAAACTGCAATTTAATTTTATACCAATGTATTTATTTATGTACCTAAAATTAATTAAAAGCATCATTTTCATACTTCCGACTTACACTATTGGACATAACGCTTTAGGTGTGTAAATAAACCAGATATTAATTAAACGTTTTGTGATGTTGAAATGGAACAAAACACAGCCATACATATAATAAAATCGTAGGAAAGTCAAAACTGTACATTGAATATTTTTCAAAAAGGACTCTTGGGACGTGATCTACAATCGATATCGAAGCCAAAAATATAGTTATTAGAATATTTGTCTGTATGTGCATTGTACTTTTTGACTTTAGCCCGGTTAAACTCAAAAAGTACTGCTTGGATTTACTTCAAATTTTGCATGAATATTACCAAGAGTTGCACATGATCTTTCACATGCAACTGTGAACATATCAGTCGGCCATGTTTCTAGAAAACAGAGCCGATAGATAATCCTCCGGAAGGGTGTTAGTAAGGGAATCCTAAATTTGATCTGCCACCGTGTTTCGTAGCTTGACGCAGAGCGCCTACCCCGGATTGGTAGATGGTGCATGTTCGAGACCCGCCGGACGATTAAATTTATAATTTCCCATTTTAGAGATTATTACCAAGAGGTCCGATCAACATATAGACTACATATTATCACGCTATCACGTACGGAGGTGGAGCTGTGATATTTTATTAAGTTAACGCGGGAAAAACCCGCGGGGCACAGCTAGTATCAAATAAATAAGTACACTGCACGTGTGGCGCAGCGGCTAAGACAGTCGCCTCGCCGCTTCGTGTCGTGGGTTTGAGTTCCGCGCGTGACAACTATTTGTGTGACCCATAAATAGTTGTTCTGAGTCTGGATGTAATTTGAGTCCGTCTATTATGTTTGTAAAGTACCCCGTGACAAAGGGATTAGATTCGATAGTGCGAGCGTTTTTTTTTTTTTTTTTTTAATTCTGTTACTTTTTTTTACCCACCACTGCAACTCCTGTATGCCAGGATCGACAGTGGCACACAATGAAATGACACTGAGCGGTGAGGCTAAGGCATGTCCCGGGGAATCGCGACAAGTGTCTTGGATCCCGCAACGAATTTAATCAGAAAGAAAAGGAGGAGTTAGACGAGCATGTATAATAATAATAATATCTTAGGGACAATGTCACACAGATCATCCTAGCCCCAAACTAAGCAAAGCTTGTACTATGGGTACCAGGCGACGATATACATACTTATATAGATAGATAAATACTTATATACATAGAAAACATCCATGACTCAGAAACAAATATTCGTGCTCATCACACAAATATTTGCACTTACCGGGATTCGAACCCAAGACCACCAGCTTCGTAGGCAGGAGCACTACCAACTAGGCTACGGTGACCGTCGTATGAAGAATAATGAAAGCAAACTATGCAAAAGAGGTGTTCAAGGATTGTGACAAATGGAAATTCGTTGTTCCTGCCTTCCCTCTGGGGAACAGACTGTGACAGTGAATAATATCCTGGGACATTATTCACTCACGGCCATCTGATCCCTAAGTAAGCAGAGCTTGTACTATGGAAACCAGATAATTCAAAAATGGGAAATCATAAATTGAATCGTGTGGCGGGTCTCGAACCTGCACCATCTACCAATTAGGGGTCGCAAACCGGGATCCCGGACCGAAAAGAAGCCATTACAATACCGGTATTTAAATTTTGAATACCGGGATTTACGGTATTCATTACACAACGAACGAACGAGTAAGTACTCCAAATTGTTTCATAGAATTATTATATTACTACAGCTAACCGGGTTCACTATCACTACGCCGTTCCGAAACACGTTCAAACACAACATTAATTTTCAATGTTATGGTTTTAACACATTTTTATGTTAAGAGTCTCTTATTTATAAAATGAAAGGATACTAACTAACCTAACATAACATAAAATATAATTATAAAGAAATTGCAGTATGGAACCTTAGACTTGGCTCAACTTTGTCTAGAGATTTCATGACTTTTTAGAGATAAACAAGCAGCTTGGCTATTTTTTTACAGAATGTTTTTGGTGGAACTTCACTTCTTTTTGCACAAAGCTGATTATTTTTACTGATAGATAGTAGGGATATGGACATTTTCATTTTATGTTCATATTAGAAACAGAGTCCCACTATGCATAATAAATTTTGCAAAGGTAAGTCGGTCGATAACGCTAATAGTTTGGGTGTGCTTTTACGGTTTCTCATCAGGGTCACTAGGTAGCCCAGATCTTCTATGATCCCAGTTTTGATAGTTTTTCCTCTATGTGGGCGTTAAACTCTAACTCTGTACCAAATTTCTGCGCTCTAGGCTCCTCTTGGTCAATGGGAACTACCAGTTCTATTTTGATGATCATATGTCAGTGTCGAAAATGCGTAACTTTGCTTTCACTTAGCTTTGGAATTAAAAGATCTAACGACTTAAAATTTTGGATTTCAATTGTGTGATTATAGCTTACAAGATGAGGAAAATTTCAGTCTTCTAGTTCCATCCAGAGGTTCTCAAACCGGGGCCTGAAAATGCGGCGAAATGGTTCCAGAAAAGGATGGTACGGGCTTCGCGCTCGACTTGGCGGGGGCACTGCCATACCCCCAGATTGTACCTAACCTTTGTAATGTTGCAAGTTCGATAAGTGGAACTGAGGGAGATACTCATTTCCACTTATCGAACTTATATTTGATTAAAATTAGATTTTCTCTAAAACACTCTTTTATTGTTGTGATACTAAAAATTATAATACCTTTTAAATTAGAGATTTCACTATACTAAAGGGTGTATTTTTTAGAGGTATAGAACTTTAAATTGCAATAAAACAACGATGGATTATTCGATTGACATAAATTTTATTTATCCGAAAGATAATCTTGTAGCATTACATTTTAAATATGATTTATGGCATATGACCGCCACGGCTGGCTCGGATGTAGTCCAATCTGGACGTTCAATTTTCGATGACCTTTCCCAACATTTGTGGCCGTATATCGGCAATAACACGGCGAATGTTGTCTTCCAAATGGTCAAGCGTTTGTGGCTTATCCGCACAGACCAATGACTTTACATAGCCCCACAGAAAGTAGTCTAGCGGTGTTAAATCACAAGATCTTGGAGGCCCATTTACAGGTCCAAAACGCGAAATTAGGCGGTCACCAAACGTGCCTTTCAATAAATCGATTGTGGCACGAGCTGGTTGACATGTTGCACCGTCTTATTGGAACACAGCTCCTGGACATCATGGTTGTTCAATTCAGAAATGAAAAAGTTAGTAATCATGACTCTATACATTGACTGTAACGTTCTGGCCATCAACGTTTTTGAAGAAGTACGGACCAATGATTCCATCAGCCCATAAAGCGCACTAAACAGTCAGTTTTTCTGGATGTAATAGTGTTTCGACATACACTTGAGGATTAGTTTCACTCCAAATGCGGCAGTTTTGTTTCTTGACGTAGCCATTCAACCAGAAGTGCGCTTCATTGCTAAACAAAATTCGCTTATGAAAATTGGGAACAACGGCAATCTCTTTTTGGGCCCATTCGACGAATCTACGCCTTACTTGATGATCGTTTGATCGCTTCAATTCTTCCACGAGTTGGATTTTGTAAGCACGCAAACCAAGATCCTTCCGCAAAATCTTCCATAAAGTGGATGGACACAGATCCAATTCCTGTGCTCGATGGTGGATAGACTCATTCGGATCTTCCTCAATGCTACGCTCTACAGCAGCAATAGGTTCTTCTGTACGCACCGCGAGTTATCAATAAGAGTAAACGTGGTGCGAAAACGTTTCATGTTTAATCGAATTAACTGCTCTGATGGACGATTTTGTCGACGATAACATGGACGTAGTGCGCGATACGTATTCTGCACAGAACCATTATTTTCGAAATAAAATTGCACTACCTATTTGCAAGCGTTGTTCAGGCGTGAGTCTATTCATAATGAATTCCCAAACTGAGAATAAATCACTTACAGCTGTTAAATCGGTCGCCATCTTGAACAGTAATGCCAAATTAAAGTTCTATACCTCTAAAAATAACACCCATTATAATCAATTAATGACTTTAACCGAAAAAAAACTCTAAATGTCGAAAATACTGGAAATACCGGGATCCCGGTATTCTCCTAGACCTAATACCGGTAATACCGGTATTGGAGAAAAGCTCCGGTATTGCGACCCCTACTACCAATCCGGGGTAGGCGCTCTGCGTTAAGCTACGAACGATACACGCTGGCCGATCAAATTTAGGATTCCCTTGCTAACACCCTTCCGGAGGATGTAGGTATTATATTATCTAGTCGGCCATGTTTTCTAGAAACATGGCCGACTGATATGTTCACAGTTGCATGTGAAAGAATGCATTGCGAATAATGCTATAAAATTAAAATTTAATAACCAGATAACTGATATACTACATATACTACTTTTCTTTTGTAAATACATACTTATATAAATAATACACCCAGACTGAGGACAAACAGACATGTTCATGCACACAAATATCTGTCCTGGGTGGGAATCGAACCTACGACCTGCGGCGTGAAAAGCAAGCATTTACCAACCACGCCAACAGGCCAATGAAAATCAATTTGGAATATCTCAAGGCATTGCATCAATTCTTTTAGGACGCTCGCCTAAGCATAGACCATAAATAAAATAATAATAATTGACGATCACCGTAGCCTAGTTGGTAGTGCTCCTGCCTACGAAGCTGGTGGTCCTGGGTTCGAATCCCGGTAAGTGCAAATATTTGTGTGATGAGCACGAATATTTGTTTCTGAGTCATGGATGTTTTCTATGTATTTAAGTATTTATCTATCTATATAAGTATGTATATCGTCGCCTGGTACCCATAGTACAAGCTTTGCTTAGTTTGGGGCTAGGATGATCTGTGTGACACTGTCCCGAGATATTATTATTATTATAAAATTAAATAAAAATTAATTACAGACAAATAAGTCCATAATTATGGAAATTTAAGTGCCATTGTTTGGAACAATTTCAAAATTAAATTTTAATATTTATTTTCAAATTAATACCTTCTCCAAATGGAGCTATTATTAGGGAAACTAGTCTCGTCGATACACGAAGTATCGTGTTTGGCTGTTGTGGAAACAGGAACATAATGTAATAATGTCCTTTCGGCCACAGCGGCCAGTCTCAATAGAGATTAGCCATCTGCGCGGGACATATTATAGTGCTCAAGTGTGTGCGCCAACACAGGAGCACTTTCTATTCCATCACTCTCATGATCCGATGGGACGACTAGCGACACGACCGGAAAGATTTCAGGTACAGGACCGACGGATTTACGTGCTCTCCGAGTCACGGGGGTGTAATACCGCCAACTCCCAGACTTCAGGCTAATGCTGAGAATTTTTTCTTTTTAGACAAAAGTCCCAAAATCACTTTTGACCCGACCCGGGATTTATAACAGGAATATACCACTTTATTAACGGAAAGTCTACAATTTGAGCTCCGAACGGCAGGCCCCATACTTAAGGCGATAATAAGTGAGATAAGGCAGTTTTAGGAAAAGATAAAAGCAATATCAATATTACTAACAAATCACATTATTTTATTATAAGGCCCCTAGCAAAACTTTAGTTGAATATGAATTAAAAAATATATATAATTAATGATAAATACAAATTTGATTAAACATAGCTAAAAACATAAACATTTTGGAACAAAATTTATAAGGATCATATCAAAACTTACTAAGATAATTGTAAAACACCAACACTCACATTTGGCCGGTTTTAACTCTTAAACAGACCGTGGATATATGAGTTCACATCAATTTCAGCTTTATCTCTTTAGCGCAAGGTTCAAAATCAATGAAAGATGCTATAGCAATGCTTGGTTATGCGTTTAAAGATGTAACATTACTTGTAAAATACCAACAACATCGCAGGACCAGATAGCTAACACCAAAAGCAACAACTTTTGATAATTTGCTAGAGATTTTCGTTTTTTTGAAGTTATACTTCTTTTGGCGCGATGGAGAAAAATGATGAGAGTGAATTTTTACGATGCGCGCGCACACTGACACTAAAAAATTTAACAGCATGAAGTTAGTTCTAGGTGGTATGAAAATTGATAACTATGTTCAAGTTGTATATTAAGAAGTATAACTTCTAACGCGTGTACATAAGTACACACAAGTTTTTTTTTTTTTTTTTCGTACAAATATAAGTGTGTAGTAAAGTGGGCTACACAAACCGATTATTCGTACTCGTCGGACGAGAGTACGACCGCGAACGCGTCGCGACCACCAACGCCCTCCATGACCCTTAGTTTGCATATCGTATCGATAAAAAGCCCCCACAACGCGGACGGGGGCCGCGTCATGTCATTAACGTAGAGCGAAAGTTGCACAAAACTCCCTAAAATGATGATCTTGCCCTCTCTCCGCCAGTAATCGCCCAGAGTCGAGGTTCGAACCCCACAGGGGGTGCCCTCCGGCGCGGGTTACTTAATTGCTAGACGGCTCTAGCCCTCTGCTCGCCTCTATAGTCCGGTGAAGTAGTGAAAGCCTCCTAGGCTAACTATAGCGTCACGTCAAAAAAAAAAAGTAAAATGGGTGTAGCGCTATCGCCTTTGAACTTGACCCATGTCTCTAGTCTCCAGTCGTCCGTGTAATTTTTGATGTGAAACATCTATAGCCGCACGTAAAACAGATTTCTGGCGTGGCGACGCATGCCGTTGTTTTTTTTTTATTTTTTTTTAGTACCTATCACAATATGTTCTTTTCGACTTCGACTTCTACTTGGACTTCGACTTCGACTGCGACTTATACTTCGACTTCGACATGACTTCGACTTTGACTTCGACTGCGACTTATACTTCGACTTCGACTGCGACTTATACTTCGACTTCTGATTTCTGGCGTGGCGACGCATGCCGTGGTTTTTTTTTTATTTTTTTTTAGTACCTATCACAATATGTTCTTTTCGACTTCGACTTCTACTTGGACTTCGACTTCGACTGCGACTTATACTTCGACTTCGACATGACTTCGACTTTGACTTCGACTGCGACTTATACTTCGACTTCGACTGCGACTTATACTTCGACTTCTGCATATTACTTTAACAAAATAATGTCGATGTTTCATATCTGCCAGGCGTCCCGTGACGGCTCACATTTTTTTTTCATGTATTGTTATATCCAAACTCGTAGAACAAAAGTTATTGCTTATGGTGTTAGCTATCTGGTCCTGCGAGGTTGTTGGTGTTTTACAAGTAATGTTACATCTTTAAACGCATAACCAAGCATTGCTATAGCATCTTTCATTGATTTTGAACCTTACGCTAAAGAGATAAAGCTGAAATTGATGTGAACTCATATATCCAGAGTCTGTTTAAGAGTTAAAACCGGCAAAGTGTGAGTCAGACTCGCGCACGAAGGGTTCCGTACCATGATCTATAAAAACTAGCAAAAAATTCACATTTGTTCTATGGGAGCCCCATTATATATTTATTATTTTTTTTTGCAACAAGAACAATAAGGCAACACAGAAACACATCTTCTGTGAAAATTTCAACTGTCTAACTATCACGGTTCATGAGATACAGCCTGGTGACAGACGGACAGACAGACAGCGAAGTCTTAGTAATAGGGTCCATACCCAAAGGGGTTTTACCCTTTGGGTATGGAACCCTTAAAAGAATTAACAAATTTGTTCACAAACACCAAAAAAATCGTGTAACAACATATGTGTCATATTATAAAAATCTGCCTCGTTGGTCCAGCGATAGCGTCAACCGCAGATATTGATGTCCTGGCTTCAAATCCTGGGCCGGGCCAAATACTGATTTCGGGATTTTTATGTCAAGAAAATTACTCAGTATCAGCCCGAAGGTTGGAAAGCACGTTTATAGTGCACAAGTGTGTGCGCTAATTAAGGGGCACTTTCTATTCCATCACTCTAATGATCGAATGGGACGACACACACGACCGGAAAGAGGTCAGGTACGACGGCTTTACCAACCAAAAGGCTGATACTGAGAAAATTTTCCTTTTTCAGAAAAGTCCCAAAATCACTTTTGGCCCGACCCGGGATTTGAACCCAGGACCTCATTTTCTGCGGGTGAACTTATATTACGAGTTAGACGGCTGCTCAGATTTGAGTTTGAAAAACTTCTCAATATTTGTTTGTATCAGATTATCCGGCGATTTTTCCAGTTTAATTTTTTTCTTCTTTATAGGAGTTATAACGTTTTGTGGTTTGCTGATGCTCTGGGCACATTTCGGCGAGTACTGCAGAATATATTGTTGGAAATTCTTCTTTTTCTTCTTCTTGGCGTCAGTAATTTTCAGTTCCAACTCTTCCTTCTTCCATTGTATTTTCAACTGGATATTCTTATTCTTAATGGATATCTTCTTCTTTCTCTCCTTCTTCCGCTTTTTGGACTCGTATTTCAGAACGAAGGCAGGAGACTCGCGTTTCCGTTTCCTCGACTTTCTTTTTGAAGATTTTTGTTTTGACTCATCGTATTTTTGGGACGACTTCTTCGATTCTCGCACAACTTCGCTCAAATATTGATTTTTGAAGCTCTCCAGGTCGATGTCGACTTTTTCGTCTGTCAAAACGTCTTTATTGCTGGGACTGAATTGGAAAGTATTTCTGTGAGGGCTATTGGGGTCTATTTTATTGGAAGAGTCCTCGTTTTCATTATTAGTACATTTTACAACGTCTATATTAACGATCTGATCGTTCTCCGATATTTCTATACTGGAGTCCTTTTCTATTTCGATGGTTCTCAGTTTTTGTGGTGTGCTGCACGATAGCATTGCTGCTAGTATAGGGAATTCGAATAATTCATTTTCTGATGTGAGATCTTTGAACTTTGGTATATTTTCTTTAGGAGGTGTTTCAGACGCACTCAATTCTGACTTTATGGGCGTTGAAGGCGGTTCGATGGGTTCTGGAGTACATATCTGAAATACATTAGTAAATTAATTTTGATTACGTTGGAGGCCGAAAAAGTATTTTTTTTATTCTTTTATTTTTATCCTACTCATATTATAAACGCGAAAGTTTGTAATGGATGGATGGATGTTTGTTACTCTTTCATGTAAAAGCTACTGAATGGATTTGAATGAAACTATACAATAATATAGCTTATACATCAAAATAACACATAGGCTACAATTTACAAAGATATTGTGTGAATTGTCCAAAATATTACGATAAGTGTCAAGTAAGTAGGAAAAAATCTATCCCATGCGAGCTATTCCGGCGTGCACTGCCAAAACCGCTGGAGGTACACATCCTACTAATATTATGAATGTGAAAGTTTGTGAGTATCGATGTATGGATGTATGTTTGCTACTCTTTACGCCAAAACTCCTTTAACGCGGATGAAACCGCGGGGCACAGCTAGTAGTTTATAATATCCTGGGACATTCTGATCCCAAACTAAGCAGCGCTTGTACTATGGATACCAGATAACTTCTATACTACATATATAACTACTACTTTACATTTGTAAATACATACTGATATAGATAATTACATCCAGACTCAGGACAAACAGACATGTTCATGCACACAAATATCTGTCCTGGGTGGGAATCGAACCCACGACCTGCGGCGAGAAAGGCAACCATTACCAACCACGGCAACCAGCCCGTCTAGTTAATACTGTGAAAACTGTAATGGGTAACTCATGAAACTAATTTAATCTTTGTCTCGATCAGCTATTAAATCTCTTCAGAAGATTATATTAATAAATATCTTGGAACAACTAACATACTGCCATCTGATCCCAAACCAGACAACATAATAAATAAATAAAATAGTAACAATTGGTAAAAATACATTGATAAAGTTTTCATTCAAGTATGAATACAACGGTTATAATCCTAAAATTATACCTATGATGGTGTCTTCGTGACGTAAGTAAATAAGCAACCACCCCATTAACATCTCTAGACTGGCTTTGAGTGACTCAATGCATGATGAGGCGCTCATGGTCATATGAACGCCTCATCATGCATCACCGGACCGTAAGTGATCGGCGAGGTTAAGCAACTAGGCTCGCGGTCAGTCCATAGATGGGTGACCAAAGTAGTTTAATTTCTGAGCGTCTCCGTGCTTCGGAGGGCACGTTAAGCTGTCGGTCCCGGTTGTTGTCATTAGACAACAGTCGTTAAGCCATGTCAGAGGCCTACTGCGCGGTTTGAACAACTCTGACAATAGTAACCACATACGATAAGTTTTTTACAGGAAATTTATTAAAAATAATTTTGTTTATGGATATACCATAATTTTGATACATCTCTTGTTGCACACCGACTGCTAATATGTACAGCTCCTATCCATCCTAAGGTTGTCTGGAAGAGATCGCTTTATGCGATAAGACCACCCTTTGTACAAATTGTCTATGTTATATCTCATATCATAATTATTACTAGATGAGCCCCGTGGTTTTACCCGCGTTAAACTTTATAAATTATAGCCTAGCTATATGTGTGATTCGGATACATAAGCTATATTACTACAAAGTTTCATCAAAATACAGTTCGTTCGGTAGTTTTGGCGTAAAAGAGTAACAAACATACATCCATACATCAATACTCACAAACTTTCGCATTTATAATATTAGTAGGATGTGTACCTCTAGCGGTTTTGGCAGTGCACGCCGGAATAGCTCGCAGATGGTAGATTTTTTCCTACTTACTTGACACTTATCGTCATGTTTTAGACAATTCACACAATATCTTTATAAATTGTAGCTTATGTGTTATTCTGGTGTATAAGCTATATTATAGGAAAGGTTAATTAAAATCCATTCTGTAGTTTTTACGTGAAAGAGTAACAAACATCCATCCACACTTACAAAATTTCGCGTTTATAATATTAGTAGGATGTGTTAATCTAGGGTGTCAGAGCTAACTCCATATATATTTTTTTGAAATCGCTCCAGTTGTTTAGACGTGAAGAAGTAACAAACATACACACTCACAAACTTTCGCCTTTATAATATTGGTGTGATTATGGTATACAATAGAGTATTCCATTCTAAGTAAGGATTACGATTTCAATTTATTATCCTCAAAAAACTGTTCATACAATGAAAACTACTGGGCCAAACTATACAAAATTTTTATGGAACAAAATCGCAACTATTCCGCATCAAACTAAAGAAGCATCACGTAAATCAGATCATAGATCTCCAAGTAAACGGTGTACATACATAAAAAAAAATACCAATGGACTTGAGAACCCGGTTTGAAGTCAGTTTATAAAATAAAATTACCTCCATTATCGGTACAATTTCGGCAATGTCATCGCATCTTTTCGGCGAGCACCACTGGCGGACTAAATCGTTCCGTCGGAGGTCCTGCAGGAGATCGTCGAAGAGTCCGTTCAGAATGTCACTGGAAGATTAAATTATTTATTATAATAAATTGACTATATATATTATTTACTAGCTGTGCCCGCGAATTCGTTCGCGTGTTAATTAGTTTAATTTTCATGTTTATGTTTTTTCTAAAATAAATGATTTTTTTTTAAATAAAAGTAGCCTAAGTTACTCCTTATTACATCAGCTATCTGCCAATAAAAGTCCCGACAAAATCTTGAACTGTGTGTCTGTGCCATTTCAGAGATTAGCCGGAACAAACAGACAGACAGATAGACAGACAAAAATTGTAAAAAATGTTATTTCGGTGTAGGTACCGCATATATATTCATATTATGTAGAAAAAAACGGTAATTTCAATATTACAAACAGACACTCCAATTTTATTTATTTGTATAGAGTATGTATAGATTATTATAAATTGACTATATATATTGACATTGATTATATATATTATTTATAAGTTGACGGTCACCGTAGCCTAGTTGGTTGTGCTCCTGCCTACGAAGCTGGAGGTCCTGGGTTCGAGTCCCAGTAAGTGCAAATATTTGTGTGATGAGCACGAATATTTGTTTCTGAGTCATGGATGTTTTCTATGTATATAAGTATTTATCTATCTATATAAGTATGTATATCGTCGCCTGGTACCCATAGTACAAGCTTTGCTTAGTTTGGGGCTAGGATGATCTGTGTGACATTGTCCCTAGATATTATTATTTAAATAAACAAAATTGCTTAAAAATCTTGCTGTGGTGGCGAATATCAGAATATCCGGTGGTAGATTATAGCGCGACCGTCGTTATAATCACACGGTCCACCATAATAATAATATTGAATTCGTACTTTAATATAGACAGAACCATTCAGACAATATGTAATAAAATATAAATTTCCATAATTAAACTTAAACATGATCTCCCTGACAATAACTCAACACAAGCTAGCTAAATATCATTACTATTATAAAATAAATTTTATTAATGTTTTCATACAATCCGTGTACCTAAATATCTATGGAACTAGAAATAATTATGTATACTTAATTATATTACTACTGCCTCATTGGTCTAGCGGTAGCGTGTTCAACCGCAGATACCGAGGTCTTGGGTTCAAATTCCGGGTCGGGCCAAAGTGATTTTGGGATTTTACTGTAAAAAGAAAAAATTCTCAGCATCAGCCCGAAGTCTGGGAGTTGGCGGTATTATACCCTTGTGCCTCGGAGAGCACGTAAAGCCGTGGGTCCTGTGCCTGACCTCTTTTCAGTCGTGTCGCTAGGCGTCCCATCGGGTCACACTTGAGCACTATAATATGTCCCGCGCAGACGGCTAACCTCTGTTGAGACTGGCCGCCGTGGCCGAAATTCGGCTAGGAGGACATTATTATTATTATATTACTACAAACATGTTCTGACTATTTACAATGCCTTTTTAAAGTATCTACTATATAAAAATAAGTCGGGTTTTCCTTCCTGACGCTATAACTCCAGAACGCACCAACCGATTTCCACGGTTTTGCATTCGTTGGAGAGGTCTGGGGCTCCGTGAGGTTTATAGCAAAGAAAAATTATAAATTTTAACGCGGGTAACACCGCGGGGCACAGCTAGTACGTGAATAAAAACCTTTTTAAAGCCTATTCTTACCTAACAATTTTTCTTTTCTTACTAAGCGGTTTAGGTTTTCTAAATTTATTCCTCAAGTCTGCTACCAATTCATCATTTATCTGTGTGTCTGTGCCACCAAAACTCCTGACGCCTTCTATTAATATCTTCCTAGGGGAGTTGTATTTCTCTAGTAGTTTTGAGGGTGACTCGAAGGGGTATCCCAGCGTTCTCAGGGGTTTGGGGTCGGCCAATGGTTTCCTTGGGGGTTTTAGGTCGAGATCTTCACGACTGGATGCTGCTGGAATTAAAGGTTTTTTTATATAAATAAACATTTCATATTATACTAGTAAGTATGTCAGTTAGTGTATAAAATGCTACCTCGTTGGTCTAGCGGTAGCGTGTTCACCCGCAGATAATGAGGTCCTGGCTTCGAATCCCGGGTCGGGCCAAAAAGTGATATTGGGATTTTTCCGTAAAAAGAAATTTCTCAGTGTCAGCCAAGTCTGGAAGTTGGTGGTATTACACCCCCGTGCCTCGGAGAGCACGTAAAGCCGTCGGTCCTGTACCTGACCTCTTTCCGGTCGTGTCGCTAGTGGTCCCATCGGATCATGAGAGTGATGGAATAGAAAGTGCCCCTGTGTTTGCGCACACACTTGTGCAATTGGCTAGTCTCCATTGAGATTGGCCGCCGTGGCCGAAATTCGGTCGGGAGGACATTATTATTATTAGTGTATAAAATATAATAATTTAAATATAAGATTTGATAACATGCCAGTGCTTTGATTAATAATTAGAAAATAGGTTTCAACACATATCCCCCCAAGATGATTTCTGGAGGAAGCTTTTTTCCAGCAGTGGATTTTTTACAGCTGTTATAGTGATGTAATGCTTCGGTAATTTTTTTAGTTGTTGTTGGAATAAAAGACAACGCCCGCACTAGAGAATCTAATCCCTGTGTCGCTGGATACTTTACAAACATATAATAGATGGACACAAATTACATCCAGACACAGAACAACTCAATGTCAAGGTACTTTATTCCGTAAAAAATTTACATTTATGTGGAATCGTCAAATTTTTTTACCCTACCGTGCAGTGCATGACGTGGCAGCTACTGAGAAACACTGCCAGAAAACTCAGTAGGAATCCTTTTTTAAAATAAAATATACTTAAGATTAATTACAATCATGTGTGTTGACTCAGAACAACTCAATCCCAAGCACTTTTATCACTTAAATAATCAGAAATTTTGTAATATGCCCTGCTACACAATTTGGCTTTAATAATTCTTAACTTATTCGTAGACAATTCTCTAATATCATTGGGAAGTTTGTTATAGAATCTTATACATTGCCCCATAAAAGAGTTACTTATTTTGTGGAGACGGGTGGTATGCAATATGAGATTATTCTTATATCTAGTATTTACATTATGTGTATCGCTCCTTTTACAGAAGGAATCGATATTTTAATGCACATGTAAGTTTTCATATATATACTGAGATGGTACAGTTAGAATGTTGACCTCTTTGAACTTTTCTCTTAGAGATACTCTCGGGCCAACATTATAGATAGCTCTTACAGCTCTTTTTTGCAATATAAATATGGTGTTAATGTCAGCAGAGCTACCCCAGAGAAGAATTCCATAGGACATTACACTATGAAAATAACTGAAATAAACCATTCTAGCTGTGTCAACATCAGTCAGCCATCTAATAGTTTTCACTGCATATGCTGCAGAACTTAATTTGCCGGACAGTTTTTCTATTTGTAGGCTCCATTGTAGCTTTGAGTCAATCGTGATACCCAAGAACACAGTTGATTCAACAGGGTCCAACCTAGCTAAATTAAGTTGTACATTGGTTGTCGCCTGTTTCACATTCGGTGTAGTGAATTTTATGACTTTAGTTTTCTTATCATTAAGCACAAGATTATTGGCATTAAACCAATGAACAACTTTAGAGATTGCATCATTAACATCGTCAAAATTGCTTACTTGTCAGTTTATTTTGAACGTCAGGGAAGTTTCATCTGCAAACAACACAATCTCATGCTTATCCCTTACATAGTAAGGTAAGTCATTTATATAAATTAAAAACAAAAATGGGCCAAGAATTGACCTCTGTGGGACGCCCATTACCACTGGAGATCCCGGAGATATTTTACCGTTTATTTCGACCTTCTGAATTCTATTGCCCAAGTAAGAAGTCAGAAGTTCGAGGGCCTTGTTCCTAATACCGTAGTGGTGTAATTTTCTGACCAGAGTATCATGATGAACGCAATCGAACGCTTTGGACAAAATGCAAAAGATACCTAACGCATCTTGCGAGTCTTCCCACGCCGCGAATATACTTTTTAATAAGTTGACCCCTGCATCTATGGTTGAACAACCCTTTGTGAATCCAAACTGTTTCCGGTGTAGTAAATTATGTATATTAGTGTCTGAGCAGCTGGCTAAGCATAAGCTTTTCAAATATTTTACTAAGAGAAGGCAGCACGGAAACAGGTCGAAAATTTGAAGGGTCTGAAGTATCACCAGCTTTAAACAAAGGAATGATTTTACTATACTTCATCAAGTCAGGAAATACACCTGATGCAACACAGCAATTGAACACAGTAGCTAAGTGTGGGGCGATTATAGTAATAATTGATGAAACAGTCTTAACAGATAGACCCCACAGATCCTTTGTGTTTTTCATATTAATACTCTTGAAAGCATTTAAAATATCTTTAGGGCTAACCACCAAAAATTCAAAAACTATGTCACAGGACCCTACGCTTTGCTTGAGTATCTGCTCAGCAGATGCA
Organism: Pseudoips prasinana; assembly: GCA_951640165.1. NCBI lineage: Eukaryota > Metazoa > Arthropoda > Insecta > Lepidoptera > Nolidae > Pseudoips > Pseudoips prasinana. Next base: position 10,779,202 of record OX621261.1, read on the forward strand.
GAAGAACATGACTGGAATATTCGAAAAATATTTTTCAAACTCAGTCGCAATCTCCAAATCGCCTTTAATATCTATGTTGTTTATTACTACGTTAAAATCACGACTACGTATTTTTGTTTTACCTGTCTCAGCATTAATTATCTTCCAAGTAGTTTTGATTATATTTGTAGAAGGTTTAAGTATATTTTTTATGTGCAAAGATTTAGCAGCGGTACAGGCTCGTCTAAATGTTTTGGCATATTGTTTCACATATTCTTGAAAAGCTGTATTATGATTATGGGATCTTTCTTCATACAATTCATACAACCGATTCCGACTTTTATAGATGCCTGGAGTTGCCCAATCACTGAATACCAGACGGTCACTTACAGACAGTTGTTTGGGTGTAAATATTGTGCAGAACTCATCATTAATCAAATTGAATAAAGAGTTGTACAAGTGATCCGGATTATCATGATAGGGCAGCCATGCTATTTGTTTTACTATATTACATTTAAATTTTTTGAAGCGGTTTTCACTAAATGGAATATAGCTTAGCTCCAAAAATTAAAAGAAAACTTATAAGTTTTCTTTTAATTTTTGGAGCATTTGAATAAGTTACCAACTGACCTGAATGATCTGACTGAATTTTATTGATTATTGATTTAAATAAAGGTTTTACAGTGCTAAATATATTATCAATGCATGTAGCACTTGTAGCAGTTACTCTAGTTGGTTCTGTAAAATTGTGATATAAATTATAGGATTGAAACAAATTTAATAAATTGCAACTTATTGTGCTTTTCTCCAAAATGTTTATATTAAAATCTCCACAAATGATAACTGTTTTATGGCTGTTAGATAATTGATTTAATGCATCCTCCATAATATCTGAAAAAGTATCAAATGGCGCATAAGGAGGTCTGTAAAGATTCAAAACAATAAATTGCTCCAACTCAACACATGAAATCTCTACAACTCGCTCAACAGAGAGGCTCACAACATCACTTCTTTCTTTAAACTTTAACAACTTATTGAAGTTATACGTCTTTTGGCGCGATGGAGAAAAATGATGAGAGTGAATTTTTACGATGCGCGCGCACACCGACACCAAAAAATTTAACAGCATGAAGTTAGTTCTAGGTGGTATGAAAATTGATAATATATATATAATATGTAAATTTTATTAATTAGATATGTAGGGAACAGTAAAACTATAACTATAAGTGTTTCTCTGTAAATAGAAAATTTTATTTTATTAAAGAACTACATACTAACACGCATATTTACAAAACATTATTTATAATTACTTCATTACCTACAACTTACCTGTAAATAGAAAAACAACATTAAGAGCTATTGTTTCACTACTTTCAGTTCTTATAAATTAATTTTATTTAAAGATTGTAATAATATTATTTTAACGTGAAATTATCAGAATCTCCATATTTTATCATGCTGCCAATCCGTCAATATAAACGGCCAGTCCCTTATACATAGACAAGTTTGTAAACCAAAAAGTTATAATACGGAAAACTATAAACTAAATGAAGGGTCACTTCGTTTACATCTCCCCCCCCTCTCTAAGCTACAAAGTTTTACTATTTTATTCTACTACTGGAATAAGTTTTATGATATGAAAGAGATTTGACTCTAACTTTTTGTGGCCCATGTTTACTTTGTAAATTGAATTGGATATTTTGTCTACAATTTGATAAGGTCCTATTTTCAATTCATCTAATTTTTTTCGGTTTAACCGGTTTCCATTTTCAACATATACATAATCACCAACTTTTAGTTCATAATGTTTTCTGTTTTTATCAAATCTTTGTTTATTATAATTGTGGGATTTCAAACTATTTTCTAAGGCAATTTTCCGGTCTCGCAATAGATGACTATGTGTTATATTTTGTTTCAGTTCATCTGGGAGAATATCAACATTTTTTCCCTCCAATAAGTATTTTGGAGAGAAACCTGTTACACAATGTTCAGTTTCGTTATATTTTTGAGTACATTCATGAGCAATAGTTGTCCAAGCAATTTTATCTTTTCTTTCATTAATCTTGCACCGAATTTTATTAACCAACGTTTGGTTTAGCCTTTCGTTCAATCCATTTGAAAAAGGCGCATTTACTGCAGTAAAAACTACAGTGATATTTTCCTTTTCTAAAAAATATTTGAAATCTTTTGAATTTATGCCTGGATATTGATCTGATAGAATCAAATCTATTTTATAATCTTTTGTTACTTTTTGGACAAGTTTTATAAAATCGTTCGCACTCTGGGTTTTGGATGTCAAAATATAGGCGTAACGAGTGAAATGATCTACTAAAAGATGTAAATATGTTTTGGTTGAACGAGCACCACCAAATCCCCCTATGGTGTCTATTGACACTATTTCAAATGGATAGGTAGCGGGACCTAAGTGAGACATTAGTCCAAACTTGCTTTTCCTTCTCGATTTATTTTTTATACAGATATCACAATTTTCGCAATATTTCTTTATATTATCCAATAAATTTTTAGCTTGATAAAAAGGTTTAATCTTGTTTTCCATTTGCTGTCTTCCTATGTGACAGTAGTAGTGATGTACATGTTTTATTATATCTTTACTGAACTCTTCAGTTAGTACAATCTTTTCATTTTTTCCTATCTTTTTATAATATATATTATGTTTGAAAATAAGTTTATTTCTATTTTGTTTAATATCCTCATTTTTATCTTGATCGTTTAGTATGTCTTTTAATTTAACAAAATTCACTACTTTTATATTACTATCTTGATTTTCATATGATTCTAACACAGGATTTCTGCTCAAAGTATCTGCTTCTATATTATATTTGCCCGGAGAATATATTATTTTAAAATTGAACTGCGACAAATAATATGTCAAATCTCCCAGTTCTTCGTCCGTTCTGGCCTTAATATTCATTTTTTCTAAAGGTTTGTGATCTGAATAAACCGTAAATGTTTTTCCTATAAGCCAGTGTTGCCAGTATTTAACCGCCTCTTTTATTGCCAAACATTCAAGATATATGGCTTTTTTCTTTTTTTGGGTTTCGTTTAATTTTTTTGAAAAATATGCGCAAGGCTTTTCCTCACCGTTGGTTTGAATTTGTTTGAAAATCGCACCTATACCTTGTATACTAGCAGATATAAATATGTATTGGCAAATCTGGATCAAATATAGCTAGAATAGGTATTGAGCAAAGTAGTTTCTTTATAGTATCAAAGGATTCTTGACATCTATTGGACCAAACGAATTTTTCCGCTTTTCTTAATAAGTTATGTAAGGGATCCAGTATAATTGAAATATTTGGCACATATTTTCCATAGAAATTAATTTTTCCTAAAAATTGTCTAACATTTTTTTGTGTTTTTGGTATTGGAAATTCTTTTATGGCAATCAAGTTATCTTTTAATGGAGTGACAGTATTGTTTTTTATTATGTGCCCTAAATACTTCACAGAGTCCTGTGCAAAGTTACATTTTGTAAATTTTAATTTAAAACCTTCTTTTAAAATCGCTTCCAATAACAGAGATATGTGTTCAATGTGTTTTTCGAACGTTTCAGAAAATACTAAAATATCGTCGATATAATTGACAGTAAAATTTTACAGTTTATGCTTTCTTATAATGCTACTCAAAATTCTTTGAAAAATAGCAGGAGAAGTTTGTAAACCAAAAAGTTATAATACGGAAAACTATAAACTAAATGAAGGGTCACTTCGTTTACATATATAATATATATATATATATAATATGTTCAAGTTGTATATTAAGAAGTATAACTTCTAACGCGTGTACATAAGTACACACAAGTTTTTTTTATTAGAATTAGAGAGCCACCATGAATATATTTTTCCCTGATGAACGAGCTTACAACCTGGTGATTATTGAAGCTGAAAATGAATTGATGGAGTTTGAGCCAGTGCTCAGTTAAACATAAAATATCTATTTTGTTACAATAAAAAAAAACTATTTACTAATTATAATATTAACGGTCACCGTAGCCTAGTTGGTAGTGCTCCTGCCTACGAAGCTGGTGGTCCTGGGTTATAATCCCGGTAAGTGCAAATATTTGTGTGATGAGCACGAATATTTGTTTCATGGATGTTTTCTATGTATATAAGTATGTATCTATCTATATAAGTATGTATATCGTCGCCTGGTACCCATAGTACAAGCTTTGCTTAGTTTGGGGCTAGGATGATCTGTGGTCTGTGTGACATTGTCCCTAGATATTATTATTATATTTATGGGTCACACAAATAGTCGCCCGGCGCGGGACTCAAACCCGCGACACGAAGCGGCGAGGCGACTGTCTTAGACGCTGCGCCACACGTACAGTCGCTAGGAATATCTTTCAAGTTACGACTTAGAACTTACAGCTTGGTAATGAAGTTTCTGTCTTTATGGGCGGCACTAGTGCAGACGAACTGGAGGCTCTGAAAATTAATACAAATAATTAATACACACATCATTTGTAGCATATGTGACAGTGATAATAATTTCCTCCTGGCCGAAAGCCATTTTGTAGGGATACATCTCCTCATAGGGGGGCGCTATCAGAATGTCAGCGCTGCCACAATATTGCGACGGACAATGCTGAGATATATGCGTTTTCATGTAGAACGGATTATCACACTAATATTATAAAGGTGAAAGTTTGTGAGTGTGTGTGTTTGTTACTTCTTCACATCTAAACGTCTGGAGCCATTTTAATAAAAATTGGTATGGAGTTAGCTGACATACTGGATTAACACATAGCATACCCGCGTTAAACATTATAAATAAAACGTAAATAAATAAAAATATATTTATGAATAATGTGCGGGGAACAACTAGTTTATAATATAAGCGGGTAATGTGAAAAAAAAGTAAGACGCCATTTTGTGATGGCGGCTATCTTGAATTTGTCATTTATCACAGTGTGTTAAGCGTTTTTGCCATACCTACTATTGGAATCAAATATAACAGCTCACTTAGGACCCTTAAATTGATCCTCGGTGCTTTTGCAGCTGGCTTCTCTAGTTGCAAATCTCTCATTTTATGAGGCTATAGCCTCTTTACATCATTCTGTCTCCCGCTTTGCTCTGGAGGGAAGTGGAACTATTCATTTTCTAACTCCTCCTTGTTTCTGTTTCTGATTAAATTCGTTGCGGGATCCAAGACAGTTGTCGCGATTCCCCGGGACATGCCTGAGCTTCACCGCTCAGTGTCATTTCATTGTGTGCCACTGTCGATCCTGGCTTACAGGAGTTGCAGTGGTGGGTAAGAGGGAGGGACTAGCCCCGTATAAAAAAAAATATATATCACAGTGTGTAGTATTCTACTAGTCAAACCCTTACATATGATACCCACATTGAGGGAGTTGTGAAACAAATGTACGTCGCCATTTTGTGATGGCGACCATCTTAGATTTGAAATTTATCTTAGTGTATAGTATTTTACTAGTCAAGCCCTTTCATTTAATACCCGTTGTAATTTAAGAAGGAGTTGTGATAAATATGTTATCCGCCATTTTGGATTTGTAATTTCTCAGTGTGTAGTATTCACTTATCATGTCCTTATTTTTTAAAGACAAAGCCCGCACTAGTGAATCTTATCCCTATGTCGCGGGGTACTTTACAAACATATAATAGACGGACACAAATTACACCCAGACCCAGAACAACTATTTCTGGGTCAGAAATGGGCGAGAGAACGGTCTTAGCCGCTTCGCCACACGTGCAGTTAACTCACTAGTCAAGTCCTTTTATTTGATACCCATATTAAGGGAGTTGTGTAAAGACATATTATCCGCCATTTTGTGACGGCGGCCATCTTGGACAGATGTTCATCAAACATAGGCAAGAACAATCGCGCCTAATTCACCTCCCAAACAAAAATACTACCGCGCTTACAAAGGAATTTAGACGGTGTATAATATAATGAATGCACTCACCCTCTGCTGGTAGCTATCCCCTTGGTGCGGCGGATGGACATGCGGCTCGGCATGACGGGCCCCGAGCGGGCGGCCGACGCTTGCGCCTGTTCTTGAGATATCACTGCAAATGTCAGAACAAATAACATACAGCTGACGTATTAATACACTGCCGTGCGCACGCGCCGCGCTTAAAGGCGCTGTTAATGCCGGAGTTCCATTTAGTAACCCCGATACGGCCACGAAGAGACTGGGACACCACAACACCTTATCACCCTATTAATTAAAGTCGAAAGTTTGTGAGTGTGTCTGTTTCTTAGGCCTTAAACTACGTTACGCGGGCGCCCGGACGGATACCCGGTACGGGTTTACGCGCGGGGACCCGGATTATGCGGTGTTACTAGTACTATTTTGGCTTTCTGCGCGTACAGTTGTGTAGTTATGGAGAACTTAATATATTATTACATGGCAGAACGCCTCATTGGAACCTAATTCAGGAAATAACTCCCGACAAATTTGCAGCCAAGCCGCTGTTCTGGCATCTCGATCTTTGTATTGATCGTTTGATTGATCCCATATCGTAGGGCGACACTGTACTTCTATAATCACTCTTTCTGTCTCAAGAGACATACTTTCTCCGTGCGTGCTCCCGTCGCGGGGCGGCGGGCCCCGCGCCCGCGCATCAAGCCCGTCCGGAGTGCCCGCGCGGGGTCCCGCAACGGGGCACTTTTGTATGGACCCGTAACGTAGTTTAAGGCCTTACTAAAAAAAAATGTCCTTACAATAATAATGTCTAGCCGATTTTCGGCTACGGCGGCCATTCTCAATGGAGACTAGTCATATGCGCGGGACATATTATAGTGCGCAAGTGTGTGCGCAAACACAGGAGCACTTTCTATTCCATAATTCATGATCCGATGGGACGCCTAGCGACAAGACCGGAAATAGGTCAGGCCTCTATCGGCTAAGTCGCCGAACATCGTTTTCGTGAATGGCGTTCAAGTAAATAAAGGTTAAAAATGACTTAATCAATCGTTAAATTCGCTTCCATGTACACATGTGACTTCATAAATGGTCCGGAATCGACTGTCAACGTTGAAGCCGATTTAACAATAAATAAATAAATAAAAAAGGTTTTTATTCACGTAGACTTAAAAAAAGCGCTTGTAAATAGTCAAAACATATTCGTAGTAATATATAATTAATTTATAATTATTTCTAGGTACATATAGATATTTAGGTACACGGATTGTAGGAAATAATTTACAATAAGATTTATTTTATAACAGTACGATTTATTGTCAAGGATCATGTGTAGGTTTAATAATCAAAATTTTTTATTTTAGCTATATTTTTACTACATATTGTCGAATGGTTCTGTCTATATTAAGGTATTGATTAAGTGATTTTTAACCTTTATGTATTTTAACGCCATTTAAGAAATCGATGTTCGACGACTTAGCCGGTAGAGCCCCAGGCCACCACAACACCTTATCACACTAATAATATAAAGGCGAAAGTTTGTGAGTGTGTATGTTTGTTACTTCTTCATGCAAAAATTACCGAACGGATTTTGACGAAACTTTGTATTAATATAGGTTATATTATTATAGGCTATAATTTATAAAGCTTAACGCGGGTGAAACCGCGGGGCACAGCTAGTTATTAAAATAAGTCATGCTCCAAAATATATAGCAGACTTAACAATAGTTATACAGTGCAATACAATTTTATCAATACTATTAATTTACTTTTATTTTTATTTATGTTTAATGTAATGGTTTTGGAATGAAGTTACTTATCGCGAGTTACGAAAGGGGGCTAGACGGAAAAATTAAGACGAAAAGTTGTAACGACACTTTTTGCTATAGTAAGCTATTGTAAGCCGTGCGGCGTGCGCATGTTTCTCTGTCTGTCTCTCTCTCTCTCTCATAGAAAGCAAGCCAGATATTTTCGTTCCGTCTTTCTATTTCGCATTGAACAGTGTGGTGTCGCGACGATTATTTTTGTTGAGTGTATACAGGTTTTATGTACATAATAAATAATAAAAAATTATAACTTACGTTCAAATAAATAAAGATTAAAAATTACTTAATTAATCATTAAATCGGCTTCCATGAGCACATGTGATAAATGGTCCGGAATCGATTGTAAACGTTGAAGCCGATTGATTAAGTCACTTTTAACCTTTATTTATTTGAACGCCATTTAAGAAATCGATGTTCGGCGACTTAGCCGGTAGCGGCCCTGACCTATTTCCGGTCGTGTCGCTAGGCGTCCCATCGCACACACTTGTGCACTATAATATGTCCCGCGCATATGACTAGTCTCCATTGAGAATGGCCGCCGTGGCCGAAAATCGTCTAGACGTTATTATTGTAAGGTCATTTTTTTATATTATTAATATAGAGAATACTTAATAAGCTAATATTTGTATTCGCCAAACTAAAGTACACAGTTTACATACATAGACTCACGCCTGTTTCCCAGAGGGGTAGGCAGAGACAACGGATTTCCATTTGTCACGATCTTTGCAAACCTCTTTTGCTACGATTACTTAGTACACAGTTTGTTGGCGAAATAGGCACTCCGTTTGAAACTTAACGCCATTAAGAAATCGATGTTCGGCGACTTAGCCGGTAGAGCCCCTGGTACAGGACTTTTCAATAGCAACTCACCGGCTTCAATAGTGCTGGCGAGCTGTTCCAGGTCCGTGGGGGCGGCCGGGGTGCAGACCGTGCAGATGTGGGGAGCCGAGCTGTCGGACAAGCAGCTGTCGTGCTGGCCGCTGCTGCCGCACAGGAGACACAGCTTGATACACCACGGCCTGGGGACAGAACTATATAGTTTAAACACTGCATTAAGGAAAAAAAATTAAGAAATTGGTTAAATATCTATTATCTATACAAATAAATAAAATTGGAGTGTCTGTTTGTAATATTGAAATAGCCGGTTTTTACTACATAAATATGTATATATATACGCTACATACACCAAAATAATATTTTTTACAATTTTTGTCTGTCTGTCTGTCTGTTTGTTCCGGCTAAACTCTGAAATGGCTGGACCGATTTTGACGGGACTTTTATTGGTAGGTAGCTGATGTAATAAGGAGTAACTTAGGCTACTTTTATTTTAGAAAAAGTCTTTTATTTTACTAAAAAACGAAATAAACTAATTAACACGCGGACGAAGTCGCGGGCACAGCTAGTAATAAATAAAATTTAAAAAAAAAACACGCTTTATACAACATGTAACGCAATTAACGCACACCCTCAAACACCCCAATGAGAATATTATGTTGTAATCATAATACATAAACTGAATTTTTAATTTAACATGTATATGCATTGTTATTCACTAAATTAGTTTCTTGGCATAATGTTTATGTTTCTTTATTTTGTACTGAATTATGCAATTTGTATGAATACGAATAAAACTGTTTAAAAGTCTTATTACTTTGACTTACGGTCCATTTCAATTTGTTTTGACTGTACAGGGTTAATATGACAATAATTTCCGTAATTTTATTTATTTTGGAATAAAAAATTACCTATATTAAAAATGATATAAATCGATTCACTTAACGATTCTGAACAAACTATTTTGAGGAAGTGCGTTAATTAAGTTACATGTTGTATAGAAAACCAAATTAAAATATAGAAAATAAACTATTTATTTTCTACTTTTTAGTTTGGTTTATTTTTAAATGCGTGTTTGTTTTTTGCAAATTAAATAATGGAATAATGTTATCAAATTCAAAATAAAATAATCGTTTATTTCTCTCTTAAAGGTACATGCATTAGTTTTCACAGTTTAGGATTCATAACCGGCCAAGTGCGAGTCAGACTCGCCCATGAAAGGTTCCGTAGCAGCAAGTATTAATGAATGGTAAATTGCGGTTTAAGATCTATGACGTATTAAAAAAAACTACTTATTAGATCTCGTTCAAACCAATTTTCGGTGGAAGTTTGCATGGTAATGTACATCATATATATTTTACAGGTTAAGGTAAGTTACAGGGGGGGGGGGGGGGAGACACTCATTTTACCACTTTGGAAGTGTCTCTCGCGCAAACTATTCAGTTTAGAAAAAAATTATATTAGAAACCTCAATATAAATCTTAATGCGGATCGCTCCAGACGTTTAGACGTGAAGTAGTAACAAACATACACACTCACAAACTTTCGCCTTTATAATATTAGTGTGATAATAATTAAGAAAAACACGCTTTATATAGAAAACCATACAAAATAAACGATTCCCACCCAGGACAGATATTTGTGTGCATGAACATGTCTGTTTGTCTTGAGTCTGAGTGTAATCTATACATATAATAAAATCGTAGGAAAGTCTTAACTATACATTGAATAATTCTTTTAAATGATACTTGTGGCGTGATCAACAATCGATATCGAAGTCTAAAGTATAGTTTTTAGAATTTTTGTCTGTTTGTCTGTCCGGGCTAAACTCAAAAAGTACTCCATGGATTTACTTCAATTTTTTCATGAACATTAGACTTATCCATAGGTACACAAGATGTATGGATATGATGAAAAAACAAAAAAAAATTGTGTTTCAGTTGTAAGTATGGGACATCCCCAAAATTTATTCGTTTTTCCTAAGAGGTCGGGTCAACATTTTGACTACATATTATCACGCTGCACCTACAGGGAAGGAGCTGTAACGAGCGGAGCGGTAATTTATAAAATTTAACGCGGGCAAAACCGCGGGGCACAGCAAGTAGTGAAATAAATTATACCACAGCCAGGCTAAATGTTAAGCAACACGTTATATTTACCCGAAGTCCGCATCATGCTCCCTGCCGTGTGGGCAGGCGCAGTCGCTAGCCGCACAAGACACCGGTCGCTCATAGATCTCAGCAAAAGCATTTTGTTCTAACTCCCAGGCTGCGTCTCTGGAATAAAAAAAAAACCGCATCAAATTTGGACCATCCAACCAATGATACACTAGTCTAGGTAACAGCTCGTCAGGTTCTACAATCATTACTCAAGTTTGACTGGGCTAGGCCCCCCGTTAATCACCCGGACTTTAAAACCAGAGGTTGTAGGTTCGATTCCCTCCCAGAACAAGTCTTTGTGTGGAGCGTCTCAACTGGGCCGTGTTGAAACCGGTAGTAGAGACACCCGCTGAGTTCGTTTCGCTGGGTCTTCTCAGTTGGGGCGCATTGGATCCGGTGGTAGCATTAAAGCGTCGTTATAAACACAAGGTCCACCATTAAAATAACATTTAATCAGTACCTTAATATAGACAGAACCATTCAGACAATATGTAGTAAAAATATAGCTAAAATTTAAAAAAATTGATGATTAAACCTACACATGATCCTTGACAATAACTTAATTTAAGTTAGTTAAATATCGTTACTGTTATAAAATAAATCTTATTGTAAATTATTTCCTACAATCCGTGTATCTAAATATCTATATGTACCTAGAAATAATTATAAATTAATTATATATTACTACGAACATGTTCTGACTATTTACAAGCGCTTTTTTAAAGTATAGAATAAAAACCTTTTTTATTTTATTTTATAAGTGTGTGATCGAATAGAGTCAATACAAAGACGATTTGTTAGAGCTCTTTGCACAAAGTATGGCCTAAGGAGAAAAATAATTGATTACGAAGGTCGACTTCGAAAGTTTTGTATGCATATTTTTTATTTTTATTGTTTATTCACATTCAAGTTACATTAATGGTTCTTAAAATATTAAACGGCTAACGCAGTTTGTAGGCGATTCGCTCTTATTCATCTGACATCTAACTTAAATTCTTTATAATATTTAAGTATATATTTACAATAATTAAGCTACCCTATAAGCTACTAATTTACTACATTTCTGCCCTTATGGATATATTGTTGTGAACTTATACTACTTGGTAATTCCATAACAATTCTTTTCATTACATCCTAGCCTAGGTCACCGTAGGCTAGTTGGTAGTGCTCCTGCCTACGAAGCTGGTGGTCCTGGGTTCGAATCTCGGTAAGTGCAAATATTTGTGTGATGAGCACGAATATTTGTTTCCGAGTCATGGATGTTTTCTATGTATATAAGTAATTATCTATCTATATAAGTATGTATATCGTCGCCTGGTACCCATAGTACAAGCTTTGCTTAGTTTGGAGCTAGGATGATCTGTGTGACATTGTCCCTAGATATTATTATTATATTATTATTATCCAGACTCATAACAATTATTTATGGGTCACACAAATAGTTGTCCAGCGCAGGACTCGAACCCGCGACACGAAGAGGCGACTGTCTTAGCCGCTGCGCCACACGTGCAGTCCATAACGATGAGATTATTTTCTCTATTTACCTGTCGGGCACATAATATCCTTGCATCATAACGGCTTTATAGAAGTTGTCTTTGTCGTTGCACAGCGGACACTTGAGGAAATGCATCCCGGCGCTCAGAGCCATGCGCTGGAACAGAAATTAACATATTCACAAAAAAAAAAAACCGGCCAAGTGCGAGTCTGACACGCGGACGAAGGGTTCCGTACCATCACACTAATATTATAAAGGCGAAAGTTTATGAGTGTGTATGTTTGTTACTTCTTCCCGTCTAAACGGCTGAAGCGATTTCAATAAAATTTGGTATGGAGTTAGCTGATACCATGGATTAACACATAGGCTATAATTTGTAACGTTTAATGCGGATAAAACCGCGGTGCACAGCTAGTTGAATATGATCGATAAATTATACACACTAATATTATAAAGGCGAAAGTTTGTGAGTGTGTATGTTTGTTACTTCTTCACGCAAAAACTACCGAACGGATATTGATGGAACTTTGTAGTAATATAGCTTATATATCCTAATAACAGATAGGCTATAATTTGTAAAGTTTAACGCGAGTAAAACCGCGGGGCACAGCTAGTTATCTATAAAAACGAGCAAGAAACTCACGTTTGTTGTATGTATATGTTTTTAGTATTTGTTGTTATAGCGGCAACAGAAATACATCATCTGTGAAAACTGTCTAACTATCATGGTTCATGAGATACAGCCTGGAGACAGACGGACAGACAGACAGCGAAGTCTTAGTATTAGGGTCCCGTTTAACCCTTTGGGTATGGAACCCAAAAAAAAAGTAAAAAGTTTTTATTAATTTACTACGCCCCTACTATGGATATTAATCCCTGGGGCTCTACCGGCTAAGTCGTCGAACATCGATTTCTTAAATGGCGTTAAAATAAATAAAGGTAAAAAATGACTTAATCAATCGTTAAATCGGCTTCGACGTTGACAATCGATTCCGGACCATTTATGACGTCACATGTGGTCATGGAAGCCGATTTAACGATTGATTACGTCATTTTTAACCTTTACTTATTTGAACGCCATTTAAGAAATCGATGTTCGGCAAGAGAGGTAGGGCACAGCGTTCATTCGCTCGAAGAGCAGCCCGACTGGGGAAGTACCTCCACCTTATAAAAGACATTCCTTAATAATAACATTAATAATTTAATGTTGTGTTTCTGAGTGTGAGTAAGGTCGTCAGAGTTCATCGGGGTGGGGGGAAAGGTCAGCAACACTTGTTTGCTGACTCTTAAAGGCCGACAACGCACTCGCGACTCCTCTGGTGTTGCGGTTGTCCATGGGCGTCGGTGATCACTTACCATCAGGTGACCCGCTTACTCGTTTGTCGACCTCTGACATAAAAAAAAAAAAAAAAAAGTTAGCCGGTAGAGGCCCAGGTTGATGATGTATGTACCTGTACGCAGCTCCTGTGGAGCCAGGCGTCCCTGGCACAGCACGGGGGCCAGAATGTGTTGACGGTGGGGAAGCCCAACACTTGCTCGTAGCAGATCACACAAACCGACTGGCTGTCTGTACATTCTGAAACAATATATCTTCATATATAAAATTGAAACAAAAAAACTTGAGAGGTGTCAAGGGACACCCGGATGGAACGAAGTTATTTTTTATTATTTATTACTAGCTGTGCCCCGCGGTTTTACCTGCATTGAATTTAATAAATTATCACAGCTCCTCCCCCGTACGTTATAGCGTGGTAATATGTAGCCTGTATGTTGACCAGACCTCTTAGTAATATGCATACAAAATTTGAAGTAAATCCATGCAGTACTGATTGAGTTTAGCCCGGACATACATACAGAGACAAACAGACAAACCGACAAAAATTCTAAAACCTATATTTTTGGCTTCGATATCGATTGTAGACCACGCCCCAAGTATCCCTTTTTAATAATATTCAATGTACAGTTTTGAGTTTCCTACGATTTTATTATATGTATAGATGTACAAAATACCTGTATACACTCAACAAAAATAATCGTCGCGACACCACACTGTTCAATGCGAAATAGAAAGACGAAACGAAAATATCTGGCTTGCTTTCTATAAGAGAGAGAGAGACAGACAGAGAAACATGCGCACGCCGCACGGCTTACAATAGCACAAAGTGTCGTTACAACTTTTCGTCTTAATTTTTTACGTCTAGCCCCCTTTCGCAACGCGCGATAAGGAACTTCGTTCCAAAAATGTCCTCCTTGGCAATCGGCCATGGCGGCCAGTCTCAGTGGAGACTAGTGATCTAGTACTCAAACACACTGCCTCGTTGGTCTAGCGGTAGTGTGTTCACCCACAGGGAACGAGTTCCTGGTTTCAAATCCCGGGTCGGGCCAAAAGTGATTTTGGGACTTTTCTGTAAAAAGAAAAAATCCTCAGCATCAGCCCAAAGTCTGGAATTTGGCGGTATTATACTTCGCAGAGCACGTAAAGCCGTCGGTCCTGTACCTGATCTCTTTCCGGTCGTGTTACTAGGCGTCCCATCGGATCATGAGAGTGATTAAATAGAAAGTGCTCCTGTATTGGGGCACACACTTGAGTACTACAATATGTCCCGCGCAAATGGCTAATCTCAACTGAGACTGGCCGCCGTGGCCGAAGTTCGGCTAGGAAGACAATATACAACATGTAACGTAAATAACGCACACCCTAATTCACCCCAATTAGAATATTATGTTGTAATCATAATACATACACTGAATTTTTTATTTAACTTGTATATGCATTGTTATTTACTAATTAGTTTCTTGGAATAAAGTTTATTTTTCTTTATTTTGTATTGAATGTTTGTATGAATACAAATAAAACTGAGATTTTAAAAGTCTTATTACTTTGACTTACGGTCCATTTCAATTTGTATTGACTGTACAGGGTTAATATGAAAATAATTTCCGTAGTTGTAATTATTTTGGACAAAAAAAATACCTATATTAAAAATGATATAAATCAATTCAGTAACCGATCCTGAACAAACTATTTTCCGGATGTGCGTTAATTAAGTTACATGTACATACTGTGTTAATTAAGTTACATACATACACATAACTATTCACTATTTTATAAGGAACGCGACGTAGCTAACAAATATAATCATAATAATAATCTTTATTTATCCAAAAAAGATACAGAGTTTGAAATACAGCTTAATATTTGGTTTGGAAATACATTTATAGTTTGAAATACAGCTTAATATTTGGTTTGGAAATACATTTATAGTTTATGTTGCAAAAGGAGACAGATACGTGTTCATACAATATTGGGCCCGGATGGAAAAAGATGAAACTGGTGACAATTAATGGGTCTATAAATTATTAGCCAATCACAAAAAATTCCATGGATATTGTCAATCTGTGAGCAGAGTTACAGTTAGTTAGTTAGAATATCTTACCGGGATTCGAACCCAGGACCACCAGCTTCGTAGGCAGGATCCCTACCAACTAGGCTACGGTGACCGTACGTTTATAATAAAAGTAGGGACATTTTATGTTGTCCACTACCGAATTGTAATGAAGCAACATCGAATAAAGAGAAGATTTTTAGAAGAAGCGTTTTATTTCGAAACCTCAGGCATGCTTCAGACAGGATCAGCACCGTATCCCTGCCCTAACAAGTTTTGTTCCTTCAACCGCGGATAGAAAGATACGGGAACTCTCGAACCTAACAATAAAACTCTACCAAATAAAACGTTAAGAGCATTATCATACTAGCGGTATGGAAGCGGCTGCGGGGCGGAGCGGACGCGCAGCTAATTCGTTACGGACACACAAGGAACACACCGCGCATGCGCAGCGAATTCGTTGCGGACGTGTGTCAAATACGTTACGTTTCCGTCGCGTGTTTGTAGCAAATTATCGACTTACAATACACTCAGTAACAAAATGGATTCCGACGAGGAAACACTGTTGATGGCTTTATTACTTCGAAGACGCCGGAGACGAAAACGACAGCATCGACGAATTTAAATCCCGTTGCGCGTCCGCAACGAATTCGCTGCGCATACGTGGTGTGTTCGTTGTGTGTCCGTAACGAATTCGCTGCGCGTCCGCTCCGCCCCGCAGCCGCTTCCATACCGCTAGTATGATAAGGCCCTTACTCTACCAAATCATTAACGTAGGTATAGATAAGTATATAGAAACATGCAGTCCGCACACTGTCTAAGTGTCGCCTCATAGATTGTATACTTATTTTAGTTCTACCCACACAATCAATCAACTAAAATTGTTAAATTTTGGCAATAGTTTAGCTTATCTAAATTAACTACATTTTGCGCATTGTAAGCTACCTTATTGTTA
This sequence comes from Pseudoips prasinana, assembly GCA_951640165.1. Taxonomy (NCBI): domain Eukaryota; kingdom Metazoa; phylum Arthropoda; class Insecta; order Lepidoptera; family Nolidae; genus Pseudoips; species Pseudoips prasinana. The sequence goes on from OX621261.1 coordinate 10,795,744, forward strand.
TTTAAATATCGATACTTAGTTTATTTCTCCTCGAAGTGATTATGAAATTGTAATCTTTGAGAAATAAAGAATTTCGAACCGTTAAATAAATTGTAACTCACCATCCCCTTCCACCTCGCCAATGGATAACTCCTTCAAATCTCTAAAGTTCTGCTGTTTACTGTTTTGCTTATCCATTTTCATCCTCGCTCTAGCTTTTATCATAATGGAATCCGGTACTTTCTGTCTGGGTGCATGGTTCTTGCAAAATGACCTGGAATTTAAAAAATAATAATCATCATCATCATATCAGCCGAAAGACGTCCACTGCTGGACAAAGGCCTCCCCCAAAAGATCTCCACAATTGCCGGTCTTGCGCCATACGCATCCAGCGATTTCCAAAAATAATAATAATAATATCTAGGGACAATGTCACACAGATCATCCTAGCCCCAAACTAAGCAAAGCTTGTACTATGGGTACCAGGCGATGATATACATACTTATATAGATAGATAAAAACATATATACATAGAAAACATCCATGACTCGAGAAACAAATATTCATGCTCATCACATAAATATTTGCACTTACCGGGATTCGAACCCAGGACCACCAGCTTCGTAGGCAGGAGCACTACCAACTAGGCTATGGTGACCGTCAAATATAAAAGTATATCAGTTATCTGGTTTCCATAGTATGAGCTCTGCTTAGTTTGGGAGTGGAAACTATTCATTTTCTAACTCCTCCTTTTCTCTTTCTGATTAAACTCGTTGCGGGATCCAAGACAGTTGAAGCGATTCCCCGGGACATGCCTGATCTTCACCGCTCAGTGTCATTTCATTGTGTGCCACTGTTGATCCTGGCTTACAGGAGTTGCAGTGGCGGGTAAGATGGAGGGACTAGTCCCTATAAAAAAATCTTAGTTCGGGATCAGATGGCCGTGTTTAAATAATGTCCCAGGATAATGATATTAAAAAAAAGGTTTAGTAATGAAATATAAAAATATATTAAATGCAAAACTTACTTATAATTGCCGTAGAATATGGAGACACTGTCTCTGCCCTTTCCACAAGCCAGGTGGAACTGCTTTCGGCACTGACTGATAGAGCAGCCCAGATTAGCGCCAAACCGTTGACAGTATGAACATTTCTAAGACAAAAATACACATCATTTAGATATAAGTTTTTAGAATTAGTATTTAGAAAGACGTCCACTGCTGGACAAAGGTCTCCCCTAAAGATCTCCACAATTGCCGGTCTTGCGCTATTCGCATCCAACAGTTTCCAGCGACCCGCACAAGATCATCGGTCCATCTTGTAGAGGGCCTGCCCACGCTGAGTCCTCCGGTTCGTGGTCGCCACTCGAGAACCTTTCTGCCCCAACGGCCGGTTCTACGAGCTATGTGCCCAGCCCACTTCGGGCTATGTCGGTGACTTTGGTTCGCCAGCGGATTTCGGCATAGCCCTCTCCATTGCTCTTTGGGTGAAATTGAGCTTTCTAATAAGACACATAGTGAGCGACCACGTCTTTGTTCCGTAAGTCATCACCAACAACACACACTGGTCGAAGACTTTCGACTTGAGACTTTGTTAGTTAAGTTGATATTTGTAAAACTGAATTGTCAAACTGAAGTGGCATTGGGCGGGACATAGCTCGTGGAACCGTCGGCCGCTGGGGCAGAAAGGTTCTCGAGTGGCGACCACGAACCGGAAGACGCAGCGTGGGCAGGCCCCCTTCTAGGTGGACCGACGATCTTGCAGGGGAAGTCATGGGAAGCCGCTGGATGAGGGCAGCACAAGAACAGCCATTGTCGGCATCCTTGGAGGAAGCCTTTGTTCAGCATTGGTTGCATTACGAGAGCAACTTGAAAATGTGATTTTTCATTTGTTGAGATAACTTAACGATTTTGGTGTCAAGATCTAAGTCCAAGTCCAGTATTATAGATGAATTACACCCAGACAAAACAAATAATCATGCTCATCACACATAGATTTGCACATGTCTCACAGTGGCTAAGATAGTTGCCTCACCACTTTGTGTCGCGGGTTCGAGTCCTGCGCCGGCCAACTGTTTGTGTGACTCATAAATAGATGTTCTAAGTCTGAATGTAATTTGTGTCTGTCTATTATATGTTTGTAAAGTATCCGATGACACAAGGATTAGATTCCCTAGTGCGGGCGTTGTCTTAAAAAAAATCCCAGGTGAAGCTCAAACCCACAACCTCAGACTTAGCAGTCAGGTTCACTAACATGTAGTCCAACAAGTTAGTCCATTTACCTTATCTTAAAAATTTAACTTGGTTATAAAATAAATCATATTCCTGGGCCTCTACCAGTTAAGTCGCCGAACATCGATTTCTTAGATGGCGTTCAAATAAATAAAGGTTAAAAATGACTTAATTAATCGTTAAATCGGCTTCAACGTTGACAATCGATTCGGAACCATTTATGACGTCACATGTGTTCATGGAAGCCGATTTAATGATGGATTAAGTCATTTTTAACCTTTATTTATTTGAACTCCATTTAAGAAATCAATGTTCGGTGACTTAGCCAGTAGAGGCCTTGGGGACCTGAATGAATGAATGAATGAATGAACTCTTTATTTGCGATTATATACCTGCTGTGTATACCTAATCTATTAAGTTATTGTAAGCTGTTGGTCTTCCTAATAATGTTAAATAAATAAATAAAACTAAACACTTACATGTTTCTTACATCTTTCAACCTCAACGACAATGTCTTCATAGAGGAAACCAAATAAACCCTCTTCATCTTTTCCTCTTTGTACCAGACAGGAAGACAGCAGCTGGAACATAAACAAATTGTTTAAAAACCTTATTTTTTTTTAATAAAAAAACAAGGCAAAGAGTATGAGAGTGATGTAGTAAGTGATGAGAGTAATGGTAAGTGGTCATCATCACCCATGGACCGGCTGGCTACCGGCTAAGTCGCCGAACATCGTTATAGTGATCTGCATTCAAATAAATAAAGGTTAAAAATTACTTAATCAATGGTTAAATTGGCTTCCATGCGCCCATGTGACGTCACAAATCGCACGGAATCGATTTTCAACATCAAACCGATTTAACGATTGATTAAGTTGTTTTTAACCTTAATTTATTTGAACACCGATCACTATCCCGAAGCTCGGGGACTTATCCTTGACAATAACTTGATAGGAGCTAGCTAAATACCATTGCTATTATAAAATAAATTTTATAAAATTTTAAAAATTGACGGTCACCATAGCCTTGTTGGTAGGCAGGAGCACTACCAACTAGGCTATGGTGACCGTCAATTACTATTCTATCATTCTTGTGATTTGAGGGGACGTCCAGTGAGATACAGCGATTGGAAAGGGTCATGTACAGGGGCTTTACATGTTCTTCTAGTCACAGGGGTATAATAGCACCAACCCCCATACTTCAGGCTGATACTGAGAAATTTTATGGTCACTGTAGCCTAGTAGGTAGTGCCCCTGCGAAACTGGTGGTCCTGGGTTCGAATCCCGGTAAGTGCAAATATTTGTGTGATGAGCACAAATATTTGTTTCTGAGTCATGGATGTTTTCTATGTATATAAGTATATATCTATCTATATAAGTATGTATATCGTCGCCTGGTATCCATAGTACAAGGTTTGCTTAGTTTGGGGCTAAGATGATCTGTGTGACATTGTCCCTAGATATTAATTTTCCTTACAAAACTCACTTATTGGCCTGACCTGGGATATCAACCCAGGACTTCATTATCTGGGATTGAACACGCTAACGCTAGTCTAACAAAGGAAAGGCATCTTTTAAATATAATTGAAAGGGCTGTGACTTTTAGATGGCAGGATTCTGATTAAACTAGCAGGTTTCGACCCACAATACTGGTGCAAATACTTTTTAATAATCATTAATTTGTGTAGTTATGTAATTTTAGTTTTTTCACTGATGATGGTAAGCCATCAATTACTTTATAATTGATGTAAATTAATTCATGTAATCTTTACACTAAGAAGACAGACTTGCCCAGCAATCAAATTGTATGACAAAGAAACACCCCAAGCAGATACTGCTAAATACTTAGGCATGCACCTAGACCTTGGACTTAACTGGCAGAAGCACATATGGACCAAACATAAACAACTTGATGCTAAACTCAGAGACATGTACTGGCTAACTGGGGAAAATCCAGACTATCCATGGAAAGCAAAATAATAATATATAAAGCTATCCTAAAACCGATTTGGACCTATGGAATTCAATTATGGGGAACTACTAGTAATAGTAACATCGAAATCCTTCAAAGATTTCAGAACAAAGCACTATGCAAAATGCCAAACATCCTATACTACATTAGCAACAAATTGATACATATGGATCTGAAACTCAATACACAGCAAACAATATCAGAACCGATGATCGTGACACATTAACCAACTGGCATCTAGACTGGAGGGCACAGGAAGTGTGCACTGCAAGAGACTTAAGAGGCAAAGCATTCCTGCACTGTCTAGCAGGTTTGATGACAACATAATATGAAGAGTCACCAGAGGAGCGTGCCTTCATTAGAAGTTTACTACCACAACTTACGTGGCCAAACAAGTGGCTCATTGTGACTTATCACAGATCGTGTGATAAGTCACAATGAGTGTGCATGTTGCAGAAATAATACCAAAATAAATAAATAGCACATTTTTTCTTTTTTGGTTAGCACATGTAATAAATTAATATGAAGTGTTTTTATCCCTATAGTCAGGTAGCATTTGCAAGGTGGTCGAAATCACATGGACATAGTAACATCAAGTGTCAAATGAACCGGGACATTTGAGTTGATATATCCAATTAGTAATCATGAATGATGAATGCTATCAACTAGGTGTTATAAGTGCTATTTAATATGCTGATTATTATATTAATAACACAAAATAATAAAGAATACATTAAGTGTTACTTGAATGGCAAAAGATCTACATATAAAAGAAAGTGTGACCTTGACGAAATAATAATAATATAATCTTAAAATAAAAAGAAAAAAATTAATAATTAAAATAATTGAGGCATTTATATTGACATTTTCAGAGGTTTTCTAAATCTATGCACTGATAACAGATCTATTATTGGTGGAGGGATATTATTCCAGCATTTGGTTTATGCATATCTGAAACTGCATCTAAAAGCTGCTGTTTCATGGCTTGGTATTGACAACTGCAGAGTACATTTTCTATGACATTCTCTTCCTTCCGAAACCCAAGTTAGCTAGCCATCACTAAATACATTAATCACAACACTAGTTCATAGTGTTTTGTTCTCCTTAAATGTTCTAACTAGCTCTGTAATGCCTACACTGAATGAAATGAGTTAATATGTCAGATATGGAAGATGACAACAACCCCAACATTAGTATCTAATAAAAGGTAGGCAATAGTTAGTGGGGTATGATAACACCCCACTAACTACTGCCATAATATGTTAATACAGACCATAGTAACAGAAAACAGCTACGTTCATTTCTAATTACGTAAGGAATTTCATATATCCAGCGTGTATAAATACTCTGACTCGCATTTAGATAAATGGAAAATGTAAATAACAATATTTAATGATGCATATTAAGTTTACATACCACACAATAATAATGACAATGTATGTCTCCAATAGCGTAAATCTTTCCATAGTTAATCTCATCGTCTACAGCACTCAGGCAAAATGCGCACGGCTTTTTTATTCCAGTAACTAACTTTGCATGATATTTGCTTTTGCGAATCTTAACAGGAGCCATTGTGGCGGCGCGATTACTTATCACACTATAAGATTATAAGTCGCAGTCGCAGGAATTACTTTACACATCACATTATAGTGATACTACCATTAATCCCTATTCATTCTAGGTAAATCATATTAAAATCTTTATAAAATATACATTAGGCACAATTTGCTTGGCTTTTGACAACAATTCGGCGGGAATTTTAATGCTGCCAGATAACTATCCTCAATCTCCCCGAGTCTTACGTAAGACATTTCCCAGGTAATATAAGACTTTTAAAGAAGATTCCGTTAATTTATAGCACGTAAATATTAAGGACTAAAAGAAGTTAGCGAGCATCGATCATAACATGGAGTTACGTTCTGTTCCCACAGGTAGGCACAGATAAACCGACAACTAAGCAATTTTGACGATGTTAATGATGAAATCTCTTAAGTTGTTCATTGGTTTAATGCCAATAATCTTGTGCTTAATGATAAGAAAACTAAAGTCATAAAATTCACTACACCGAATGCGAAACAGGCGACAACCAATGTACAACTGAATGGAGCTAGGTTGGACCCTGTTGAATCAACTGTGTTCTTGGGTATCACTATTGACTCAAAGCTACAATGGAGCCCACAAATAGAAAAACTGTCCGGCAAATTAAGTTCTGCAGTTCTGCAACTTAAGTTCGAATCCCACGTTTCGATCATGCGCTCCCTTACAGTACGCTGTAGGGCACGCATTCGAGTGCGGTTTTCGTCGGTGTTATAGGAGTCGTAGGCTCTGATGGCCGCGTTCTTCTCAGTCACTAATTCACGCAAGTCGTCCGGTAGCTTCCACCGTCTGAACGCGTCGGGACCTCCCGGGAACATTCGTTCACTTGGACTTGGACGTGAGTTGTGAATGAGCTGATGGCTGCGAGCGTTTGCTCAGGGGTCTCTATGAGGGACGGGATCGAGTCTAAGTACTCCGACGTGGCTGACTTGAGTTTGCCTTCAAGTTTTTGCCAGTCGGTTACATATCTGGGCGGGAGATTGTTGTCCGCGCCAGGCTGGCTGGTGCGGGAAGCAAGGTTAAGGAAAACCAGTCTGTGGTCAGAGTCTTACTCGTGAAGCACTTCCACAGAAGCCAAACGTAGGTTTGTATTCTTAAGGAGTGCGATGCGGTGAAGTGGGTCGGTTCGAGAGGGACTACAGGGTTATATAGGTGCCGTTCGAGTTACTCGTGCGGCAGCTCCATTGCACATGTTTGGCGTTTAGATCGCCTGCCACTATGACAGAGCCATCTAGATCATACAGAGTTTGTAGGTCGCTACGTAGCATTTCCTTACCTGGGGGGGAGGTAGGCCGAGAGTATAGTGATTGGCTGATGACCTGTCATGCCTATTCGACAGAGAGAGACCTTGATGTTCTTCACTTCGGGAGGGTCCAAAGGTACGCAATGCAGTGATTTCTTGAAGCAAATCAGCGTGCCCCCTTTGGTGGTGTGAGTCCTATCGTTGCGAACTATACGATAGTTGGCAACTGTAGGACTCCTTCCTTTTGCTTGGTTTGAGGAAAGTCTCTTGGACGAAGAAGAGATCAAGTTGATGGTCGCAGAGGAATTCTGCGACTTCATCGCGTTGTCTCGCTAATCCGTCAGCATTGTAAACCCTGATCTTTAGAGATCTGGGTTTTAGCCTGCTAGTGAATTGGGGAGTCATTAGCGGTTGTGCAGCCATTACGGTTGTAATGATTTAATAAAGCGGCGGTATACGTGTGCCGCGTCGATGGCCAACTGGATGTTGGTAGGATCAGCTTCGGCCCTCTGGGAGAGGTCCTCAAACTGGTCGAGCAACTCCCAGCCTTGAGACATGATACGCTCCGCAAAGCCGGAGGCGCGCCCCTTGCTATTCGCTGGGGGCGCCCGGGTTTTGGGCGATGGGGCTGATGACTTTGAAGTCTGGGCTCCTTTAGCCGGGGCCTTTGGTGCCTGGGACTTTTTGGTCAGGGGGTTGTAGGCCCAGCCCGATTGGACTGGGGCGGGGGGGCCGCGCTGGTTGAGGGTTTGGGGGATGTCTCTTTGGTTGGGACTGGCACAACCTTTGGGGCGACCGCCTCACCCGCTGCCTTGGGTGCGGTCGAGGGGACGTAGTCTGGCAGAGGCCAGTGGGGTCTTGCTGGTCGCAGGGATGTCTTTTGGACATTCAAGGAAATTAGCGGGGGAGGGCTTGATTTGGGCTTGGCAGAGCTAGTCTGCGTCTGAGGTTGGCGAGCGTTGCGCTTGCTGCGAGGCCTTCTGGCGCGTTTCCTCGCCGGTGCCTTGGGACAGCCGCGATAGTTCGCAGGGTGTCCCAGGGACTGGCAGTTCACACAGCCAGGCGGCTCAGAGCATTCTCTACGATCCTTGGGTCGGGGGCAGTCGGAGGTGTGGTGGCCTGGGGTCAGGCATTTGACACACCTCGGGGCAACGTGACAGTTTTTGGACGAGGGTCCATACGGTTGACAGTTATGACACTGTCCTTGTACGGTCCCTCGCCGCGGTGGCTCAACATGAATGCTGCCGACGCCGCAAACTGTTTTGAGGACAGTAAGGATTTTCTGTCCTTCTTTGGATGGGTCAAGGTGGACCAGCACCATATCAAAGGGCTCGCCACCGTTTGATCGGCGCATCCGATGCACCTCTCTCACGGGGTACCCATGGGTGATGAGATCCTCCTTGATTGAATCGACAGGAAGGTGGCGGCAGACGCGCCGGATTACAACTCGAAGGGATTAGTCCTCCACGGTACCGTAAGTGTAGTAATCTACCTTACGTGGATCGAAGAAGGAGGTGGTAATCCTATACTCCGATGGGGTCTGCAGTTGTATTTTGTACAACTGCTCGTTTTGGATGTAGGTAGTGCTTAAGGCAACTACTCCTTTGGAGTTCAACACTGTGGACAGGTCTTGCCACTTATCAATGTTGAGTAGCATTATGGGAGGGGGCTTGGTGGTCTTGGCCGTGGAGCCAGAGGGTTTGGCCTTAGCCTAAGAGGCGGGAGCGGAGGGGGTGGGGGGGGGAGCTGAGTTTGAGGCAGAGGGTCTCTCAGTCCTAATCTTCTTGGTCTTGGCGCTCTTTTTGCCCTTGTACTGAGTTAGAGACTCAGAGTCGGAGCCCAAAGAGCTGTCCGAAGATGAGGACGACGATTAGTCGGCGCGGGTCCACTTGTCGGCTTTCCCTTCGCGCTTGACTGTTAGCCACTTGTTGTGGGCTTCGTCATCGCTGTCGGGTTGAACAACTTCCATCTCTTCCTCTACGGATAGTAGCGGCTGAGATGGAGAGGGGGTGCGGTTGCGGGGGAGTGGTGACTGCCTGTCTGCAATGAACAAGGCGGAGGAGGAGGGATCGGTAAGAGAGAGTTGCTCCTGTGCTGTTACGCCGGAGCAAGGGAGAGACGGGGGGTCCACATGGTTTTGTCCTTGATGGTTTCGACCAAGTTATCCCAGAATACTGGGTCGGACTTTAGGTGTTTGATGATGGCTTCTATGAAGCGGGGGTCTTTGGTGACGTCGGGGACGAAGGCGGCCATTTTGAGATGGTCGTAGTGGCCTAACAACTAACCGAAGATTATATTGGTTCGCTCCCGGAGCGTTCCGAGAAGAAGAACCAACAAGAAACTTCTCGGCAATCGCTCTAACAGAGTTTGGTCCCTAAAACCTATCGCCTCGGGTTGGACGGGTCCGAGGGTGTGTATGTGTGTGTATCACCATCCTCACCGGGTTAGACGAGGAGTTATGTGTACCTGAGGTGAGCCCTAAGCTTGTGTCCCTTTCGCCAGTCTTATTGTGCGAAAGGGTTCCTAGCAGCTCTAATGCAGAGGGTGATATGGGCCGAAGCCGTCAGCACCCAAACAACAAAAGAGAATGGGAAGGTAGGGTAAGGAGGTGGAACTTCGGTTTGGCGTTGACTAGGGTAGCCCCCAAGGCCAGTAGTTCCAAACCACTTCCAATAACTGGCGTTGCTACGAAGAAGCAAAGCCTAGTGCTTGGGTCGACACTAACTTGGCTTAGTTGGCACGGTTACGTTTCCACCAAGTACCACTAGAAAAGTGGATTTTCCCTGAAGGGGCAAGAAGTACTATGAAACACACCCTATATTGGGGAAGCGCTGTCTTGAAAAAGACACCACTTCACCAATTAATAGTGTGATTGTTTGTCGAGATTCAACCAATCGAACGATCGATTTATCTCAAATGACGAACGTACACGAGCACGTATGGTCGGAAGTATTCGGGAAAAGGCAGGAGCGCACGAACGTGTACGTGCGCGTCGACTGTCAAATCGCAACCGTTACTGTCACTAGAATACGTAGCGTTTTAGGCTGATTTCAGAGTCGCGCCGGCGATCGGCGCCGTCCAAACGCGCGCGCTTACAATTACACTAGATAGTAGTTGTGTTTCATAGTCACACAGTTCAAACGCGCCGCGTGTGGGACGCGCGCCGTCGGCCAGCACTGCCCAAGCTCCTCCACTGGCAGCTACCGTTTCAGGGTGACGGGTCTTGCACGCAGCTGTTGAGACGCGCTGGCCGCCGGCGCGTGCTGTACGCGTCACTCTAGAATCAGCCTTATATTTAACAGTTACCTCAAAATGGCTCAAAATAACAATTACCTCTGATCGAAGATATATATGAAACTATAAACATAATAGTATGACTACTTTAAAATAACCATTTTGATTATAACTGAAATTAATTAGCTATTTAACATAACAATTACTATTGTGTGAATAAGAAATATAAATAAAATTATATTTCTTATTCACACAAATAGTATAAAGGTGAAAGTTGGTGAGTGTGTATGTTTGTTATTTCTTCATGTCTAAACGGCAGGAGCGATTTTAATAGAATTTGGTATGGAGTTAGCTGACAACATTGATTAACACATAGGCTATAATTTATAAAATTTAACGTGGGTAAAACCGCGGGGCACTTATCACACATCTATTTATCTACTTGTACCAAGAATTGATTATGTATGACCAAAGATTCTTGTAATACTAAAACCATGTTTTAAATATTCGGCTATCGTATGCTAGATTTATTATAGATTTTAATTATAAGGGGACAATGTCAAAAGTTCATACGTAACACAGTTTGGTTAGCTTTAGAGGAGCATTAAACATGTCAGCATAAATTCCTTGAAATTGCGGTGTTGGTACGTGTATACAGTACCGAAAACGTTTGACATCTGTAAATTCGTTTGGAAATACTATAGTTGAGCGTATTTATAGTATTTAAACTATGTGAGTAATGGTATATGACATAGACTGATCGGTATAAAGATATGTATTTAAATACTATTCAATCTTATGCTATTGTCCATATATTATTAAAATATAACCCTCATAAGTTTATCTATTATTTTAAATGTAGAATGTAGGTTTTTGGGCGTAGTTTTACTTTCCATAGATTTTATATTTCTTTATTCCCGATGTTACCATCTTCAAAACTCTACATTCAACGGAGTTCTATCTCATTGTGCCCAATAAAAAGAGACTTGTTTATGGTGAAATGATATTAAAATTATGTGCAATTAATCAAACAAGCAGCAACACTTTATTAAAAACGTCAAGAAACCTAAAAAAAAAAGCCGGAAGGCAACTTAGTTTTTATTTTTATTGTTATTTGTTTAATTATTGTTATATCTCTGTTGATAGTAACAACCATAATTTTATCTAGTCTTAGAGTTTATTCCGTGTTCAAAGTAATTTAATTGCAAATATCTGTGCTTGTGACGGTTTTATAGAGTCATAAAATTGTTGATATAATGTTCTTTGTTTCAAAGACTCGTATTTCTCTGAGTTTCCTAGTGAATTGATTGCGGAAAACACGTTTTGTGTGTTTCTAAGGCGTGTTCGTACCTTCCTTTGTTAAAATCTAGTTGGATTAGTGAGTCTACAAGCATTTTTGATGTGATATGTGAAGCGAGAGGGAAGTATCATTTCGTAATACTATTTTGCCCATTTGTCGTCTAAGAGATGGCTATATTGCTCAATTCTCGTCGTGAAAACCGTCTAAAAGGTATAAGGAATAAGAAAACTACGTTAGTTATTCAATAAGAATCTTATAGGTATTGAAAATTGGACAAAATGTCTGCCGTAAGCAACTCTAAGGAAATATGGTCCTTGACTGGTGATCGTTTGGATTCTAAGTATGAGAAATGTCGGAATATAACAGAAGAGATATATAAGAGGATAAATATAACATTTCAAATAAAAAAACTGGAGAGTTCGGCTCAGAGTGAGCTTTCTGATCACAGGTAAGGTTCTATTTTGTTTTAGTGTAATAGTTCAAGGATATTTGTACTATTGTTGAAATTGTAAGTATTTTTGTCTGTTTTGTGTGTCTCTGCAGTAGTTAAAAAAAAAATAAGCTAAGTGTGAGTGAGACACAGAACAGACATAACATAAGAACAGCATCACATTTGTTTTAGGGGAGCCCCTTAAATATTCATTTTATTTCTCAATATCAGCCCGAAGTCTAGGAGCTGGCGGTATTATACCCCCGTGCCTCGGAGAGCACGTAAAGCTGTCGGTCCTGTACCTGACCTCTTTCCGGTTGTGTCGCTAGACGTCCCATCAGATCATTAGAGTGATAGAATAGAAAGTGCTCCTGTGTTTGCGCACACACTTGTGCACTATAATATGTTCTGCGCAATTGGCTAGTCTCCATTGAGACTGGCCGCCGTATCCCAAATTAGGTCGGGAGGACATCATATATTATATAACTATTACATGTTGGTAAAGTACACCGCAACACAGGGATTAGATACCCTAGTGCGGCGCAATTTTTTTTTTTTAAACTACGTTCCTTATTGCGCGTTGCGAAAGGGGGCTAGACGGAAAAAATTAAGACGAAAAGTTGTAAGGACACTTTTTGCTATAGTAAGCTATTGTAAGCCTTGTGGCGTGGGCATGTTTCTCTGTCTATCTCTCTCTCTCTCTTATAGAAAGCAAGCCAGATATTGTCGTTTCGTCTTTTTATTTCGCATTGAACAGTGTGGTGGCGCGGCGATTATTTTTGATTATACAGGTTTTGTGTACATAATAAAAAATAACTACATTCCATCCGGGTGTCCCTTGACACCTCTCAAGTTTTTTTTATTTTATGCCATGTGCCTGATCATCTAAGCGCAGACTCAAAAGCAAAATACCACAAGATGTGCTAATATAAATGTACATATTAAGTATAAGGGTGCGACATCGGTCTCACTCCTTAAAAAGCCAATTGCAGTGACAGACATACAGCTTAATGTTCTACAATAGTGACACATTGCTGTAATAAAAAAAAAATTAAAAATGTGCCTTATCATCTGTATATGGTAACTTGCAGGAAGCTTAGTTGATATGAAAACAAACCATTCTTTGTTTCAGTGACCAAATTGACAGCAATGAGTTGAGTAATGAGACGGATCTGTTTGCCTGTGACAAGTCTGACTCTATCTCTAGTAGTTCGGAGGCGGAGAAACCCACGAACACATGTGAGAAGTACATCAATATTAATAACAATGAGGAGACCAAGAAAAAGGCTGCCGTTGTCTATAAGAGACCACGGAAAAGGTAATTTAACGACGACTTATTTTCCATCAGTTTTACCCCACAACCTTCAGCAGTTTTACCCCACAACCTTCAGCAGTTTTACCCCACATTTTTGTGAATTTTCCCCTTACTTACTTAACCCTTAAACAGACTTTGTGCTATACGAGACTACATCAAATTCAACCTTAAACCTTTGGAATAAAGTCTAAAAACAATGAAAAGAAAATAGCAAAGCCTAGTTAAGGGTTAATTACTTATCGTATGGGCAGTGGTTACCCTGGTGTCAGAGTTGTTTAAGGCCTCTGACATGGCTTAACGACTGATGTCTAATGACTACAACTGAGACCGACAGCTTAACGTGCCCTCCGAAGTACAGAGACGCTCAGAAATTAAAACCACTTTGGCGGTCACCCATCTATGGACTGACCGTGAGCCTAGTTACTTAACCTCGCCGATCGCTTACGGACCGGTGAGAGCATCTAGCTGTGAGTGCCTCTAATTTTTCCCTGATACTTCATGTAATCTTATTAGAAAAATAGTCGATAAATTAGATAAAGAAGGCCCGTGGTCACCCCTATACCATGAGTTTAAAGCAAATAGGTCTATAGATTTAGCCTATATTCAAAACATAAAAATCAATAATACCTACACCAGTGGCATAGAGGAAACCACGGAATCCCTACTTAATTCGCTCATACCTGATGATAGTTCCTTGAACGATAATGACTACCACAAGCAGATTAGACAGTGGGCAAACAATCCACCCGCTACGTATATGTCTAGTCTTCCTACAATTAATGAGTTGATTAATACTGTGAAATCGCTACCTGTTAACAAAGCTTCAGGTGAAGATAAAATATCCAACAAAATGATAATAGAAGCCACAAAACAATCCGGTGATTCAATACTAAAAGTTTTTAATCGTTGCATATCTGAAGGGACTTTTCCGCGTACTTGGCGCAGCTTTTATTCGTATTATACCAAAAAATGGCGATAAACTGCCCGAAGACCCTAAGTCATACCGACCAATAACGTTACTGCCTTCCTTAGGCAAGCTTCTAGAACGACTTATCGTACCGCGATTGCTACCGGGAAGACCAAAATTTCCCGGAAATCAATTTGGTTTTACTGCGGGTAAATCGACAGTGGACGCAGCTATCTCAGTGAGGAAAGCTGTAAACTCGTCCGAATGTAAATACGTTTTGGCCATATTCCTAGATATTTCAGGGGCATTTGATAATACTTGGAGGCCAATTTTGTTACAAAAACTTAAGTTACGCGGTTGTTACAGTAATATATATTCGATAATCACATCTTATTTTGTACATGGCTCTGCAACTCTTAAGCTTGGTCACTACAGAGTCACTAAATCGTTAACCATGGGTTGCCCGCAGGGCTCAGTGCTCGCGCCGTATCTCTGGAACTTGGGTTTTGATGACTTCTTGACATTACCCTTGCCATCACGCTGCTCTCTAACGGCATATGCCGACGATGGCCTCTTACTTATACAGGGTAACTCCAGGAGAGAGTTGGAAAATCTGGCTCAAACTTGCTTAAGTATGATAAGTGAGTGGGGTAAAAGAAATCGCCTTACATTTGCTCCTCATAAAACCTACCAACTCCTTCTTAAAGGTGAACTAAAATCTCCCCCGAGCGTAAAACTTAATAATGTTACTGTAAAACGCAAGATATCAACGTGTTATTTGGGTTTAGTTTTAGAAAAGAATTTCTCGTTTATAGAACATATTAAGTCAGTTGGGGAAAAAGCTAAGCGAAACTTTTTTGCACTTACAAGGATATCGAAGGCAACCTGGGGCCTCTCTTTTAATACTCTTAAAATCATTTACGGGGCGACCTATCTTGGGTGTATATGCTACGGCTCGCCTGTGTGGGCTGATAGGGCTACCATCGGAGCTGCTCGCCGTAAATTACCACAAAGCCAGAGGTTGATATTTCTGTGTAAAGCCTATAGAACAGTAAGCACAGAGGCCCTACCTGTCCTAGCGGGTGTACTTCCGGTTGATCTTGAAGTTCAAAGACGAGCAGCGATGTATTATTCTACGCGCGATAATTTAGAAAATGATTTCTTATCATTACGCGACCGTACGAAAATAACCAGGCTATTTATGCCAATAGCTGACTTAAAAAACGAACTACTAAATGAATGTCAATGTAGATTGAATACCTTAACCAAGGGTCGTCATCTGCACCAGTTCTTTCCGGACGTACGCGAACGGTTAAATAAAACTTGGCTAATCATAGACCATTGTGTTGCACAATTTCTTACCGGACATGGCAATTTTAAAAGTAAATTGTATCAAATTTGTATCTTCACCAATCTGTCTGTGCTCAACTTCCAGTAACGAATATGAACAAACTGCTCACCACATCCTGTGGGAGTGTGATCTCTGGCAAAATCAGCGTGATATTATGTTAAACAGCTTGCAACCAATATCTGGAGTAGTTTATTATACGGATCTTGTAGCAACAAGGAACAACTTGCGTGCGTTTAAGCGCTTTTGCCATACCAACTATTGGAATCAAATATAACAGCTCACTTAGGACCCTTAAATTGATCCTCGGTGGTTTTGCAGCTGGCTTCTCTCGTTGCAAATCTCTCATTTTATGAGGCTATAGCCTCTTTACATCATTCTGTCTCCCGCTTTGCTCTGGAGGGAAGTGGAACTATTAATTTTCTAATTCCTCCTTTTTTCTGTTTCTGATTAAATTCGTTGCGGGATCCAAGACAGTTTAAGCGATTCCCCGGGACATGCCTGAGCTTCACCGCTCAGTGTCATTTTATTGTGTGCCACTGTTGATCCTGGCTTACAGGAGTTGCAGTGGTGGGTAAGAGGGAGGGACTAGTCCCGTATGATACTTCATGTAGTGATTGCTCATAATGATATTATTTCATAAATTACTAAAGGAATAACTTAATAGTGGGGTGAACTATTATGGTGAAATTACCCATGCTATGGGTAATTTCACCATAATAGTTTAGCCGGCCGGTTGGTGTGGTAAATGCTTGTCTTTCACGCCGCAGGTTGTGGGTTCGATTCCCACCCAGGACTGATATTTGTGTTCAAGCGCTCCTTAGTTTGGGATCAATGGCCAATTGTAAATAATGTCTCAGGTTTTAAAAAAAAATACTAATCAAAATACAGCATCAATATGTAGTGTTACTTCCGCTAATTGTCAGTTTCAAATCATGCCAGACTGCAATTTGCACCGCCCTCCGGCCCGCAAAAATGTGCACATGCAAGAAGGACAATATAAAAAAGCAAGTTCGTGCGCCAGTACGATACCCAACACGTGTTTCAGTCCTCAACGGACCATTCTCAAGGGCTGCTAACTCGTAGGGTGCGAGTGCAAATTTCACCCCTATTTTGATTGTTATGGATTTCCGCAAAGTAACGCCTGGGGCTGTACCGGCTAAGTAGCTGAACATCGTTTTCGTGAATGGCGTTTAAATAAATAAAGGTTAAAAATGACTTAATCAATCTTTAAATCGGCTTCAACGTTGACAATCGATTCCGGACCATTTATGACGTCACATGTGCTCATAGAAGCCGATTTAACGATTGATTAAGTAATTCTTTACCTTTATTTATAAACGCCATTTAAGAAATCGATGTTCGGCGACTTAGCCGGTAGAGCTCCTGGACCTGGACTGATATTTTTGTTCAAGCTCTGTTTAGTTTGGGATCAATGGCAAATTGTCAATAATGTCCCAGGATTTTATTATTATAATTGAATAACAAATTACTATTAACTGTTTGGTTTGAGCCATGCTCTATTTCTCACATACATTTAAACTGAACTAAAACTTGTTCCTAAGGTTTAGAAAGCGTGTAAAGAAACGTCAAACAAAGTCAACCCGCAGTGATACGGAGTGTTCAAGTGATGAAGCCTTACCCCTCAGTCGTATTGTGGAGGTGGATAAGAGTGTAGACTGCCCGCTCAGCGAGTCCCCGGACAATGTCATGGGAGTGCCCAACATTGTTATTGTCACTAGAGGTAAGATAGATGAAGTACAATCATTTTTAGGCCTCTTGTTGGTGTTACTTAAAAATATCCCCAATTTGGTGACATTGCCCCAATTTTCATTGCCATATGTTACATTAAAAAAAAATTACATTATTCGGATCATACCAAATTTGGCTAGGCAGAGGGGGAACACTGAAAGACAGAAGGTGAGCGTTGATGCATCATAGGGGGCCCCTTTAAACCTAGAGAGTAAGTCTCAGACTCTGTCGAGTGTTCCCTCCTCTACCACGCGATGGACCCGGTTTCCGCACGGTGAATCCATGGAGTGCTAATAATTAGGTCTTATAACTCGGATTTTTTAATGTCGCCTGTTTACACCCTAATTATAGAAAAAAACAACAACCTAGTATTGGACTTGGACATTAAATATCTTTCTGATTTTAACTTGTAATTTTAGAGTATGTTTATATTTTTATTGTTATATTTATTAAAGTTCTTAGTAGCTCTATTTTGACTTCCGAAAGTTGTAGCAAAAATAATTGTGTTCGTCGTTGATTTGACTACTTGCTTTTCATTTGACATTAACACCATATTTGTATTGCAAAAAAGAGCTGTAAGAGCGATATATAAACTTGGTCCGCGAGAATCTTTGAGAGAGAAGTTTAAAGAGATTAACATTCTGACTGTGGCATGTCAGTATATATATGACAATCTAATTTATATGCATAAATATAAAGACTCCTTCTGTAAAAGGAGTGATACTCATAATATAAATACTAGATATAAGCATAACTTTGTGTTACATACCACCCGTCTCCACAAAGTAAGTAACTCTTTTATGGGGCAATGTATAAGATTCTATAACAAACTTCCCAATGATATCCGAGAAATGTCTATGAATAAGTTTAAAAGAATTATAAAAGCCAAATTGTGTAGCAGGGCTTTCTACAAAACTTCTGATTATTTAAGTGACAAAACAGCTTGGGATTGAGTCGCTCTAAATTAACACATTTAAATACAATGAAATTTTATGTAAGAAATAAATATTTTAAAAAAGGATTCCTACTGAGTTTTCTGGCAGTGTTTCTCAGTAGCTGCCACGTCATGCACTGCACGGTAGGGTAAAAAAAATTGACGATTCCACACAAATGTAATGTTTTAACGGAATAAATGACTTTTTCATTTTCATTTTTTCATTTTCATTTTCATTTGATGTTATAATCAGTCTATATTATGGCAACACAAGTGCCGACGAGGCAGTCATCATTGAGCTACGAAGCGCGTTGATTGTCAGAGTGATAAATTGTGTTCATGTAATACAGTTATCGTTGAAGAACAGTTTTTGTGTTCTACCGTCAGGAAAATTTTAACACTTGCTTAGTTAATTTTCTTCAAATGTGGGTAACTTTAAGATTTTTTCTGTCGATATTTGTAAAAATTCTAGTTGACATATATTATTTTCACAGATTTGAAACCAAAAATCCAAGTGGAAAAGCGATCTCAAGTAAAAGAGCCTCTAAAGAAGAAGGAAGAAATAAAAGAAGAGAAATCTCTTAAAGTAGACAAAGGGAGTCAAGAGTGGAAGAATTGTACGATGTGCAGTCTCTCTTTTAGAGGAGAGAGGGGGCTCAGGTGTGAAATCCAACTTAATATTATTAACGCGAAAGATTTAAGTATGGATGGATGGATGTTTGTTACTATTTCACGTAAAAACTACTGAATGGATTTTAATGAAACTTTAAAATAATATAGATTATACATCAGAATAACACATAGGCTACAATTTATTAAGATCTTGTGTGAATTGTCCAAAATATGGCGATTAGGGTCAAGTAAGTAGGAAAAGATCTACCATCTGCGAGCTATTCCGGCGTGCACTGCCAAAACCGCTAGAGTTGTACACATCCTACTAATATTATAAATGCGAAAGTTTGTGAGTTTAGATGTATGGATATATGTTTGTTACTCTTTTACGCTAAAACTATTTTAACGCGGGTGAGACCGCGGGGCATAGCTAGTATAATATATTATTTACTTAAGCATTAAGGAAAATGAAAAGTTCTTATTTATTATGTATTACTGAGTTTCGACGTGTGTGTATGTCAGGTAATCAATAGCGTTTATTTGCAGTAAGTAGTCCACACTAGTTGTTCCACAACACATGCGTTGCTTACCTATCCCTAATGAGGCCTAGAAACATTAACACACCATGAACGGGGTGGTTGGCGTGGTTGCTAGACCTCCACAAAATACTTTCCTTTCACTTTCATTCCCACCCAGGATAGATATTTGTGTGTATGAACATGTCTGTTTTTCCTGAGTCTGGTGTAAATATCTATATAAGTATGTATTTACAAAAGAAAAGTAGTATATCAGTTATCTGGGTTCCATAGTACGCTCAAGCTATGCTTAGTTTATAATTATTATATTGCATATTTTCTGTAACTTTCTATAATATATTGAGTAAGGGCAAGGGTTTATTGGGTATGAGTAAGCAACGCATTCAAATGTCTTTATTACAACAAAAGTCAATAATAATACCAGCCATGTGTGGCGCAGCGGCTTAGACAGCCGCCTCGCCGCTTCGTGTCGCGGGTTCGAGTCCCACGCCGGATAACTATTTGTGTGACACAAATGTGTAATTTGTGTCCTTCTATTATATGTTTGTAAAGTACCCCGCGACACAGAGATAAAATTCCCTAATGCGGGCGTTGTCTTTAAGCAAAAAAAAATCTCTGAATCTTTATTTTATCTAATTATATTTCATACTTTATTCGGCTACTGTGCCCCGCGGTTTTACCCGCGTTAAAGTTTATAAATTATCACAGCTCCTCCCCTGTAGATGACACCGTGATAATATGCAGCCTATATGTTGATCCAACCTCTTGGTAATATTCAAGCAAAATTTGAAGTAAAACCATGCAGTACTTTTTGAGTTTAGCCCGGACATACATACAGATAAACAGACAAAAATTCTAAAAACTATATTTTTGGCTTCGTTGTCGATTGTAGATCACGCCCCAAGTAACGTTTAAAAAAAATATGCAATGTACAGTTTTGACTTTCCTACGATTTTATTATATGTATAAATACACCGCCTATATTAAAGTTTACTTTATAAACATACATAGCTAATTTAGACTAGATATTGCAATGTTCACATGTATTTTGACACATCTCTAATATACATGAGTGATGCTTCGAAAATTGCAAGCTTACGGCAACCGCTTATCAACAGAAAATATAATAATAACTATGGTTTTTTTTTCAGACGCCATATGACCATGTCTCACATCATGAATCCCGAAGAAACAAAAAAGTCCAATAAAACCGAGCAACGAGATAAATCCACTTTAGATGGGTAATCCTGCTAATGTTCAGCCGTCATTCTGGGGTAAAGTGGCTAATATTGGCAAACTCAACATTTTTACATGTCTTTAATACTTTTTTTATTTGTGTTATCTGTGTAAATGTCAAACGCGAATTAAGAAATAGAACAATTGGCGTCTGACACATTATTCGCGGTGTTCGATAGTTAAAATTTTAAATGAATGCCAGCGTTGTCACTTTTAGAAAATGGCGGCTGCTCATTAGCTTTTTATTATTAAAAAGTTTTTAAACATAGTTTATGAATGCTAGTTTTGAAGATTTTGGTCGTTTTTTATTGAAATTAATGTGAGTCGTTAGAATTGGGAGGATGTGCAATATGAGATTTTGCTTCGAAAACTATCAAATATTATTCCACCACGCGGGACCGATCTGAATTGGTGGGTAAAATCTGAATAGAAGTGTCTTAAAAAAATATATTTGGATATAGTTAATATAAGGAAAATATGTAGGATTTTGCTATTTTTCGAAGCGAATCTTCAATGACTTTTAAATACCATTTCTGTCATATGTATACCCAAACTTTGACAAAAAATTAAAACAAGAAATATAAAAACTAACATCATGATATTAACTTTGAGGGGCATGGCAGTTGACAAATGCACTGACATATCAAGGATGTTAGGTCCCAAACTTATCAGAGCCTTACTGATTCAAACCTGGAAGGTGACTTAATAGATATTAATAATAATAATAATAGGTTATTTGAAAAACACCAACAACCTCGCAGGACTAGATTGCTAACATCATAAGCAATAACTTTTGTTCTAAGAGTTCAGACAAAACTCAAAACAAAAAAAAAAAATTAAAAGTATTTTTTGTATCGTCGTGAAATTTGTAGGTCTATGTTTCATTCATAAACGAAAGGACGACGCGCGAATGACGTTTAGCTCGCGCACGTGTGCTGTCTTTGCGATGGTCGTAGAGTTATAAACATTCAAGCGGGAAATTATATTAATAATTATTTTTGAATTAAAATAAAATCTATAAAATTATCAAAGTTGTAATACAAAAGTTGTTGCTTATGGTGTTAACTATCTTGTCCTGCGAGATTGTTGGTGTTTTCAAAGTAACCCTTTATACTTATAAATATATCTTACGACACCTTCCAGCTTCGAATTGGTTGTGATTTTATTCTATTTACTCATGGATTAAGTTTAGGTTCCCGGAACGGGGACATTTATTGAATTAAATTCATAACATCGGTATTTTTTTTAATTGTATGTACCATTTAGTGTCAGGGTGGTACAATTTAGTATCATGTGGTACAATTTAGTGTCATGTGGTACAATTTAGTGTGATGTGGTACTTTTATGACAGAAGTGGTACTTTAATGGCAGGGTTGAAAATATCTGTGATTGAGGCGAATTGTGATTGTAGGTTAGACATGAAATGCAAAGACATAGGTTTATTTTTTGAGACAATCGTTAAAACGGGCTGACGTAATGAAAATCTTTATAAATAAAATGAAATACCGAAACGTTTGTACGTTCATAACTTCCAAACGACTGCTGCTAATTGGATAAATCTTTGTTTTACGTGTTATTGTCAGGAGAATGTTGAAAAAAAAACTGAGTGATAAGACCATATATTTAGTGGTGCAAAAAATAAAAAATAAACCTATGTCACAAATATTGAAAGAATAAAAATGGTTCGGCATTTACAAGTACAAAATTCTATTTAGTGAAAGAAATTAAAAAAAGAATGTCATTTTTCTAAAAAATCAAATATAAATGAAAAATTTTCTTAGTATCTAGTTTCTTCTATATTAGCGAATAAGGTTTTTAATAGAATTACGGTTTATGATCTGTCTAAGTGTGTTGCCAGTTGAGAAAAATAATGTTAAGGGTGTTGCAATATGAGAATATTTGTTTTTTTTTTTGTTTTGTAAACGCGGTGCTATTTTTTATTTTTTAGTCGAGGTTGCTCGTTAGCTAGTCAGAAATAACATTTGCCACTATTGTTCCTAGATATGTACCATAAACAATTTCAGTTTACTTTTATTGCGAATAAGGAAGTTGTAAGCATAAGGCTTAAGTGACTTATTATCGTTGTATACGGAACTGGGTTAGGACAGATTTAATCGAAGAGAGGGGCATTGATGATTCTTGATTACTGCAGGGCAAGGGTATTCTCTCAGAATGAGAGAGCATTGTCCATAGTCGTCGTCGTCGTTATCGGGGTGGATCGGGATGTGTCAGCAACACTTGTTTGCTGACTTTTTAAAGGCAACACTGCGACTCCTTTTGTATTCCGAGAGTACATGGGCGGTGGTGATCACGTAAGATGACCCATTTGCTCGACTTTCCCCCTCTTATATACTTAAAAAAAATGTCTATGATACGTTCATAATCACGTTTTGTATACAACGATGTTTACAATATTTTCAATCTACCTTTCTTTAATCGCAATAAGAATAAATGATATTTTCAGGCAAATCTCGACGGAAATTCCTAATTTTAATCGCATTTACTTGTTAAATGAAATGTCAAAAATATCCGCTTGTGTGACAAGTTGCTACATACAACTTGCAACAAAAAAGATAGTCGGTGCTTAGAAGTTTAATTTAAGTGTTAACCACCTATTATTGTGACAAGTTGCAGATAATATTAGACATGTGTTTAGTCTTTTTTTTTAATTTCCATTCAATACAATAGGCAATGAACAACTGGTCAATATTTCAAACTAAGTCGGGGAATTCGTCTCAAGATGTGACCTTAAAAAGATGTATGTAGCAACTTAATAAATTAATAAAAGAAACTTGTTTTAATAATAATATTTGACTTGATTGATCTCCAATATGTGTCATCCGATCTTTTGGTGCAATTATATGGTGTTGCCATATTACTAATTAAAAAAATACTATTTTTTCCTATAGTGTCCTTAGAGTTCTATTTTAGATCTGTAGCTAGTAAAAAATAATTTTTAATATATATATTTATAGGACATTTTTTGCGCTGAAAGCACTGATAAAAGATTTTTGTGCCGTCTAAAAGTAATATATTGTTTATGGATTTTCGGATATATTGATAATGAATAATTCGATATAACAATGACGTTAGCTGTGTCATTTTTGTATTGAAAATAAATATAATTTTTATTGTTTTAAAATAGTTAGCGGAGCGCGTTAGATAATGGTTCCTTATTTTTATTGTTTTTACTTTAGTGTATGAATATTATTGTTAATTATAATGCTGACAAATATAATATATTAAATAACCCTGATTCAATTATAAAAACAAAATATTTTTAGTATAATTGCCTTTTTTGTCTTGTTTCATTTTAAATAATAGTTCTATATTTCTTTTTGGATCAGCTATCATAGTGTGGTGTTTAGAAAACGAGCACGGTTTTAGAACCTGTCTTCTTTTTAGTATGTGCTCTATCCTTTTCTTGCAGTTTCTTATTGAAAGAGATGGAATTATAATTCAATTGGTGCTTGATAAAACTGCTTACCTATTATCTCACCTATGGTTACAATAAGATCCGTCGCATTATCGATTTATTTAATGTCTCACTACTGTTGATACTTTGTGGTTGACGGCATAGAATATCGCTACCCCATAACATCCCTTGGGAGGCCTAGATGTCATCCCGAGGTTATACGTCCCAGAGAACGGATAGCAGCGTCTCTCTGTTTGCTATGATCATTACTGCGATCGCCACTCGTCTGCCAAGCGATTATGGCATATCCCTCCAAATTATGGAAACAACTCCATTGTGGAAATCTTTCGGGAAGGCCTTGGTCCAGAAGTGGTCGTCATTAGACTGACATGGTGACGTTTGATGTCGCAGAAATTTGCCTAGTTTGTGGAACCTTGGTGATGGAATTACTGTTATTAAATTTGTTGAAACCGTTAGATGTGTGTTTTCAGTTTAATAACATCTAAAATAGAAAAGGTTCCAAACAAGATGTCGTCAAGTTAAAGATTTACCTACATTAGGTAAATCTTCATTTATGTCGACTACATGTTGTTTGGGACCTTTACCTACACTAGGTAAATCTTCATTTATGTTGACGACATGTTGTTTGGAACCTTTACCTACACTAGGTAAATCTTTATTTATGTCGACTAGATGTTGTTTGGGACCTTTACCTACACTAGGTAAATCTTCATTTATGTTGACGACATGTTGTTCGGAACCTTTTCAATTTAAGATGTTAAAATATTGACAAATGTTATGTTTATATATTTCAAATTTGAACTGAAGACTCGAAAAGGGTATCAGTATTTTTTTAAAGGCTTGTATTGTCAGCATTATAAATTATTATTGTACTGCATAAAATACTTTATAGAATTATTTTTATGTTTTTCTCTCTTTGTTATAGAATTTAATCGTTATTATACCACAAGGGATTTTTCAGCCAAGTCCTGAAAAAAAAATCTAGGCTGCTCTCTAGATACAAGTTTCTCCCACTTCTATAAAAAATGTGTCGGAACACGTACTTAAATACGCTAAGGCTATGAAATGAGGTCTCCATCCCTGTTTTCTTAATATAGAATATCTAATCCTGGCGCACTCCACACTTTAGGTGCGACGCTACAAATACGTCGTTGAGCCTGCGTCTGTGAACCTCATCACTTTTACTCTTTGGTTAGAGGAAAAGCTTTTGAACTTTGCCGATATTTGAAGGACACTTCAAGAGCGCAATATTCTTATGTAGATAATCACATTTCAGAAATGATGTTAGTGAAATATAGTAGATATTTCCTCGGCTCCACATACAAAATGCATCATCTGATTGATATATTAGCTGGTGGCCTAGTGGATGTTAAAATTATAGTCATACAGCGTCTAAATGGTCACACGATAGATAGAACCTGCATAGATAAGATATAGTAATACTTTATTTTCTTATCTGTATTAGGTTGTAATTTTGATGACGTCACTTTTACAATAATTGGGAGAAGCTTGCCTATTTCCTTACTTGATTATGTTGTACAGTTAACGATACGTCTCCGATTTCCCTTGAAGAGACTTGTCGTCGCGTCTGATTTAAACATTTTTAAGACTAGTTATATATATGCCAATAATATTTTACTTACCAATTAGAAGGAAACCACACAGTCTTGGAATCTAAAGTCTTTAATAATGTAATTAATGTATTACATGATTAAGTTTAGTTAACGTTATAGGGGTTTTGTTGGTAAGTGGGGTGTATAGATTCATGTTCTTCCAGTGCATGCGACTACTGAAAAGTGTATTTTCGGACACAACAAAATGTTGGTCACCTTGCAAAATTTTTGGTCACCTTGCATAGTTTTTGGTCACATTGCAAAATTTTTGGTCAGTCATTGCTCTATTGGTGACGAATCTCGGGACCAAATTAAAAAATAACAGCTTTTATTAGTCAAATGCTAGAAGGGCTGATTTTGAGATGCAGATATGTTTCTTACCAACATTATAAAGTGGTATATCAACAGATAGTTATAATACTTATTTAGAATGGAAGTACTAATCAGTATGCTCTACAAGGTATGCCAAAAATAATGTTTTAAGCTGAAATACAAATATCACAGCATAATAGTAACACGAAGTTGTCCAATTGTGATGTGGATGCATTGGCTCGATTCCTCCCGATTAGTTTTGAATGGTTGACCGTTCTTTAAAAGATGTCTCGTATACCCGAAGTAGCCAGTTATTAAGAAGTTTTCCGCATGCTTAGGTTAGTATTTCCATGTGCGTTTAAAGGCTCACAAATTTAAAATAGTTGAAATAATGTACTATTAATTTAATATCTTTAAACAAAAATTATTTCATGATACCAGGTAGCTTTCAATATGGCACACTAAAATCTAGTCGAATTAACGAACTTAGTTGAAATAGATCCGGTACCCAGTGTATATCCGTACACTGGGTACCGGAAGGACCTGATGTCCTTCAACTAAGCCCGTTAATTCAACTAAATTTGAGATCCTAATTTTTAAACAATATATGTTGAGAATTTGAGTCATAATGATGTTGAGTCGTGTGTGTTTTGTACTTACAAATTGAATAGTATACTTGCAATTATCATGTCAGCTGAATGTCGTCCACCGCTGGACATCATCATTATCATCATTTTCATTTTGTCCCACTAACATGCTACTGGGTATGGTTTCCGCTCTTAGGCCCGATGTGGACCATTGTACGTGAGCCATAGCGCCCTTCATTCCATCTAGCCCACCTCCTTCCAGATGCATATCAGGTCTCCCAAACTCTCTATAGGCTGTTTTATAGAGAATGCGTTCAAGACATCTATGAACTTATCCCTCCTTCCCCCTTTTTTCATCGGACTACTAGGCGTCGGGAGGGTTTTCACCGCTTTGTTGTTGACATCCCATTTTGTCGAACGAAGCGCTTTGCTTCCTCCTTTATCATACGGGATACCCTCCCAAACGACGTGTTTCTAGACTCATACAACATGGGTTTATTCAAGGCTAGAGTGAACAGGCATCTTATGGGTACGCGCGGTCCAACTTCGACCACATCTTCACTTACCATAGGGTGAGATCGTAGTCAAGCGCAAACCCATTCAGCATTAAAAAAAAAACTTCTCAGGGTCTCCGTTCTAAGAGCACTACTCGACAAAAGCCTACCCAAAAGATTTTGAGTGTGAAGACAATAGAGTTGTGTCCATCATTTTGAGGGTATTTTCTAATTAGTTAAAATAGGATGTTAATTTCAAATTTGGAGTCACCGTACAGCTTGAGCCTATTATCGGTTATCACCATCATAACAGCTGTAAAAAGTTCACTTGACAAAACTATAACACTAGAATCATCTTGGGGATATGCCATAATCGTCACGCTTGGCAGACGGGTTGGCGATCGCAGTATGATGGTCATAGTAATCAGAGAGATGCTGCTGCCCGTCCCCTGGTAGAATCAGAATCTTTATTTGTTAACATAGGTAACAGAATCAGAATCTTTATTTGTTAACATAGGTCAAATTACAACATGTTGTGAGATGTTACAGACAGGCAGATCCTCTATGTTATGCCAAGAGGCGTACAAATACTGTATTTAATGACATTAATGAATACTTTAACATATAATATTACAGACACATTAGTTACAATAATGAAATTAAATATAAAAATGACAGAATATATATTGCATGTCATATTAATTTTTAAGTCTAATAAATCAATAATTGTCAACGTAGGTGAGTTGATGTACAGTTATTTGAGGCAGTAATTATAGAATTGTCGTCCAAATAATCATTTAATTTGTAGTAACATTTACTTATCAAAATTTTAAATGATTCTTTTTTGAAATTTTCGAGATTTAACGATTTTATTTTTTCAGGTAATTTATTAAATATTCTTTTTATATTAAATAATTTATTAATTAGATATTCCCTCGGGTCGACTTCTACGACCCCCACGAGGTGAATTGGGGTGGTGATACTCTGTCTGATATTCGCCGCTGTCACCACACATGTTTATATTATCGGGTATATGAGACATTAATTCCCTTGCTTTCGACAAAGTGCAAAGTTTAACAACTATACATATCATTACACTGTGCTAATATTAGGTACAGAAATTTCAACATGGACCTAATTTCTGGGGTACGCTGCATCATACTGATACGTCGTCCAACAATCTCAATTAATTATTATTTGAAGTAAAACTTCTTTACGCTCGTTATACTTGTGTAAGCTAAGTGAATGCGTGACGAGAGCGTTAATAAAAGTGTGATCGGAAAAGGCGAACGGAAGTAGGGGGAGATATAATTAAATTTTAATTTTGTTCGTAACTTAACGTAGAGCGGTGCTGGTTCTAGACCCGCCGGACGATTAAATTTATGATTTCCTATTTTTGAGGGAGATATAAGTTAGTGGATATAGAAAGAGAGAGAGAGAGTTACGTTTTGTAGGTTACTGTAGGAGTGAGAGAGAGGTGCGAGCACACATTTTCTTTCTCTTTCCGTCATAACCAGTTATGTTTCGTGGATGGAGTTAAAGGAGTTTTACTTCAGTAGTGTGGTGTAAATCACACTGTTTTTTTTATATTAAATCTAGTCTTATAGTTTGTTCATTTTCGGTTAAGGAATTCTTGTTATATATTATGGTGTGGAATTATTTCTATCAATAATTTTTATATGGCAAACCGCCGTGTCATTAAGTTTAACAAAAAATACTTTAATAAATAATTTATTTATAATTTGATGCCATTTAATGCTGTGGTTTTTTATACGTTATCGTAAACTTTGATCCAAGGATTCAGGGGGGTGGGGGTTTTTGACGGGTATTTCTTATTGGGAAGGCTAATACGCTAGGTGTAACTTAATTAGAGCTAACTACTGGCTGATGTTAGTAAAATATGATACGTTTTGTTTTTGATCTCCATACAAAATGTATTTGCTAATCTTTACTAATATTATAAAGAGGTAAAGTTTGTGACGTTGTAAGGGGTAATCTCTGGATCTACTGAACCGATTTTAAAAATTATTTCACCAATAGAAAGCTACGTTATTGTGGAGTGTCATAGGCTATGATTCATCATCATAATTTTTATTTGTCCCGAAGTATTACGCGGGACAAACGGGCAGGGACAAAAATATTTATAACGCGGAACGAAGTACGTGGGCACTGCTAGTATACTTATATACAGGGGTACAACAACAAATTTAATTCTACGAGTTCGGTCATAAATCAATATATTAAAGAAATGTTTTATACATTTTTGTTGTACTGTCGAGACATTTGTAGGTCTATGTTTTATTGATACGATGCTCGGCTCGCGTGCGCTTGCGCTGCTACTAATAAGAACACTTTCATCGCCAGATATTTATCTAGTTAATTTAACGACTTGGTGTAAGTAATTTGGACACTTTGCGATGCGCGTAGAGTTATAAATATTCAAGCGGGAAATCAAATTAATACTTACATATTTTTGTACGAAACTAAAATCTAACAAAATATCAAAAGTTGTAGAACAAAAGTTGTTGGTTATGGTGTTAGCTATCTAGTCCTGCGAGGTTGTTGGTGTTTTACACCCTTGTATATGCTGTTATATGGGAATTTAGCTCCCTGCAAGAACATGACGCTAACTTGTCGTAAGCCCGTAGGCGTCATTACTAACCGAATAATATTTTTCACGAAAATAAAGAAAAGTAAATAATAATAATAAATGGTTTATTAACAGCCAAAAATACAAAGTAGAGTATTTTAACTTAATCATAACAATCAAGATAAATTATACCAAAACATTGTCGAAATCAGATTTAGATTATACAAGTAGTAGATAGAGTTGCCCCTAACAACTAAACTAGGAGAGATCATGTGGTTTGAGTCAATCATCATAACAGAGAAAGCTCCTTAAGTTGCACCCTGTATATATTTATGTTTGTAGTAAGCCAAAATCGAGGGCTTGATGTCAATCGAGTAGGTACTTGATTTCAACCGAGTACTTGATTTCAATCGAGTACTTGATTGCAATCAAATACTTGATATCTTTGATTAAAACAATGATTTGTTTTGAAAACAAGGTGTATATGTTTCATTCTTTGTTTAATATAGGCTATAAACTAAGAACGGAATTGAATTATATTAGCTAGGTATGTTTAAATGTCCCCCCCCCCTCATCCCTCTATAAAATTAAAACTAGATTCTGAGCTATAAAATTCTTTGGTGAAATCTGGTATATATATTGTCAAATCTAAACTATATATATATTTTTTTCTATCTGGAATCAATAATAGTATTTTAGATAACAGTTGCGTTAATCTTGTTTTTTATAAAAAAAAAACTTCTTGCTTTTTATAAACAACTTAAATTTTATTACCGCCATCTTGCGGAAGTTATTGCAACTGAAATCTCTTCACTGTTAAAGGTACTAGTAGCGCCCTCACTTAACATAATGAAATGGAACTGGTTTCTTTGCCTTACGTCACCACATCAGAATAGGATTGTTATATATCGTGTCGTCTCACTCATTCACTCAACAAATTATGTTGTTCATTTTGTTAAACTTTAATCCGGCCGTTTGGTGCGACCGTAAAAGTACGTCGAAGTGTATTACGTGAACGAGCGAAAGAAGGACAGAACGATATTGCAATGGTCAGAGACAAACAAACTCGTAGGTAATGATTCGGTTCATATTAGTCCAAGAGGAATACAGC
This sequence comes from Pseudoips prasinana, assembly GCA_951640165.1. Lineage (NCBI taxonomy): Eukaryota > Metazoa > Arthropoda > Insecta > Lepidoptera > Nolidae > Pseudoips > Pseudoips prasinana. The sequence goes on from OX621261.1 coordinate 10,826,510, forward strand.
TCAAGATAAATTTAACTTAATAAATTTAAATATAACTTAATAAAAAAACGAGATTGTCAAATTGCAATTGTTATATAATAGCAGTCATATTCTGGCTTTGTGCCATGAGAGAATTTGTGTTTGTCAATGTCCACTACCTGTAGATAATTCCTCCATTGTCAAATTTTTATAGCTAGGTGAATTTTAATTGGAAATCTAGGAAATATCTTGCCACATCGTAATTTTAATGTAATTTTTAAAGTTGATAGAGAATTAACATCAGTTTTTATTGTATTGTAACCAATTTATTAAATTCCATACAATTTTATTCAAGTTATTTAAATAAATTTTTCCCAGCGTATTTATACATGCTAGTGACATCTATTGTAACACGTTGGACAACATTATAGACCACTCATTGCGCAATCGAACGTCAGTGTGTGCTTAAATGATGGTCCTATTTCTTGATAAGAGATGGCGCTAGTAGTATAAGTATGTGGCGTTGTAATTCTCGAGCGTGTTACTAGATGTCGTAGGCTGTAAGTAACAATATGTTGGCGAAATTAAATGGAATTATGAGAAAATGAGAGGTGTTGTTTGCCCGATTTGATATGAAAGCTAATTCAGTTCCCTAGATTTTTCGTCTTCTTGTACAAATATAGCTAATTATTGAACTACCAAGTCAAAACCTCTCAAGCATCTTGAGATATTAGTACACATAGCCGATTTCACCGTTTGTATTTAATCTGACCGCGACAGTCTGACAAGACGAACTGTGATTAATAAAACTAAGTTCTCTTATGCTCTTAAGAGGCGATTTCACCGTTAAAATTAAACGCGATCAATTGACGCTAAACTCAGTTCAGCGTCCTGTAGCTGAGTTTTGGCGTCCATTGATCGCGATTTTTTCACCGTGAAATTGGCTCTAAGTGGTTTTAACGCTTGATCTGAATTTAGCTTCAATTGATTGCGTTTTATTTTAATGATCATTTCGCTCTTAGACAAAATCTTGTGTGGTAGCGTTGAAATACATCAGGTTTATTTTACACTCGCAAATGTTTGTTCATACTTGGTTTAATTGCGGTTGGAATATTTGCAAGTCTATGTTATGATGGTAACTTTAATAGATTAAGTTCGTAAAATTACTGGCTCACTACCACGTTATGTTTTTACTGATTTGGTTTAATAGAATCAACAATAACTATTAAAATGTGTGTTAATTCTCTGCAATAATTATAGTATAAGACAAGATTTGGCCAAGCCTAAGTAGTACTTTTTACAACGTTGATAAGCGATCATTGTGATCGAGAAATAAATGCGTTTTATCAAAATTTATTTGATGAGTTTTATTTTGGAGTAAGTACCTTCTCCTGGATAGTGATAATGGTCCCCATGGAAGAAAGACGGTGAACTCAAAAATTTCACTGCAATCGCGATTCTGTTATATAATCCGGCTCGAAGCACCAAACTGAAGGATCCTAGCTCAGTAGTGGAATTAATGATTGCAATCCGGAGAAACGGATCCGGTAATCCGGCGGATCCGGCATCATTTAATGGTTACCGGATCCGGTACCAATATACCGGATCCGAAGACCGGATCCGGTGCTACCAGTTTGTGGGAAAATAATAAAGCTGTTGCATGAGTAGGTACTTTAAATGTGATAATTTTTGCCATTCATTCGTTCGACAGATTCATCAAATCATGATGGTATCTGTCATAATCATAAATACCTACAAGACTTGTTTGTTAGCATTCTCAAATACTTTAATAATGGTTTTGATCTCATTTCAGTTATCTTTTATATATTATAGTTACTTGATAATTAATATTGTTACTTATAAATTGATCTATCTGTGAAAGTGAAATCTAGAAAGACTGAGCTACTCGTTACGTCGTAAAATTATTACTAGTTACCTACACTATTACATTTTAATTGTTTTCTTGTTGTCTATTTGTCTTAACATTGGCTAGGAAATAAAGTCGATTTTATATATTTGTGATTTATTTTTTATAAACTGCCTACATATAAGTGCAGTGACACTTCTTTAACTCACTTGTTTTGTACTAAAAAGCGAAAATCATCTAGATTTAATCAATCCGACCGGATCCGGCCGGATTGATGGGAATCCGGTCGTATCCGGCCGGACTGAAAATGACGCCGGATTGCAATAACTAAGTGGAATGAAACTGCTTCTACTGTAGAAATAACTGATTTAACAGAGGTAATTTGAAGATATATACAATAATTAGCTGCGGTTTCACCCACGTTAAACTGTATAAATTATACCCTATTCGAATATGTACAACAATCTTACTTAATTTCTTAACCTCGGAAAGTGGGTACATAGATGAGTACCACACCTTATCATAAGAATAATGTACGTACTTAGGGAAAATACGAACTTGACCTTATGTAATTTATTATTTACTAGCTGTGCCCGCGACTTCGTTCGCGTGCATGTCGGAACTTAACAATGTATTTTTTTGTGTATAGTGCTGTGGGAGGATACCGATACAATTTTATTTAATTTAGTGCTTCTTTATTTTACCTGTGGAACCATCTGGAGCGTACACAAAAACGTTATTGGGGTTGTTTACGCATGAAAGAGCTACGTATAGTTGACCATAGGAAAAGCATCCAATACTTAGGTCCACCCCCGCAACGGATAATGTCTGGCGCTGAGCTTTACTAATCGTCATGGCATAACAGGGACTGACTGGGAATTGCACTGGTTTGAAAGCGAAAGGAAAGTTTTTAGGAATTATAGGTATCCTTGGACTAAAAACAATATCACCGCCCCGCAACCTGTTAATATTTCAGCTTCGATAATGTTCTGCTGCAGATTTGTGACTTTGAGCCGAGTGCCGTTACAAAGTTTGGGAGGACATAAATTTCTGAGGTGAATTATTGGTACACCGATTTTTAAAACTATTTTGTGGGCTGGAAGTCCGGGTGTGCTGAGGGAATCCAAAAATTCTACCGGGTAGTGCGTGGCGTCATCTTCTTCCATAACTGTATTTATTGAGCTATATTCTTTACTATTCCCGGACGCATGAGTCAATATTATGAAATTAATTGCCGCAGCTTGGTCATTGCGGGGAGTCAAAATAGCTCGCTGACATAGCCGAGAACCAGCTTGATTTCCCATGTTTGTGGTATCTCCGTACACAGAAGAAATTAGCTCCTGCTGTGATGTAACGTAAGAGCAGAGATTACCAATCAAAATAACTTATGGTATGTGCCATCGCCGATTTTTTATAACTAACTTATAACTATCTCTTGAATAGCCAATAAGGACCTGTTGTGACAAATTTCACGTACTCGTCAGGAATTTCTCCATCAGTATTTAGTTGTAGATGTCTCATAAAATCTTCAGCAAACTTGTCATGGTACTTTTGCCATAACTGGTTAGCACCCGACCTTTTGTGCGTTACAAAAGGTCAATAAGCTGGCAAACAAATATCGCAAGCGATGTGGACTATCGCTCACGCATGCTAGAGCGTCATCCCAATGCTGACCTCCATCTAATAAATGGCGTGCTCGGCAAGCGGCCTGGTATGTGGGAGGTTCAATATCATCAACTTTACGGAGCTCAGCAAAAGACGTAGGTCCTCGAACTACATGGACCAGACTGTGGGATGAACTCACACGTGAGCACGCCACGTGAACCTGCCCGCCTTCCTTAAGTCAATTCCAGCTAACTTGAGAGTTGGACTTTGCGATTTGTTGATGGTTATCGCGACACACACTTTTATAGGGAACTACAATATTTTAAACTGAAAAGGGAGATCATTTGGCACTAACGGAATACGTGACACGAACACTGTTTCTCCCTGGGCGGATCCAGGCATAATAGTAGCCTCTATAACACGATGCAAAGTTTTTACTTGAAGCCTAGTGCCGTTGCAAAGTTTAGGTGGCTCCAAATTCCCCAGAACCATAATAGGTATACTCACACGCAACATACATCCCCTATTATACGCCCTTAGGGGTGGAAATTCCTAAAATCCTGAAATACATATCTTTATTTTTAACGGAAAGGCCAAATTTTCATGCTTTTCACTTAAAAAATTACACACTTTTCATACAAACTTACATCCCCTATTTTACGCCCTTGGGGTGGAACTTCCAAACATTCTTAAATATTTATTTTTAGCTGAACTACTAAATATAAGTTTCAATGCCTTTAACTTCAAAAATGACGGATTTTCATACAATCTTTCATTCTCTATTTTAGCCCCTTAGGGTTAGTATTTCCAAAAACCCTTCCTTAGTGAATGCATACGTCATAAAAAGTAACTACCGGCAAAATTTCAAGTCTCTAACCCCAGCCGTTCAGGCTGTGCGTTGATATGTCAGTCAGTCAGTTTCCTCTTTTACATAGGTAGGTATATTGCTTTGTACTGAGTAAATTATGAGAGACAGGGTTTATTTACTACATTCAAATACATTCAATCGGACAGGCTCAATAAAATTTGAATCGTCTGTACATTCGCGATACAAACGAATCGACAGCACAAACTTTCGATCGACTGATATTATAATTTAAAATTAAATTATAACAAATCCAACCTTGTACATAATTCAATTTGCCCAAAGAAAACAGAATATTTTAATAACCAATTTTGGACAAGGACATACTTCTAGCCAACCAAGACCTTATTTCGAAACAATTCGGAACATACAAAGCCCTAATCTTAACACCGCGAGTCAAAAGCAAAGCACAACGACATCTATCGAAATAAAATTCAACTATCAAGCACAACGACATCTATCGAAATAAAAATCAACTATCAATAATTTAAAATTAAATTAAAACAAATCCAACCTTCTACATAATTCAATTTGCCCAAAGAAAACAGATTTTTTAATAACCAATTTTGGACCACGACATACTTCTAGGCAACCAAGACCTTGTTTCGAAACAATTCAGAACATTCAAAACCCTACGTAACTCATGCAATCAGCAAACACGGGCAAATCTTAACACCGCGAGTCAAAAGAAATGCACAACGACATCTGTCAAAATAAAAATCAACTATCAACGTAGTTCATTCAGTAAAGAGATGTCATAATATGCACAATGACATCTATCGGACAGTTAGGTAGTTCAATTATAAACATTAGTTCATCTTGAAGTAACGAAATGTGTGTTATTTTTCTTCATGATTACTTTAAAATCTAATATCTTTTGATAGACTGAACCGATTGCAATAAAACAAAAACTAAATGTTACCTCAAGTTACGCTCAATCGTTGTGTATAAAAGTTATTTACATTGCTTTCGTATATTTTACGTGATACCCGAACATATAAACAGACAAACAGACACACAGACAAACAGACAAAAATTCTAAAAATGCTGGAAATGGGTTCTGTTGGTTGTTCTTTAATACCCTGGCTATTCTTTTTGGATTTTCTTTTGATGTACAAAAAATATTTTTCTACAGATTTATTATATGTATAGATAGATTGTTCTCAAGTAACTGACTTATTTGTTTTTATTGAGAATAAAGAATCTTTAAACATAAACCTAAACCTAAGTAATAATACAAAGTTTCAGTAAAATCCGTTCCGCAGTTTTTGGTGAAACGCTAACAAACATCCATACGTCTCTATACACACAAACGGTCGCATTTATGTACAGAATTGTAGGATTTGGAACTAAAGCTACGAATAGGAGATGATCATTGGCGCCGGAGGAATCGAACTGAGTGACAGCCCGCATCTAAATCTTCCGCGTGGCCACGCCTCTCGGGATCAGATTTTTGGGGAGAAATTAGCCAAATTCAAAGGTCATGTCTATTTAATATAGCTCGTATAAAAAGACCAAGTCTGACAGTTCCAATCCGGCGTCATTTTCAGTCCGGCCGGATTGATTAAATCAAGATAATTTTCGCTTTTTAGTACAAAATAAGTAAGTTAATCAAGTGTCCCTGCATTTATATGTAGGTAGTTTATAAAAATAAATCACAAATATATAAAATCGACTTTATTTCCTAACCATTGTTAAGACAAATAGACAACAAGAAAACAATTAAAATTTAGTAGTGTAGTCTTTCTAGATTTCACTTTCACAGATAGATCAATTTATAAGTAACAATATTAATTATCAAGTAACTATAATATCTAATAGATACAATTAACCTTACGTAATTAACTGAAATGAGATCGAAATCATTATTAAAGTATTTGAGAATGCTAACAAACAAGTCTTATAGGTATTTATGATTATGACAGATACCATCATGATTTGATGAATCTGTCGAACGAATGAATGGCAAAAATTATCACAATAATGAGTTTAGAACTCTTTAGTTTAATCAACTTACGATAAATAATTATTTTTCTATAATTATTTTTCCCACAAACTGCTAGCACCGGATTCGGTCTTCGGATCCGATATATTGGTACCGGATCCGATAACCATTAAATGATGCCGAATCCGCCGGATTACCGGATCCGTTTTTCCTGATTGCAATCCCTAATGACCACAGAACTGTCCCACTTGGTCGAGGTGAAACTCACAAAAAGGCGTCATCCTTGACGGTGAAGTTCAGTGCCCAAGTGCATATCGTACGGGGTCACGCTGCAATTACTCTTAGTCTACTTCACAGCCTCCTGAATGCGCGTAGAAAAATCTTGCCTTGCCGGCAAGGTAAGAATTTACACGATGTGGCCCATTATGACCTACGCAAGTCCGGTGTTATTCTAGTAGCGACTGTGGGTGTGTGCCGTTACTAGAATATATAGAATATGTTATAGTTTCGAATCGTTAGTGTCAGAATGGCTGATAGCTACTTTCAGAGCTCTGAAAGTATATTGAAGAATTACTACCTTCAATATACTTTCAGAGCCGCCTGCCATAGGCAACCAGCCATTCTGACGCTAACCATTTAATCGGCAAAAAAGTCATACAGACATACAGTTTATATGACGGTCACCGTATCCTAGTTGGTAGTGCTCCTGCCTACGAAGCTGGCGGTCCTGGGTTCGAATCCCGATAAGTGCAAATATTTGTGTGATGAGCACGAATATTTGTTTCTGAGTCCTGGATGTTTTCTATGTATTTAAGTATTTATCTATCTATATAAGTATGTATATCGTCGCCTGGTACCCATAGTACAAGCTTTGCTTAGTTTGTGGCTAGGATGATCTGTGTGACATTGTCCCAAGATATTATATTATTCCTGCTAATAACTTAAAACGCTTATATCTAATATCTACAATTTATATCAGAAGAAACTAGGAGTTGGAAAATATATAGCAAGTTTTAATAAAAACAGGGCATAAATGTAATTTAGAATTATTGTTAAGTAGGGCCGTTAATTTTTTTTTTATGCTCGGAGTTTCCCTGCGAAACCGAATCAGAAAAGTCGAAATCCGCAGGCGAACCATAGTCACCTACATAGCCCGAAGAATTACAAAACTGAAGTGGCAGTGGGCGGGGCACATAGCTCGTAGAACCGACGGCCGTTGGGGCAGAAAGGTTCTCGAGAGGCCACAAACCAGAAGACGCACCTACAAGATCGACTGATGATCTTGTGCGGGTCGCTGGAAACTGGGATGCGAGATCTTTTGGGGGGATGCCTTTGCTCAGCAGTGGACGTCTTTCGGCTGATAAGATGATGATGACGGCCCTTAATTGTTTTTTTATACAAGCGTTTAAAAGTTTATGGCGAGGATAAAAATGGGGATGCTCTGTTAAAGTGAATAATCTTTAAAGTTAAAGTTAAAGTGATTCATCATCATAATTGTTATCTATCCCGAACTTTTAACCCGAATTATTACGCGGGACAAACGGGCAGGGACAAAAATATTTAATTATAACGCGGAACGAAGTTCGCGGGCTCTGCTAGTAGATAATATATTTGACAGACTCGTTGGTCTAGCGGTAACGTGTTCAACCGTAGATAATGAGGTCCTGGGTTTAAATCCTGGGTCGGGCAAAAAGTCATTTTTCCAGAAAAATAAATTTCTCAGTATCAGCCCAAAGTCTGAGAGTGAGTTGGCCGTATTATACTCCCGTGCCTCGGGAAGCACGTAAAGCCGCCGGTCCTGTACCTGAACACATTCCGGTCGTGTCGCTAGTCGTCCTATCGGATCATGAGAGAGATGGAATAGAAAGTGCCCCTGTGTTTGCACACACACTTGTGCGCAGAGCGCTATAATAATATGTCCTGCACAATTCGTTAGATGCAATGGGCTAGTCTCCATTGAGACTGGCTGCCGTGGCCGAAATTCGGTCGGGATGACATAATAATAATTATTAATTAATACATTTTATTTAATTATTAATAACATATGAAAGAAGATTTACCAAAGAAGTATACCTGGCCTGTGTGAGTGGAACAACCGGAAAGGGAAGACCTCGTCCAACATTCTCTGGCCAAATCGGAGACGTGCTCAAGAAAGGGCAGGTCAGAAGTACCCTAAACCGGCGAGCATGTATGAAGAATATAATGACAGTAATCGAGGCAAAAGACGTGTGCAAAGATCGTGACAAATGGAAATCCGTTGTCTCTGCCTACCCCTCTGGGAAACAGGCGTGAGTCACATTTATACAGTTATACCTTAAAGGGTATAACATTAAAATTTTTTATAGTTATTATAGTTGCATTGATTTTATCATGCGCCCTATTGTTATCGAGCTAACCTTCCGAATGTGAACGAAACCATTGCAACTTCTAACTCGATCGTACAACGCCATCTATGAATTCATTACGAAACGAAACTTGCCAAAGATGTTTTTTTTTGTTTTTTTTCTTTATTTTTGAAGGGGGCTTGTTCCCATTACGTAAACATGTCGCCCCCGTAATGATACATTAAATACTTATTCTATTCCAATAATCAAACTCCTTTTCTAATGCCAGACTGTGCAATTTTATACAGCATCCTAGCCTCCGCTGACAAAGGGAAAGCTAAAGCGCTGTTGCACCAACCGACATCAAGAATATTTAACCTTAAACTACTGTGAAACATTTCACTTCTTAACAATTCATTCCGAACACACTCCACTAGAATATGAACTACATCCTCCACCACACCACACTCGGTACAATTAGGTGAATCACTTTTTTTCATCATAAATGCAAACATATTCAAAGGAATGTGTCCGGAGCGAAGTCTAAGGCTTGTCACAATATCTTACCTTCCCATGTTGACTCCCTCAAACCATGGAACTCTAAGCAGCGTAGGTTGAATGGTTTTATACCAAATTTCTTTCATCAAAATATTCAGACCATAAATCTAAACACATTTTTTTAACAATGCCTAATAAATTGGAATAATAAGGTAAGCAGTCCAAATCAATACCATCAACCGAAGCTTCCTTCGCTAGCTTGTCTACCATTTCATTTCCCACTAAACCAACATGGGAAGGCACCCACTGTAACACGACATTTTTATTTCGAGCCCTTAGTGCCTCAACATACTTCAAAATGCTATATGCCAATGGAATGCCTCTCAATTTCGAAGTACACCCTTCCAAATGTTGAAGTCCACTTTTAGAATCAGTTAAGATGACAAAATTTACCTGATCTATTGTTTCTATGTACGCAAGCGCTTCCGCAATCGCTATTAGCTCTGTGTGCATAATAGATATATTTTGAGAAACAATACAAAGTTTTAAGTTAGTTCTTGCTTGAACGTCTAAGAACGCAGCACCTGTTCCATGCTTATCCTTCGACCCATCCATATAAATTGTATAGTAACCACTGGGGTGCTAGGTCGGAAAACCTCCTCGTGGTGCACCCTGGGCACAAGCGGCAGTCTTTCTTAATATTTTGGGAGAGACTGCTGCTCGTGGCGAATATTCCGACACAGGGGGGGGGGGCGGAATCTGCCAAGATCCTGTGGTCGTATCTTGGCGGACCTTCCATACATCATCCATGTATGGTAGGAATTCCGCAACGACCACCCGCGTGTTTGTGCCGTGCGCGGGGACCCGTACGGGGGGATGAAGGAGTCCTGGAGGTTGAGTTGGTGAGGGGTCGGGCAGTAGTTATCCCTCACCCGCAACACGCCTCTTTGGTCCGGATTTCCCCTTACACGGGCGGTCGGGGTCTAGCCGGGCCCCGATCAATCGGCTGCGACGTCCGGTCGGACGGCCGTCAAGGCTAGCCATGGGTAGGCGTAACTGCAGGTGGCGTCTGGGCTGGCGCCGTGTGCCGGTCTGCAGACGAAGGCGCGCGCCGTGCTGGACGTTGGGCTGTCCAGTATCGGTTCGCGTTGGAGGTCTCGCAGATTGGCATAATCCCATGGCTATACCGCCCAATATCCCTGGTGCTTGTAAAGCATCCCCTTTGAGGGCTCGATGGAGGGTGGGGAATTGGGTTGGTGAACGCCATTTTATCATTTATGGAAGAAAAACAGAATATACAAATTGCCCAACCGCAAGTTAAGTTAATTGCCTTAACTCCTGAGGAGCTAGCGGGTGTGCCAGGTGTGGTGCACCCCATAGCAGATAAAGAGGTGAAGGCAGCGAAGGCTGCTTCTAAGAAGAAGGCCGCTAGAAAGGTCAGGGAGACCTTTTCCCGTCCGGCCACTCCAGTACCTGGACCATCGAGGGAACAAGCCGCGGGCACGGAGAGCGATAGCTCTCTTAGGTCCGCGGTTTCCATGGAGTCGGTATCCAGCCGAGATGGCCGCGCGGAGACTCCTGGCTCGAAACGGACGAGACGCGCCGAAAAGGATGGGCGTCAGGTCAAGGCCGCAAAGCTTTGTGGGAGGACCGACGGGAGTGTGCTGGAGCTAGAGAACCAGCGGCTACGCTCCCAGTTGGCCTCCTTAGAGGCGCGGGTGGCCGCCATGTCGGCGGAGATGGCGGAGCTTCGTAAGAGGGATATCGGGGCTTATCCGCCATTGCCTTCGCCATCCCGGCAGTCACCACCTGCTCCGCGGTCAGCGCCGTCTTTGAGACCGTCTCCGCCGCCGGCACCGGTTGTCCACGCTCCATCGTCGCCGCAACCGGCACCGATAACTTGGAGGAGCAATTTAGATGCTCCCCGTGCTGTACCTGCTCGGGAAGACCACGTCTCGCCTGAAGACAGATTTGCGGCCATTCTGGACCGCAAATTGCGAGAAATGGGGCGCATCTGGGACCAACGTTTGGTTCAGATGCGCCAGGAGGTCATGGCAGAGGTCTTTCCGGGCAGGGCCGTCCGCCCACCACTCGCTGGGAGCGGAGCGCCGCCCCAAGTGCCACCCACCGCGAAACGGGGTGGCTGGCAGCGGAGACGGGCTGCCGCCGCAGAGGCCGCTGCGGCTAGGAATGCGACGATGCCGGTGCGGTCAGCGCCACCGCCACCCGCCGAGGGTACATGGGCCCAGGTGGTTGGCCGAAAGGCCAAGGCCAAGGCTGCCCACCTTAATCGGCCACTGCCGCCTTCGCCTCCAAAGAGGCCTATCGCACTGCCGCGACCTCCACCGTCCGCGGCAGTGACGATAAACTTGCCGTCGACCTCGGCCACTACCATGGCCGAGGTCTTGAAGATGGCAAGGACCAAAGTCCAATTGCAGGACCTTGGCCTGGAGGCTGGCCTTCGCCCCAAGAAGGCTTTGACCGGGGGTCTTATTTTGAGGATCCCTGGTCCAGAGGGGTCCGCGAAGGCTGAGGCCCTCACTACTCGGCTAAGGGAAGCCTTAGCTGAGACGGGTGCGGTGGTGGCGCATCCTGTCGTAATGGGAGAGCTCCGGGTGATGGACCTGGACGACTCCGCCGACCCCACCGAAGTGGCTGAAACAATAGCCACGGCGGGAAGATGTGCCGTCGCCGACGTAAAAGTCGGCGAAATTAGGTTCTCCCCGTCGGGCTTAGGTTCGGTGTGGGTTCGGTGCCCACTAGTGGCCGCCCGCAAATTAGCGGTAATCGGCCGGGTACTAGTGGGCTGGATGTCGGTCCGGGTGGTGGCGCTTCCATCCAGAGCTCTCCAGTGCTACCGCTGCCTGGAGAAGGGGCACGTCAGGGTTCGGTGCACAGGGTGCGACCGGAGCGCGTCGTGCTTCGTCTGTGGCCAACAGGGCCACAAGGCGAAGGAATGCACGGCGCGCGCCCCTCACTGCGTAGTGTGTGCCGACCTTGGCAGGCCGGCAAACCATCGCCTGGGCAGCGGTAGGTGAACGCCACCCAAGAGAAAGGGAGCGGGACGTCCTGCCACGTCCGCTCCTACATCGTCGCGGTCCAACGATCCGGGCTCTGGCCCCGGTGGGGTGTCCATGGAGGTCTAAAATTCTTTCCCCCCCAACATATTTTGCAGGGCAACTTGAACCACTGCATCGCTGCGCAAGCTCTTCTTGCGCAGACGATTGCTGAGCGTTCGGTTGCCCTAGTGATAGTGGCGGAGCCTCACTCCGTTCCCGACCACCCTCGTTGGTTCGGGGCGGATGGGGGCCTCGTCGCCATTTATTGGGCAGGGGGGGAACGTGACCCCCATTGCACACTCCTGGCCAAGGGGCCCGGATTCGTCGTCGTGGAGTGGGGACCAGCAGTCGTGGTGGGCTGCTACATCTCCCCGAATTGCGGCCTCGCAAATTTTGAGGCGTACCTGGACGGGCTAACGAGCCATATTAGCTCTTACCAGTCCCGTCCGGTACTCGTCCTGGGCGATTTTAACGCCCACTCTAGCGTGTGGGGCGATGCCCGGGACGACGTTCGAGGGGAGTTACTGCTGGAATGGGCCGCCGGACTGGACCTCCGTCTTTTAAATCGGGGTTCAGTCAGCACCTGTGTGCGGTGGCAGGGGGAGTCGATCGTCGACTTGACGTGGGCGACTCCCTCGGCCATGCACCTGGTCTCGGGGTGGAGAGTTGCGGAGGAAATTGCCACGCTGTCGGATCACCGACACATCGTTTTCAGCGTGGCCTTCCGTCCGCCCCGAGGCGGCCCTGACCGCAGTAATGTTGTCCCACCGCGGCGCTGGTGCCTACGCCGCTTGGATCGCGACATGTTGACGGCTGCCGCCGTCGCCATCGCCTGGGGTGCGAGTGAGGGTGGAGAGAGGATCCCGTCCGATCCCAATTCGCAAGCGGGCTGGTTCCGGGGCATCATGTCTCGCATCTGCGACACGTCGATGCCCCGGATCCGTCCGGGTGACAGACGAGGCTCGCAGTATTGGTGGTCGGCCGAAATCGCGCGACTCCGTACGGAGTACGTCGCAGCGCGTCGCCGACACCAGCGGGCCCGTCGGAGGAGGCGAGCCAATGCCGAAGAGGCTGCCGGAGCGCACAGGGCGTATCAAGTCGCCGTCAAGGCGCTATCCATCGCGATAGCGGAAGCCAAAGCTCGGTCCTGGAACGAGCTCATCGAGGGACTGGATAGGGACCCATGGGGGCGCCCGTACAAAATGGTACTGGGCAAGCTCAGACCGTGGGTCCCTCCGTTGACGAGTACCCTGGACCCGGACTTCCTGAGGAGGGTGGTGGACACCCTCTTCACTAGGGTCCAGGACAGTCCCTCGGACCCTCCGTCACCGTCGTACCATGATTGGGACGACCAGTTGGAGGTGACGGAGGGGGAGCTGGACCGAGCAGTACGGCGACTTGCGGCCCGAAATACCGCCCCTGGCCCGGATGGGATACCGGGCAGGGCGTGGGTTTGCGCCCTGGCAGTCCTGGGGGACCGGTTGAGGCAACTGTTCACCAGCTGCCTCAGTAGTACCGTGTTCCCCACCTGCTGGAAAGAGGCAAGGCTAGTGCTCTTGAGCAAGCCGGGCAGAACCGCCGATTCTCCCTCGGCGTTCCGACCAATATGCTTGCTGGACGAGGCGGGCAAGCTCTTTGAGCGTGTCATCGCCGCCCATCTCAGCGAGCATCTGTCGCGCGTTGGCCCCGACTTATCGGGGTTCCAGTTCCAGTAACCAGTTCGGTTTCCGGCAGGGACGTTCGACGCTGGACGCGATCAATCGCGTCCGCGCCCTGTCGGAGCCCGCCGTTCGGGCGGGGGGGGGGTGGCGTTGGCGGTGAGTTTAGACATCGTCAACACCTTCAACTCCGTCCCCTGGCGGGCGATACGGGAGGCACTGGTCCATCACAACGTGCCTCCCTATCTCCGTGGTATAGTCGGGGCATATTTGCGCGACAGGACGATTCAATTCGTCGGTCGGAACGGGACTGAGTTCCGGAGGGAGCTCTCCTGCGGGGTTCCTCAGGGGTCCGTGCTAGGACCTCTGCTATGGAGCCTCGCATACGATGCGGTCCTGAGGATAAGCCTCCCTCCCGGGGTGAGCGTCGTCTGCTATGCGGACGACACGCTCGTCATAGCCCGGGAGGCAAGTTTCCAGCGGGCGGTACGGCTCGCCGAACTCGGTGTCGCGTGTGTCGTCGCGGCCATAACGAGACTGGGCCTTCGGGTAGCGCCTCACAAAACCGAGGCGCTATGGTTCCACGGCTTACGCCGTAGGGAGGAACCACCCAGTACGTCGATGCGTGTAGGTGACGCAGAGGTCAGGGTGGGGGGGTACATGAAGTACCTGGGCCTCACCCTAGACAGCCGATGGGGCTTCGAGGAGCATTTCGAGCGTCTGGCCCCCCGAGTGCGCCGGGTAACCGGCGCGTTACACCGGCTTTTGCCGAACCTCGGGGGTCCCAGGGAAGAAGTTCGCCGCCTCTACGGAGGTGTCGTGCGGTCCATGGTCCTTTATAGGGCGCCCGTCTGGTCTGAACGCCTGACGGGCGCCTCCCGCTGCAGGGCTATCTTGAACAGCCTGCAGCGTGTGGTGGCCATACGGATCGCACGAGGATATCGAACGATATCCTTTGAGGCGGCGACACTTCTGGCGCGCTTTCCACCGTTTGATCTCCTGGCGGCAGTCGACGCGACGGTTTTCACCGAAATCCGCGTCCGCCGGGAGAGCGGTGAGGCGCCAGAGCAGACGCTCGTTGCCTACAGGCGGGAAGCACACCGGCGCGTACTTGTACAGTGGCGCGCAAGGCTTGAGTTGCGGCTGAACGCGCGCCAACGTGCCGTCGGTGCTATCCTGCCTCACCTCGAGGCCTGGGTGGGAAGGAAGGGCGGTTGCGTCACCTACAGACTGACTCAGATACTCACCGGACACGGGTGTTTCGGTGAGTCTCTGTGCCGGATCGGCCGAGAAGTGACGACACACTGTCACCATTGCGGGAGCGACCTGGACTCTGCCCAGCATACGCTGGAGGAGTGCCCGGCCTGGGAGGCCGAGCGACGAGTCCTGGTCGCTGAGATCGGACGGGATCTTTCGCCGCCAGCAGTCATATATGCGATGCTGGCTGGCGACTCCACCAAATGGGACGCCGTGGTCTCCTTCTGCGAAGCAGTCATGCTCCAGAAGGAGGCCGCCGAGCGGGATCGGGAGCGAGCCGACCCCGCTCGTAGACGGAGGAGGCGTCGGGGCGGCGGCGGCAGCCGTTAGCCCTACTCCCCTCGGGGTTGCGGTGGCAGTATGAGAAGTGTCCTCTACTGCTGCCAGCCCCGGGAAGACAGCGAACTGTTTGTGGCACAGTCGCTGTGCCGTACTGGCAGGAGTCGGCAAATGGGGAGGGCAACTCACAGTCCTCCCCGGGTGCGTGTCCCGACCATCTGGGACACGGCGCAAAAGGGGGGCACCGGAGCAGCATACCCGCGTTCCCGGGGCTCCCCCCATCAGGCGCCAGACGAAGTCCACGGCAGGTTAGGTTTAGTCGGTGCGAGTCCGACATACCCACCCGCAGACACTTTTTGCGGGTGGCATGCATTAGCATTCCCCCTGCCTTACCAAAAAAAAAAAAAAAAAATTGTACCTAACCACTGTATTTTTCACGTAGGAATTTATTACATTTACTAAGTATACTAGTATTACTATATTTTCGTTTAGGTTCGCCAAGGCATGGTATATTCACGTTAATAAAACTGCTTGTATTAATGTTACTCACCCAATAGTCTAATGAAAACATTTCTAACTGACCACTTATATGTATTGGTAATAAGTTAATGTGGCCGTTCTCTGTTACAAGCAAAGGTTTCTTTCTCCTTCGCCAATAGAGGTTTTGACACAAATTTGACAATTGATCTACTATTTTAATTACGGGATTTTCAGTGACCGATTTACCCTTTAACAAATATTTTTGCGCCAAGTATGTGCGTCTAATAAATAAGGGTTGAAGAACTAATTCAGATTCCATCACATGTATCGGCGAACTTTTTATGAAACCACCAATTAATCTCATAAATTGATTTTGTACTTTATCCAACTTTGCAAGGTGAGTTTTACAACTACTGCCGTACAAAAAACAACAATAATCTATACGACTTCGTACAGCAGCCACGTAGAGGCGTCTCAAATGACGAGGATGCATACCCCAACCAGGACCCATTAATACTTTGAATATGTTAAAAAATTTTAAACAGGCTTCTTTTGTTTCATTGATGTGTTTAGACCATCTAAGATTCTGATCCAGCCATACTCCCAAGTATTTTATATTGGCAACACAATCTAAACGCATGCCATTAATTTGGAGCTGTACCCCGTCTTTTATTTTTCCGTTTTTAAATATACAGATTTTACATTTATTACTAGAGATATCTAGACCTAAATTGAAAATAAATTTATTAAATACGTTTAAAGCCTCCTTAAGAATTTGTTCACCAAGCGCCATTGTTGCACAATTAATGTATAGTAGAAAATCATCAGCATACTGAGTTACGTATACATCTGTCTCTAGCCGTTTGCATATATCTATAGTGGCCACGTTAAATAATAATGGAGAAAGTGGATCTCCCTGAGCCAAACCACGTCCCGTCCACTAATGAACTTATTTTCAACCATTAATTTAAGATTCCTTTCTTTTAAATAATTCCACAAATAGCAACATATTTTATTTCCTACCCCTAAGTCGTGTAACTTCATTAGTAATATCTTAATGTCAACGTTATTATAGGCGTTATCAATATCCATAAAGCACCCTATGGTGGACATATTTTCAGAGAAAGCCAGTTGAATACGGGATACTAAGGTGCTGAGGCCATCCAGACAGCCTCTTGTTTTTCGAAAACCTAGGGTATTGACAGAAAATAAATTATTTTTTTCCAAATACCACTCTAGCCTTTTATTAAGAATTGAGTGAAAAATTTTGCATAAGCATGACACCAGCGAGATCGGTCTCAATGATGACAGATCGTCCGCATTTCGCCCAGGTTTAGGGATCGGTATTACTTTAATATCACGCCACTGAGAAGGTACAAATCCAGCAGAGAAAAATAAGTTAAATAAAGTCAGTAATATGAGTTTAGAGTTATATGGTAACCGTTTTATCATAGAATAAGATATATCATCACATCCAGGAGATGTATCCTTTGATTTAATACACCTAACTAGCTCCTGCATAGAGATCTCGGTTTCTAGCTTTATGTTACTATAAAAAAATATTGGTGAATTAGGAAGGACGTAATCAGGTGCTAAATTATGCATCAGATAGTTAGCTTTTTCATTATCTATATAATTATTCGTTGGTCTGTATCCCTTCATCCACTTCATTTTGCGCCACATTTCTGAACTAGAGACTTGACCGTCAACCGAGGAACAAAACTGTTGCCAATTTTTACGCTTAGCTCGACGTATTAACAACTGAGATTCTCTTATTTTATCCTGCATTAAAAGCATATTATTGGGAGTTGGATTCCTCCTGAACCTCGCAAGTGCTAGTCTTCGCAAGGCTACGGACTTAGGCAATTCAGAATTCCAGTAGGATTTAGGAGTGAAGCTCGATTTAGGATTTTGATTAAATTTAGTAAACGGAATGTGCAAATCAGCCGCTAAGTTTATCAGGTCAATAAAATTGTCATATGATTTTTGAAGATTGTCATAAATAATGAAGTTAGCAAACATTTCTTTCAAAAAATGAGAATATGAATCCCAGTCAGCTTTCTTAAAATTACGCTTAATTAAAAAATTGGGCTCGATATATGATTCTGAATTTATCTGGATAATAACATGGTCACTTCCCAATGTCTCATTTGAAGTTCTCCAATTAAACTCTAATGCAATATCAGATGACAATAATGAAACATCTGGTGCAGATTCTTGTAATACGCCATTAACCAATTTAATACACGTATTATTACCATTATTTAACACTACATAGTTATTGTCTAATAAACTATGGACTAATTGTAAGCCTTTGTAATTCGTCTTGTTCGACCAATTGGAATGATGGGCGTTTAGATCACCCATAATTATGGTTTTTTTCTTAAAATATGAGAATATATGATTCCAATGCATCGACTCAACGTGTATAGAGGGAGGGCAATATATAGCAATAATATTTTCTATTAAAGAAAGATTTTGAACCTTTATATAGATTAATTCTATGCTAGGATGTATAGACTGAAACATACTAATTTGTGCCTTTATAGATTTATGAATAAGAACAGCCACTCCACCATATGATTAATGCCTGTCTTGTCGAAATATGTTATATTCTGGTATTCTAAGAGGACTGTCTAATTCTAACCAGGTTTCACATATTGCAGCAATGTGTATTTTATCTCTCACTAATAGATCAGATAAAGCGTGTAACTTCGGTCTTAAGCTTCGGGCATTCCATTGTACAATATTCAATTTGAATCTTAATTTTCGGTTATCCATTATTATATTATATTATCGACAATAAGTAAAAACAACCATTCAATACATGTCCTAACTAAATTCTTAATTTTATCCCCGATAGAGAGATCTCGCATAAAAATAATATCTTTTAGTCTTGATAATAGCTCACTGAAAGTTATTTTGCTCGTTTCTGTATTGTATTCTGGTTGTCCTTCTGCCATACCACTTACACTCTCTCTGCGTGATGTATCGGACTCAGAACCATTGATCGGGTTCCACTCTGGCATATCTACTTCTCGTACATGTCTAATTCTCCTAGCAAAGCGTTTCTGTCCCTGCCTACGATCTTCTGTGGAATCCACTTCCGTAGGCTTATCTTTTCCTTTGGAGCCTTTTAAGATTCCAGCAAAAGTAGACTGCTCCTTTATTGTATTTTCAAATATTTCCAAGGTCACATTGTTCTGATGTTGATAATTATTTTCCATGTTATTAGTATCAACGTGTCTAGTTACATTTCTTTTTGACCGTAAGATAGGAGATGGCAGCGACTCAGTATAAACAAGTAGGGCCTTTTTATAGGTACAGTTGCATTCTGCCATAATCTCGCGAATCTTCTTCTCTTTAAGAAATGAAGGACAAGTTTTCGATAAGGACATGTGATTACCACCACAGTTTGCACATTTAAATATCTCCGTCTCACAGTTGGCGTGAGTTCTCGCACATTTTGGACATATTATCTTATTTGAAGGACAAAACTTGACAGTATGACCCAGCTTCCAGCAACCAGAGCATTGTGATACCGGATAAACATATGGTTGAACTTTGATTCTCATACAATCCGTATAAACATAAGAGGCAAAATATTTCCTACGAAGTTTATTACCTCACTTGGTACCCAGCCGTTATTCCCCCGACGATTTAACCGCTTAACATAACATAATTTTATGTCTTCATCACAAGTATTTTTTTCTTTGCGGGAGCGACCTGGACTCTGCCCAGCATACGCTGGAGGAGTGCCCGGCCTGGGAGGCCGAGAGACGAGTCCTGGTCGCTGAGATCGGACGGGATCTTTCGCCACCAGCGGTCGTACATGCGATGCTGGCTGGCGACTCCACCAAATGGGACGCCGTGGTCTCCTTCTGTGAGGCAGTTTTGCTGCAGAAGGAGGCCGCCGAGCGGGATCGGGAACGAGCCGATCCCGCTCGTAGGCTGAGGAGGCGTCGGGGTGGCGGCGGCAACCATTAGCCCAACTCCCCTCGGGGCCGCGGCGGCAGTGTGAGAAGTGTCCTCTACTGCTGCCACGTACAAGCGGCTCCGGGATGACAGCGGTCTGTTTGTGGCGCAGTCGCTGTGCCGTACTGGCAGGAGTCGGCAATAGGGGAGGGCAATCCAAAGGAGCCCTCCCAGGGCACGTGTCCCGACAACCTGGGACATGGCGCAAAAGGGGGGTACCGGAGCAGCAAACCCGCGTTCCCGGGACTCCCCCATCCAATAGAAGTCCACGGCAGGTAGGTTTAGTCGGTGCAAGTCCGACATACCCACCCGCAGACACTTTTTGCGGGTGGCATGCGAAGGCATTTCCCTGCCTTATCAAAAAAAAAAAAAAAAAAGTATTTTTTTTACCCACGACGGAACGGAGCAGGTATATGCGTTTAGGGTGAGAGATGTTTGTGTGTGCGTTTGTGCAAAGTAATGTTCCCACCTATCTTCTAAACTAATGATCCGATTTTGATGCGGTTTTCAATAACGGGTTTGTGTTTGATGAGTTCATGTTCTTAGACAGGTCTCATGGCTGTAACTCACTAGGGGGCGCCACAATATTAGTGCAAAACAATGTTGCAATATAATCAAAACGAAATGTCTACAATTCTGTTTTCAGCAATGTGTACGTAGTAACTTAATGCGTGTTCCCAAATAATAAGAATTACGTCTGTAACTCACTAGAGGGCGCTACAGTATTAGTGTAAAATAATATTGCAATGTTATTAAAACGAATTGTCAGATTTCAATGCGGTTTTCAGCAAAAAAGGGTTCGTAGTTGATTGGTGCATAGTCTGAGATAAGTGTTATGATTAACTCACTAGGGGGCGCTGATATATTAGTGTGAAACGATTACATTGTAATACTAGATGTGCCCCGCGGTTTCACCCGCGTTAAAATTTATAAATTATCACAGCTTCTCCCCCGTAGGTGATAGCTTGATAATATGTAGCCTATATGTTGACCCGACCTCTTAGTAATATTCATGCAAAATTTGAAGTAAATCCATGCAGTACTTTTCGAGTTTAGCCCGGACATACATACAGACAAACAGACAAAAATTCTAAAAACTATATTTTTGGTTTCGATATCGATTGCAGATCACGCCCCAAGTATCTTTTTAAAAAAATATTCAATGTACAGTTTGACTTTCCTACGATTTTATTATATGTATAGATTATTAAAATTAAACGTATTGTCTGATTTCAATGAGGATTTCAGGAATGAGTTCGTGGGTGGTGATGTTCTCAGATGTGTGTTATAGAAGTAACTTTTAACAATGTCTGAGAAAAAATTCAAAATTAATGCATAGCGATACCTAGACGGCGCACATACATAGATTTTTATGATTTAGACGGCCAAAAGTATTTTTTTTAATCAATATAATGTTGAGGTATCTATGCAATTGGTGAGTCAACAGTTCAATGTACAATATAACACCCTCACCCCCCGCCTTTGAAGCGTGGGAGTCGACTGTGATAAGTCTGAATTCCATAGTGAACAAGTGTGTAAATGTCGGGTTTCGGCGCTCTCCTAAACTTATAACTTTCCAATGTGTATTATTCATTTCAAGCGAATATTATCGTTGTAACTGTGATGGATTGCGATAATACAGGTAAGAACAATTTCTTTTCGTTACAGAAAAATTTAATTAACATTCTCTGTCATTCATTTCTAACACGGCAAAACATCACTCTGTCCAAAGTTTATTTTTTAGATATATTTAAGTTCGGGTGCCTTTTTAATGTACCTGTGAGTCCGTCCCTGTAATAATTTTCATTATACTATGTAGGTCATATATGTAACTAACTAATTCCATAAGAAATAGCCGCGCAAAATCGCGCTTTTTTCAGCTAAGCCCTTCTGAAAGGCACTTCGTCAAATATAGGAAATATTGAGTGTGTGATATTTTGTATTAAAATTGTTTTTTATTTGTTTCAGGTCTACCTACTGCCTCGAGTACTAAAGTTTTAGTATTTGACCAACTACAGAGTCAAAATTTACCAACTTTAAATGAAAAACTTGACTATTATGAGTATATTACCCTTATGCGCTATGGGCACAACAAAGAGGCTAAATAAGACTTAAAAAAAGATTTTCTTATGTAAAAACACTAATTAAGCAACGATGAGCAAAGGCAAATAAACACCTAGATGTTTTCCTAAAAATAAACCAATCGTGGTTAGAGGAAACATTCGAGATTCCCATTGAATCAGCCTCCTCGCAAGGTTGACCGCGCAACGACCGTTCTTTTGTGCCTTTGCGCATTGTTTCTGGCAAAGAAGGCAGTAAAATTGTTTGGCAGAATTCAACTCCTTCTTCGCCAAGGTTTTGCCCTCCAATTTGTCAAAGAAACAACGGACATAACTTATTAAGCAACTAAACAAAACAGTTGTTACGTTGAATGAGGAGGAGTTTTCGTTCGGGCACCAACTCAAAATGAGTATGATTGACGGAAAGGTGTGCAACGCTGCCACAGAAACAAAGTCAACATCCCAGTGCTACATCTGCGGAGCTACTTCGAAAACTTTTAACGATCTATCGAAGAAAAATCGTGTAAACCCTCAAGCTTTGGAATTCGGCTTGTCAATATTACACGCCCGGAACCGCATTTTTGAATGCATCATACACCTTTCGTATAAACTGCCAGTCAAGAAATACAGGGAAAGAAAAACTGAAGAAGATAAGGCATAAGAAGCCCAAAAGAAGTTAGATATTCAGGAGAGGTTTCGAAATGAAACCGGTTTACTCATTGACATGCCAAAGGCCAACTTTAGCAACACAAGCCGGAGGTTTTTTGAAAACCCCGAATTAGCTTCAGACATCACAGGAATTCACTTTGAACTGATTTACAGGTTCAAGTTTATTTTAGTAACTATTTCTAGTGGCCATAAAATTGATGCTGAAAAATATGATTCGTATGCGTACGACACAGCAAAATTGTACGTAGAACAGTATGGTTGGCACCCGATGACGCCTACTATGCACAAGATATTGGTACATGGAAGCCAAATTATAAAAAGTTCGCTGCTTCCAATTTGACAGCTGTCGGAAGAAGCTGCAGAAGCCCGGAAAAAGCATTTCCAATCGTACCGGCTAAACTTTGCCAGAAAGTTTTCTAGGGAAGAATATCACTTAGATGTATATTATAGGCTTTTGTTAAGTTCAGATTCCTTCATTAGTTGCTTGAGACAAATAAGAAAACCTTCACGTAACGCATTTCTACCTGAAACGGTTAAACTTTTATTACCTGCTTACCCAAACACAGAGTCAGCAGAGACATCTGGACCTGAAGATACCGATTTTTAATGTAATTTTATATTTAAAGAAAACTTGTTAAATTCTGTTTCCATTCATTGGTTTTTTTTTGTAAATATAGCTATGTTATATATTATTGTTCTTTATAACCTGACAAATATAAGTATGTTTTTATAAATATATATCTTTTCTTTATTTTAATTGAACTTAGAAATAAAATAACCCCAAAAATAATTTTGGCCGCCTAAATCTTTAAAATCTATGTATGTGCGGCGTATTTGTAATGGATTTGAGAGACCTTACGAGCTTTCTTCTATTTTATCATCATCACTTTGCGATCGGCGTAAACATGCTTCTCAATCGTTCTAATTTTCTTCCAATGCTATGCTATTATGAGGCGCTCATAGCCAGATGCTCTCACCGGTCCGTAAGTCATTGGCGAGGTTAAGCAACTAGGCTCGCGGTCAGTCCATAGATGGGTGACCGCCAAAGTGGTTTAATTTGTGAGCGTCTCCGTACTTCGGAGGGCACGTTAAGCCGTCGGTCCCGGATGTATCCATTAGGTAACAGTCGTTAAGCCATGTCAGAGGCCTACTGGGCGGCTTGAACAACTCTGACACCAGGGTAACCACTGCCCACACGATAAGTAAGTAATTTGGGTTATTAAAAAGTCATCTTTGGTCTAAGTCAGTTATAACTACGCCGTCTAAAGATCGAGGGATATTCGAATCAAGCAACAAGCAAATTTAATGTTGAAATCGAAATTATAAATTCAAAAACAAGTAAGTACCTACCTATTTCAAATTATAGATACGAAATCGTAATAAAAGAAAATTATAGAATTAAAATTCTTATGATAGCAATATAATAAACTGAAACTATAAAATCAATAATAAAAATGTAATAATAAAACGGAGTTATATTCCGACTAAACTTCCAAATCTAATTATCTGTGAAATCTAAATTATTATTCGAAAATGCAAAATTCAAGAAACAAACTAAAAATAAAATTCAGTATGTACCTAACTCTACAACCAAAATTTAATTCAAATGATGGGAAAATAATATTGAACAATATTATTCCAGTTAAAAAAACTAACCTACACTATTTACAAAATTATAATTGAAAAGTAAAATAATATTGTACCAAACTTACTAATGAAATTAGAACTCGTAACTTAAAAAAATAAGATCAATATGTATGTATCTTCTCTTTATTTGGTCTCAATAAAGAAACAACAGCACTCGGCGTCACTGGGAGCTAGGCCTCTCCAGGTTTGTAAATCGCATTTAATTCGCATTCAAAGCGCATTCGAAAACACATTATAACAACATAAACCCGAAGGCATCGCCATTCATAGTGTTTTAGGGAGTTATATAGTTTGCGCCTTCACCGCGTGGAGGTACTCCAAGCTTATGTCATCATTGAATACAGAGTTCAAACACAAATATTATAGTCTCAAGAGTATTGACACCAATTCTGAACTAAAACCAACAGAATGCAACTGTATAATTTTATTATGGAACTTAATATTATGTGGTAGGATGAATCACACTTATTGTTTTGCGAGATCTTACCTCCACATTATATAGATTATAATTTTATTTATTTATTTATTAGGATCAACCAACAAAGATTACAAAAGGCTTAGCTTAGCTTATAACTATAGGTACTCAGTTCCTATGCATCTTTAATTATAGGAGATCACAGCATGCAAATTGTTTTAAACAGACATAATTTAAGTGTTGTAAAATACATTTTGAATACAAAAAAAAATAACCTAAATATTAATCTAAAGCATGCAGCATGCACACACTTAAAAACTAAGAAACTAAAAATAAAGAAAAGGAATAAAATACAATATTTAATAAAATTACAAATATATATAAAACTGATTGAGATATTACGTACTCAAATGAGTTTCCAAAAAGCTTTTAAATCGGCTAATCGAGTTAAAAAATATATCTATGCCTTCCACTGATGTTGACACTTGATTGTATTCGACTGACAGTCTCACAATTGGAGAGTGCTGGCCAAGGTTGGTTCTACAACGAGGGACTCTAAGCAATGCCCTAGGATGACGTGGAAGTCTATTTGGTACATTGATTCTGATCATGTCAAGTAAATCCGGACATTCTATCTTATTGTTTAGCAGCTTGTAAAGAAAACAGAGGTCGACAACCAAGCGACGAGATTTTAGAGAAAGCAGATTGAAATATTTTCGTCGTTCATCGTAAGACCGAACGGTTTTTGCTATCATAGCCCGGAATGCTAGGTTGTGGGTTAATTTCTTTTGAATTTTCTCTATTCTCTCGGCATGGACTTGATACATCGGGTTCCAAGCAGTGCTGCAGTATTCTTATTTGTTCCTGACGTAGCTGTTATACAATAGCAAGGTAGTCGAGGGCTTTTTAAATTCCTTTGAACAGCGAAGTACGAATCCTAAGGACTTGTAAGCCGCACTGATCATAGTATTATATTGTTGAAAAAAACACAGGCGACTGTCCAGATGTATACCTAAATCGCGTATGACTTCAACTTCAGCTAACTGTTTACCCTGTATTACGTAAAAAGATGGAAATTTATTACGCTTCCTAGTGAATTTGATGTGATAACACTTATCACAGTTCAGGAGCATTTTATTTTTTATGCACCATTGATTTAGATTATCCACATCAGCTTGCAACAATTGACAATCCTTCTCACATTTGATTATCCGGGTAAGTTTTAAGTCGTCGGCGAAAAGGTAGGGTGAAGAATGGTGTATGTTTTCGGTCAAATCATTGATAAATAAGATGAAAAATAGGGGTCCTAAATTAGAGCCCTGAGGAACACCGGAAGTGGCAATAAAAGGTTCAGATGTGTTGCCATCTATTACCACCCTAGAAGTCCTCGCTTTCAAATATGACCTGCACCAGCGTAAAGCTACATTGGTTATACCCATGAATTGCAATTTGTCTAATAGTATATTGTGACTTACTTTGTCAAAGGCTTTAGAAAAGTCAGTATAAATGGCGTCAACCTGATACCCCTTATCAACTTCAGACATCAAATTGCTAACATATGTAACGAGGTTGGTATTAGTTGACTTTTTTGTAATAAATCCGTGTTGGTTCTTAGATAGGTAGTTCTTTACATGGTTGTAGAAGAAATTATATACTAATGATTCGAAAATTTTAGAGAACACCGACAAAATTGATATTGGACGATATTTTTTTACGAGGTCCCGCTTTCCGTTTTTAAAGATTGGGACAATTTTAGCTTCTTTCCATTTATCGGGGAAAGTGCCTAACTTTAGAGATGTATTGTATATATATGCGAGGGGAGTAGTTATTTGACGAGCACAACGCGATAGGAAAATTGGCGGGATATCATCTAGTCCAGGGCCTTTAGTCAAGTTCAGTTCTGTAAGTTTTTTATGTATAGAGTCTGGAGAAATAGTAAAATTACTTATTTCTGGTAAAATAATTTTAAGATCAGACTCGCTGGTAAGTTTTTTATACTCCTCATATACCGAAGAGAACTGTTTTACAAATAAATTACATATTTCTTGGGTATTCTCGGCTTTGTGATCATCTAAGTACATTTGTGATGGATAGTTTGACTGACACTTCCGTAAATTTTTCACGTGTTTCCAGAAATACTTCGGATTAGCCTTGATATAGCTTTCAATTTTCTCTATATACCTATTATAACACAACTTTGTATGGACACTGCAGTCTTTTCGGAGGTAGGTGAACTCAATTATGTCAAGTGGTTTATTAAATTTTTTAATTTTAGAATGGAGCTTTTGCTTTTGTCTTAAAAGTTTCTTAAGGTGATGCGAGTACCATTGAGGATATTTACATATGCGGTGACAAGTTACAGGGACGCATTTGTTGATAATTTCTCGGAGTATATTATAAAACTTATCTACCATGTCATTTATGTCAGTAAGTCCCCCAAGAATATTCTCCCATTCAATAGCATCCAATTCTTTGCTAATGGAATCGTAGTCAGCTTTATAATAATTGAATCTTTTCTTTATTGTGGGTTTAATTTTTATTTTTGCTTTAATCATGATTGTAAATATTAAAGGTGGGTGGTAGTTATCGATTGCCCTAATAGGATTAAGGCAGTTGTAGACTTCAATGCCGTCGATATCAGACAAAACAAGATCAAGTATTTTATCGTGCGCGTTTTCTACATGATTGTATTGTTTCATGTTATTTAAGTCAATAAAGTCCTTTAGGTAACAGTAGGTGGAATTAGGGTTTAAAATTTGTAGTTTATCTAAGTCCCAATCAATATTACTGACGTTGAAGTCTCCTGCAATTAGAGTGTAACTTACATTTACACAATGGGTTTCTATAACTCTATTGCAATTTTCTAAGAAATATTCTAATGTGGTTTTATTTAAGGGAGAGGGCAAGTAAACGGCACATAAATTTAGCCTTTTTTGAGTGCTATTTGTTTGTAACTCGATTGAAATCCACAAGTCTTCACACAAGTCGATAATTCGTATATGCTCTCTAAAAAGTATGAAATAAAATTAAACAAAATTAAAAATTTTGAAAAAACCCACGACGGCAAAAATCTTATCGTAAAAGAATAAAATAACTCAAAACCCCCGACTTAACCCAATTATTATGTAACGAAACATTATAATGGACGTAATAATAATTTACCATACGTATAATAATTTTACCATAATACATAACCGAGGAATATCCGTCGGGGGCTGCCTTTCCTATATGAAATTTCAACAAAAAATTAATCATACTCATAAGTGTATTTAATGTCGTCGTTAAACATCTACAATTCTTCAATAATTGTATTCACGTCACTAGAAAAACTTTAGCTGGGTTAATGGCAGCCCCCGACGGATATTCCTCGGTTATGTATTATGGTAAAATTATTATACGTATGGTAAATTATTACTACGTCCATTATAATGTTTCGTTACATAATAATTGGGTTAAGTCGGGGGTTTTGAGTTATTTTATTCTTTTACGATAAGATTTTTGCCGTCGTGGGTTTTTTCAAAATTTTTAATTTTGTTTAATTTTATCTAAAATTTGTTCTTCAGTCATATCTAAATCAACATCTTTAATTACTCCGATGGAAAAGCTCACCTCCATATGTCTACTAAATCGCCATCCCTTATCTATTAGCTCTTTGCATGAACAAAGTTCATTCACTTGCTCGTCATTCTCAAATTGTAACCTCACTCTAAAAGGGCTTAGGTATTTAACACTAATGACCCTTTTAATATTATGTGAATAGAGAGTTTGCGATAGTGTCAATGATTTTGGAAGATTTTCCTTGCTTGAAATGGTAACTTCATATAGTTTATTTTTACTATTTATTTCTTCTTCACTATTGTACCTAAATATTTTTCCACCTCTTCCTACGATATTCCATCCATTTTCAAACTCCTTTCTTTTCCTCTTACTCGTTTCCAAACTGTCCTTCTCTAAAATAGTTACTCCATCCATCATCTCCGTCTCAACTATAGAATTATTTGCATCATTTAGTACCTCGGTACTCATGATTAGTTAAATAATACGTTCACAACGACAACAATATCAAGCGATCGGTCGGCGCGAGCGCGGAGCGCGGCGGCCGGCCGGAGGTACCGTTACCTGCCGCACACGTAAACAAACTAATGAGGGCTACCGCGTATCAATTTGCCGCTAGAGGCGCTACCATCGCGGCAGGTCTACGAAACGTCAAAATACACTGTTTTTGTTCGGGTTACGCTGTTTATTAATAAAAACTGCGATTATAACTAAAAATTTTGGTTTAAAACTAAATAAATTACAAAATGAGTAACAGCTCGATGACTGTAATAAATATTTGAAAAAATATTTAAAATCCTGTTAAAGTGTTTCATAAATAGCATGCCGCAGTGTTGTGGGGGGACTGCACAACACTGCGGCATGCTATTTATGAAACACTTTAACAGGATTTTAAATATTTTTCGTAAAAACATTCGTCGCGTCCACAATAACAATGATTTTGATCAGCTATAGTGGACCTTCCGCGACAGTGGCGCCGACTGGTGAGCACAAAAACGGTAGCCCTCATTAGCGACTATTTCTTAGTAAAACACGGCTGCCTCGCACGCGTGCCGAAACGAGGCTGGCCAAAGATGTTAAAAGCGTTGGTCTTACTCTAATATTTTATTATAATTTTATTAAAGTATAAACTAAAATAAAATTATAATAATCCTGTTATGTATTAGAAGACAATCCTTTAACTGGATATTATTTAGTTACATTTCCATGCCTTTCTAACGGCTAAGCATGCTGTAATTTTTTTAAACCTACACCGTGTAAACCATGGTTCTCAGTAAATAAATAAATTACCATTATGATAATACATTACAATAAAAAACTATTAACATTAATTTTTCTTACTCGATATATTTAACTATCATGGTTGTTTAGAAGGCTTTCGTCCTTACAAAATGGTAGGTAGTCATTTGTTGGAACTTTATCTACATACACATAAAATATAGTCCTCAAATTGACAGCCTTTCTACTTTTGTTAACATTGTTAATTAACTTAATAAATCAAAAATAATTACAATAAAACCAATGCTTTTAACATTTTTGGCAAGTTTGGTTTCGTTATGAATTCATAGATGGCGTTGTACGATCGAGTTAAAAGTCGCAATGGTTTCGTTCACATTCAAGAGGTAGGTCAGCTTGATAACTTTGAAACAGTAGTTTTATTTAAGTAATAATTATATTAGATAATTAATTTTTAAATGTTATACCCTTTAAGGTATAACTTATATATAAGAGCAAGAGCTGGTTCACTCACATTAGGTCGGACCGACAATTTTACCGGCCCGACTAACGTGTCGGATCCATATTGGCGTATGTATGTCAATAGCGCCGTTCACATTAGGGCTACCCGACCAAACTGTCGGAGCCGACACTTTTACCGTACGCCCAGCCACGATTTCTGTCGGATCGGACATAATATTGGCGTACTAGCAAGTATGACGCCGTTCACATTTGTCGGTGCGATGCGGCGGCGACACCCGCCTGCCATATTTCCTTTTTCTTTTTTTGCCTTTTATTTAAATACCACATTGCAATGAAAACGTCGTCGTCATCTATCCTATACGAAAGCCAACTCACAACTGTTTTGTGACGACCCAGGCCGGGCAGTAAAACGACCGTACCGACAGCTATATTCACATTTGGTCGGGTCGGCGGCGTCTAGTGTGAACAGCAACACCCGGCAGTCGGTGAACGGCCAACTGTCGGTCCGACCTAATGTGAACCAGCTCTAACTGTAATGTAACTGTTGTTATGTATGAAAATAAAACATATTAATGCTTAAAGTCAAGTCTTAATTCGACAAAACGTGCTTTTAACCGCGACATTTTTTTCTGTGCGCCGAGCGCCGCCGACGCAAATATACTACTCGGTCGATACTGTGCTCGATTTGATCGAAGCTATTCATTCATTATTAATATTCCAACATAATTTTTTAGACTATGATGTTTCTTTTTTTAATTAGAATTAAACTGAGCAAATTAATTAAAATCAATTTATGTAATATTCCAAGATTTTTGGTGCCATATAAAAATACATTGTTATTTTTGTACGGGCACGGGCTCTACCGGCCATTCATATTAAGTCATTTTAACCTTTATTTATTTGAACGCCATTTAAGAAATCGATGTTCGGCGACTTAGCCAGTAGAGCCCCAGTTTTTAAATTTAGTAGATTGCATCAACATAGCTTAGATAAGCAAGATCGGTAGTTATATTGTCGATTAAATAAGTTTAGTTATTACAATACTTAACCCAATCACAAATTTTATAAACACCTTGCTCTGGTTGACGGCGTTGAATATAATAATAATATCTAGGGACAATGTCACACAGATCGTCCTAGCCCCAAACTAAGCAAAGATTGTACTATGGGTACCAGGCGAAGATATACATACCTACTTATATAGATAGGTAAATACTTAAATACATAGAAAACATCCATGACTCAGAAACAAATATTCGTGCTCATCACACAAATATTTGCACTTACCGGGATTCGAACCCAGGACAACCAGCTTCGTAGGCAGGAGCACTACGAACTAGGCTACGGTGACCGTCGAGATCAAATGGGGTGATAAAAGTCGACCCGAGGGAATATCTTCAAGAGAACGGGCATCAGCGTCTCTCGGTGTTCTTACTGCGATCGCCAACCCGTCTGCTAAGCGTGGCGATGATGGCATATCCCTGCAAATGATGGACACAACTCACACGGAATCTTTTGGGAGGGCGCTGTCCAGCATTGACGTGAGACGTCATTCAGCTAGCATGATGAAATATAATTAAGTCAAGTTATGCAGAATATGATGTTGGGCAATCATACTTACTTACCATGAATAAAAACTATATAAAATTTTTATGGGACCAAATGGCAACTATTGCGCACCAAACTAAAAAAGAATCACGTAAATCGAATCATAAATGTCCGAGTAATCGGTGTACATACTTGAAGAAAAATGCCGGTGAACTTGAGGACTTCCTTTGAAAACCGGTTAAAATAAATTTGTCATGATCTATATATATGTGCAGTGTGAACGAAACCATACCGCCATCTATTTCAGCACTAATGCCACCTAGTGATACAGAGTATGCAACTTGTATAAATATTTTTGTATTAATTACAGTATTGGTCGTAAACAACTAGATAGATCATCATCAGCCTGATATCGTCCACTGCTGGACATAGGGCTCCCCAATCGTCATTTGGTCGGGTTTGCCGTAGTCACCTTCCGTCATAATAATATCACCTTAATATAGACAGAACCATTGCCAATATGTATTACAAATATTAGACTTAAACTAGATAATTAGACTTAAACTAGATAATTAAACTTAAACATAATCTCTTGACAATAACTTGATTCGAGCTAGCTAAATATCATTGCTGTTATAAAATAAATTTTATTAATGTTTTAATACTATCAATACATGTGTACCTAATATCTATGTTACTAGAAATAATAATGTATACAACTATAATACTACAAACATGTTCTGACTATTTACAAGCGCTTTTTTGAAGTCTACGTGAATAAAAACCTTTTTTATTTATTTTATTTTTATTTTATTTATGTCACCGGGTGGTTCACCAGACATGTGCTTTGCAGCGATGCTGCGAGAATGTAATGTATGTTTGGCGCAGCGTTTAAGACAGTGGCTTCGCCTCTTCGTGTCGCGGGTTCGTGTCCCGCGCCAGGCAATTATTTGTGTGACGCATAAACAATGCAATGTTAAACGGATAGTTAAATTTGATGACTAATACATTTTTGAATCTTAAACCCTTTAAGGTATAACTTATAACTGTAGTATATATGAAATTAAAATGTATTAGTGCATAAAGTCAATCCTGTTATACGACAAATCGTGCTTTTAAGCGCGACATTTTTTTCTATGCGCCGACGCAAATATACTACTCGGTCAATACTGTGCTCGATTTGATCGAAGCTATTCATTATTCAATTTCCTACTTAATTTCAAAATTCTTTGAACCCGTCTGGACCGCCGCATAAAATGGTATTGATCGGATTTGCCATTACAATTTCAACGCCTACAATTTCCGGTTGATATCTTTTGCAATGACCACATTAACCTAATTAATAGTATAAATGCGAAAATAACTCTGTATATCTGTCGCGCGTTCACGCCAAACCATCTGAACCGATACACCTAAATGAAAGTTGGTACATAGAAAGTCTAGAGCCAGAGAAAAGACATAGACTATAATGTTTTTTTTTATTTGAATTAAACTGAACAAATTAATTAAAACCAATTTATGAAATAAGATTTCAAGATTTTTGGTGCCCCATATAAAATACTTATTATTTATTTGTCCCGTATAAATTTTGTTGCATTTGAAGTCAGTTTTATGTTTTAAACCATTGATATTTTCTAATTCAATATAAATGCAATTTAAGGTGACATGATTACTACTTTATTTATTCATTAAAAATTAAATTAAAAATTGTCGCGGACGAAGTCGCGTGTAACATCCTTATTTAATTAAACAACATCTTACATTTAATTATTTTAATTTTTAACTATACTTTAAAGTATATAGCTTTCAAAAATAAATATTAAAGAGAATAATGTATTCTAGTGCTGATGTTTGAAAGTACCGATCGACCTAGGGTGATCTAACTCGACTGTACAACGCCATCAATGTATTTATAATGAAACTAACTTATTGTTTTATCCTGTATTTATAATGTAAATGCGAAAGTTTGTGAGCATAGATGTATGGATGTATGTTAGTCTTTCGCTCAAAAACTACCGAAGGGATTTTGATGAAACTTTGTAGCTTATATATCCAAAACATATACTCGCGAAAAGTTGTATGAAAGTATCGTAATTTTTAGAGCTAGAAACTTGAAACTTTTTTTATGGACTGTTGTTTTTATATAAATAAATATGATATTCAATTTTCATTATAAGAGTTTTACTCTTAAGGGTGTACAATAACAATAGGCAATAGGGGGTGAAAGTTTGTATCGATATATGTAAAGTTTATGTGAAAGTTTTATTCGTTTGCGACAAGAGACAAAATATTCAAATATAGAGATATTCTGATGTAACATTTACCCCGCGGGAACATATACTCTATCTATACTCTGGGCGATTACTGGCGGAGAGAGGGCAGAGATCATCATTTTAGGGAGTTTTGTGCAACTTTCGTTCTACGTTAATGACATGACGCGGCCCCCGTCCGCGTTGAGGGAACTTTTTATCGGTACGATATCCCGCGGGCACAGCTAGTAGTAATATCTATACATATAATAAAATCGTAGAAAAGTCAAAACTGTAATTTGAATATTTTTTTAAAAGGATACTTGGGCCGTGATCTACAACCGATATCGAAGCCACAAATATAGGTTTTAGATTTTTTGTCTGTTTGTCTGTATGTATGTCCGGGCTGAACTCAAAAAGTACCGCATGGATTTTTTTTCAAATTTTGCATGAATATTGCTAAGAGGTCGGGTCAACATATAGGCTCCATATTATCACGCTATCACATTCGGGGGAGGAGCTATGATAATTTATAAAATTTAACGCGGGTAATACCGCGGGGCACAGCTAGTGTATTGATAATCTTATTTATTTTATGTAAATAATATAATAAAATAAAAAATATAAAAGGTTTAATCCACGTAGACTTTAAAAAAGCGCTTGTAAATAGTCAGAACATGTTTGTAGTAATATAATATTAAATAATTAATTTATAATTATTTATAGGTACATATAGATATTTCGGTACACGGATTGTAGGAAAAAAATTACAATAAGATTTATTTTATAATAGTAATGATATTTAGTTAGCTTATAATTAAGTTATTGTCAATGTGTGTTATATAGGGTTATTTATCTAAATTTAAAATTTTAGCTATACTTTTACTATATATTGTCTGAATGGTTCTATCTATATTAAGGTACGAATTGAATATTATTATTATGGTGGACCTTGTGTATTATACCATATGTAATAAGAATGTCTAATACTAATACCTACCTACAACCACGAGGTGATAACTCTTGGCATAATTGGCAAATGCTTGCCTTTCACGCTGGAGATCGTGGGCATTCGTGGATTTGATTCCCACCCAGGACAGATTTTTGTGTGCATGAACATGTCTGTTTGTCCTCAGCCTGGGTGTAATTATCTATATAAGTATGTATTTACAAAAGAAAAGTAGTATATGTAGTATAAGACGGTCACCGTAGCCGAGTTGGTAGTGCTCCTGCCTACGAAGCTGGTGGTCCTGGGTTCGAATCCCGGTAAGTGCAAATATTTATGTGAGGAACACAAATATTTGCTTCTGAGTCATGGATGTTTTCTATGTATATATGTATTTATCTATCTATACAAGTATGTATATCGTCGCCTGGTACCCATAGTACAAGCTTTGGTTAGTTTGGGGCTAGGATGATCTGTGTGACATAGTCCCAAGATATTATTATTATTATATCAGTTATCTGGTTTCCATAGTACAAGCTCTGCTTAGTTTGGGATCAGATGGTCGTGTGTGAATAATGTCCCAAGATATTATTTCTATCACCGACCTCCGGCAGACTTCTGGGTTGACCTCAAAGATGACCAGAGCCTCTAGCACGAGTTCCCGCAGTTTACTTACTCGATCACGTCGTGCGTCGACGGGTTCGCCGTGATCATGCGGAGGCGCTGCGCTTCCATGATGGAGCGCTCGCGCTTCTCCTCCAATGGCATCCTGAATGTGATTTTCGACCAGTGGGACTCTCCCTTTTTACGCAGGTGGGTAAGAGTCCAGACACCCTTAATATAATTAATGTAATTGATACTAACATTAGGCTAAGTCAGTGTTTTTCAACCTGTGGGTTGCGACCTCCTGGGGGGTCGCAACAGAAGTTGCAAAAAGTTGGGAAAGCTACTCATAGGGTCGCAAATGAATTTGGAGTATTATTATTAGGCCTGCTTCAAATACATTAACAGCGCGAAGTTCTAAAACTCTGGCTAGTACTTTGTCTCTTGACAACCACCTAACCTCTGAATAATAAAGTTAAATTTGGTAGAGTGCTTTCTATTCCAATTCATCACAAATTTTAATGATGTATTTATGAAATGAATAAAAATGGTGGATATGTGTCACAATATAAAAGAAACATGAAAAAAAAGCGTGTATAAATGGGTAGGGGGGTCGCGTGATGAAAAAGGTTGAAAATCACTGGGCAAATCATCAAGTTATACTAGCATTATATGGATATTTTCTGAAATAAATATTTGAATTGGATTGCTCCACTTCCTTGGCGTCAGATTATATACCTCTTTCTTATTCTCTATAGTCAAATTGATAACATCCCACTTAATCAAAGGGTACATTAAAAACTAAAAATAAACACGGATCTAGCTTGTACTTTTATTTATAACAAACAATATTAAACGGTTCACAAACAACATTATTTATTTATTTATTTAGGAAACAAACAGTCGTTTACAAAAAATGTATACAAAACTTAATTTCTAATAGACCTAAAGTTCCATTATCTTAATAACTAACATTATGTTCCTAGTTTACTTTGAGAACACTGAGCAACACATACAAGATTATCAAATAAATTATACAATCTAAATAGTTTTTTGTATCTTTTTAGCTATTATTTAGTAGTAATTTTCTTATTTTAAGTCTAAATTGTGTATAAGAGTTTGAGAAAATATCAACACTGTTAAGATTTTTATCATAAAAATTACAAGAGCGTCTTATAAAGGTATTTTTAGCATATCTTGTACTGCACATTGTGGTAGAAAAGGTATCCATAAGACGTGAGGAGGGACGCGGTATTATAAAAACATAGCCCTCAATATAACAGTGATAACTGACAATATACCGTGTAAGATGTGTCGTGATACTTTACAGGGACGTATAGACAAACAATAGTATCTTAGTAATAGGAACTACCAAAGGCCCGGCGGCCACTATGGGCCAGCGCAGACAGAGAGGAGCGCAACGGAGAGGATTTTATGAAGGCACTACAAAATCAACTTTAAAATTATAGGAATAAAGTGCAAATATGCTTGAACATTGTATGCCCGAGACCACGCGAGCATTCTATATCAGGTTCAAGCATAAAAAAAAATAAAATAAAAAAGGTTTTTATTCACGTAGACTTCAAAAAAGCGCTTGTAAATAGTCAGAACATGTTTGTAGTATTATAGTTGTATACATTATTATTTCTAGTAACATAGATATTAGGTACACATGTATTGATAGTATTAAAACATTAATAAAATTTATTTTATAACAGCAATGATATTTAGCTAGCTCGAATCAAGTTATTGTCAAAAGATTATGTTTAAGTTTAATTATCTAGTTTAAGTCTAATATTTGTAATACATATTGGCAATGGTTCTGTCTATATTAAGGTCATAATGCACTTTATTCCTATAACTTTAAAGTAGATTTTGTAGTGCCTTCATAAAATCGTCTCCGCTGCGCTAGTTAAGGGTGCCCACCCTATTGATATACGCTTTGTCAGCCCTAAGTAGACATAGCAACAAGTGGAAGGGGTTGACTCAGCAACATTACCTTGGTCACGTATACAGGACATTGCGAAACATGGAAACATTTCTTCCTGACACAGCTAATTACCTTTCCCATGTGAACCGATACCTGATACCTGACCATTGTACTTAACTTTAGTTATAAAATTAATATTAAGGATAATTCTGTATTCAGACTTAGCTCTAGCAACTTGTACATTGGGTTTACTAAATAAAATAATTATTTTTATACAAACCGGTGTATCAAACACCGTAGCCTAGTTGGTAGTGCTCCTGCCTACGAAGCTGGTGGTCCTGGGTTCGAATCCCGGTAAGTGCAAATATTTGTGTGTTTAGCACGAATATTTGTTTCTGAGTCATGGATGTTTTCTATGTATATATGTATTTATCTATTTATATAAGTATGTATATCGTCGCCTGGTACCCATAGTACAAGCTTTGCTTAGTTTGGGGCTAGGATGATCTGTGTGACATTGTCCCAATATATTATTTAAAAAAAAAAAAAAAAAAACCTTGACTCGCTCCTCTCTGTCTGCGCTGGCCCTATCGGTGCGGCTCTGTACAGCTCGAGCGCCTTACGGCGGCTTCGGGCGCCTGAGAGCTGCGTCGGGCGACTTCGGGCTGTCTCGGCAGCGGTAAGCACTCAAAATCTTCTTATTTGCTGTAAGGATCCAATTTTCTCTTCTTCTTCAGCAAGATGAACAATGAGAAGTAGATGAACCTGCTGAGTTTGTTTCGCTGGGTCTTCTCAGTTGGGGCGCATTGGATCCAGTGGTAGCATTAAAGCGCGACCGTCGTTATAACACAAGGTCCGTTATAATAATAATACCGAATTCATACCTTAATATAGACAGAACCATTCAAACAATATGTAATAAAATATAAATTTCAATAATTAATCCTAAAAATAATCTCCTTGACAATAACTTAATACAAGCTAGCTAAATATCATTACCATTATAAAATAAATTGTATAAATGTTTTAACATTACGTGTAGGTACCTAAATAACTGTAATAAGCAACTAGAAATAATAACTGTATTACTACAAACATGTTCTGACTATTTACAAGCGCTTTTTTAAAGTCTACGTGAATAAAAACTTTTTTATTTTTTTTCAGAACTAAGGCCCAATCCACCGTTATAAATACACACGCACAACTGTTTTCACGTAACGTAACGACTGCTCTGCGATGTTTTTGTCGCCCAAACTATTCTGTGGTCAATCAGGTACGGCGTCCTTAGTGTGCTTACGACTGCCGAGTAGTGCCGAGGCAGCTCTCAGGCGCCCAAAGCCGCCGTAAGGCGCCCGATGCCACCCGAGCTGTACCGAGCCGCACCGATGCCCACCGATAGTGGGCGCCGGACCTTAATGTTATAGGGCAAATGGAACTGCAAATTGGAAAACTAAGTATGCTGTAGTAGTAAATAGCAGAACATCTGTGTGCGGAGTCTGAGTCATATTGATATCTTCCTTTATTTAACCTTTTGACCGCTATTCATATAAAGATGAAGCCACGGTGACGACTAAGGTGTCATGTAAGTCGTATCCGTGCCGTGCCGGGCATATTTCGGTTCGTCATATGTCTACCATGTCACATACACAGGGTTACTTGTAAAACACCAACAACCTCGCAGGACTAGATAGCTGACACCATAAGCAACAACTTTTGTTCTACGAGGTCGGACTCATTACATGAAAAAAAATATTTTCCATGATTTGGAATATGTATCAAATAGAAACATTAAATTATATGAGTGACGAACTGGTATCAGTCAAGCTTATGATTGCCAATATTACGCAGTTTTTTTTTACAAATATACCTGTGCCTTTCATCATCACCAAATGTAGGAGTTGTATGTTTTCATTTCATACAACTCCTGTCCATCCTAAGGTTGTCTGTAAGAAATCGCAGCTAGCGATAAGACCGCCCTTTGTATATTATTATGCTACTATTTAAGGTCTTTATCATTTGGTTTACAATAAAGAGTATTGTATTGTAGCTGAACTGTTTTTAAATCAAAGTTTAAACCAAAATGTGCCTAAATTTAGTTTTCAATTAGCAACAAGCGAAGACATTATAAAAGCTTTCAATAGTATTAAAAAGAAGGGTACAAAAGATGTATGGGGACTGTCTGTTAAAGCAATTGAATCAATCATTCAAATTGAAAGCGGTTGCAAGGATTGTAGCAATACAATCCTTGCAGCCATCTTCAATGACTGGATAAGTGATGGTCTCTTTTCTGATTTAATGAAGATTAGTAAGGTAGTACCCATATTCAAGGCAGGTTGTACTGAGCATGCGAATTACAATGCCAATCCGAATTACAGACCTGTAATCCTTCCAGCTTTAAGTAAAATATTTGAAAAGCTCATGCTTAGCCAAATATTGTCTAACGTGAATGGGATATTGCATAACAAGCATTTTGGTTTTACAAGGGCCGCCCGACGACTCAAGATGCGGGGTGTACCCTATTGAAGTTTATATTGGAAGGCTAAGAGGGGTCACAGGATGCGCTGACAGTTTGCTGTGATCTCTCCAAAGCTTTCGATTGTGTTAATCACCGTACACTCGTTGTAGACACCGTACATTCCCCTTATATAATTCCGCCCGACATGTCTCCACCCATTTATACACACAGTTTTGAATGTATTCACAATAAATTTGATAAATGTAGATGCAAACCTATAGAAAAAGATACATGCGTAACGTACCTTGGATTGAAGGTTGATGAGAATTTCTCATGGAAAAATCATATAGACCACTTATGTAACATATTACGAATACTATTAGGTAAATTCTACCATCTAAGCTTCAAGGTTCCTACTAGTACCCTGAGGTGTCTATATTTGTCATTGGTGGACTCCATACTG
This sequence comes from Pseudoips prasinana, assembly GCA_951640165.1. Taxonomy (NCBI): domain Eukaryota; kingdom Metazoa; phylum Arthropoda; class Insecta; order Lepidoptera; family Nolidae; genus Pseudoips; species Pseudoips prasinana. The sequence goes on from OX621261.1 coordinate 10,866,518, forward strand.
GGTTACGCCCTCGACTGCTATGGACTCACTTTTAAAAGCTATGTACAAAAATTAGAAGAACTACAGATTAGATTCTTAAAACTATTGGTTAGCAAACAACAAAAAAGAGCCTGTAAGGGTGATTATTCAAAGTTATTTAAAATATGTAAAATTCTTCCAGTCAGTTTAAAACATAAATATTTACTTCTCACTAATAGTCATGGCAGTTGGGAGCGTTACCCAGTAATGGCACACAACAAAGGCACTAGGTCCATAAGTCAACGTAAGTTTGAGGTTCCTAAAGTAGGTAATTACTATGGAGATAGAACCTTACAGAAACGTATACCTTACCTTCTTAACACCTTGCCAATGAGTATAAGGAATGAACCAATAAAAGGAAAATTTATGAAAACTTTAAGACACTATTTACTAGAAAGTCTCTAAATGTAAGTATAAATGAATATTTAAAATTAATTTAATTTTACATAAGATGTATGGTTTGATTTTTCACTGTATTTTGTATGGTCTACTGTATACCAGTTTAAAATTGTGACTCGATGGTTCTCACAGACAAACCGTTTATACGGTTTTGTGAGACAATGTCTATTTTTTATGTTTTATTTGAAAGAGTTAATAAATAAATAAATAAAAAAAAAAAAAAATAGAACTACAGTACTATGGAATATCTGGTACATTTCTCGATCTTGTAGTGTCCTATTTATCGGGTCGAGAACAGATGGTTTCGATAGACGATATCACTTGGGCACGTCATCCTGCAAAAATGGGGGTGCTCCAGTGATCTATCCTGGGCCCATATTTATTTCTATTATAGGTACATATATAAATGATCTTCCTTATCTGGTGGAGAAAGTAATCGACACAGTTTTGTACGCTGATGATACGTCGCTTATATTTAAAGAATATAGGAAGGACAATGATCTTATTGAACAAAATAAAACACTCTGCCTTATATCAAAATAATTTTTATTCTTATTAAATGCAGGGAAAACTAAATGCATCAAATTCTCATTACCGAATGTGAGACAGGTTATTTAACAGTTGCACTAAATGATTATATTAGATTTAGTTCCATCGACCGTATTTCTGGGATTAACACTAGACACAAAATTGCAATAGGCTCCTCAGATTGAAAAGTCAGTAGCTAAATTAAGTTCAACTTGGAAATTAAGACAATTGTCAGGTGAACATACTACTCGATTCGTATAGTTCATGTACTATCATAGCATTATATCCTATGGGCATTCTGCTGTGGGGTTCGCCAGCTGACATAAATATTATTTTCATATTACGAAAAGTAGGAGCCATTTATGAGTTAGGTAGTCGCGATTTTAAATAAATAAAAAAGGTTTTTATCCACGTAGACTTTAAAAGAGCGCTTGTAAATAGTCAGAACATGTTTGTAGTATTATAGTTGTATACATTATTATTTCTAGTAACATAGATATTTAGGTACACATTGCTTTGATTGTATTAAAACATTTATGAAATTTATTTTATAACAGCAATGATATTTAGCTAGCTCGTATCAAGTTATTGTCAAGAGATTATTTGCGAATTTTATTTAAAGAAGTAAATATATGTACGGTGCCATCTGAGTATATATAAAAGAATATATTGTAATAAATTGCAAGTTTATCTGCTGACTCTAGTCAGCAAAACGAATAATTTTTTAGGAAATTGTATTACATCACTAAAGAGTACATCGATGACAAAGACGTCTGGCGCTCACCACCTACCTGCATATTACTCGCTGGAAATCTTGTAGCCATATAGACATGACTAATCTGTCGAGTTACGTGAACTATATTTTTTTTTATACGTGGTGGAAATGCTCTAGTCTCACGTGGTGTGGGGCTCGACCCACTAAAACCACCACGGTAGCCAGCCTCACAGTGCTTGTAGCGGGGGCTCTGGGTACTCGTGAACGATCTCGCCAGTACCCCCGCTGTACACTGAGCGTCCGCGAGCCTCTCAACCGGGGAGGGGAAGGGCCTTAATGCCTCCCACCTCCCCAGTACGCACAGGCGTTTTACCTGAGCTACAGCAGGTTACCTCCTCCCGGGACCGCTGGCGCTCGGAGGAAAAGAACTCCACTCGTTCCCTCCTCCAAACGCCAGCGGTCCCAGTACGTGAACTATCTGTAATATGATTGCTAGCATATACTAAATTTAAAATTATTGACTCTGTCTCAAAATGAATATGTTATTGTTTCGATGTTTTTCTTTTGTCTTCCTAAATCTATCTATATATATAAAAATCAATGCCACTTTTCGTTGTAATGTTATAACTCAACAACGCCTTTACCGAGTTGGCTAATTTTGGTCTTGAATTATTCGTGGAAGTCCAGGGAAGGTTTGTACGTAGAGAACATTTAAAAAAAAGTCTTGAAAAACTTTTATTACTATGCATTATGCGTAGCGAAGCACACACCGGGCCGTTAGTATGTCTATAAGATACTGCCATTCTTTACCTGCAGTACTACGAAAATAGTATATTATTTTACATCTAAGAAGTTGAGTACTGATCGAAAGAAAGAAAAATATGTCAAAAATGTTACCTTATGCTGTAGGTTCCCTTTAATAATTCTTTAAATTCCATGAGCAATATTAACGGTGAAGTAATAAACATCTCTCGTATAATCTAAAATAATATGCATTCAGACAACTGATCGAGCAGATAGTGTTTGTCTACTAAATTATAACTTTAAGAGGACCAAATTCAGTGTTCATGCCCGCTTGAGTATGATTCGCCGGACCGTCTAAACTAGGCCGTGTTGAAACCGCTGAGTTTGTTTCGCGGAGTCTTCTCAGTTGGGGCGCATTGGATCTGGAGGTAGCATTAAAGCGCGACCGTCGTTATAACCACAAGGTCCGCCATAATAATAATATTGAATCCGTACCTTAATATAGACAGAACCAATTAAGAATATATGTAGTAAAATATAGGTTCAACTATTTTTTTTTTCGATAACTAAACCTAAAGATAATCTCTTTGACAATATCTTAATACAAGCTAGCTAAATATCATTACTACTTATTATAAAATTAATTTTATAAATGTTTTAACAATCCATGTACCTAAATATCGATATGTAACTAAAAATAATCATATTTTTAACTATATTACCAAAAACATGATCTGATTACTTACATGCGCTTTTTTAAAGTCTAAGTGAATAAAAGGCTTTTTTATTTTATTTATTTTATGTTGTACTGTCGAGAAATTTGTGGGTCTATGTTTTTATTCATACGACGTTCAGGTCGCGTGCGCTTGCGCTGATAATAATAATAACACTTTCTCCGTCAGATATTTACCTAGTTAATTTCACGACGCAACCTTTGCGCGTAGTATATTCTAGCGGGAAATTTAATTAATACTTAGGAAAGTAAAATTTAACAAAATATCAAAAGTTGTAGAACATAAGGTATTGCTTATGGTGTTAGCTATCTAGTCCTGCGAGGTTGTTGGTGTTTTACAAGTGACTCTGTAAAACGACGGTCAGAAGTAATCAAGGAAGAAGGCCGGGGTGTTGACATCCAAACGCAAAATTTAGATACTTTATGATCAGGAGTATTCGAAGCATAAACTATAATCTACCCATTTAAATTTTTTTTGATACCATGAAAATTTGCCAGTCCTGAGCTCAAACCCTAATGTTGAACTTACGAATAAATTCTAAGTCAGTTCTGCAATGAGTATATAAACCATACTTTTTAGGGTGTTAGGTTAAACTATGCTAATTAGTTATCACACAGAACTGAACCTGAAATGTTCAACAGAACGAGAAAAAAAATCGAAAACATCGATGTTAGGTGAAATTTACGAAAAATATCATTAAAAAAAGAAAGACATTAAGACATGGGGGTTATTCGGATACTCCTGTATAGTGTATAGTTATGGAAGACAAGGAGCTTCTAAAAAAAAGGATCTTAAATTTAAAGTCGCTTAGGTTAGTTAATCCAGGGGCAAGAATGGGGGGGGGGGGGGGTGGAGGGGGTGGAAATGGGGCTCACTTAAAAGTGGTCTGAACTGAAGGTGGGTTCACGATAAAAATTAAAAAAAAAGTTTACTTAATCGGAATCATCTCCTGTATATGTAATACTATTAGACTTTAATTCATGGAAAATTTTAAACAAATCAGTGGTCGGTGCTATTACCCCTGCCAGCACCCAAGACTTCAACGTATCGGCTACATTCGCCGACTTCAAATGAATAGTGGCATTAATATTTTTATTTAAAACTTCGCTATTAAATAAGGCTTTAGACGTTTTAATTGTCAACACTGTCAAGATTGGGGGTTCCGGTCCCAGGACTTTATCTACATAAATCTCGTCGTAATTCCTGTTGGTGTAATCGATGCCGCTACTGGTGACGACAGGTGCGGGAGCGTATTCTGGTACCTCGTGTAAGTGGTCCGCGTTCGCGTTATACGCGTCGTCGTTCATCCTGAGGAGGGACGGGATGTGACGTCCATAGAGATTGGCCGGGGCAAATTTTTTGTAGCCGAGAGCTGTAGAACAAAAATAAGAATAATAGAATTATATCAGAGGGCGACAAACGAGCAAGTGGGTCACCTGATGGTAAGTGATCACCGCCGCCCATGCACACTCGCAACACCAGAGGTGTCGCGGGTGCGTTGCTGGCCTTTAAGAGTCAGCAAACAAGTGTTGCTGACCCTTTCCCCCCACCCCAATGAGCTCAGGCGACCTTACTTACACTCGGAAACACAACATTAAAATTATTAATGTTATTATTAAGGAATGTCTTCTGTAAGGTGGAGGTACTTCCCCAGTCGGGCTGCTCTTAGAGCGAATAAACGCTGTGCCCTACCTCTGCTAATAAATATATCCTGGGGCATTATTCACACACGGCCATCTGGACCAATTTAAGCAGAGATTGTACAGACGCCAGCACATCAAGCTGCCCCAATCTGTCAAATTTCCCCAATTGAAAGTGAACCTTATGCGTTCGTGATAAAGTTGAAAATCTGTAAGAGAAATTTGACAGATTGGTATAGCTGGATGTGCTGGCGTCTGTACTATGGAAACGAAATAACTAATATGCTACACATAATTTTACCACCTTTTTTTTGTAAATACATATGTACTTATAAACAAGACTCAGGACAAACAGACATGTTCATGTACAGTAGACGCCAGCACATCCAGCTACCCCAATCTGTCATAATTCTTTTATAGATTTTCAACTTTATCACATAAGCATAAGGTTCACTTTCAATTGGGGAAATTTAACAGATTAGGGTGCCTTGATGTGCTGGCGTCTGTATATACATTTTGGCCCTGGGTGGGAATCGAACCCACGACCTGCGGCGTGCAAGGCAAGCATTTACCAACAACGTCACACGCCCGCGGTCATCTTTTATTAGCCGCCATCCGTATTTTAACCTAGCCGTAAATGCCTTGCCTTCAACGATATTTCTCAGCAGCCTCTTGATACTTATAGTATGGGCAATGGTAACCCTAGTGTCAGAGTTGTTCAAGCCGCCCAGTAGCATCTGACATGGCTTAACGACTGTTGTCTAATGAGTACAACCGGGACCGACAGCTTAACGTGCCCTCCGAAGCACGGAGACGCTCAGAAATTAAACCACTTTGGCGGTCACCCATCTATGGACTGACCGCGAGCGTAGTTGCTTAACCTCGCCGATCACTTAGGACCAGTGAGAGGATCTCGCTATGAGAGCCTCTTGGTTGGATTAGAGGCTCCATGGAAGACATTAAACTTTTTATTGGACACCCATCCCTTTCTTATAGACTGCACGTGTGTCGCAGCGGCTAAGACAGTCGCCTCGCCGCTTCGTGTCGCGGGGTCGAGTCCGGACGACCATTTGTGTGACCCATAAATAGTTGCTCTGAGTCTGAGTGTAACTCGTGTCCGTCTATTATATGTTTGTAAAGTACCCCGCGACACAGGGCTCTACCGGCTAAGTCGCCGATCATCGATTTCTTTAATGACGTTCAAATAAATAAAGGTTAAAAATTACTTAATCAATCGTTAAATCCGCTTACATGAGCACATGTGACGTCATAAATGGTCCGGAATCGATTGTCAACGTTGAAGCCGATTTAACGATTGATTAAGTAATTTTTAACCTTTATTTATTTGAACGGCATTTAAGAAATCGATGTTCGGCGACTTAACTAGTAGAGCCCCTGGGATTAAATTCCCTAAAGTGGGCGTTGTCTTTCAAAAAAAAAGCTGTACCTTCAATGATAGCTCTCAGCAGACCCTTCATGTTAGGACTGGAAGCCAAGACCACGGGTTGTCCGGGAGGTGTCGCCACGAACAGGATGGAGCCGTCCTTCTGTTCTGACTTCAGTTGGACGCTCAGATATAGAAGATCACCCAGGTGTACCATTTGTACCTGAAGTAAATGGAGATAAGTAATAATAATATCCTGGGACACTATTCACACACGGTCATCTGATCCCAAATCCCTTAATTAACGCACACCCTCAAACACCCCAATTAAAATATTATGTTGTAATCATAATACATACACTGAGTTTTTAATTTAACATCTACACGCATTGTTATTTACTACATTAGTTTCTTGGAATAAAGTTTATTTTTCTTTATTTTATATTGAATGATGGAATTTGTATGAATACAAATAAAACTGCGCTTTTAAAGACTTATTCTTTATTATTATTATTTTATTACTTTGACTTACGGTCCATTTCAATTTATTTTGAGTGTACAGGGTTAATATGACAATAATTTCTCTAGTTTTAATTATTATGGAATAAAAAATTACCTTTATTAAAAATTATATAAATCAATTCAGTAAACGATTCTGAACAAACTATTTTCAGGGTGTGCGTTAATTAGGTTATATGTTGTATATATATATATATATATATATAGATATACATACATTATATAAATTCCTTAAGCAAAGCTACTAAGGAAACCAGATGACTGATATACTACTTTTCATTTGTAAATACATACTTTTATTTATAATTAGCTGTGCCCCGCGGTTTTACCCCCGTTAAACTTTATAAATTATAGGCTATATGTTAATGCAGGGTGTCAGCTAACTCTATATCAAATTTTATTAAAATCTCTCCAGCCGTTTAGACGTGAAGAAGTCACAAACATACACACTTATGCACGCACCGGTTACATAATTAGACGACGGGTCGTAGTGGCGGGGCTAATGCAAGACGCGTCCGCCGGAGGCGCGGGCGCAGCACGAGCGCGGCGTCTCTTTGATCATGTCCTCCGGACCGAATTTCGTACAAGGCGGCCAGTCTCAATCGAGACTAGCCAACTGCACGGGATATATTATAGTGCACAAGTGTGTGCGCAAAAACAAGGGCACTTTCTACTCCATCACTCTCATGATCCGATGGGACGCTTAGCGACACGACCGGAAAGAGTTCACGCACAGAACCGACGGCTTTACGTGATCTCCGAGGCACGGGGGTATAATACTGCCAACTCCCACACTTCTGGCTGATACTGAGAAATTTTTCATTTTAAATCACTTTTGGACAAACCTGGGTTTTATTTTTTTTTAATTAATGGCAATACTTTCAGCAATTTTAGCAGTGTCATGTAATGGCTACACATGGGATAATGCAGGATTATGTTTTATATTTATAATAAGTACTAAATTGTAGTACGATTTTGATACATGTCCTATAATTTTATGTTGTTAGTTGATATAAATTTAATAAACGCATTAATCATTTGAGGATCAGGGAAAAATTAAAGCAGGTGTCGAACATTCACTGGTGGCTGAATTTTTAATGTTGAAATAATTTGTTTTAATGATTATGAGTTATATAACTGGAACCCTAAGAAAATGTGATCAAGAGTGCCGTCATCCAAGCCACACTCGCATAAGGAATTGTCACCTGGGTTTTAACCCAGAACCTGCCACTTGACCAACGACTAATGTTCTAACATACAGACAAACAGACAAAAATTCTAAAAACTATATTTTTGCCTTCAATATAGCCTGAAGATCACGCCCCAAGTATCGTTTTAAAAAAATATTCAATGTACCGTTTTGACTTTCCTACGATTTTATTATATGTATAGATTTTTCCAAGTGTGACTTAGGGTAGTACACCACTGGTTGACAGATTTAAGTACCTCAGGCCTCACAGGCCTCTTGCTCTTCCGGAGAAGCTGAGTGATTCTCCCCGGCAGCATCCTCATAGTGTCCACGACAGGTTCATCAGTAGTCTTCTCTTCGAGTCTTATCACATGCCAGGTGCGAGATTGAGTTGCTACCACTGAAACATTTAATTATTTTTTTATTTATTGTGATTATTATACAGTGTTGACCTTATGAATTAAACAAAGTCTCACAAAACTGTACAAACAGTTTGACTGTGAGATCGAAATTATTATCAATATTAAGTAGCGCTGTTATATATGTACATTAAGATTTTCTATGGAAGATTATCTAGGAGGTATATTTTAAACTCATGTTTTTACATTCCTTTCTGATGTACTCTGGCATACTGTTAAGTATGTAGGGGATATGTTTATTTAGGGTCTCGTGATCCTAGGGACAAAAAACGCTCTTGTTTTATATTTATTATATAGTTTTTGGATTGTTGTATTATGCTCCTGAAAGCCATGGTTGTTAATTGCGAGAAGGTATTTATGTTTCACACTAACTGGTAAAATTTTACATATCTTAAATAATTTATAATAGTCATATGTAATTTACGTGTATGCAATCATAAGTGTGAGAGAGTAATTTAGGTGTTCCTATATAATTATTTCAACACGCTTTTTTGAGCTTCACTTGTAACTAACTATGTATGTAACAAAAGGTGGGAATCTTAATTTGACCCACTTCCCGGTCTCTGATTAGGATGAAATTTTGCACACGCTCTGAGTTCTGATGACAATACATGACTAGCTAAGAAACGTCATTTACCAACCATGCCTACAGGCTCTTCAAAGTATTTTATAACTAACCGTGCCCAGCTGTTTTACCAGCGTAAAACTTATAAATTATCACAGCTCCTCCCCCCGTAAGTGATAGCTTGATAATATATAGCCTATATGTTGACCCGACCTCTGAGTAATATTTATGCAAAATTTGAAGTAAATTCATGCTGTACTTTTTGAGTTTAGCCCAGACATACATACAGACAAACAGACAAAAATTCTAAAAACTATATTTTTGGTTTCAATACCGATTGCAGATGACGCCCCAAGTATCCTTTTAAAAAAATATTCAATGTACAGTTTTGACTTTCCTACGATTTTATTATATGTATAGATAGTTTAAGACATATTGTAAATATAATCTCAACTCTATGACTGATTGGTGGGAGGGTGCTGGTCAGAGACTGTGATGTTATATACATTTATTATATTTAACATATAAAATTAAATTTCAATATTGTAAATATATATCATCATCATATCAGCCGAAAGACGTCCACAGCTGGACAATGGCCTCCCCAAAGATCTCCACAATTGCCGGTCTTGCGCTATCAGCATCCAGTGATTTCCAGCGACCCGTCAAGATCATTGTTCCATCTTGTAGGGGGCCTGCCCACTATATCATGATAATAAATACATATTTTATTATTGACAAAAATTAATAATAATAATTCACACACGGACATCTGATCCCAAACTATGCAGGGCTTGTACTATGGGAACTAGATAACTGATATACTACTTTTCTTTTGTAAATACATACAAATCCCCTAAGAATACCTACTGAACCAGACCCTGGACAAACAGACATGTTCGTACACACAATTTCAAAATAAATACTTACTTTTCAACCGCAACCTTGCAACAATATCCTCAATTTCTTCTAATGTTAAAGACTTGGATACATGCTTGCAGAGCACCCTCGCTACATTTTTTATCTGCATCGGCAGCCTTGAGTTGCGAACTGCTTTTGCTACGTCTCTCCACCGGACACCAATCTCAGGTAAAGCAATCGCACAGAATACTTCCAGCGACATCCTGCTTATAATTGATTGGAGCTCTGCTATCTCTGAAATGATGGTCACAACTTGGTAGCACAGGAAAAAGAATGATTAACATACATTTTACTGTAAGTAAACACTTAAAAACCTTACTATCTATGGATGCGACCTGCATTTTGATATATTCTTCTTTCCTTGTATTCAATGCACTTCACGAGGAATAGAGTTCCATTATATTTTTATATACACGGCAACTAACTCACGTATTGCATTTATCCTTTTTGAACTAACTTATCTCCATAACAAACATTAAACTTTGATGAACTAAATCTATCTAACCGTCCGTTATCGGTTATACGTTTTCGTCCACTCCACGGTCAAATTTTTGTTTGAATCTTTTCAGTGTTGCCTAGAATTTTTTTTTTTTGCTAAATTTTATTGATATAAAATAAATGAATTAAAATCCACGGTGTTACACTGAAATTTTTTTAAAATGTTTTTGTGTTAGAACGTTACGGAAAAATAATACAATAAGTTGAGATAAGATAATATAATGATTTTATTCACGTATATAACAAAAAACTTAAAATAATAGGTGTGTACAGTTAAACACAAAACATTTTTCCATAATAAAATTATTGACTTGTGCTGACCACTATCGTCCCATTGCTTTGTCCCCAGTTTTTGCGAAAATCATCGAACATTTAATTAAAAATAGATTGGAGTGGTATTTGGAAAGTAGGGGTCTTTTGGCGGATTCACAGTTTGGATTCCGCAAAGGGTTTAGCACTATGGATAGCATTGGCATCTTTATGGCTGATACTCGCATTGCTTTTAGCAATAATGAATCAGTCTTGGCAGTATTTTTAGATATTTCGTCGGCATATGACAGTGTTATCCTATCAATACTCAGAAGTAAGTTACGTCAGCTGAATATTCCGATAAGGATGCTCAACTTTATATGCAACCTATTATCTGGCCGCTTAGTCAATCTGCATATCCCAGGGGAACGATTTGAACCCAGATCTGTTTGGCGGGGTCTCCCGCAAGGCTCAGTCTTGAGTCCCCTGCTCTATAGTGTTTATACCTCAGACCTACACAAGTCCCTCAACACTAACTGCTCAATTCTACAGTATGCAGATGATTTGTGTCTGTACGTAATTAATTCATCTATTGCCATAGCTACGGAATCCATGCAGGTTTCCCTCAATTCACTTAATTCCTGGCTTTTCAGACATGGCCTACAATTGTCGACATCTAAAAGCTCTGCTGTTGTCTTCTCTAGAAAAAGAATAATCCCCAGTATACGCCTTGAGATTGAAGGATACCCCATTAAGGTCGAGGAGAAAGCGAAATTTCTTGGCGTAATTCTTGATTCTAAATTATATGGTGCCCAACATTTTAATTACATTTCATCAAAATGTGAAAAAAATGTCAATATGCTAAGGGCCCTTGCAGGTGTTTGGTGGGGAGCCCATCCATTTACTCTAAAACTAATATATAATGCAACTATAAGGAGTTTATTGGATTACGGCTCTTTTTTCCTAGAACCATGCAGCAAAGTTGCTTTGGCAAAATTAGATGCCGTCCAGTATAAGTCTCTACGCATTGTATTAGGCTGCATGAGGTCCACCCCTACAAATGCTCTGCAAGTTGAAGCTTGTGACCCTCCTCTTTTTCTGCGCCGACAGTACCTTGCTGATAGATTCCTTTTTAAATCATACTTTTTGAAAAATCATAAGCTCTTAACTAAACTAGCCCAATTAGATAATTTATGCAGAAGAAATGAATATTGGCAGCATAAAGATCCTCCCTTGATCCTTAATTCATTTAGAAAAATCCGAAGGATTGAAGAAAATGCCCCTATTCGCCAGTATAATCTCTTCCCTTTGTATAGTTGTTCATATGAAATAATTAATTATTGTCCAAATTATATTCCACACATTGGTTTGAGTAAGGATTCAATCCAAGCTAATTCTGTTTTTTCTTCATTAATTAATGATAAATGGAAAGATTATCATAAGTTTTTTACCGACGCATCAAAATTATCTCTTGATAGTAAAACTGGTATTTCTGTTTTTTACTTGAATTCCAATATTACTCTCCAATTCCAATGTCCGCCAGAGGCGTCTGTTTTCACCGGAGAGTGCATTGGTATCCTTGAGGCATGTCAGTTTATCCTATGTCATAATGTGATTACTAAGGCAATAGTTTTTTCGGATTCAAAAAGTGCGTTACAAGCAATAATTAAAAATCCTTTTAAGGACAGTTTACGCAGTCCTATTATTGCCGAAATTAGAAAATGTCTGCATTTCTCTTTTCTTAAAAAGATTGAGGTACTACTTGTATGGATTCCAGCACATGTTGGTATTAGCGGAAATGAATATGCTGATGCAGCAGCTAAAGCAGCCATTTCTAGTGATATTGCCGATAGGAAGTACTATTCTATTCAAATTTATGATTTACTGCATATGGCAAAGGTGGACCTTACCAATTCATGGCAGTGCTGTTGGAATAAATCTAGTAAGATTAAGGGCAAAAGTTACGCATCAATCCAACCTGATATTCCAGCTAAACCTTGGTTTCATAAATATAAAAAGGTTAGCAAAATTATTACTTCGGTAATTTGTAGAATTCGCCTGGATTTTTGTTGCACCCCAGTCTTCTTGCACAAGATTCGAGTAAGGGACAATTCGTTATGTGAATGTGGATTGGCGGATGGCTCGTTGGATCACATTTTACTAAATTGTCAACTGTATGGGTTATCCTCTTTTGAAGATGTCATTCTAAAATTAAAAATTCAACATCCTGTGAATGTGCACCATCTGCTATCATTCTTTCCTGACCCTTTAATTATCAAAGCCTTTATTAAATTTATAGCAACTAACAAGATAAAGTTATAATTATATTGTATGTATTATGTATTCTTCTAGTATTCTTATCTTCTTACATAAGTATGTTTAATTTTACTAACACTTATTCTGTGTTTGTCTTTGTTTCAGGTACTTAAATATTTCCACAATTAAGTTTTAAATTCTCATACACTTGCCATCTTTACAAACCCATGTTGACCCATTACATGACACTGGCAGAAATTGCTGAGCATTCGGCAGATTGCCATTAAAAAAAAAAAAATAAATAATAATTATTGACTTGTTTGTTACTTAATTAGTTATAATTATAATAGTTTATATATATGCCTGCTATCTTACATGAAAATCATCATCATAAAATACGTTTTTTCACGTTTCAATGTTTTATAAATAATTTAGTTGTTCAATTCTCCACAATTACAAAAATAAAAAGAATAATAGGGGCGCTCAGTTAAAGGCAACACATTTATACATATTAAAATTATTGGCTTGTTACATAAATTAGTTTTAATTGTAATCGTTTGAGGTTGAATGGGGTCCCCATTCTCTGGGGAGGCTTTCGTCCAGCAGAAGATGTAATTTGGCTGACATGATGAATAGTTTATATGCGGAGAACAAGCGTAGTAGATTTCATTGATGCCGTCAAATGCTAACTTATCAAGAAGCACCTAATGATCTAATTTATCGAAAGCTTATTGAAAAGTGGTGTATATGGCATCTGTTCGAACCCCTCTACGTATATTTTCAAATAGTTTATTCATGAAATATAACAGGTTAGTATTTGTTGAACGGCGTTTAACAAAACCTAAATTTACATACATTTTAATTTTCCCGTAACACATATAATTAATTATATTTAATTTATACTACTTTGGTAGTTTTTAGGTGCAGTAGTAACATTGTACTGTCACTGTCAATTCCATTGATTACGATGGCGTTCCAGAATCACCTTAAAATTCTTAGCGCGAAAAAGAAACAACGTATATGTTTAATCCATAAGTACGAAAGAGAAATCGTATTCTTCAGAAATGATCGAATGCTGACGCTGGAATGTTGCTGTTACATCTTGTGTTTGTGTGGGGTGTGTGAAGCTATCAATTAATTATCGTTAAAAATTCTTTATAAACCCGAAGATCACTTAAAATGGGAGAAGAAAAGTCAGATTACTATCCAATACCCATATTTGAAATGACCGATGGAACTAAATATGCGCTAAATCCATTCGCGGAGCAACCTGAGAAGGATTTAGAAACAGAGCTGCATGAACAACTGTCGATGTTTTGTTCCCATTGTAACTTATCATTTGCCGACTCTACTGAGTTCATGAAGCATAATGCGGAGCTACACACAAAGAAGACGTACTCCTGTAACATTTGTGACTCAACTTTTCGACGGCTGGACCATTTAAAACGGCACATAATCAGCGTACACAATCAAACGAAAAGTACAGTTTGTCCTGTGTGCGAATTAGACTGCAAACGGCAGGTAATTCTACTGAAACATATTAAAAAAAAACATTCGGATACTAAAGAAGTGTATCGTTGTCAAGAGTGTGCATTTGAAGGATCAACAATACAAGAATTAGAGAAGCATACATTTGAAAGTCATCTGTTAACGGATAGACATAGTTGTCCTCATTGCAATACTACTTTTAAGCGGAGAGATCACATGTTAAGACATGTTAAGTCACAGCATTTGAATCAGGTAGAGCAATGTCCAATATGCCCCCAACAGTACAAACGAAAGGACCATGTCGTTCGACATTTAAGAGAGAAACATCGGATGGGTTTAGTTAATGGACAGTTGATTGCTATGGACTTACATCAAGTGGATTCATTAAATGCTGAAAGACCGGAGCAAATTCATTAACATAACAATAGTAAATTAACTTAGACTAAAATTATTTTTAATTCAATTAAATATCTACCACTGGGTCTTCAGTTCTGCTTGAAGAACACCAACCAATTGTACCTTGTACTGTACACTTGTCAAGTTATAATTTAGTGTGATATTACACACAATAATGGTGGCATATAAACATTTATTTTTAGTAAAACTGCATGGCTTTAGCTTGGCATGGATAGGTTTTGGTGAGTGTTGCAGTGTATGCTGACAGCAATATGCTAGGAATACATGGTAATTATCACAAAAGGCCTGGAAAAAATAACTCTAAAAAGTGTTTGTAAATTAAACCACATTTACTAAAGGGTTTGTAAGTTAAACCACATTTACTAAAGGGTTTGTAAATTAAAACACATTTACTAATGTATTTGTAAATTAAACCACATTTACTTAAGGGTTTGTAAATTAAAACACATTTTCTAAAGTGTTTGTAAATTAAAATACATTTACTAAAGGGTTTGTAAATTAAAACATTTTGTAGTGTATGCTGACACCACTATGCCAGGAATACATGGAAAGTGGCACAATGAGTCACTAGTTCTGTATTTGTGGAAATAGTTAAGAGCCTGGAAAAGACAACTGTAAAAAGTGTTTGTAAATTAAAACACATTTACTAAAGTATTTGTAAATTAAAACACATTTACTAAAGTACTTGTAAATTATAACGCATTTACTGAAGTATTTGTAAATTATAACACATTTACTAAAGTGTTTGTAAATTAAAACACATTGCAGTGTATGCTGACACCACTATGCCAAGAATACATGGAAAGTAACACAATGAGTCGCTAGTTCTGTATATGTGGAATTGAAATTAGAAGTATAGTAGGTTTCCTGCCCAGAACAAATAACAGGGCCACCCCATAGTCCCCATACCACCCTATGGCTGTCCCAAAAGGCAGCAGCACCATCTGTGTTCTAGCTACCACCTAACTGCAGTTGCCAAATCAGATGTGAAGAGAAGTAACTAAGGCACACCTCTCCCAATGAAACTCTTATTAACATTTTTGGGAGGCCTATGTCCAGCAGTGGACAATATTAGGCTGATGATGTGAAATGATGTGTAAAGTTAACAGTATTCTGCTACCATTGAAATAGAAAATCAGTCTAGCTCTGCTTGCTGCCACCATTAGACACTATGTAGTAGGGGTGCAAACTTACTTTTTTATATTTCAATGTATTAAGACGGGCCATATTAATAAAGCATAACAGTAAAAACAAAATTAAAATTGCCGAAATCTATCAAAATTATAAGTATTTAAAGATCATGTTAGATAAAGAATGTACTATATTAAAGTAGGACCAATTTAATAGATCACATTCGACACTTCATCAAAATTCAGCAACGTAACCTAAACTGGCGGGTATAGAACATTATTTAGTTTTTAGTAGTTAGAACTGCACATTTGGTTAGTTTACAATTACTTTTTTATTTTGATTGTAATAATTACCAAATAATAATAATAATATCTGGGGACAATGTCACACAGATCATCCTAGCCCCAAACTAAGCAAAGCTTGTACTATGGGTACCAGGCGACGATATACATACTTATATAGATAGATAAATACTTAAATACATAGAAAACATCCATGACTCAGAGACAAATATTCGTGCTCATCACATAAATATTTGCACTTACCGGGATTCGAACCCAGGACCACCAGCTTCGTAGGCAGGAGCACTACCAACTAGGCTACGGTGACCATAAAAATGAGGTCATTTTACCATTAACTTTCTAGTAACTGACAAATGTCAAATGTGATGTATTAAATTGGCCCTACTAACCTCACTGTATTTGTCTAGTTAGAAAAAATATACATATGTTAAGTCAGGCCCAAAATAAAGCCTAACAGTTAAACAAAATCAAAATTAACAAAGATACTGTCTAATCTGTTTAAATAATTAGAATATTATGTCATTAGTTAGTTACTTTTATGAATAACAGATGGTGTTGTACCGTGACGTCATATTTTCTGAATGGCGCTAATCACTTGTACAACGTCCCAAAAATATCTCGAAATATAATAAAACATGTGCGTCCAGAGCAAGACAATTTATTTCACAATAAACCGTGGAGTGGATCGTTCGTTGGAAAATCTCAATAGCTCCATTTAGAAAAATATGACGACACGCCATCTTTTATTCATAAAAGTAACTAACTAAACTAATGACATAAGATTCTAATTATATAAACCGAAAAAAAAATGTATTTAAAGATCATGTCAAATAAAGAATGGTCTATATTGCCATTTGCGTCACTAATAGTGGAACTATAGAAAGTCCATGTTAACAGTGGTTACCCACCTTATCCCTGCCAAGAACTTGAAAAGTTTACTCTATAAAGGAATATTAGCTGCTTTAAAATATTGTTTGCTTTCAAAATTATATTTGTATTAAGTCTAATAAACAAATATATATATCTTTAATATCCCATCTGTCCCTTACCCGATTATAATGACGATAAGACCTCCATGACATAATTTCATTCCTAATTTAATATTTATTAAATAATAATTGTTCACACAAATTTATAATATTATATGATTTTATAAATTGCAGTATTAAGTTTACCCTCTTTTATTTTTGTTTAAATTTAATGATACCTTCACTTATATAATAAGGAATTAATTTAAGCAGATTATTTTTAATATAACTCGCAATTATTATTGTGGAAATAGTTAAGGGCCTGGAAAAAATAACTGTAAAAAGTGTTTGTAAATTAAAACACATTTACGAAATGGTTTGTAAATTAAAACACATTTACTAGAAAGTGGTTGTAAATAAAAATACATTTATTAAAGGGTTTGTAAATTAAAACACATTTACTAAAGTGTTTGTAAATTAAAACACATTTACCAAAAACTATTTACAATTTTAATTTATTTAAATTCCAGATTGTCCACATACTGTTGGAGAGACCGCATAATTAAAAATTTCTGCCACGCATATTTTATTTTTATGTATAGGAAGAAATAAGGTCTAAAATGCTGTAGCAATAAAATTTCATTGCGCGGTACAGAAGTAGCACTGAAGATATTATTTTGCCTCTTATCATATGGACAGTGGTTACCCTAGTGTCAAGAGTTGTTTAAGCCGCCCAGTAGGCCTCTGACATGGCTTAACGACTGTTGCCTAATGGCTACAACCGGGACCGCCAGCATAACGTGCCCTCCGAAGCACGGAGACGCTTATAAAAAAAACCACTTTGGCGGTCACCCATCTATGGACTGACCGAGAGCCTAGTTGCTTAACCTTGCCGGTCATTTACAGACCAGTGAGAGCATGTTGCCAATGTAAAGTCAGGATTTATATTCTAGACAGTAGTTTAATCTTTTGATTCGCGTCATGGTCACAATTACGTATGTAGTCATACTGTGGCATGCTTGGCACATTGTGTGTTATCTATACATGGCCGGCCATCAAAAGTTTAAATATATGGGATTGCAAATATGTGGCCGAGGTGTTGACGTTCAAACGCAAAATTTAGATACTTTATGATGAGGAGCATCCGAATCCCCCCCATGTATGGTTCCACGATTTTGCTATTTTTTTGATACTTTGAAAATTGATGCGTTCTGAGCTCAAACCCTAATTTTGTAACTTCGAATAAATTCTAAGTCA
Source organism: Pseudoips prasinana (assembly GCA_951640165.1). NCBI lineage: Eukaryota > Metazoa > Arthropoda > Insecta > Lepidoptera > Nolidae > Pseudoips > Pseudoips prasinana. The sequence goes on from OX621261.1 coordinate 10,884,859, forward strand.
GTTCTGCAATGATTAGTTAAACCTTACTTTTTAGGGTGTTCGGTTAAACTATGATAATTAGTTGTCACAAAAAAACTGAACCTGAAATGTTCTACAGAACGGGAAATTGATCGAACACTGATGTTAGGTGATTGTACGAAAATAATCATTAGAAAATTCTATCTCGAAAGCTACGCAAAATCGTAGAACATACATGGGGGTGATTTTTTTTAAAATAATAATATCTGGGGACAATGTCACATAGACCATCCTAGCCCCAAACTAAGCAAAGCTTGTACTATGGGTACCAGGCGACGATATAAATACTTATATCATAGGAACCATCCATGACTCATAAACAAATATTCGTGCTCATCACACAAATATTTGCACTTACCGGGATTCGAACCCAGGACCACCAGCTTCGTAGGCAGGAGCACTACCAACTAGGCTACGGATACTGCTCATCATAAAGTATCTAAATTTAGCGTTTGAACGTCAACTCCTCGGCCAGCCTGTATATAGGATTCATTGGAATTATGACGTAACTACTACAGCAATCTATATATAAAAATGAATGTTTGTCTGTATGTCCTTTATAGAATCGTAAACTATGCATTTGATCATGTGATGATCTTTAGCAAAGTGTTGTGCATGAGCCCACGAAGGTTTCTGAGTTAGTACGACCAGTCTTCGACAGATGGCGCCACTGTCATTCCAATTAATTTCATATATTGCCGTAGTAACGCGCGCAGAGTACAGATAGTTTATATAAAATAAACCTTAGTTCAATAAAGTTCTACTTGATATAAATTTAATAAAACATTAGAATAATAATTTTCCGAGCGTCAATTCGCCACGATTGCCCACCGCAGAACCTACAGGGCCGCACTCAGAGTTTCATCAGGGGGCCCCGGTCGGACATTCATCGGGGGCACATACCGACGTCGGCACAAGGATAGTACCGTACTGCGAACGGAAACAGACTGGCCGTACACCACGACCTATAAATTTTGTGTTGCTCTACTGTTGCTTTACTGAGGTGGAATACATGATATCATTTTATTTATGATCATTGTCGTTTCATTAAATTCCTTCCGCTTCAGTAGCATAGGATTAGAATAGTAGACGTGACACTGGCACATTATTGGGACTGGGACATTATTTACACACGGCCATCTGATCCCAAACTAAGCAGGGCTTATACTATGGAAACGATCTACTTTTTCTTTTGTAAATACATACTTATATAGATAATTACACCCAGACTCAGGACAAACAGATATGTTCATGCACACAAATATCTGTCCTGAGTGGGAATCGAACCTCCGGCGTGAAAAGCAAGCATTTGCCAACCACGCCAACAGTCAGGGAAAACTGTATAAATTCCTATGATACTGTAAATTTTTTAGGGTGGGTATTGACCTATCCCTAGCTAAGCCCATGACTGCAGGAAAAATACATACATACATAGACTCACGTCTCTTTCCCAGAGAGGGGTAGACAGAGCCAACGGATTTCCATTTGTCACGATGTTTGGACACCTCTTTTGCCTCGTTTACTGTCATTATATTCTTCATGCGTGCTCGCCGGCTTAGGGTACTTCTGACCTGACCTTTCTTGAGAAAGTCTCCGATTTGGTCAGAGAATTTTCTACGAGGTATTCCCCTTCCGGTTGTCCCATTCACACCAGGCCAGGTATACTTTATTTTGCAATGTTCTTTCATTCATCGTTTCTAAAAGCCCAAACCATCTCAGCATACCTTTTCCAATCTTTGTGACTACATCCTCTTTCACGCCACAACGCTCTCTTAAGGCGTATGCACACCAATACAAACGCGATGCTAAATCGCGTCTTTCTGTATCACTACAAACGCGCGGCGCTGGCACATCTGTATCGATACAGACGCGCGTTAACATCGTTTTTGTATCGATACAAACGACAACAAACTGCTCTGTATGATAAAAACGTGGTGTAGATACATAGGCTCTTACATCAGTGCCTCTAGCACGAATTCTTGCAGAGCCTCTAGCACGAGTTCCTGCAGTTTACTTACTCGATCACACGTACAGTTTCCTCCCATACATTGGGCACCAGCGCCTCTCGCGGAAACTATTAAGAACTAAAAATCTGTATGGGACGAAACTGTACGTGTGATCGAGTAAGTAAACTGCATGAGCTCGTGCTAGAGGCACAGTTATTATTTTTTTATTCGATGCCCGCTCTATAGAATCTAATCCGTGTCGCGGGGTACTTTACAAACATATAATAGACGGACACAAATTACATCCAGTATTTTGTCCCTCACAATAAAGTTTGTTTTTATAACTTTTCCCAATTATGGACCTGTCTGTCATCACTTCCTGTATTTATAAAATTTATAAATACAGGAAGTGATGACACTATATTTAATATAGTGGGACAAGGATCTTTATGAACGTGACAGACAATTATACAGGCTTACGGGTTAAGTCGACCTAGATCCTTTAAGAGGTGATAGTTTCCATAATTCCCGACTGATTTGTCTATGAAACACCGTACCCCAAACTTAACCGTTTTCAAGATATTGGACTTTGAAGCTTTTTTGAAAAAAAAAAACGGTTTTACATCTATTGGCCTATATTTTTTTGGGTTTTTTGCCTCTAATTTATTTGTGTTTCCGATTTTGTGTAGTAGATAAGTTGCTTTATTATTCTCAACACTAAAATAGCAGTTCACTGAACTGACTGGGTCGTAGTAGACGATTGATAGTTATAAATTGAAATAAATTCGTAAAAAATAATTTTTCTTTCTGTAATAATAAAAAAAAAGTCTATGACAGTTATGCTGCAGATGTGCTTAAAAATATCTACATTTCATCAGCTATCCAACAAGGTATAACAAGCTAGGGTATTATTATAATTCTTAGAAAAAAACTTCGATGAAAGAGTCTCGGGTAGTAGTAGTAGTAAAGATAACGTGTTTCCTTGCGTTACTTGTTGCGCCTATTGTTCTTCATGGGACTGCGGTGCGTGCAAGCGAGATATCATACAATGTAATTAGGTGTGAGCGAGAAAAAAAAACCACAGCCATTTTGTTGTTATTGTTTGGTTAGTCTGCTTACGCGATTCGTCTGTAGTAGATGCGATTCTTAGTGCTCTTGGTTTTTCATTCGACTTGGCTTGGATTTCTGGACTGTTTCTTTCAAATCGTGACTGTGCTTGCAAACTGGACTATTGATTTGTGCTTCTGATTTGGAACTGTTGAAGATGACGACCTACACGAACGAGGAATATGCTGATATTTTGATTTGTTATGGGTACTGCAATTGTGTATCCGCACGAGCTCGTGATGAATACATATCACGTTACCCAGGCCGCCGAGTACCGGATGTTAGTGTCTTTGACGGAGTTTACCGACGACTTCGAGAGACTGGCTCTGTTTCGAGGCGACGAACAGACTTGGGTAGACCACGTGTCAATGATGATGATGAAGAGCAAGACAATGAAATAGTTCGACGGTTTAGATTGGATCCAACTACTTCGACCAATATTGTTGCCCGAGAACTTGGACTCTCGCAGTGGAAAGTATGGTTTACGGTGAATACTGCCGGCCTCTATCCTTATCATTACACGCCGGAACACACCATCGAAGAAGGAGATCCTGTGAGGAGGTTGGATTTCTGCAGATTCATGCTCAATGCAGATTTAGAAGATCCATCATTTTTTAAAAAGATCTTGTGGACAGACGAGTCCAAATTTGATAAAGACGGCATAACCAATTACCACAATGTTCATTATTGGGCCCCAAAAGTTCAAAGAAATCCCAATAAGAAGTGGCCAAAGGCATCACAAAGACGATTCAGTTTGAATGTATGGATGGGAATCATATCAAACCATTTGATTGGGCCTTACTTTCTTCCCGACAATTTAAATGGAGAACATTATGAAAACTTTTTAAGAGAAGATTTATCCGACTTACTAGACGACGTACCACTCTATCTCATTCGTGATATGTGGTTTCAACATGACGGTTGTCCTGCACACTACAGGAGAAGTGTCAGAGAATGGCTAGACACTAATTATCCTAATAAGTGGATCGGAAGAGGTGGACCCATACCGTGGCCAGCTAGAAGTCCAGACCTGACCCCCATGGATTTTTATGTGTGGGGACACATGAAGAGTTTGGTGTACAACGAACCTAATCCAATCACATCTGTTGATGTTTTGAGACAGAGAATAATCGATGCGGCAAATGAAATAAGAAGGGGTTTAACAACTGGTGTAGTAAAGAGTGGATTAAGACACAGAATGAGAATATGTGTGCGAAACAGAGGCGGCCATGTGGAACATGAATCATGACTTTCTGTAAAAATAGCAGTAATAGATGTCATTTTGTACCTATTTGGATTGTTTTATTTTGTTTTCTGACCCGTGATAAATTTGTACTATTATCTTTACTACTACCCGAGAGCCTTTCATCGAAGTTTTTTACTAAGAATTCTGATAATAACCTAGCTTGTTATACCTTGTTGGATAGCTGATGAAATGTAGATATTTTTAAGCACATCTGCAGCATAACTGTCATAGACTTTTCTTTTATTATTTCAGAAAGAAAAAATATTTTTTGACGAATTTATTTCAATTTATAACTATCAATCGTCTACTACGACCCAGTCAGTTCAGTGAACTGCTATTTTAGTGTTGAGAATAATAAAAATTGCAAACACACGCAGCTAACTGCGTGTGTTTGCAATTTTTGTGTAGTAGATAAGTTGTTTTATTATTCTCAACACTAAAATAGCAGTTCACTGAACTGACTGGGTCGTAGTAGACGATTGATAGTTATAAATTGAAATAAATTCGTCAAAAAATATTTTTTCTTTCTGAAATAATAAAAGAAAAGTCTATGACAGTTATGCTGCAGATGTGCTTAAAAATATCTACATTTCATCAGCTATCCAACAAGGTATAACAAGCTAGGTTATTATCAGAATTCTTAGTAAAAAACTTTGAGGCAAAACCCTCAAAAAAATATAGGCCAATAGTCATAAAACCGATTTTATCTCAAAAAACCTTCAAAGTCCAGTATTTTGAAAACAGTTAAGTTTGGGGTATGGTGTTTTATAGACAAATCAGTCAGAAATTATAGAAACTACAACCTCTTAAAGGATCTAGGTCGACTTAACCTGTAAGCCTGTATATATAATTGTAAAAATTTTACAATGGCAATAGACTGTATTCATTGTATTTTGTATCAATTGTATTCTATAACTTTGATGGGTCAGTTGGCTTAGTTGTTTTTTTTATTCCAACTCAGGACAGATATTTGTGTGCATTAACATGGCTGTTTGTCCCGTGTCCAGGTGGTAAGGTATGCATTTATAAAGGTAGTATATGTACTATATCAGCTATTTGATTTCCATAGAACAAGCTTTACTTAGTTTGGGATCAGATCAGATGGCCGTCTGTGAACAATTTCCCAGGAATATCTAACTCTTAAAGTTTATAGGGCATCCTATATATTATCGATTTATTATTATAAAGAATTTAATAGTAAAGGGAATAAAACAGTCATTTATATCTTTATAAATAAATTTATTTCTAAATTAATATTTCATTCACATTACTTAATACTACATTAATGAAAAACTTCAAACGAATACACTGGTGCTACTTAAAAATCAAGCATGGTAACATTTTCCTATCGGGGCGGCAACTCGGTCGTTAACTTTTTCTAAAGGAATTATCGAGCCTTCACTGTGTTTTTCTTTCATGAAAATCTCCTTAACCTTTAGGACTAGTTATTTCCCTAACACCACTTTTGGCATATTGTTAGTGTTTTAAACCAAATAATACAATAATAATAATACAATAATAAACGTAGAAACAGCAATCAGCAAAGCAAGCTGTGGCAGAACTGTCAAAGAGACACTTTACAAGACGGCGGTGTTAGTTCCACTTTCAGCCACATTCATAAAGATTCTTGTCGCACTATATATTAAGTGCTATCAAAGACCAAAGACAAAATTTAAATTATCAGTGAGATCAATATTATAAATGTACAAACGTCAGCACATCCAGCTACCCCGATCTGTCAAATTTCTTTTATAGATTTTCAAGTTTATCACATAAGCATAAGGTTCACTTTCAATTGGCGAAATTTGACAGATCGGGGTAGCTTAATGTGCTGGCGTCTGTACATTCTTATGAAACATATAATATAATTAATTTGTATAACTTTTAACTGCCTTGGTCTAGTGGTTACTGACCCTGACTGCTAACCCAGAGGTTGTGGGTTCAATCCCCACCCATGACAAATCTCTGTGTGATAAGTATGATTATTTGTTCTGTTTCGGGGTGACATTTATCTCTTGATTTGATTTTTGACGGGCCTGTTGGCGTGGTTGGTAGATACGCTGCCTTTCACGCCGCAGGTCGTGGGTTCGATTCCCACCCGAGACAAATATTTGTGTGCATGAACATGTCTGTTTGTCCTGAGTCTGGGTGAAATTATCTATGTAAGTTTGTATTTACAAAAGAAAAAGTAGAATGTGTAGCAAGTATATCAGTCATCTGTTTTCTATAGTACAAGCTCTGCTTAGTTTGGGATCAGATGGCCGTGTGTAAATAATGTCCCAAGATATTATTAATGTGCATGTTTTTAGAAAAACATGTTGTCTAACAACTACAACCAGAACCAACAGCTGAACGTGCCCTCCAAAGCCGGAGATTAGATACGTAACCTTCCCCACTGCAGCTCACCATACAATGCCAATGCTATGTTGATTGGACTCACAAAAGCCTAAATATTGAGATTGACTCAATGGTGTGATAAAAAAACAATTATCTATGCTTCTCAATCATATTATTATAATTTACAAAATAAATTGTTATGCAATAAATAGGTTACTTACTTTTTTTTAATAATTGTGTATTGTGACTCGGTCCGCGGCACAATTTTTAAGCCCCGCCTAGGGCTTAAAAATTGTGCCGCGGACCGAGTGGGACCGAGTTTGCGCACTACAGGCATCAATGGCGGTCGTCTGTCAGTTATTAGTTTCAGCGTGTTTAATTTCCAAAAGTGCCTTCCTGTGCAGTGAAGTGGTGTATTAATAAATCTCATTTGCATAACAAGAGTGTTGGAATTAGTTATTACGAGTAAGTACATCGCTATATATTTCAATTTTATTAAATATGAAGTCAATCAAATTGACACAAAATATATGGTGATGTTGTTATGCAAACGAATCAATTTATTTATCTACACAAAAATTATGACGAATTTTATTTATTTATTACAATTATTTTAATCTTAGATAAAATACTCAGCATCTTTAGGGTATGCACAAAGAATGGTAATAGTGGTATTAAAACAGCTTGGTTTCTTCAAATTTCCACTCGATCTAAAGCGAAGAGAACTATGGACGAAAACGGTTCGTTTGGAAATGAATTCAATTCAATTTTATTTATATATTTACAGGGTAACTTGTAAAGCACCAATTACCTCACAGGACGAGATAGCTAAAACCATAAGCTACAACATTTATTTTACAACTTTTGGTAATTTGTATTTTTTTTTTGTAAAAAGTCTATATTAATTAATTTACCACTTGAATGTTTGTAACTCTACGTGCATCGTAAATAATATGTAACCAGGCGGCTTGCGTAATCTTTGCGATGCCCGTAGAGTAAGTTGTTGCTTTTGGTGTTAGCTTCTAGTCCTGCGAGGTTGTTGGTATTTTACAAGTAACCCTGCATATCTAGATATGCAGGGTTACATAGGGGATTTAAATTATAGGTGATCTAGATCACCTATAATTTGAAGTCGATTCGTCCACGCGTTTTCAAGCTAAAGGGTATTGACAGACAGACGGACGGATGGATAAAGAAGTGAAGGGGGCCCTAAAAAGTAGTACTTAAGTGTTATGTATACCTACCTACGGAAATTGTAAATAATAATTAGTGAATAATTGGTCACAAATTTGTTTTATTTACGTATTATCATAGAAAATAAACCCATTACTCGCCAAATAGCAACCTTTTTTAACCTTTTTTATTTTATTTTTTATTTATTTAATACTGCTCTATTAAAAGAGCTTAGAAAAACTCTTGCCGTAAAGTTCAAGATACTGTATATTTTATCATAATTCTTTATTATTTTAATAATATCAATGTCACGGTGAATTATTTTCGTTGCACTTTATAACATAAAACATCCCTCGGCGAATGTCATGAACATGGTAATTTAGACCCGAACATGGCGTCATAAAGTCTACTTTTAAAAGGTGTATCTGAGCGGTAATATTTTGGCCAATCAGAGACGGTATTCCGTTGTGTCAGTTTGATTGGGATATTGGGTCAAGATTTGCGCTTAGTTTCCTTGAAGTAATGATTCCATGTTTATTTGCGTTCACTGATTAAAATTTATTGTGACGTATCCGTTCTTCTCACAAATACTCGACCATTTCTGACCCAGACGTATTTGTATTCCATTATATCCACCAACATATCCACCAACATATCCACCAACATATCCACCAACAAATCCACCAACAAATCCACCAACAAATCCACCAACAATTCCACCAACATATCCAGCCACAATTCCACCATCAAATCCACCAACATATCCACCAACAAATCCACCAACAAATCCACCAACATATCCACCAACAAATCCACCAACATATCCACCAACATATCCACCAACAAATCCTCCAACATATCCACCAACAAATCCACCAACATATCCACCAACAAATCCACCAACAAATCGACCAACATATCTACCAACAAATCTACCAACAAATCCACCAACATATCCACCAACAAATCCACCAACAAATCTACCAACAAATCCACCAATATATCCACCAACAAATCCGCCAACAAATCGACCAACATATCTACCAACTAATCTACCAACTAATCCACCAACATATCCACCAACAAATCCACCAACATATCTACCAACAAATCCACCAACAAATTCACCAACAAATCCACCAACATATCATTTGCATAATGTGGTCCGATTATTATGCTATAAATTAAATATGTATTACTCGCCAAATACAATTTAATTGGGATATTGGGTCAAGATTTGCGCTTAGTTTCCTTGAAGTAATGCTTCCATGTTTATTTGCGTTCACTGATTAAAATGCATTGTGACGTATCCGTTTTTCTCACAAATACTCGACCATTTCTGACCCAGACGTATTTGTATTCCATTATATCCACCAACATATCCACCAACATATCCACCAACAAATCCACCAACATATCCACCAACATATCCACCAACAAATCCACCAACATATCCACCAACAAATCCACCAACAAATCCACCAACATATCCACCAACATATCCACCAACATATCCACGAACATATCCAGCCACAATTCCACCAACAAATCCACCAACATATCCACCAACATATCCACCAACAAATCCACCAACAAATCCACCAACAAATCCACCAACAAATCGACCAACAAACCCACCAACAAATCCACCAACATATCTACCAACAAATCCACCAACAAATCCACCAACAAATCTACCAACAAATCCATCCAAATCCAATCAATTTTGAATATCAGATGACCCCTCTCCAGATATCTCCAGATACCTCCTTCTCTGAGATAGAATATGTTGAAACATTTAAATACCTTGGCCTTACTATTGACACAAAGTTTAATTGGAAAATTCACGTCGCACATACTTGTAACCGACTAAGGTCCGTATTAGGGAAGTTTTACCAACTGAACCGAATATTAAATAAACATACGTTGCGAGTCGTATATTACGCATTGGCCGAATCACTTATAAGTTACTGTTTAATTGTTTATGGAAGAACATTCAAAACATATTTAAATGAGATAAAAAATTTACAGTTAAGATTAATTAAATTCCTAGTTAGTAATGAAGTAAAACAAAAATGTAATCAGGACTACGACAAATTATTCCCTATTTGTAAACTATTGCCAGTAGATACTAAAATAAATTATTTGATAGCATTAGAATATTATTATAGCGAGACGTATAAAACTCCTGTTGAAAATAAATATAATACAAGGAGAGTTATAAATAAAAATCTCGTTCAACCAAAGGTGACCAATTATTATGGAAAACGAACTTCATAATTTTTAATACCACATATTTTCAATAAATTACCGATATTGAGACAAACACCTAAAATAAGTATTAGTAGTTTAAAATTAAAGTTGAGGGATTTACTTCTCGATGGTGGAGAGGGGTCATCTGAGACCTGAGGCATTGTTCATGCCTACAGACGATGGGTCTGTCAAATGTACCTAGCCTTAAGTATGTCCTAAATATGTAAAATTAAAATGTAGATGTATGTACGTTAAGATTTATTGTACTACAAGAGCGCGTTACTCGCCATTAAACGTAACAGTTTGGCGAGATTACTTATATGTTATACAATTGTAAAAAAATATATGTAAATAAATAAAAAAAAAAAACAAATCCACCAACATATCCACCAACATATCCACGAACATATCCAGCCACAATTCCACCAACAAATCCACCAACATATCCACCAACATATCCACCAACAAATCCACCAACAAATCCACCAACAAATCGATCAACAAATCCACCAACATATCCACCAACATATCCACCAACATATCCACCAACATATCCAGCAACAAATCCACCAACATATTATTTGCATAATGTGGTCCGATTATTATGCTTTAAATTAAATATGTATTACTCGCCAAATACAGTTTAATTGGGATATTGGGTCAAGATTTTCGCTTAGTTTCCTTGAAAAAATGCTTCCATGTTTATTTGCGTTCACTGATTAAAATGCATTGTGACGTATCCGTTTTTTTCACAAATACTCGACCATTTCTGACCCAGACGTATTTGTATTCCATTATATCCACCAACATATCCACCAACATATCCACCAACATATCCACCAACAAATCCACCAACATATCCATCAACATATCCACCAACAAATCCACCAACATATCCACCAACAAATCCACCAACAAATCCACCAACATATCCACCAACATATCCACCAACATATCCACCAACATATCCACGAACATATCCAGCCACAATTCCACCAACAAATCCACCAACATATCCACCAACATATCCACCAACAAATCCACCAACAAATCCACCAACAAATCGACCAACAAATCCACCAACAAATCCACCAACGAATCCACCAACATATCTGCCAACAAATCTACCAACAAATCCACCAACTTATCCACCAACATATCCACCAACAAATCCACCAACATATCCACCAACATATCCACCAACAAATCCTCCAACATATCCACCAACAAATCCACCAACATATCCACCAACAAATCGACCAACAAATCGACCAACATATCTACCAACAAATCTACCAACAAATCCACCAACATATCCACCAACAAATCCACCAACAAATCTACCAACAAATCCACCAATATATCCACCAATAAATCCGCCAACAAATCGACCAACATATCTACCAACAAATCTACCAACTAATCCACCAACATATCCACCAACAAATCCACCAACATATCTACCAACAAATCCACCAACAAATTCACCAACAAATCCACCAACATATCATTTGCATAATGTGGTCCGATTATTATGCTATAAATTAAATATGTATTACTCGCCAAATACAATTTAATTGGGATATTGGGTCAAGATTTGCGCTTAGTTTCCTTGAAGTAATGCTTCCATGTTTATTTGCGTTCACTGATTAAAATGCATTGTGACGTATCCGTTTTTCTCACAAATACTCGACCATTTCTGACCCAGACGTATTTGTATTCCATTATATCCACCAACATATCCACCAACATATCCACCAACAAATCCACCAACATATCCACCAACATATCCACCAACAAATCCACCAACATATCCACCAACAAATCCACCAACAAATCCACCAACATATCCACCAACATATCCACCAACATATCCACGAACATATCCAGCCACAATTCCACCAACAAATCCACCAACATATCCACCAACATATCCACCAACAAATCCACCAACAAATCCACCAACAAATCCACCAACAAATCGACCAACAAACCCACCAACAAATTCACCAACATATCTACCAACAAATCCACCAACAAATCCACCAACAAATCTACCAACAAATCCATCCAAATCCAATCAATTTTGAATATCAGATGACCCCTCTCCAGATATCTCCAGATACCTCCTTCTCTGAGATAGAATATGTTGAAACATTTAAATACCTTGGCCTTACTATTGACACAAAGTTTAATTGGAAAATTCACGTCGCACATACTTGTAACCGACTAAGGTCCGTATTAGGGAAGTTTTACCAACTGAACCGAATGTTAAATAAACATACGTTGCGAGTCGTATATTACGCATTGGCCGAATCACTTATAAGTTACTGTTTAATTGTTTATGGAAGAACATTCAAAACATATTTAAATGAGATAAAAAATTTACAGTTAAGATTAATTAAATTCCTAGTTAGTAATAAAGTAAAACAAAAATGTAATCAGGACTACGACAAATTATTCCCTATTTGTAAACTATTGCCAGTAGATACTAAAATAAATTATTTGATAGCATTAGAATATTATTATAGCGAGACGTATAAAACTCCTGTTGAAAATAAATATAATACAAGGAGAGTTATAAATAAAAATCTCGTTCAACCAAAGGTAACCAATTATTATGGAAAACGAACTTCAACATTTTTAATACCACATATTTTCAATAAATTACCGATATTGAGACAAACACCTAAAATAAGTATTAGTAGTTTAAAATTAAAGTTGAGGGATTTACTTCTCGATGGTGGAGAGGGGTCATCTGAGACCTGAGGCATTGTTCATGCCTACAGACGATGGGTCTGTCAAATGTACCTAGCCTTAAGTATGTCCTAAATATGTAAAATTAAAATGTAGATGTATGTAGGTTAAGATTTATTGTACTACAAGAGCGCGTTATTCGCCATTAAACGTAACAGTTTGGCGAGATTACTTATATGTTATACAATTGTAAAAAAATATATGTAAACAAATAAAAAAAAATAAAAAAAAAAAAAAACAAATCCACCAACATATCCACCAACATATCCACGAACATATCCAGCCACAATTCCACCAACAAATCCACCAACATATCCACCAACATATCCACCAACAAATCCACCAACAAATCCACCAACAAATCGATCAACAAATCCACCAACATATCCACCAACATATCCAGCAACAATTCCACCAACAAATCCACCAACATATTATTTGCATAATGTGGTCCGATTATTATGCTTTAAATTAAATATGTATTACTCGCCAAATACAGTTTAATTGGGATATTGGGTCAAGATTTTCGCTTAGTTTCCTTGAAAAAATGCTTCCATGTTTATTTGCGTTCACTGATTAAAATACATTGTGACGTATCCGTTATTTCACAAATACTCGACCATTTCTGACCCAGACGTATTTGTATTCCATTATATCCACCAACATATCCACCAACATATCCACCAACATATCCACCAACAAATCCACCAACATATCCATCAACATATCCACCAACAAATCCACCAACATATCCACCAACAAATCCACCAACAAATCCACCAACATATCCACCAACATATCCACCAACATATCCACCAACATATCCACGAACATATCCAGCCACAATTCCACCAACAAATCCACCAACATATCCACCAACATATCCACCAACAAATCCACCAACAAATCCACCAACAAATCGACCAACAAATCCACCAACAAATCCACCAACGAATCCACCAACATATCTGCCAACAAATCTACCAACAAATCCACCAACTTATCCACCAACAAATCTACCAACAAATCCACCAACAAATCCACCAACAAATCCACCAACAAATCTACCAACAAATCCACCAACATAACCACCAACAAATCCACAAATATATCCACCAACAAATCCGCCAACAAATCGACCAACATATCTACCAACAAATCTACCAATTAATCCACCAACATATCCACCAAAAAATCCACCAACGTATCCACCAACAAATCGACCAACAAATCCACTAACAAATCCACCAACAAATCCAACAACATATCTACCAACAAATCCTACAACAAATCCACCAACAAATCCACCAACATCTCCATCAACAAATCCACCAACATATTGACCAACATATCTACCAACAAATCTACCAACATAACCACCAACAAATCCACCAACAAATCCACCAAAAAATCCACCAACAAATCCACCAACATATTCACCAACAAATCCACCAACAAATCCACCAACATATCCACCAACATATCCACGAACATATCCAGCCACAATTCCACCAACAAATCTACCAACATATCCACCAACATATCCACCAACAAATCCACCAACAAATCCACCAATAAATCGACCAACAAATCCACCAACATATCCACCAACATATCCACCAACATATCTACCCAACAAATCCACCAACAAATCCACCAATAAATCCACCAACATATCCACCAACATATCCACCAACATATCTACCCAACAAATTCACCAACAAATCCACCAACAAATCCACCAACATATCCACCAACATATCCACCAACATATCCAGCAACAATTCCACCAACATATTATTTGCATAATGTGGTCCGATTATTATGCTATAAATTAAATATGTATTACTCGCCAAATACAGTTTGGGATATTGGGTCCAGATTTGCGCTTAGTTTCCTTGAAGTAATGCTTCCATGTTTATTTGCGTTCACTGATTAAAATGTATTGTGACGTATCCGTTTTTCTCACAAATACTCGACCATTTCTGACCCAGACGTATTTGTATTCCATTATATCCACCAACATATCCACCAACATATCCACCAACATATCCACCAACAAATCCACCAACATATCCACCAACGAATCCACCAACAAATCCACCAACATATCCATCAACATATCCAGCCACAATTCCACCAACAAATCCACCAACATATCCACCAACATATACACCAACAAATCCACCAACAAATCCACCAACATATCCACCAACAAATCCACCAACATATCCACCAACAAATCGACCAACAAATCGACCAACATATCTACCAACAAATCTACCAACAAATCCACCAACATATCCACCAACAAATCCACCAACAAATCTACCAACAAATCCACCAATATATCCACTAACAAATCTGCCAAGAAATCGACCAACATATCTACCAACAAATCTACCAACTAATCTACCAACAAATCCACCATTAAATTCACCAACATATCCACCAACAAATCCACCAACATATCCACCAACAAATCGACCAACATATCTACCCCACCAACAATTCCACCAACATATCCAGCCACAATTCCACCAACAAATCCACCAACATATCCACCAAGAAATCCACCAACAAATAAACCAACAAATAAACCAACAAATTCACCAACATATCCACCAACAAATCCACCAACAAATCCACCAACATATCCACCAACATATCCACCAACATATCCACCAACATATCCACCAACATATCCACCGACATATCCAGCCACAATTTCACCAACAAATCCACCAACATATCTACCAACAAATCCACCATTAAATTCACCAACATATCCACCAACAAATCCACCAACATATCCACCAACAAATCGACCAACAAATCGACCAACATATCTACCCCACCAACAATTCCACCAACATATCCATCCACAATTCCACCAACAAATCCACCAACATATCCACCAAGAAATCCACCAACAAATAAACCAACAAATAAACCAACAAATTCACCAACATATCCACCAACAAATCCACCAACAAATCCACCAACATATCCACCAACATATCCACCAACATATCCACCAACATATCCACCAACATATCCAGCCACAATTCCACCAACAAATCCACCAACAATTCCACCAACATATCCAGCCACAATTCCACCAACAAATCCACCAACATATCCACCAACAAATCTACCAACAAATCCACCAACAAATCCACCAACAAATCGACCAACAAATCCACCAACAAATCCACCAACGAATCCACCAACATATCTACTAACAAATCCACCAACAAATCCAAAATTTAATGTCAGTCGTCCGTAAAATTAGAAAATTGTGAATATATATATATATATATATATATATTCACAATTTTCTAATTTTACGGACGACTGACATTAAATTTTGAAAAGAAATCTAGGCTGAGTACCCGTCTCGCTGTCTCAGGTTTACTGCAGAATTTGTCAAAGTCTAATTTTTTTATAAGTTTATTAACGTTGCTGCTCGCTCGCCACAAGAATGCATTCTGTTGATAGTTGGAAGATACCAATGGAAGGTGCATTGGCGTATAGTGTCTCGATATTTTAGTGGGAATGAAAAACCCAATTTTTGTTGAGGAGGTCCGCACAGTCAATTTTACCAGAAATAATGCTAAGTAGATAAATAATATCGGATATGTCACGACGTTCGACTAGAGGAAGAATGTGGAACTTAGCACATAATTTTAAATAATCTTCTGATCTAAATTTGTGTTTTATACGATAGCATAGGAATTTTAGAAATTTTATCTGAATACATTCAATTCTAGATATGTATGTACCATATCGTGGATTCCATACTTGGCTAGCATATTCAAGTGTGCTGCGTACGAATGTACAGTATAAGATTTTCAAAGTTTTTGCCTCCTTAAAGTTACTCGACATTCGCATTACAAACCCTAAGGCTCGAGACGCCTTCTTTATTATACTGTCCACATGTTCGTTGAACAGTAGCTTAGAGTCGTGCGTCACCCCAAGATCACGGATAGTAGAGCTCCTATTTAGCCTATGTCCTTTAAGATTATAATGGGTGTGAATAATGCTCTTTTTCCTGCTGTAAGTGGTGATTGAACACTTGGATGGATTTAGGTCCAGCTTATTTGTGAAGCAATAGTCACACAATCGATTTAAGTCAGCTTGTAGATCATTAGCATCTGTAGGTGAGGAAACGGTTTTGTATATTTTCATGTCATCCGCAAATGAAATGAGTTGTGAGTTATGGAAACATTTGTCGATGTCGTTCACAAAGATTAAGAACAGGAGCGGGCCCAGGAGAGACCCTTGAGGGACGCCACTTGGTACTGTCACCCAACTTGATATGTAGTTGTTAATTGCAACTGCTTGAGTGCGGTTTGATATATAAGATGTAATCCATCTCAATAGATCTCCTCTGATTCCGATGACCTGTAGCTTGTTTATTAGCAACTGGTGGTCAATTCTGTCGAAACATTTACTATAATCTGTGTAAACGACATCGACCTGTTTACCCTTGCCCATTGCTTCTGATATATACTCATTCAATACAATTAAGTTGGAGGTTGTAGAGCGCTTTTTTAAGAATCCATGTTGAGTGCTACTAAAACTTTTATCTAATGATACATAAAGCTGATTGTAAACCACTTTTTCAAAAACCTTGGCTAGTACACACAATTTAGATACTGGCCTGTAGTTAGTAATACTCGATCTTGAGCCCTTCTTATGTATTGGAGTAATGAATGCACTTTTCCAAACCAAGGGGAATGTGCATTGCAATAAGGATTTACTAAATAATACGCTTATGGGAAGTGCAATGGCATGGGCACAGTTAATCAATAAGATGGGAGGTATGTGATCGGGACCTGCCGACTTAGTACTATCTAGTGTTTTCAAAATTTTTTCTACCTCTAAAATATTAATTTCTATATTAGAAATATCCGAGAGTGAGTCATCCACACTGCCTTGTAATGAAAGAGACTTTGGTGGAGATACAGATTGTTGTAGGAAATTGCTGTAAAAATAGTCGGAAAAAGCATTACAGATCTCATTCCCGGTGCTCACCGTTGATTGACCGTAATTAAGCGACTCCGGTATGCCAGACGACTTTTGACGCGCTTTAACGTATGACCAAAAATGTTTGGGGTTCGTTTTAATCGAATCTTCGACAGACGCAATGTATTTAGTATAACAGTCCGCCTCCAAACGTTTGCATCTCTCTCTTAGCAACTTGAACGTCTCACAATCGGCTCGATTTCTGTAATTTTTAAATTTCCTTAAGTATTTAAATTTTTCCTTAATGCATTTCTTTAGAGCCGCCGAATACCATACTGGAAAACTATGATTGCTATTAATCTTAACTTTAGGTACATATTTATCAATTATTTTTTTCAAGTACGTGTAGAAATAAGTGACGGCCTCTTCAACTGTCTTATTAGAAAACTCTTGATCCCAATCAATACTTAATATATCAGAATTAATTCCACTGTAATTACCTTTGTAGTACATATGTACTACAAAGGTACTTAGTTCGAGGTGCACTTTTCAGGTGGGGTAAATTACACGATTTAAAACAAATGGTCAACGCTTTATGATGTACATCGATAGGTACAAGGGGCTCTTCGCATTCCGATACCGCTACATTCATATTCGATAGAACTAAATCAAGTATTCGTCCGTAAATATGTGAAATATTATTACATTGTGATAGATTGTGGGTGTTTAACGCGTCAATGAATAAAGATTCATCAGTACTTGAGATATTGTAAGCTTCTAGTGGACAGTCATCCCCGCCGTTACGAGTCCAGCTAATCCCGCTTAGATTGAAATCCCCTACTATTAGGAATCTACCTAAAGGGTGGGCCATAACTATATCGTCTAGTTTTCCAATGAAGTTTTTTAGCTGGTTTGAAAACGAAAGACCCAAGTTCTGACGACAAAGGTATAAAACACCGATGTACAAGTCAGTACTACATTCACCACTTGTTTTATTAGTGGGTAGCTTAAGCCATAAATCCTCGGCAGTGGACGAAAAATGTTGTTGAAGACTACCCGATAGTTCTTTGCGCACTGCAATGAGTACTCCACCTCCGCGGGTCTGATCGGTAAGTAGGTAATCTCGGTCGCGTCGCCAGACTGTATACCTATTATCGAATAATTCCGAGTCACTTATACTGTCCACTAACCAAGTTTCCGTTAGTATTATTATGTCGTAATAACTAAGACCCAAGTTTCTGAGAAAAAGCGATGTTTTTTATCTAAGCCCACGTACGTTTTGATAATAAACAGATATTTCTCTGTTATAGCCTTTAGTACTCACATCAGACGGAATATCAGTGGGCATTGTGACCATGGTTCATTAGACACAGTTTACACACAATCATTATTAATATAATAAAACAATAAAGCGGCAGTTTGGTAAAAGTTTTAGCAAGTGTAATTAGATAAACTATTATTAGTGTGTACAGAACGATGGCTGACTTAACGCAATGCATACGGTTAGACTTCCCTTTCCAACAAGAATTACTTAATGATACATTTGCAGGTGAGAGCGAGATAGTTATATGACAGCGATTTTTTATTGTGGTGCGAACAGACCTATGCACACAAACGCATGTTGCATTCTTATGCAAAGGTCCGTTTGCAAATGTGTGATGTAGGAATTTAAGAGACGAGAGCGGGGTACTCAACCTTTGGCGGAAATAATAATGTATACAATTGAAGATGAGAAAGCAGTTAGGTAAATAGTTACCAACAATGAATGTTGTTGAAGAATATGCAAAATTGAAGTAATATAATAGTATGATTACAATATCTTTAGAGCAATAAACTAGGTAAATTTGTTTAAATCTTGAGGCTTAACTACTATAAATGTTTGAGACGTTTCGTTTTTACGTACATGTATTTTACCGAATTTCACCCAGACGAAACTGTAGTTGTTCAATTTAGCTGCTTCCCTGGTTTTGTTTAGTAGAATCTTAGATTCGGCGTCTAAATGGTCGTTCACGTAGACTCGCTGAGTTTCTTCCAACAATCCAAGGTCCTTTGCATTGAGGGTCTTCCGGGCGCGTGCTGCTGCTATGAAATCTTCTTTTATGTATCTATTTATGAAGCTTACTATTATAGGCTTTTGCTTACTGTTGTGAGACGGAACACGGGATATGTAGTTTATTTGAGTCTTGGGTACTTCGTATTCAATTTCAGAGGCAATTTTATCAATAATTGCGAAAAGGTTTTCCTTTTTATGTTGGGGTATGCCTTTGATCTCAACGTTATTCAGACGTGATCGTTTCTCATTGATAGACGTCTGGGCTTTCAGTTCCGTAACATTTGTCTACAAATCCGTACATCTCTTATTTATGTTGAGTATAGTGTCCTCCGCTCCTTTAATTCTTTTCTCAAAATCCTCAACCTTATCGCTAGCAAATTGACTGGACTTCTTTAACTCCTCGAGATCTTCCTTAATTGACTTAATATCCTTGGTAATGTTGGTAATTTCATCAAGTCGGTGGTTGATGTTGCTTAGCTCCTTCATTAAGCTTTCTAGTGTTATTTGCTCCTTCGCCGGTGTTGGCGACGGGGGTGGGCCTCTGCATAAAGGGCATTTCCAAGTGGATCTACGATCGGCTCCGAGTCGCTTCCATCCATTTTCGGTGACTTTGGCGCAGGCGAAGTCAAGGTTCTTTTGACAAGAGTTACATTGGATACCCTCGGTGAAGGCATTTTCACATATATCACACCTCATCACTATTAAATTAGATTTAAAAAACAATAAAAGTCAAGGAAAAAAATGTTGACGATATATGAAACTAATGGAACGATAATTGCGTGTTAATTGTACAACGGATCACCTGCTACTTCTCACAAAGACTCGACCATTTCTGACCCAGACGTATTTGTATTCCATTATATCCACCAACATATCCACCAACATATCCACCAACAAATCCACCAACATATCCACCAACAAATCCACCAACAAATCCACCAACATATCCACCAACATATCCAGCCACAATTTCACCAACAAATCCACCAACATATCCACCAACAAATCCACCATTAAATCCACCAACATATCCACCAACAAATGCACCAACATATCCACCAACAAATCGACCAACAAATCGACCAACATATCTACCCCACCAACAATTCCACCAACATATCCAGCCACAATTCCACCAACAAATCCACCAACATATCCACCAACAAATCCACCAATAAATACACCAACAAATTCACCAACATATCCACCAACAAATCCACCAACAAATCCACCAACAAATCCACCAACATATCCAGCCATAATTCCACCAACAAATCCACCAACATATCCACCAACAAATCTACCAACAAATCCACCAATATATCCACCAACAAATCCGCCAACAAATCGACCAACATATCTACCAACAAATCTACCAACTAATCCACCAACATATCTATCAACAAATCCACCAACAAATCCACCAACATATTATTTGCATAATGTGGTCCGATTATTATGCTATAAATTAAATATGTATTACTCGCCAAATACAGTTTGGGATATTGCGTCAAGATTTGCGCTTAGTTTCCTTGAAGTAATGCTTCCATGTTTATTTGCGTTCACTGATTAAAATGTATTGTGACGTATCCGTTTTTCTCACAAATACTCGACCATTACTGACCCAGACGTATTTGTATTCCATTATATCCACCAACATATCCACCAATATATCCACCAACAAATCCACCAACATATCCAACGACAAATCCACCAAAAAATCCACCAACATATCCACCAACATATCCAGCTACAATTCCACCAACAAATCCACCAACATATCCACCAACATATCCACCAACATATCCACGAACATATCCAGCCACAATTCCACCAACAAATCCACCAACATATCCACCAACATATCCACCAACATATCCACCAACAAATCCACCAACAAATCCACCAACGAATCCATCAACATATCTACCAACAAATCCACCAACAAATCCACCAACAAATCCACCAACAAATCTACCAACAAATCCACCAACATATCCACCAACAAATTGACCAACATATCTACCAACAAATCTACCAACAAATCCACCAACATAACCACCAACAAATCCACCAACAAATCTACCAAGAAATCCACCAAAATATCCACCAACAAATCCGCCAACAAATCGACCAACATATCTACCAACAAATTACCAACTAATCCACCAACATATCCACCAACAAATCCACCAACATATCTAACAACAAACCCACCAACATATCCACCAACAAATCGACCAACAAATCCACCAACACATCCACCAACATATCTACCAACAAATCCACCAACAAATCTACCAACAAATCCACCAACATATCCACCAACAAATCCACCATAAAATCCACCAACATATCCACCAACAAATCGACCAACAAATCCACCAACAAATCCACCAACAAATCCACCAACATATCCACCAACATATCCAGCCACAATTCCACCAAC
The DNA here is from genome assembly GCA_951640165.1 of Pseudoips prasinana. NCBI lineage: Eukaryota > Metazoa > Arthropoda > Insecta > Lepidoptera > Nolidae > Pseudoips > Pseudoips prasinana. The sequence continues at coordinate 10,907,169 of OX621261.1, forward strand.
AAATCCACCAACAATTCCACCAACATATCCAGCCACAATTCCACCAACAAATCCACCAACATATCCACCAACAAATCTACCAACAAATCCACCAATATATCCACCAACAAATCCGCCAACTAATCCACCAACATATCCACCAACAAATCCACCAACATATCTACCAACAAATCTACCAACTAATCCACCAACATATCCACCAACAAATCCACCAACATATCTATCAACAAATCCACCAACAAATCCACCAACAAATCCACCAACATATTATTTGCATAATGTGGTCCGATTATTATGCTATAAATTAAATATGTATTACTCGCCAAATACAGTTTAATTGGGATATTGGGTCAAGATTTGCGCTTAGTTTCAATAACACCCCCTGCTATAAATATTTTTGATATTTTTAAATGTACAGAATTTACACTTCTACAGTTTCAGTTGTTAGTATATCGTATCGTATTATATCTACCAACATTTCCACCAACAAATCCACCAACATATCCACCAACATATCCACCAACATATCCAACAACATATCCACCAACATATCCACCAACAAATCCACCAACATATCCACCAACTAATCCACCAACATATCCACCAACAAATCCACCAACAAATCCACCAACAAATCTACCAACAAATCCACCAACATATCCACCAACAAATCCACCAACAAATTGACCAACTTATCTACCAACAAATCTACCAACAAATCCACCAACATAACCACCAACAAATCCACCAACAAATCTACCAACAAATCCACCAATATATCCACCAACAAATCCGCCAACTAATCGTACAACATATCTACCAACAAATCTACCAACTAATCCACCAACATATCCACCAACAAATCCATCAACATATCTACCAACAAATCCACCAACAAATCCACCAACAAATCCACCAACTAATCCAGCAACAATTCCACCAACATATTATTTGCATAATGTGGTCCGATTATTATGCTATAAATTAAATATGTATTACTCGCCAAATACCTAACGAAAGCCATATCCACCAACAAATCCAACAACAAATCCACCTACAAATCCACCAACAATTCCACCAACATATCCAGCCACAATTCCACCAACAACTCCACCAACAAATCCACCAACATATCCACCAACAAATCCACCAACAAATCCACCAACAAATCCACCAACATATCCACCAACAAATCCACCAACATATCCACCAACAAATCCACCAACAAATCCACCAACATATCCACCAACATATCCACCAGCAAATCCGCCAACAAATCGACCAACATATCTACCAACAAATCTACCAACATATCTACCTAACAAATCCACCAACATATCCACCAACAAATCCGCCAACAAATCGACCAACATATCTACCAACAAATCTACCAACTAATCCACCAACAATTCCACCAACAAATCCACCAACATATTTACCCAACAAATCCACCAACAAATCCACCAACATATCCACCAACATATTATTTGCATAATGTGGTCCGATTATTATTCTATTAATAAAAATAAGTCGGGTTTTCCTTCCTGACGCTATAACTCCAGAACGCACGAACCGATTTCCACGGTTTTGCATTCGTTGGAGAGGTCTCGGGCTCCGTGAGGTTTATAGCAAAGAAAATTTATAAAATTTAACGCGGGTAACACCGCGGGGCACAGCTAGTTATTCTATTCTATTCAGGTACTGCCACAGCGCTTATCGATGTTACTGATAATATATTGACAGCTCAGGATGAAGGCCTATGTACAGTACTGGTTCTACTAGATTTTTCACGGGCATTTGATTGTATTAATATACCACTACTTCTATCTAAGCTAGCTTACTATGGATTTGACCATGGAGCACTGCAGTGGTTCCACAGTTATCTTCACAATCGGCAACAGTTTGTTGAATTACGTACAAGTGATGGACAGAAACAAATTTCATCCATGGCAACCCTAAATAGAGGCGTGCCCCAAGGTTCTATCTTGGGCCCAATTCTTTTTATCCTATATTGTGCTGACATAACTAACTGCATAAGGAATAGCAAGTATCATCTATACGCTGACGATGTACAAGTATACATCTCTTTTAAACCACATGAAGCTCAAAAAGCAATGGCTGAACTCAATTCTGATCTAGACCGGATAGCCAAGTGGTCTGATAGAAACTGTTTAGCATTAAATCCCACCAAAACAAAATATATCCTTTTTGGCACAAAAAATCAGCTCATTACACTTCAAAATTTAAACATAACTCTTCTTGGAGAGCCTGTAGAACGGGTTTACGAAGCTAAAAATTTGGGTTTAAATATAGATGCAAATCTTCGTTTTGAGAAACACGTGGCTACCTGTGTACAAAACTGCTTTTATCGCCTTAAGGTCTTGTATAAAATAAGACCATTTTTGTCACAAGATATACGTGTTCGTCTGGTAGAATCGCTTGTGTTATCCAAGCTTAATTATGCTGATACTATCTATGGCCGCTGCTGTCAAGAACGCAGCGATTGGTTCAAAGGGTTCAAAATGCATGCGCTAGGTTCTGTTTTACCATACCGCCAAGAACACACGTGACACCTTTTCTAAACCAAAATGGTATTTTAAAAATGAAATCGCGTCGTAAGCTACATCTAGCGTGTCTTTTATTCGGTGTTATAAAATATAAAGAACCATCGTACCTATACGATAGGCTTGATTGGATAGCCAGTCGAAGAGATTGCACTAGGAGGGAATGCTCGCAGCAGCTGTCTACTCATTCTCACAGGTCTGCAGCGTTTAGGGGTTGCTTTCGCTACGCGGCTTCGAAGGTGTGGAACAACATCCCGCCACCCATCAGACTAATCGAGACGTTATCCACGTTCAGACGACGATTAAGGCAACACCTTCTCAACGTGCAGCAAGAACTGAACAACGTGAACGTGGATATGTCATTTATATGAGTGCAAGCTCAACACGCCATACCTCAATGCTGCCAATGCAACCTATTGTTTCAATCAAAATATATATATGTATGCGATTTATAGCTTCAGATATTATTATTTTATTTTACAAACAAAGTACACACAATACAGTCGTAGATATTTCAATATTATTAGTTTTCGTATTATTCCCTTTATTATTCATATCCTTTATAAGTATATATTTGTGTATGTATCATATTTATCAATATATAACGATATATTACAATTATTCTATTTTATTTTTTAGACATAAGAGGGTCCAGTTGAAAATCAGTGCCACGCCCCTGGGTTGGCTAATGCTGAACTTTTTTTTTTTTTATTTATTTATTATAAAAATAAGGAATACACATTAAATTAATATTAGTATTCGCCAAACTGCATTACACAGTTTGTTGGCGAAATAGGCACTCAGTTTTACTTAAATACTACTTAAATACTACAGCTACATACATCCTTTGACTTAAAATAAAAAATAATAACACAAGACAACAGGTAATAATAAAAAAATAACAACAACAATTAAACATGAACAAAAAAAGAAAAATAATAATAATGATAAATAGGTATTATACACAAATACACTGTATAACTATTGTTAGGTTTGTTCTATAATTTGGAGCATGACATTCATTCGTAATTTTTTTTTAACTGTATTGATGTTAGTTTCTTTCGGATTTACATTTCTTAAATAATCGTATGTATTGTAGATCACGGGTGTTAAATACCTTCTGGTTCTTTTCCCATAATAATTTTTAACTAATGGTACAGAAAATTTACCTTTTCTACTATTTTTTGTATTGTATTTATGTATTTTTTGTGTTTTGAAATCAGTGCTATGGAATTGCTCAATCGCTATTAAATATTCTGCTTTAAGTTGAACAGGTAATATCTTACATATCTTAAATAATTGGTCATAGTTAGGTTTACATTTTTGTCTTACTTTCTTATTCACTAGGTATTTTAAGAGTCTTATTTGTAATTGCTTAATGTAATCAAGCTGTGTCTTAAATGTAAAGCCATAGCTACTAAGACCATAAGATACCACTGAATCAGCAAGTGCGTAGTATAATATGTACAATATTCTCTTATTAAGAAAACCAGATAGGTGATAAAATCTACCCAGAATTGTTCTTAATTTACTGCAAACCTCAGACGTGTGATATTTCCAATTTAAATTACTGTCCACTGTCAACCCAAGGTACTTGTATTTGTCTACTTTTTCTATATTAACACATCGACACAGAGCTTTATTTTTGTGTAAGCATTCGTATGTATGGCCCAATATGTTTATATTTTTTAACTCGTCTTTAGACTTACTATACGGCGAACAAATAAGCATCACATTAGTTTTTTTTAAATTGATTATTATACCATTGTCATGCGCCCATTTTGTAATATTTTCAAAATCGGCCTGTATGTTATTTTGCGCGATACTAATATTTTTAGATGAGTATAATAGACACATATCATCTGCATACATATACACTTCACTATGCTGTATTACATTTGCGACGCTGTTTACATGCATTATGTATCCAAGCAAGTAGGTATCCATGCATTATGGATACCTACTTGCTGCAATTGACAGACACATGCACCCACTTGAATATTAACTATTTTTTTTTATATTGGCAGACGTATATGTATTTGTGTGTAAAGTGTGTCTTTCAATGTTAGCAATAAATTTTCTTTTCTTTTTCTTTCTTTTCTATAAATTAAATATGTATTACTCGCCAAATACAGTTTGATTGGGATATTGGGTCAAGATTTGCGCTTAGTTTCCTTGAAGTAATGCTTCCATGTTTATTTGCGTTCACTGATTAAAATGTATTGTGACGTATCCGTTCTTCTCACAAATACTCGACCATTTCTGACCCAGACGTATTTGTATTCCATTATATCGTTGGTGGATATGCACCAACATATCTACCAACAAATCCACCAACATATCCACCAACAAATCCACCAACAAATCCACCAACATATCCACCAACACATCCACCAACAAATCCACCAACAATTCCACCAACATATCCAGCCACAATATCACAAACAAATCCACCAACATATCCACCAACAAATCCACCAACAAATCTACCAACAAATCCACCAACAAATCCACCAACAAATCCACCAACAAATCCGCCAACAAATCGACCAACATATCTACCAACAAATCTACCAACTAATCCACCAACATATCCACCAACTAATCCAGCAACAATTCCACCATCATATCCACCAACAAATCCACCAACAAATCCACCAACTAATCCAGCAACAATTCCACCAACATATTATTTGCATAATGTGGTCCGATTATTATGCTATAAATTAAATATGTATTACTCGCCAAATACCTAACGAAAGCCATATCCACCAACAAATCCAACAACAAATCCACCTACAAATCCACCAACAATTCCACCAACATATCCAGCCACAATTCCACCAACAACTTCACCAACAAATCCACCAACATATCCACCAACAAATCCACCAACAAATCCACCAACAAATCCACCAACATATCCACCAACAAATCCACCAACATATCCACCAACAAATCCACCAACAAATCCACCAACAAATCCACCAACATATCCACCAACAAATCCACCAACAAATCCACCAACAAATCCATTAACAAATCCACCAACATATCCACCAACATATCCACCAGCAAATCCGCCAACAAATCGACCAACATATCCACCAACAAATCCACCAACAAATCCACCAACATATCCACCAACAAATCCACCAACAAATCCACCAACAAATCCACCAACTAATCCAGCAACAATTCCACCAACATATTATTTGCATAATGTGGTCCGATTATTATGCTATAAATTAAATATGTATTACTCGCCAAATACCTAACGAAAGCCATATCCACCAACAAATCCAACAACAAATCCACCTACAAATCCACCAACAAATCCACCAACATATCCAGCCACAATTCCACCAACAACTCCACCAACAAATCCACCAACATATCCACCAACAAATCCACCAACATATCCACCAACAAATCCACCAACATATCCACCAACAAATCCACCAACAAATCCACCAACAAATCCACCAACATATCCACCAACAAATCCACCAACAAATCCACCAACAAATCCACCAACATATCCACCAACAAATCCACCATTATATCCACCAACAAATCCACCAACAAATCCACCAACAAATCCACCAACATATCCACCAACATATCCACCAGCAAATCCGCCAACAAATCGACCAACATATCCACCAACAAATCTACCAACATATCTACCTAACAAATCCACCAACATATCCACCAACATATCCACCAACAAATCCGCCAACAAATCCACCAACATATCTACCAACATATCCACCAACTAATCCAGCAACAATTCCACCATCATATCCACCAACAAATCCACCAACTAATCCAGCAACAATTCCACCAACATATTATTTGCATAATGTGGTCCGATTATTATGCTATAAATTAAATATGTATTACTCGCCAAATACCTAACGAAAGCCATATCCACCAACAAATCCAACAACAAATCCACCTACAAATCCACCAACAATTCCACCAACATATCCAGCCACAATTCCACCAACAACTCCACCAACAAATCCACCAACATATCCACCAACAAATCCACCAACAAATCCACCACAAATCCACCAACATATCCACCAACAAATCCACCAACATATCCACCAACAAATCCACCAACAAATCCACCAACAAATCCACCAACATATCCACCAACATATCCACCAGCAAATCCGCCAACAAATCGACCAACATATCTACCAACAAATCTACCAACATATCTACCTAACAAATCCACCAACATATCCACCAACAAATCCGCCAACAAATCGACCAACATATCTACCAACAAATCTACCAACTAATCCACCAACAACTCCACCAACAAATCCACCAACATATTTACCCAACAAATCCACCAACAAATCCACCAACATATCCACCAACATATTATTTGCATAATGTGGTCCGATTATTATTCTATTAATAAAAATAAGTCGGGTTTTCCTTCCTGACGCTATAACTCCAGAACGCACGAACCGATTTCCACGGTTTTGCATTCGTTGGAGAGGTCTCGGGCTCCGTGAGGTTTATAGCAAAGAAAATTTATAAAATTTAACGCGGGTAACACCGCGGGGCACAGCTAGTTATTCTATAAATTAAATATGTATTACTCGCCAAATACAGTTTGATTGGGATATTGGGTCAAGATTTGCGCTTAGTTTCCTTGAAGTAATGCTTCCATGTTTATTTGCGTTCACTGATTAAAATGTATTGTGACGTATCCGTTCTTCTCACAAATACTCGACCATTTCTGACCCAGACGTATTTGTATTCCATTATATCCTTGGTGGATATGCACCATCATATCCACCAACAAATCCACCAACATATCCACCAACAAATCCACCAACAAATCCACCAACATATCCACCAACAAATCCACCAACAATTCCACCAACATATCCAGCCACAATATCACCAACAAATCCACCAACATATCCACCAACAAATCCACCAACAAATCCACCAACAAATCCACCAACAAATCCACCAACATATCCACCAACAAATCCACCAACATATCCACCAACAAATCCACCAACAAATCCACCAACAAATCCACCAACATATCCACCAACATATCCACCAGCAAATCCGCCAACAAATCGACCAACATATCCACCAACAAATCCACCAACAAATCCACCAACAAATCCACCAACAAATCCACCAACAAATCCACCAACAAATCCACCAACATATCCACCAACATATCCACCAGCAAATCCGCCAACAAATCGACCAACATATCCACCAACAAATCTACCAACATATCTACCTAACAAATCCACCAACATATCCACCAACATATCCACCAACAAATCCGCCAACAAATCCACCAACATATCTACCAACATATCCACCAACTAATCCAGCAACAATTCCACCATCATATCCACCAACAAATCCACCAACTAATCCAGCAACAATTCCACCAACATATTATTTGCATAATGTGGTCCGATTATTATGCTATAAATTAAATATGTATTACTCGCCAAATACCTAACGAAAGCCATATCCACCAACAAATCCAACAACAAATCCACCTACAAATCCACCAACAATTCCACCAACATATCCAGCCACAATTCCACCAACAACTCCACCAACAAATCCACCAACATATCCACCAACAAATCCACCAACAAATCCACCACAAATCCACCAACATATCCACCAACAAATCCACCAACATATCCACCAACAAATCCACCAACAAATCCACCAACAAATCCACCAACATATCCACCAACATATCCACCAGCAAATCCGCCAACAAATCGACCAACATATCTACCAACAAATCTACCAACATATCTACCTAACAAATCCACCAACATATCCACCAACAAATCCGCCAACAAATCGACCAACCTATCTACCAACAAATCTACCAACTAATCCACCAACATATCCACCAACAAATCCACCAACATATTTACCCAACAAATCCACCAACAAATCCACCAACATATCCACCAACATATTATTTGCATAATGTGGTCCGATTATTATTCTATTAATAAAAATAAGTCGGGTTTTCCTTCCTGACGCTATAACTCCAGAACGCACGAACCGATTTCCACGGTTTTGCATTCGTTGGAGAGGTCTCGGGCTCCGTGAGGTTTATAGCAAAGAAAATTTATAAAATTTAACGCGGGTAACACCGCGGGGCACAGCTAGTTATTCTATAAATTAAATATGTATTACTCGCCAAATACAGTTTGATTGGGATATTGGGTCAAGATTTGCGCTTAGTTTCCTTGAAGTAATGCTTCCATGTTTATTTGCGTTCACTGATTAAAATGTATTGTGACGTATCCGTTCTTCTCACAAATACTCGACCATTTCTGACCCAGACGTATTTGTATTCCATTATATCCTTGGTGGATATGCACCAACATATCCACCAACAAATCCACCAACATATCCACCAGCAAATCCACCAACAAATCCACCAACATATCCACCAACACATCCACCAACAAATCCACCAACAATTCCACCAACAAATCCACCAACATATCCACCAACAAATCCACCAACAAATCCACCAACAAATCCACCAACAAATCCACCAACATATCCACCAACAAATCCACCAACATATCCACCAACAAATCCACCAACAAATCCACCAACAAATCCACCAACATATCCACCAACATATCCACCAGCAAATCCGCCAACAAATCGACCAACATATCCACCAACAAATCCACCAACAAATCCACCAACATATCCACCAACAAATCCACCAACAAATCCACCAACATATCCACCAACAAATCCACCAACAATGTTTAAAACTGCTAAAACTATTGACACATTACGGAAACGCTGGCGTCAATTCCTTATAGGTACGCAGCTAAAGTTTAGTCATATAAACCAAAATAATTCAATAATTTAAATTTTACAATAAGTTCCAATTTAGCTTCAGTATGTGAATGTGTGAGAATGTGTGTGTGTGTGTGTGTGTATGTGTGTGTGTGTGTGTGTGTGTATTATATTTATCTTGTTTACTATTATTTGATGCAATTTATAAGTACGATTGTTAGCTATCGACTGAAGTATATTTGCAATGGGTTACGGTATATTGACAGCGAATCGGAGCAGTATGATTTTATTTTATTTTATGTTGATTTTATTGTAATATCGTTAATTTAGATTTTTTGTTTCTTTCTTTTAAACCGTATTCTTTTATTTTGTTCTATATATATAATTTTTAAGAAACGTATTGTCTTATGTCTTATGTATGTAATTTATGTAGCACATTTGTGACTCACTGTGGTAGGTAGCTGAAAATCAGCGTTACAGCCATATTGTGGTTGTAACATCATGCTGAGCTGCTAGCAATTTGAGCGCACTAAATCTGTTTTAGTAACAACAATAGAGTATTTTGTATGATATTTATATTGTTTGTTGCCATTGTTACTCTGTGTCTTTTTGTATCTTTATTATGTGTGCTCAATAAATACTTTTTTCTTCTTTCTTCTTCTTCTTCTTCAACAAATCCACCAACAAATCCAGCAACAATTCCACCAACATATTATTTGCATAATGTGGTCCGATTATTATGCTATAAATTAAATATGTATAACACGCCAAATACCTAACGAAAGCCATATCCACCAACAAATCCAACAACAAATCCACCTACAAATCCACCAACAATTCCACCAACATATCCAGCCACAATTCCACCAACAACTCCACCAACAAATCCACCAACATATCCACCAACAAATCCACCAACAAATCCACCAACATATCCACCAACAAATCCACCAACATATCCACCAACAAATCCACCAACAAATCCACCAACAAATCCACCAACATATCCACCAACATATCCACCAGCAAATCCGCCAACAAATCGACCAACATATCCACCAACAAATCTACCAACATATCTACCTAACAAATCCACCAACATATCCACCAACATATCCACCAACAAATCCGCCAACAAATCGACCAACATATCTACCAACAAATCTACCAACTAATCCACCAACATATCCACCAACTAATCCAGCAACAATTCCACCATCATATCCACCAAGATATTATTTGCATAATGTGGTCCGATTATTATGCTATAAATTAAATATGTATTACTCGCCAAATACCTAACGAAAGTCATATCCACCAACAAATCCAACAACATATCCAACAACAAATCCACCAACAAATCCACCAACAAATCCACCAACAAATCCACCAACATATCCACCAACAAATCCACCAACAAATCCACCAACATATCCACCAACAAATCCACCAACAAATCCACCAACATATCCACCAACAAATCCACCAACAAATCCACCAACAATTCCACCAACTAATCCAGCAACAATTCCACCATCATATCCACCAACATATTATTAGCATAATGTGGTCCGATTATTATGCTACAAATTAAATATGTATTACTCGCCAAATACCTAACGAAAGCCATATCCACCAACAAATCCAACAACAAATCCACCAACAAATCCACCAACAAATCCACCAACAAATCCACCAACAAATCCACCAACAAATCCACCAACTTATCCACCAACAAATCCACCAACAAATCCACCAACATATCCACCAACAAATCCACCAACAAATCCACCAACTAATCCAGCAACAATTCCACCAACATATCCACCAACAAATCCACCAACAAATCCACCACCATATCCACCAACAAATCCACCAACAAATCCACCAACATATCCACCAACAAATCCACCAACTAATCCAGCAACAATTCCACCAACATATTATTTGCATAATGTGGTCCGATTATTATGCTACAAATTAAATATGTATTACTCGCCAAATACCTAACGAAAGCCATATCCACCAACAAATCCAACAACAAATCCACCTACAAATCCACCAACATATCCACCAACATATTATTTGCATAATGTGGTCCGATTATTATTCTATAATTAAAATAAGTCGGGTTTTCCTTCCTGACGCTTTAACTCCAGAACGCACGAACCGATTTCCACGGTTTTGCATTCGTTGGAGAGGTCTCGGGCTCGGTGAGGTTTATAGCAAAGAAAATTTATAAAATTTAACGCGGGTAACACCGGGGGCACAGCTAGTTATTCTATAAATTAAATATGCATTACTCGCCAAATACAGTTTGATTGGGATATTGGGTCAAGATTTGCGCTTAGTTTCCTTGAAGTAATGCTTCCATGTTTATTTGCGTTCACTGATTAAAATGTATTGTGACGTATTCGTTTTTCTCACAAATACTCGAATATTTCTGACCCAGAAGTATTTGTATTCCATTATGTCCACCAACATATCCACCAACATATCCACCAACATATCCACCAACAAATCTACCAACATATCTACCAACAAATCCACCAACAAATCCACCAACATATCCACCAACACATCCACCAACAAATCCACCAACAATTGCACCAACATATCCAGCCTCAATTCCACCAACAAATCCACCAACATATCCACCAACAAATCCACCAACAAATCCACCAACATATCCACAAACAAATCCACCCACAAATCCACCAACAAATCCACCAACATATGCACCAACAAATCCACCAACATATCCACCAACAAATCCACCAACAAATCCACCAACTTATCCACCAACAAATCCACCAACAAATCCACCAACAAATCCACCAACATATCCACCATCAAATCCACCAACAAATCCACCAACTAATCCAGCAACAATTCCACCAACATATTATTTGCATAATGTGGTCCGATTATTATGCTATAAATTAAATATGTATTACTCGCCAAATACCTAACGAAAGCCATATCCACCAACAAATCCAACAACAAATCCACCTACAAATCCACCAACAATTCCACTAACATATCCAGCCACAATTCCACCAACAACTCCACCAACAAATCCACCAACATATCCACCATCAAATCCACCAACATATCCACCAACAAATCCACCAACAAATCCACCAACAAATCCACCAACAAACCCACCAACATATCCACCAACATATCCACCAACAAATCCACCAACAAATCCACCAACAAATCCACCAACATATCCACCAACAGATCCACCAACTAATCCAGCAACAATTCCACCAACATATCCACCAACATATTATTTGCATAATGTGGTCCGATTATTATGCTATAAACTAAATATGTATAACTCGCCAAATACCTAACGAAAGCCATATCCACCAACAAATCCAACAACATATCCAACAACAAAACCACCAACAAATCCACCAACAATTCCACCAACATATCCAGCCACAATTCCACCAACAACTCCACCAACAAATCCACCAACATATTTACCAACAAATCCACCAACTAATCCAGCAACAATTCCACCATCATATCCACCAACATATTATTTGCATAATGTGGTCCGATTATTATGCTACAAATTAAATATGTATTACTCGCCAAATACCTAACGAAAGCCATATCCACCAACAAATCCAACAACATATCCAACAACAAATCCACCAACAAATCCACCAACAAATCCACCAACAAATCCACCAACAAATCCACCAACATATCCACCAACAAATCCACCAACAAATCCACCAACATATCCACCAACAAATCCACCAACAAATCCACCAACATATCCACCAACAAATCCACCAACAAATCCACCAACTAATCCAGCAACAATTCCACCAACATATTATTTGCATAATGTGGTCCGATTATTATGCTATAAATTAAATATGTATTACTCGCCAAATACCTAACGAAAGCCATATCCACCAACAAATCCAACAACAAATCCACCTACAAATCCACCAACATATCCACCAACATATTATTTGCATAATGTGGTCCGATTATTATTCTATAAATAAAAATAAGTCGGGTTTTCCTTCCTGACGCTATAACTCCAGAACGCACGAACCGATTTCCACGGTTTTGCATTCGTTGGAGAGGTCTCGGGCTCGGTGAGCTTTATAGCAAAGAAAATTTATAAAATTTAACGCGGGTAAAACCGGGGGCACAGCTAGTTATTCTATAAATTAAATATGCATTACTCGCCAAATACAGTTTGATTGGGATATTGGGTCAAGATTTGCGCTTAGTTTCCTTGAAGTAATGCTTCCATGTTTATTTGCGTTCACTGATTAAAATGTATTGTGACGTATTCGTTTTTCTCACAAATACTCGACCATTTCTGACCCAGACGTATTTGTATTCCATTATGTCCACCAACATATCCACCAACATATCCACTAACATATCCACCAACAAATCTACCAACATATCTACCAACAAATCCACCAACAAATCCACCAACATATCCACCAACACATCCACCAACAAATCCACCAACAATTCCACCAACATATCCAGCCACAATTCCACCAACTTATCCACCAACAAATCCACCAACAAATCCACCAACATATCCACCAACATATCCACAAACAAATCCACCCACAAATCCACCAACAAATCCACCAACATATGCACCAACAAATCCACCAACATATCCACCAACAAATCCACCAACAAATCCACCAACTTATCCACCAACAAATCCACCAACAAATCCACCAACATATCCACCAACAAATCCACCAACAAATCCACCAACTAATCCAGCAACAATTCCACCAACATATTATTTGCATAATGTGGTCCGATTATCTATATATATAAAAATCAATGCCACTTTTCGTTGTAATGTTATAACTCAACAACGCCTTTACCTATTTGGCTAATTTTGGTCTTGAATTATTCGTGGAAGTCCAGGGAAGGTTTGTACGTAGAGAAAATTTAAAAAAAGTCTTGAAATATTAAATAAAATATTTTTTTGTTTGAATAAATGAACTTAATAATCATTTATACGTAGCGAAGCACGTACCGGGCCGCTAGTTATGCTATAAATTAAATATGTATTACTCGCCAAATACCTAACGAAAGCCATATCCACCAACAAATCCAACAACAAATCCACCTACAAATCCACCAACAATTCCACTAACATATCCAGCCACAATTCCACCAACAACTCCACCAACAAATCCACCAACATATCCACCAACAAATCCACCAACAAATCCACCAACATATCCACCAACAAATCCACCAACATATCCACCAACAAATCCACCAACAAATCCACCAACAAATCCACCAACATATCCACCAACATATCCACCAGCAAATCCGCCAACAAATCGACCAACATATCTACCAACAAATCTACCAACATATCTACCTAACAAATCCACCAACATATCCACCAACATATCCACCAACAAATCCGCCAACAAATCGACCAACATATCTACCAACAAATCTACCAACTAATCCACCAACATATCCACCAACAAATCCACCAACATATCTACCCAACAAATCCACCAATATATCCACCAACATATTATTTGCATAATGTGGTCCGATTATTATTCGATAAATAAAAATAAGTCTGGTTTTCCTTCCTGACGCTATAACTCCAGAACGCACGAACCAATTTCCACGGTTTTGCATTCGTTGGAGAGGTCTCGGGCTCCGTGAGGTTTATAGCAAAGAAAATTTATAAAATTTAACGCGGGTAACACCGCGGGGCACAGCTAGTTATTCTATTCTACTCGCCAAATACAGTTTGATTGGGATATTGGGTCAAGATTTGCGCTTAGTTTCCTTGAAGTAATGCTTCCATGTTTATTTGCGTTCACTGATTAAAATGTATTGTGACGTATCCGTTCTTCTCACAAATACTCGACCATTTCTGACCCAGACGTATTTGTATTCCATTATATCCTTTGTGGATATCCACCAACAAATCCACCAACATATCCACCAACTATTCCACCAACAAATCCACCAACATATCCACCAACACATCCACCAACAAATCCACCAACAATTCCACCAACATATCCAGCCACAATTCCACCAACAAATCCACCAACAAATCCACCAACAAATCCACCAACATATCCACCAACAAATCCACCAACAACTCCACCAACAAATCCACCAACATATGCACCAACAAATCCACCAACTAATCCAGCAACAATTCCACCATCATATCCACCAACATATTATTTGCATAATGTGGTCCGATTATTATGCTATAAATTAAATATGTATTACTCGCCAAATACCTAACGAAAGCCATATCCACCAACAAATCCAACAACATATCCAACAACAAATCCACCAACGAATCCACCAACAAATCCACCAACAAATCCACCAACAAATCCACCAAAATATCCACCAACAAATCCACCAACAAATCCACCAACATATCCACCAACAAATCCACCAACAAATCCACCAACATATCCACCAACAAATCCACCAACAAATCCACCAACTAATCCAGCAACAATTCCACCAACATATTATTTGCATAATGTGGTCCGATTATTATGCTATAAATTAAATATGTATTACTCGCCAAATACCTAACGAAAGCCATATCCACCAACAAATCCAACAACAAATCCACCTACAAATCCACCAACAATTCCACCAACATATCCACCAACAAATCCACCAACAAATCGACCAACATATCCACCAACATATCCACCAGCAAATCCGCCAACAAATCGACCAACATATCTACCAACAAATCTACCAACATATCTACCTAACAAATCCACCAACATATCCACCAACATATCCACCAACAAATCCGCCAACAAATCGACCAACATATCTACCAACAAATCTACCAACTAATCCACCAACATATCCACCAACTAATCCACCAACATATCTACCCAACAAATCCACCAACAAATCCACCAACATATCCACCAACATATTATTTGCATAATGTGGTCCGATTATTATTCTATAAATAAAAATAAGTCGGGTTTTCCTTCCTGACGCTATAACTCCAGAACGCACGAACCGATTTCCACGGTTTTGCATTCGTTGGAGAGGTCTCGGGCTCCGTGAGGTTTATAGCAAAGAAAATTTATAAAATTTGACGCGGGTAACACTGCGGGGCACAGCTAGTTATTCTATAAATTAAATATGTATTACTCGCCAAATACAGTTTGATTGGGATATTGGGTCAAGATTTACGCTTAGTTTCCTTGAAGTAATGCTTCCATGTTTATTTATTTTATTTTATTTATTTAAAAACTTCTTGCGCAGAATTGCACAAAGGCGGACTTAATGCCAAAGGCATTCTCTAACAGTCAACCTTGGGGTGATGCAGAGAAAACATGGTAGGTGCACTGAGTGTAAAAATATTGTAGATGAGAAGATATTTATATAAGGTACATATAAATTAAACAGATACATATCATATATATATATATATATATATATACTTACATACTATAAAATATATAAACTAATATATATATATATATATATATATATATACACACATCAACAAAGTCTAGGGATACGTTATTTTGAAATCAAACATGGCTTTATTGTTTAAAACCTATTTAGTTTCCTTAAAAAGTTTATTTACAGATTTAAACCTTGTCTATTCTTTATTCAAAATTTAAAAATTAAAATGAGAAACAAATGAAAACACGCAAAGCACAGCGCAATCTTGAGTTGTATCTAATTTCAAGAAGTTGCATTAAAATTTTTTTTGCGTGTTAATTGAAGAAAACCTGATAAATTGTTTTATTTTCTTTTCTCAATTGGTTGTGTAAGCTTTTTAGCGTCATGCCACGCCATCATTTGAGTCGAGATGAAATGTTACGGGCAGTTGGCATGTTACAAAACGGTGCTATTCAACGCGTCGTTGCTGAGTCTCTGGGCACAAGCCAAAATGTGGTATCCAGGCTGTGGTCACGTTATCGCGCTACTGGAGATGTGGCAGAACGGCACACAGGTAGATATCGTGTTACCACTCAGAGACAGGATCGATTTCTCCAAATGACCGCCAGAAGACTACCCAATATCACAGCGATGCAACTAGTGCAAAGGCTCCAGGAGGGTCAGCAGCTGCTGGTGAGCGACCAAACCGTGCGAAGGAGGCTGCATGAAGTTGGTCTTCATGCTCGCAGACCGCTACGAGTCCCAGCGCTGCGACGTGGCAATCGCGGTAGGCGACTTTTATGGGCTCAAGAACATTTGACATGGAGTGATCAACAATGGTCATTGGTGCTGTTCACTGATGAGTCCCGCTATGGATTTCATCCAGATTCGAGACGAACACGCGTTTGGAGAACTCCAGGCAGGGTCAGCCGTCTCCGACATCCACAGGAGGTCCACTCTTACCAAGGCGGGACAATTATGGTGTGGGCAGGAATACGAATCGGCGGACGAACCCAACTCATTTGGATTCAGGGCAGCATGACTGCCCATAGATACCGTGAGGAGGTAGTAGAACGTGTCATTGTCCCGCTCAGGGCCCTAACGGGGCAAGAATTTCAGCTCATGCATGACAATGCACCTTCCCATACAGCGCGGCTGGTGAGGGCCGCCCTTCGAGAACACGATGTTCAGGTATTAGATTGGCCTCCACAGTCGCCAGACTTAAACCCAATTGAACACGCCTGGGACATGTTACAGCGAAGAGCATTGAGGGATTTTCCGCCCAACTTGACAACAGAAGAACAACTTTTCGAACATTTAAAAAGAACTTGGGACTGCATACCCCAGCAAGACATTGACACCTTAATTTTAAGTATGGAAAATCGTTGCCGCTGTGTGATTAATGTTAGAGGAGGAAATACCGATTACTGATTATCAGATTTGGTAAGATTTTTATTCATTTAATTCGATTGAATAATTTTATAAGAATAAAATGTTTTTGTTCACTCAGTAATTTTCTATGGCTTAATTAATTTAAGACTTTTATTAATTAGAAAAACAAAATCGCATCGTGTTGTTAATGTTTAAATATCGGCCATGAAATTATCTTTAATTCTTCCATTTACAGTCATAACAAAATGTTTATAGTTTTCTAGATAATCAATGAAATGTTCAATATCCCTAGATTGTGTTGATGTGTGTATATATATATATATATATATATATATATATATATATATATATACATAACTAAATAGCATAAATAAATTGTATAATAAATAATGCAACAGTAATACTTCTAAATACTAACCTATTTTTAAAAGATATGCGCGACTTTTCTGTTTAAACGAGTAACGAGTCTTTGCCATCCTGATTTCCGGTGGAAGGGAGTTCCAAAGAAGAATGGATTGTACGAAGAAAGAGGTGTGAATGAAATTAGAATGATGAGAGGGGCACTGAAGAAGTCTGTTATGTGAAGAACGAAGATATTTACTGTGATTGCTGTGTAAATATTGAAGCTTTGAAGTTCGATACGAGGGAGAAGAGGGAGAATCAAGTAAAGAGTAAAGAGTAGTTAACGCTCTTAGAGATCTACGCTTCCGAATAGGCAACCAATTAAGTTGAGGGCGATAATTAGACACATGGTCGTATTTTCGGAGATTGAAAACGAATTTAATGCAGTTATTTAGAAGTCGGTCAAGTTTATTAAGGTGATCTGCATTCAGGTCAAAGTAGCACACATCACCATAGTCGATGATAGGGAATATTAAGGCCTGCACGAGCAACACTTTTGTTCCAGATGGGAGAAAGTGTCTAAGACGATAGAGAGACCGTAACGTATTTGTGACCCTCTGGCTAACACTACTTATTTGATTCTGCCAACTTAGTGTTGAATCAATGTGCAGACCTAGGTTTTTAACATTTTGGCTTATTGGTATGGCAGAATTATTAAATTTTATATGCGGTAGGTCTTCAACATTAAATCTGCTCATCGTTTATTTGCGTTCACTGATTAAAATGTATTGTGACGTATCCGTTTTTCTCACAAATACTCGACCATTTCTGACCCAGACGTATTTGTATTCCATTATATCCTTGGTGGATATCCACCAACAAATCCACCAACATATCCACCAACAAATCCACCAACAAATCCACCAACATATCCACCAACAAATCCACCAACAAATCCACCAACAAATCCACCAACAATTCCACCAACATATCCAGCCACAATTCCACCAACAAATCCACCAACATATCCACCAACAAATCCACCAACAAATCCACCAACATATCCACCGACAAATCCACCAACATATCCACCAACAAATCCACCAACAAATCTACCAACAAATCCACCAACAAATCCACCAACATATCCACCAACAAATCCACCAACAAATCCACCAACATATCCACCAACAAATCCACCAACAAACCCACCAACATATCCACCAACAAATCCACCAACAAATCCACCAACTAATCCAGCAACAATTCCACCAACATATCCACCACCATATTATTTGCATAATGTGGTCCGATTATTATGCTATAAATTAAATATGTATTACCCGCCAAATACCTAACGAAAGCCATATCCACCAACAAATCCAACAACATATCCAACAACAAATCCACCAACAATTCCACCAACATATCCAGCCACAATTCCACCAACAACTCCACCAACAAATCCACCAACATATCCACCAACAAATCCACCAACTAATCCATCAACAATTCCACCATCATATCCACCAACATATTATTTGCATAATGTGGTCCGATTATTATGCTATAAATTAAATATGTATTACTCGCCAAATACCTAACGAAAGCCATATCCACCAACAAATCCACCAACAAATCCAACAACATATCCAACAACAAATCCACCAACAATTCCACCAACATATCCAGCCACAATTCCACCAACAAATCCACCAACATATCCACCAACAAATCCACCAACAAATCCACCAACATATCCACCGACAAATCCACCAACATATCCACCAACAAATCCACCAACAAATCTACCAACAAATCCACCAACAAATCCACCAACATATCCAGCCACAATTCCACCAACAACTCCACCAACAAATCCACCAACATATCCACCAACAAATCCACCAACTAATCCAGCAACAATTCCACCATCATATCCACCAACATATTATTTGCATAATGTGGTCCGATTATTATGCTATAAATTAAATATGTATAACTCGCCAAATACCTAACGAAAGCCATATCCACCAACAAATCCAACAACATATCCAACAAATCCACCAACAATTCCACCAACATATCCAGCCACAATTCCACCAACAACTCCACCAACAAATCCACCAACATATCCACCAACAAATCCACCAACTAATCCAGCAACAATTCCACCATCATATCCACCAACATATTATTTGCATAATGTGGTCCGATTATTATGCTATAAATTAAATATGTATTGCTCGCCAAATACCTAACGAAAGCCATATCCACCAACAAATCCACCAACAAATCCAACAACATATCCAACAACAAATCCACCAACATATCCAGGCACAATTCCACCAACAAATCCACCAACATATCCACCAACAAATCCACCAACAAATCCACCAACAAATCCACCAACAAATCCACCAACAAATCCACCAACTAATCCAGCAACAATTCCACCAACATATCCACCAACATATTATTTGCATAATGTGGTCCGATTATTATGGTATAAATTAAATATGTATTACTCGCCAAATACCTAACGAAAGCTCTTGCCCGAAAGTTCAAGAAACTGTATATTTTATCATAATTATATATTATTTTAATAACATCAATGTCACGGTGAATTATTTTCGTTGCACTTTATAGCATAAAACATCCCTCGGCGAATGACATGAACATGGCAATTTAGACCCAAACTTCACGTTATAATGTCTTCTTTTAAAAGGTGAACCTGAGCGGTATTCCGTTGTGTCAGTTTGATTGGGATATTGGGTCAAGATTTGCGCTTAATTTCCTTGAAGTAATGCTTCCATGTTTATTTGCGTTCACTGGTGCCTTCTGAAATACAGTTACAGAATCTTGGTTATATTTCTTTACGAGACTCCTTTCTGTAGCTTTAGGTACATACGCTATGTAACATCTCGTCCCAAATACCTACATTACATATTTCCTATCAGTAATATAGTACATTACTTTATATATTTCCCTATGCTTGAGACACTCAAGCATAGGGAAATAGATAATGTCTGTGGTCTACAGTCTAAAGTCTTCTTTTTTTTAAATTCAGTTTAACGGCTCTGGCTTCTTCGGCCTTATGAGCCTTCAGTAAAATATATTTTGATTGCATTTATTTTCGTCATTTGTCAATGACAAGCTTCGAGCATTGTCAAGTCCGTCACATTCAAGTCATACATAGTCCTTGTCCAGTATAGCAGTGGAGACTTTACTAGATTTTATCCATATAGTTATATGGAGTTTTAGATTAAACACAGAAAATCTCAATTCACGGCAATATGGCACTTTCCTCCACTTGTGTACGTTGTCGAAGATGTTATGTCTAAAAATCCATCATATTTACGCATAAAAACTTGAACACCAGTTTTTGAAAATGAAACATTGGCGCCAAAACTCCCTAAACACCTCGACCATTGTGTGTTGCCCACAGAGTACATTATATTTGGTGTTGCCAGTGACGACTTACGGAACGAGACGAGTGGTCGCTAACTAAGGGCGTCAGAAGGAGGCTCAAGGTCATCCAAAGAGCAATGGAGAGGCCTATGCTTCGTGTATCTCTGCGATAACGAATTCAAAATAGTAACAAATCAAAGCAACCGAAATGGCATGACGAAATTCCAAACTTAAGAGGCAGTTGGCAGGGCACACAACTCGCAGGATTGACGGCCGCTGAGGCAGCAAAAGGTTCTCAAGTGGCGACCACGAACTGGAAGACGAAGTGTGGGCGGATCGACAATCTTGCTAGCATTGCGGGAAACAGCTGAATGCGATTGGGGAGGCCTTTATTCAGGTATATAGGTAACGACGCGTTAGAACCTCTCGACCTATTATTTATTTATTTATTAGAAACAAACAGACCCTTCCCACAAAAAGATTTCTAGAAAAAGATCTCTGTTGTAAATCAGTCGTTCTTGCAAAGTCTATAGATAAAATTTTGGATACGTTTTTTCCTGGAAAAACTAATAACAAAACACTTTTCTGGGTTTAAATATAAACTATTGGCGTGATAGAAAGTTTCAAATACTTGCAGATCTTTTTGTAATAAGTTGCAATCGTCTATACTTCTAACAATTCGAAAGATTTTTGTGTCATCCGCATAAAGTAATTGATTGGAATAAGACATATTGTTAGATTGTTAAAGTGGACGCACATCTACTGATCAACATTATTGGATGAATACCATCGGGTCCTGCGCCATTTGTATCGATTGACTAAAGATTCCTATGCACAAGTTCTTGCCTAAATAAAATTGTGTCCATGTCAAACATGGCCTCAGTACACTCGGTGGTAGATTCAGTAACTCGAAAAAAGCCTTGCTATGTACCCCAAAAGCCGAATGAAAGTGTTCGTTGAATAATTCACAGATGTGTTCCCCATCAGCAGCTGACACTCCTTTATAACACATTAGTTGTGGAAGACCACTATTAGTATAAACAGACTTAATATAAGTCCAGAACAATTTTGGGTGTGTATTTATTTTAGATTCTGATAAATTCATATAGTTTGTTACCAACTTCCGGACCTGCGTACACTCAACCACATTAATAACAAATAATTATAACAACTTCCGCTTGTCAACTTCCGGAGCACTAATTATTAATTTAGGATAGTATTAATATTGATTGTTTGTTTTAATTAATAATAATGTTTATTGATACATCTTCAGCACAAATTATAATAATTAATATACAACACTAAATATTTGATTGCATAACCGAGTGTACGACACGACGTTGTTGACATGAAGTAACTGATTTGTCTATAAAAAGCAGATGTCTCACACAGGTGGACACAGTCGTTTTGTATCCGTCACCTAGCAAAGTAGTAAGGGGAACCTCTGCCCGATTGTATACCGATATTATATTGGATAAGGAGCAACTGGGGTTTTATTTTACTCGGACTATCCTGATTACCCACCTTTTTACAAGTTATTATAACACTCACTTTCTAATCTGGCCACTTTTTAGGGTTCCGTAGCCAAATGGCAAAAAATGGAACCCTTATAGATTCGTCATGTCTGTCTGTCTGTCCGTCCGTATGTCACAGCCACTATTTTCCGAAACTATAAGATCTGTACTGTTGAAACTTGATAAGTAGATGTATTAGGTGAACTTCATGAAGGTTTTTACACAAACATGAAAAAGAACAATAATTTTGAGGGGTCCATACATAGAACTGAACTTTTTCATCGTTCCCATACATGTGGTGTGTCTATGGATAGGTCTTCAAAAATGATATTGAGGTTTTTAATATATATTTTTTTCTAAACTGAATAGTTTGCGCGAGAGACACTTCCAAAGTGGCGAAATGAGTGCCCCCCCCCCCCTGTAACTTCTAAAATAGGAAATGATAAAACTAAAAAATATATGATGTACACCATGTAAACTAACAACGAAAATTGGTTTGAACGAGATCTAGCAAGTAGTTTTTTTAATACGTCATAAATTGTAAACCGCAATTTGCTTTCATTTAATCAACGGAAATACTTGCTGCTACGGAACCCTTCATGGGCGAGTCCGACTCGCACTTGGCCGGTTTTTTCTTAGAAATTTAAAACTGTCGTCATCCAAAGGGTTACTATAAGTCTTCCACAACTTTGATATTTACGTTTGTCATTTAGTAATCTTCGAAGCGGTCGAGTATTCAAGAGAGGTAGGGGACAGCGTTAATTCGCTCAAAGAGCAGCCCGACTGGGGAAGTACCTCCACCTTACAGAAGACATTCTTTATTAATAACATTAATAACTTTAATGTTGTGTTTCTGCGTGTGAGTAAGGTCGCCAGAGCTCATTGGCGTGCGGGGGGAGGGTCAGCAACAGTTGTTTGCTGACTCTTAAAGGCCGGCAACGCACCCGGGACACCTTTGGTGTTGCGAGTGTCCATGGGCGGCGGTGATCACTTACCATCAGGTGACCCACTTGCTCGTTTGTCGCCCTACGACATAAAAAAAGGAGGCCTGGACATATGTTGAGGGCGACGGGGCACGAACTATGCACCAAGTGCACGTATTACTACCCAGTAGTAGTTTAACAGTTCTATTATGCTCTTTTCTTTTAATACGTGGTACAAGCGCAAACACATCCAGCTACCCCAATCTGTCAAATTTCTTTCATAGATTTTCTACTTTATCACAAAAACATAAGGTTCACTTTCAATTGGGGAAATTTGACAGATTGCAGTAGCTGGATGTGCTGGCGTCTGGACATTAGAGAGATGTAATAACATTAAAATTAGAGGTGTAAAAGAGAGAATCGCCGTCAATGAGATTTACTTTTGGCTGCCATTTATACCTAAGGTTACTTGTAAAACACCAACAACCTCGCAGCACTAGATAGCTAACACCATAAACAACAAAATTTGTTCTACGAGTTCGGACATACGACACGAAAAATAAAAAAAATTACATGGACGACTGGTGACTAGAGCAATGGGTTAATTTACGCTATTTAAGCTATCGCTTCGCCCCTTCCCCGCACCCTCGCAAGTAATCTTTGTGATGAGGGTAGAGAAATTCAAGTGGAAAATTAAATTAAGACTTATTATTGTACGAAAAAAAAAACCTAAAAATAATAAAAAAAATACTTAAAATACTATTTAACATCTAATCTGAGCGCACCTTAGTTTACATGTCGCTTCTAGCTACACCCTATCTGTGTAACGCGTCCATCTTAGCACTGTTAGCTTCTTGTTTTTATACAAATACCGTTATATTGCATTTTGTTAATCTCGGAACCAATTATCTAATTTTGAATGAGTTGTAATTGAACGTTTGAAATGAAATTATTATTTGGTTGTATGTTTTTTAAACGTTCTCATGTAAGTGAATTACTGTAAATTCTTATGAGAAAATAAAGATATCTCAAACCTCAAAAGAAAATCAAACAAATTATCAAAAGTTGTAGAACAAAAGTTGTTGCTTATGGTGTTAGCTATCTAGTCCTGCGATGTTGTTGGTGTTTTACAAGGAACTTATATAGGTGCAATAAGATTACACGGCCAAAAAAAAAACTTGAGGATCACAATAAAACAACGCAAACAGATTAAAAACGTATAATGTATATTAAGTTTTATATCCAATACCCCGCATTACACAAGTTGCGCGTACATTCTTAGATTAGACGGAGTATACATTTAGTGCATTTACAGTAGCTAAGCTCATTTAAAAATGCGTTACACTTAAGGTGCTGACTTGAGCATTCACTTGCAACAGACCATAGAGGCTTCGCCGTTTTAATTGGAATGAACAGAACCAACCATAGAGCCGAACAGTACTACAAACATTTTCTCAATCATTCCAACAAACGTTCTAAGGCCTAGAGCGCCATAATCAACCTTTTTAGGGTTCCGTACCCAAAGGGTAAAACAAGACCCTATTACTAAAAATTACCGTGTGTCGGTCCGTCTGTCACCAAGCTGTATCTCATGAACCGTGATAGACAGTTGCAATTTTCACAGATGATGTATTTCTGTTGCCGCTATAACAACAAAAATACAAAAATATAAAATAAATATTTAAGAGGAGCCCCATACAACAAACATGAATTTTTTGCTAGTTTTTATAGATAATGGTACGGAACCCTTCGTGCGCGAGTCTGACTCACACTTGGCCGGTTTTAACTCTTAAACAGACTGTGGATATATGATGTCACATCAATTTCAGCTTTATCTCTTTAGCGTAAGGTTCAAAATCAATGAAAGATGCTATAGCAATGCTTGGTTATGCGTTTAAAGATGTAACATTACTTGTTGGTTGATTTTTTTTAAATTAAAATAACTCGGCTCAACGAAAAGCTCGATAATTTTAGCGAGCATTCTTGCTTTTGCGCAACAATGCTCGCCAAAACGCTCCCATTCATTTTTCGCTAGAATAATATCCTGGATCATTATCCACACACGGCCATTTGATCCCAAACTAAGCAGAGCTTGTACTATGGAAACCAGATAACTGATATACTACAAATAATACTTTTCTTTTGTAAATACATACTTATATAGATAATTACACCAGACTCAGGACAAACAGACATGTTCATGCTCACAAATATCTGTCCTGGGTGGTAATCGAACCCACGACTTCCGGCGTGAAAAGCAAGCATTTACCAACAGGCTTCTTACAAGTGAATGTTCCAGTCTATAAACACCTTTACATAGATAAAAATTCTACAAAATCTGTATTTACAATTTATTTACTATACAATATTTACTATATAAAGTTATATTTAGCAAAATCGACAGCCGTTGGGGCAGAAAGGTTCTAGAGTGGCGACCACGAACCAGAAGATGCAAGCTGCATCTTCTGGTTCTGGTTGCCACTCTAGAACCTTTCTGGTTCTGGCAGGTTCTGGTTGCCACTCTAGAACCTTTCTGGTTCTGGTTGCCACTCTAGAACCTTTCTGGTTCTGGTTGCCACTCTAGAACCTTTCTGGTTCTGGTTGCCACTCTAGAACCTTTCTGGTTCTGGCAGGTTCTGGCAAGCCCCCTATAAGATGGACCAATGATCTTGTGAGGGTCACTGGTGCTGGATGCGGATAGCGCAAGTCCGGCCTTTGCAAAAAAACCTTGGGACTAGCCTCTGTCCAGTTGTGGACGTCTTACAGATGATATGATAATGATGAATTAACCGATTCAATGCGGATGGCGCCCGAGAGGCACCATGGAAATCTTTTACATTTGGCGTAAAGTTAACGTCCAATATCGAGACGCAACTAAACTTAAACGAAGTGGCAAATGAAGAAAACGCAACAAGTTACAAATCATAGCGGATCACATTCCCAGGCGCTCGGCTCCCCAAAGGCGCCACGAAATATTTGGTAGCCTACCGTTTCGAATAGGTTAATTACGATGAAACTATGAAGAAATGCTAGGTTTATTGGATGGTAATGTTTTTTTACAACGCGCGCACTAGGGAAATGAATCCCTGTATTGCAAACACATAATTGACAGACACAAAGAACATCTAGACTCAGGACAATTATTTATGGATCACACAAATATGTGTCCTGCGCAGGATTCGAACCCGGGACAGTGGCGATGCGATTGTCTTAACCGCTGCGTGCACGTGCATTCGAATGATTGGTTTAATTTAAATCAATAAAAAAAATTAATAGTAAATATCTAAATGCGAGGATCGCTTTGGCCCCTTAACGCGTGATCAGTGATCCCGTGCATGTGATCACACCCTCATTTAGAATTTCGTCTTTTTGCTTTAGTCTTCCATTCTTTAATTTAATATAGGAGAACTAAATTTCAAAATAATAGATCAGTAACTTGTTATTTATTTAAGCAAACCGCACGGACGGTTTTTGTTTTGTAACTTTTATACTGTCCACTATGTTTATGTACTGCATAGTGAGCTTTACAACAAGTGTATGTTAATACCCAAGTGCTGAATACATTTCATAAGTGCGTGCGTGCGTGTGTGTGTTTGTGCGTGTGTGTGTGTGTACGTGTGTGTGTGAATCACTGGAGCAGACGAGCGCATTATAAAATGATATCATAATTATCATCATCAGCCTAACATCGTCCACTTCTGGACATAGGCTTCCCCCAAGGGTTGCTATAACGTTGGCATTTGGAGGGTATTATGATAGTCACGACTCTTCGTATAAAATAATAGCCAATGTTTATTATTTACATGATTATAAATGAAAGCCTATTCAAGTATAGTATACATCCTAAGGGAGATGGCGCCATCTACCGGTATCGCTTAGCAATACAGTACAGTCGCGCTCAGCCATGCCCTTGGCGATGCGGTGCCCTTGGCGACGCGGTGCCCTTGGGATGCGATGCCCTTGGCGATACAGTGCCCTTGACGATGCAGTACCCTTGGCGATGCGATGCCCTTGGCGATGCAGTACCCTTGACGATGCGGTGCCCTTGGCGATGCAGTACCCTTGGCGATGCGATGCCCTTGGCGATGCAGTACCCTTGACGATGCGGTGCCTTTGGCGATGCAGTACCCTTGGCGATGCGATGCCCTTGGCGATGCGGTGCCCTCGGCGATGCGCCTCGATGCGGTGCCCTTGGCGATGCGATTACCTCGGTGATGCAGTACTCTTGGCGATGCGATGCTCTCACACACGCACTAGGCAGCCGTGCCGCGCGCGCCGCGCAGGTGGCGCAGGGCGCAGCGCGCGGCGGTGCCCTTGGCGATGCGGTAGTTGCGGCCCACGCCCTTGAACGTGCCGCGCCCGAACACCTCCACGCATACACGCACGCGCCGCCCGTCCGCCAAACGCTCCGGTTTCCTAAACAACAAAAAAAAATACACGCTATAATACTCTGAAGCTGTGTCGCAGTCATCTCATCTCGTGGGATCCCGAGGAACTATCAACCAGAGAATGAGCAGCCTCTCTACCAAGTAGTGTAGTTAAAATTCTGTAGTGATATCATCCCCTGAACAACCCTCGATCGCTGGATATTACATTTCGGAGTTATATGTGACTAGCTGTGCCCCGCGGTTTTACTCGCGTTAAACGTTATAAATTATCACAGCTCCTCCCCCGTAGGTGATAGCGTGATAATATGTAGTCTATAAGTTGACCCGACCTCTTAGTAAAAAAATCCATGCAGTACTTGTTTAGCCCGGACATACATACAAACAAACAGACAAAAATTCTAAAAACTATATTTTTGACTTCGATATCGAATGCAGATCATGCCCCAAGTATACTTTAAAGAAAATATTCAATGTACAGTTTTGACTTTCCTACGATTTTCTTATATGTATAGATACTATGTCAATGAGTTAATAATAATAAAGACACGTCAAACTTCAACGTCAGACGTGAAACGTCAAATTAATGTGATAAAAAAAATTGATAATAATAAAATCAATTGCTTGTCTTAATTTATAACACACAGTTTGCACACCTATACAGATTTTTTTATCCTGAGACAACTTTCCTCCAATAAAAATATCTTAACCTCTCGTTTTAAAGTAGCTGTCTTACGATTAACCGTCTAGCAAGTTGATATGTAGGCAGTAGCAGTCTATCAAGTAGCTATCTAGGCAGTAGCTGTCTAGCAAGTAGCTATCTAGACTTTAGCTGTCTAGCAAGTAGCTATCTAGGCAGTAGCTGTCTAACAAGTAGCTATCTGGGCAGTAACTGTCTAACAAGTAGCTATCAAAGCTCCTCCCCCGTAGGTGATAGCTTACTGATATGCAGCCTATATGTTGACCCGACCTCTTAGTAATATTCATGCAAAATTTGAAGTAAATCCATGCAGTACTTTTTGAGTTTAGCCTGGGGCTCTACTGGCTAAGTCGCCGAACAACGATTTCTTGACTGGCGTTCAAATGAATAAAGATTTAAAATGACTTAATCAATCGTTAAATCGGCTTCCATGAGCACACGTGACGTCATAAATGGTCCGGAATCGAATGTCAACGTTGAAGCCGATTTAACGATCGATTAAGTCAATTTTAACCTTTATTTATTTGAACGCCATTTAAGAAATCGATGTTCGGCGACTTAGCCGGTAGAGGCCCTGGACATACATACAGACACACAGACAAAAATTCTAAAAACTATATTTTTAGCTTTGATATCAATTGTCCTTTTTAAAAAATATTCAATGTACAGTTTCGACTTTCCTACGATTTTATTATATGTATAGATTTTGTAACACAAATTTTCAAGCAAGTAAAACTAGTCGACATATGGATAACAAATCCAAATCTCTTAGAAGTCCTATTCACAATTGATGGCGCCGCGATAGCCAGCCAATAACGACGATGAGAATTGAGTGAGAAATTGGGTTGGATGTAGGCAAGTAGTTTATTTACCGAAGTCGTTCACAAAGATTACAAAGAGTAACGGAACTAATAGTGAACCTTGTGGTACACCGTTGAGCACCGTGAACCAGCTTGATACATAATTATTGTAGGCTACCGCATGGAATCTATTGGAAATTTACGATAAGAGTCATTTTAACAGGACACCTCTAATCTACTCACGATGAGATCTACTTACGATGAGATGTCTAGCTCGTAAGATAGCTACTTGCTAGGCAGCTAATCGTAAGACGGCTACTGCCTAGATAGCTACTTGCTAGACAACTACTGCCTAGATAGCTACTTGCTAGACAGCTACTGCCTAGATAGCTACTTGCTAGACAGCTACTGCCTAGATAGCTATTTGCTAGACAGCTACTGCCTAGATAGCTACTTGCTAGACAGCTACTGCCTAGATAGCTACTTGCTAGACAGCTACTGACTAGATAGCTACTTGCTAGACAGCTACTGCCTAGATAGCTACTTGCTAGACAGCTACTGCCTAGATAGCTACTTGCTAGACAGCTACTGACTAGATAGCTACTTGCTAGACAGCTACTGCCTAGATAGCTACTTGCTAGACAGCTACTGCCTAGATAGCTACTTGCTAGACAGCTACTGCCTAGATAGCTACTTGCTAGACAGCTACTGACTAGCTAGCTACTTGCTAGACAGCTACTTGCTAGACAGCTACTGCCTAGATAGCTACTTGCTAGACAGCTACTGACTAGCTAGCTACTTGCTAGACAGCTACTTGCACGACAGCTACTGCCTAGATAGCAACTTGCTAGAGAGCTACTGCCTAGATAGCTACTTGCTAGACAGCTACTGCCTAGATAGCTACTTGCTAGACAGCTACTGACTAGCTAGCTACTTGCTAGACAGCTACTGCCTAGAAAGCTACTTGCTAGACAGCTACTGACTAGCTAGCTACTTGCTAGACAGCTACTTGCACGACAGCTACTGCCTAGATAGCTACTTGCTAGAGAGCTACTGCCTAGATAGCTACTTGCTAGACAGCTACTGCCTAGATAGCTACTTGCTAGACAGCTACTGACTAGCAAGCTACTTGCTAGACAGCTACTTGCAAGACAGCTACTGCCTAGATAGCAACTTGCTAGACAGCTACTGCGTAGTTAGCTACTTGCTAGACAGCTACTGCCTAGAAAGCTACTTGCTAGACAGCTACTGACTAGCTAGCTACTTGCTAGACAGTTACTGCCTAGATAGCTACTTGCTAGACAGCTACTGCCTAGATTGCTACTTGCTAGACAGCTACTACCCAGCTACTGACTAGCTAGCTACTTGCTAGACAGCTACTTGCAAGACAGCTACTGCCTAGATAGCTACTTGCTAGAGAGCTACTGCCTAGATAGCTACTTGCTAGACAGCTACTGCCTAGATAGCTACTTGCTAGACAGCTATTGACTAGCTAGCTACTTGCTAGACAGCTACTGCCTAGATAGCTACTTGCTAGATAGCTACTTGCTAGATAGCTACTTGCTAGACAGCTCCTGCCTAGATAGTTACTTGCTAGACAGCTACTGCCTAGATAGCTACTTGCTAGACAGCTGCTGCCTAGATTGCTACTTGCTAGACAGCTACTGCCCAGCTACTGACTAGCTAGCTACTTGCTAGATAGCTACTTGCAAGACAGCTACTATCTAGATAGCTACTTGCTAGAGAGCTACTGCCTAGATAGCTACTTGCTAGACAGCTACTGCCTAGATACCTACTTGCTAGACAGCTATTGACTAGCTAGCTACTTGCTAGACAGCTATTTGCTAGACAGCTAAAGTCTAGATAGGTACTTGCTAGACAGCTCCTGCCTAGGCAGTAGCTGTCTAACAAGTAGCTATCTACGCAGTAGCTGTCTAGCAAGTAGCTATCTAGGCAGTAGCTGTCTAGCAAGTAGCTATCTAAGCAGTAGCTGTCTAGCAAGTAGCTATCTAGGCAGTAGCTGTCTAGCAAGTAGCTAGCTAGTCAGTAGCTGTCTAGCAAGTAGCTATCTAGGCAGTAGCTGTCTAGCAAGTAGCTAGCTAGTCCGTAGCTGTCTAGCAAGTAGCTATCTAGGCAGTAGCTGTCTAGCAAGTAACTATCTAGGCAGGAGCTGTCTAGCAAGTAGCTATCTAGACTTTAGCTGTCTAGCAAGTAGCTATCTAGGCAGTAGCTGTCTAGCAAGTAGCTAGCTAGTCAGTAGCTGTCTAGCAAGTAGCTATCTAGGCAGTAGCTGTCTAGCAAGTAGCTAGCTAGTCCGTAGCTGTCTAGCAAGTAGCTATCTAGGCAGTAGCTGTCTAGCAAGTAACTATCTAGGCAGGAGCTGTCTAGCAAGTAGCTATCTAGACTTTAGCTGTCTAGCAAATAGCTGTCTAGCAAGTAGCTAGCTAGTCAATAGCTGTCTAGCAAGTAGGTATCTAGGCAGTAGCTGTCTAGCAAGTAGCTATCTAGGCAGTAGCTCTCTAGCAAGTAGCGATCTAGGCAGTAGCTGTCTTGCAAGTAGCTATCTAGCAAGTAGCTAGCTAGTCAGTAGCTGGGCAGTAGCTGTCTAGCAAGTAGCAATCTAGGCAGCAGCTGTCTAGCAAGTAGCTATCTAGGCAGTAGCTGTCTAGCAAGTAGCTATCTAGGCAGTAGCAGTCTCGCAAGAAGCTATCTAGGCAGTAGCTGTCTTGCAAGTAGCTGTCTAGCAAGTAGCTAGCTAGTCAGTAGCTGGGCAGTAGCTGTCTAGCAAGTAGCAATCTAGGCAGCAGCTGTCTAGCAAGTAGCTATCTAGGCAGTAACTGTCTAGCAAGTAGCTAGCTAGTCAGTAGCTGTCTAGCAAGTAGCTATCTAAGCAGTAGCTGTCTAGCAAGTAGCTATCTAGGCAGTAGCTGTCTAGCAAGTGGCTGTCTAGCAAGTAGCTAGCTAGTCAGTAGCTGGGCAGTAGCTGTCTAGCAAGTAGCAATCTAGGCAGCAGCTGTCTAGCAAGTAGCTATCTAGGCAGTAACTGTCTAGCAAGTAGCTATCTAGGCAGTAGCTGTCTAGCAAGTAGCTATCTAGGCAGTAGCTGTCTAGCAAGTAGCTAGCTAGTCAGTAGCTGGGCAGTAGCTGTCTAGCAAGTAGCAATCTAGGCAGTAGCTGTCTAGCAAGTAGCTATCTAGGCAGTAACTGTCTAGCAAGTAGCTAGCTAGTCAGTAGCTGTCTAGCAAGTAGCTTTCTAGGCAGTAGCTGTCTAGCAAGTAGCTAACTACGCAGTAGCTGTCTAGCAAGTTGCTGTCTAGGCAGTAGCTGTCTTGCAAGTAGCTGTCTAGCAAGTAGCTTGCTAGTCAGTAGCTGTCTAGCAAGTAGCTATCTAGGCAGTAGCTGTCTTGCCAGTAGCTGTCTAGCAAGTAGCTAGCTAGTCAGTAGCTGTCTAGCAAGTAGCTATCTAGGCAGTAGCTGTCTAGCAAGTAGCTATCTAGCAAGTAGCTAGCTAGTCAGTAGCTGTCTAGCAAGTAGCTATCTAGGCAGTAGCAGTCTAGCAAGTAGCTATCTAGGCAGTAGCTGTCTTGCAAGTAGCTGTCTAGCAAGTAGCTAGCTAGTCAGTAGCTGGGCAGTAGCTGTCTAGCAAGTAGCAATCTAGGCAGCAGCTGTCTAGCAAGTAGCTATCTAGGCAGTAACTGTCTAGCAAGTAGCTAGCTAGTCAGTAGCTGTCTAGCAAGTAGCTATCTAAGCAGTAGCTGTCTAGCAAGTAGCTATCTAGGCAGTAGCTGTCTTGCAAGTAGCTGTCTAGCAAGTAGCTAACTAGTCAGTAGCTGTCTAGCAAGTAGCTATCTAGGCAGTAGCTGTCTAGCAAGTAGCTGTCTAGCAAGTAGCTAGCTAGTCAGTAGCTGTCTAGCAAGTAGCTATCTAGGCAGTAGCTGTCTAGCAAGTAGCTATCTAGGCAGTAGCTGTCTAGCAAGTAGCTATCTAGGCAGTAGTTGTCTAGCAAGTAGCTATCTAGGCAGTAGCCGTCTTACGATTAGCTGCCTAGCAAGTAGCTATCTTACGAGCTAGACATCTCATCGTAAGTAGATCTCATCGTGAGTAGATTAGAGGTGTCCTGTTAAAATGACTCTTATCGTAAATTTCCAATAGATTCCATGCGGTAACCTACAATAATTATGTATCAAGCTGGTTCACGGTGCTCAACGGTGTACCACAAGGTTCACTATTAGTTCCGTTACTCTTTGTAATCTTTGTGAACGACTTCGGTAAATAAACTACTTGCCTACATCCAACCCAATTTCTCACTCAATTCTCATCGTCGTTATTGGCTGGCTATCGCGGCGCCATCAATTGTGAATAGGACTTCTAAGAGATTTGGATTTGTTATCCATATGTCGACTAGTTTTACTTGCATTGAAAATTTGTGTTACAAAATCTATACATATAATAAAATCGTAGGAAAGTCGAAACTGTACATTGAATATTTTTTAAAAAGGACAATTGATATCAAAGCTAAAAATATAGTTTTTAGAATTTTTGTCTGTGTGTCTGTATGTCACACATCAACACAATCTAGGGATATTGAACATTTCATTGATTATCTAGAAAACTATAAACATTTTGTTATGACTGTAAATGGAAGAATTAAAGATAATTTCATGGCCGATATTTAAACATTAACAACACGATGCGATTTTGTTTTTCTAATTAATAAAAGTCTTAAATTAATTAAGCCATAGAAAATTACTGAGTGAACAAAAACATTTTATTCTTATAAAATTATTCAATCGAATTAAATGAATAAAAATCTTACCAAATCTGATAATCAGTAATCGGTATTTCCTCCTCTAACATTAATCACACAGCGGCAACGATTTTCCATACTTAAAATTAAGGTGTCAATGTCTTGCTGGGGTATGCAGTCCCAAGTTCTTTTTAAATGTTCGAAAAGTTGTTCTTCTGTTGTCAAGTTGGGCGGAAAATCCCTCAATGCTCTTCGCTGTAACATGTCCCAGGCGTGTTCAATTGGGTTTAAGTCTGGCGACTGTGGAGGCCAATCTAATACCTGAACATCGTGTTCTCGAAGGGCGGCCCTCACCAGCCGCGCTGTATGGGAAGGTGCATTGTCATGCATGAGCTGAAATTCTTGCCCCGTTAGGGCCCTGAGCGGGACAATGACACGTTCTACTACCTCCTCACGGTATCTATGGGCAGTCATGCTGCCCTGAATCCAAATGAGTTGGGTTCGTCCGCCGATTCGTATTCCTGCCCACACCATAATTGTCCCGCCTTGGTAAGAGTGGACCTCCTGTGGATGTCGGAGACGGCTGACCCTGCCTGGAGTTCTCCAAACGCGTGTTCGTCTCGAATCTGGATGAAATCCATAGCGGGACTCATCAGTGAACAGCACCAATGACCATTGTTGATCACTCCATGTCAAATGTTCTTGAGCCCATAAAAGTCGCCTACCGCGATTGCCACGTCGCAGCGCTGGGACTCGTAGCGGTCTGCGAGCATGAAGACCAACTTCATGCAGCCTCCTTCGCACGGTTTGGTCGCTCACCAGCAGCTGCTGACCCTCCTGGAGCCTTTGCACTAGTTGCATCGCTGTGATATTGGGTAGTCTTCTGGCGGTCATTTGGAGAAATCGATCCTGTCTCTGAGTGGTAACACGATATCTACCTGTGTGCCGTTCTACCACATCTCCAGTAGCGCGATAACGTGACCACAGCCTGGATACCACATTTTGGCTTGTGCCCAGAGACTCAGCAACGACGCGTTGAATAGCACCGTTTTGTAACATGCCAACTGCCCGTAACATTTCATCTCGACTCAAATGATGGCGTGGCATGACGCTAAAAAGCTTACACAACCAATTGAGAAAAGAAAATAAAACAATTTATCAGGTTTTCTTCAATTAACACGCAAAAAAAATTTTAATGCAACTTCTTGAAATTAGATACAACTCAAGATTGCGCTGTGCTTTGCGTGTTTTCATTTGTTTCTCATTTTAATTTTTAAATTTTGAATAAAGAATAGACAAGGTTTAAATCTGTAAATAAACTTTTTAAGGAAACTAAATAGGTTTTAAACAATAAAGCCATGTTTGATTTCAAAATAACGTATCCCTAGACTTTGTTGATGTGTGTATGTCCAGGGCCTCTACCGGCTAAGTCGCCGAACATCGATTTCTTAAATGGCGTTCAAATAAATAAAGGTTAAAATTGACTTAATCGATCGTTAAATCGGCTTCAACGTTGACATTCGATTCCGGACCATTTATGACGTCACGTGTGCTCATGGAAGCCGATTTAACGATTGATTAAGTCATTTTAAATCTTTATTCATTTGAACGCCAGTCAAGAAATCGTTGTTCGGCGACTTAGCCAGTAGAGCCCCAGGCTAAACTCAAAAAGTACTGCATGGATTTACTTCAAATTTTGCATGAATATTACTAAGAGGTCGGGTCAACATATAGGCTGCATATCATCAAGCTATCACCTACGGGGGAGGAGCTTTGATAATTTATAAAGTTTAACGCGGGTTAAACCGCGGGGCACAGCTAGTAATTAATAAAATGCTCTACAATATGAAAAACAATAAATAAAAAAATTAAATAAAATACACTTTATTGTACACAAAAAATAAAAGAACATTTAACAATGAAACATTAATTATAATGTACAATGGGCGGTCTTATCGCATAAAGCGATTTCTTCCAGACAACCTTTGGATGGATAGGAATGAAATGTGTAAAAATGCCGGGGATGGTGCAACAAAGTGTGGTACATAGATAAAAAAGAAGAAAAGAGATAATTAAAAAGGTATACTAAAAACTAAAAATATGTTAATGATCATTTTATTATTACACATACATATACGTAAATAAGAATCTCCATTATATAACAATAACATTCACCCGAACTTGGCAGTGCCGGGTTGTTTCAGCTATTCTCACACAGGAGCCTTGGGCGCAGCCCCACTGAACTCTATTAGCGCGTCCTCCTTTAGAGAGAGATAACACTTACCCGAACTTGGCGGTATCGGGTTCTGCTTCCAGCAACTCTCGCACTGGGGACTTGGGCGCGGCTGCACTGAAGGCTTCTAGTTCCGCCCCCATTAGATTCACGTACGACCTCCATACGGCGCCTAGGGACATTCCTGTGGAAAATAATAATAAATAAAATAAAATAAAAAAGGTTTTTATTCACGTAGACTTTAAAAAAGCGCTTGTAAATAGTCAGAACATGTTTGTAGTAATACAGTTGTATACATTATTATTTCTAGTAACATAGATATTTAGGTACACATTGTATGAAAACATTTATAAAATTTATTTTATTATAGCATTGATATTTAGCTAGCTCGTATCAAGTTATTGTGAAGAGATTATGTTTAATTATCTAGTTTAAGTCTAATATTTTTACTACATATTGTCAATTGTTCTGTCTAATAATATAACATCTAGGGATAAAGTCACACAGATCATCCTAGCCCCAAACTAAGCAAAGCTTCTACTATGGGTACCAGGCGACGATATACATACTTATATAGATTGATAAATACTTAAATACATAGAAAACATCCATGACTCAGAAACAAATATTCGTGCTCATCACACAAATATTTGCACTTACCGGGATTCGAACCCAGGACCACCAGCTTCATAGGCAGGAACACTACCAACTAGGCTACGGTGACCGTCAAAGGCATTTCAGGCATTCGAAATGGACAGTTATCAATTTGGTTACGTAGAACCGGGACCGACAGCTGAACGTGCCCTCCGAAGCATGGAGAGGCTCAGAAATTAAACTACTGAGGCAGTCACCCATCTATAGACTGACCGCGAGCATAGTTGCTTAATCTCACCGATCACTTAGGGACCGGTGAGAGCATCTATATGTTTTTTTTTAAGACAACGCCCGCATTAGTGAAATTAATCCCTGTGTCGTGGGGTGCTTTACAAACATATAATAGACGGACACAAATTACATCCAGACTCAGAACATCTAAATAGATGTTCTGAGTCTGGATGTAAATATGGGTCACACAAATATTGTAATAAAGATTGTTTCCTCACCAGAGTCCAAGAAAACAGCTCCGGCGACAGACTCGAACAGGTCACCCAGCGCTTTGGGAACCTCAACATCCTCCGCCTGCTCCATCTCGTCCTCTTGTATGAGGTAATGCTCCTCGCTAATGGAGTGACCATTCTCCTCCTGGATCTTCACGTACTTAGTGAGGACTTCGTTAAGGCCCGGTGACATGTGTCTGAAATATCTGTGACACAAAGATAAAACCATCAATAATATTTTTAGGGTTCCGTACTACGAAAGGAAATAAAAAAATCAGCCAAGTGCGAGTCGGACTCGCGCACGAAGGGTTCCGTACCATTATCTATAAAAACGAGCAAAATATTCACGTTTGTTGTATGGGAGCCCCCTTAAATATTTTTGATTTTGTTGTTTAGTATTTGTTGTTATAGCGGCAACAGAAAAACATCATCTGTCGAACTATCACGGTTCATGAGACACAGCCTGGTGAAAGACGGACAGACAGACAGCGAAGTCTTAGTAATAGGGTCCCGTTTTACCCTTTGGGTACGGAATCCTTAAAACAGAACCCTTATAGGATCACTCTGTTCTCAGTCTGTCCGTCTGTCTGTCAAGACCCTTTTTCTCAAGAACGCGTGGATGTATCAAAGTAAAATTTATATCAAATACTCAGGTCAACTGTCCCTAGGAGCTGCGAAAAAATTAAACCATAGCCTAGTTGGTAGTGCTCCTGCCTACGAAGCTGGTGGTCATGGGATCGAATCCCGGTAAGTGAAAATATTTGTGTGATGAGCACGAATATTTGTTTCTGAGTCATGGATGCTTTCTATGTATATAAGTATTTATCTGTCTATATAAGTATGTATATCGTCACCTGGTACCCATAGTACAAGCTTTGCTTAGTTTGGGGCTAGGATGATCTGTGTGACGTTGTCCCTTTAAATTATTATTATTATTATAACTTCTAAACCAACGCAATCAAAAGATACAGCCATATATGCCGCAAAATTCCGCATATTTTTCGAAACTTCGAGAATCAACTGATATGTATTGTAATGATATTACCTGCCCTCCTATAGAATAAAACCTCTTTTGAGAAGATAGCTAACTCTGGTCATATTATTAAAATAGCTGGACATAGCTTTTAAAGTAAGAATAGAATTCGAATTAAATAAAAAATATAATTTTACCTTTGAGTGATGTTTATCAAGAGTTATCAAAATGGAGTGCTAAAGAATACATTGTGAAATCTAGTTTTTATTATTTTTTCAATAAAATAAGTGATTGGTGTTTAATAAATTAAGCTACTGGTTAACTAATCACACCCTCTCTTAGAATTCTGTCCTTTTGCTTCAGCGGCCCCCTGAGCTGTGGCCCGAACCGCAAAAGGGTGGCCTCAGGTGTTAGTCTTTTTCAATTTAAACTACTGGTTAAGAGCCTTCTGCGCTAGCCAAATGCTCATTGCCTTAAATTCCTTAATTTAAATATAGTACAACTAAATTTCAAAATAATAGATAAGTAACTTGTTATTTATTATAGGATTTAAGAAAATATATCTGATAAAACAGACTGCACGAACGGACTAATTATTTTTTTGTAATTTTTATACTATATTCGACTATGTTCATGTACTGCATTGTGAACTTGACAAGTACAAGTGTATGTTAATACCCAAGTGCTGAATACATTTCATTAATACGTGTGTTATCATTGTGAAGGTCTCCCTAGATCCTGTTACAGAGTACTGTGACGACCTTCTTGGTTGCACATCTTCGTTCGTCCAATCGTTTTAAAAAGAAATAATTAAAAAGAAATCGTTTGAAAATAGTTAGATACGAAAACTAAATTCTTTTCTAACAGTCAGTCTACGACAGAACTCTCTAGGGTAGCAAACCCTGTGACCAGTTATAGTTAAAAGTGAAGAAAATATATAACAAACTACCCAAACTTCAGTATATTATTTTCAATATTAGAAAGATCCCGAAGACGTCTGGAGTAGCAGAACGTTATAGTACCTCTTGCTGCTGCGAGTCTCCTACAGTATTCTACTTACTTGTGGAAGCCATGTCTGGCCGCTAGAGTGGCGAATATAGTATTGTTGACTAACGCAGAGCGCAGGTCGGTGAGCGCGCCGGGCGAGTGGCGCCGCGGGTCTTCGTATAGGTGGCGAGTTATTAGGTAATCTGTAATCAAAATACATGTTAGACAACTAACACACATATTTGTGAAAACAAACAAAGATTTGTTTATGACGGCAAAGGAGATGTTTTCCGAGAAACACTAGAAAAGGGGACCGACTAGTTATTGATAGAGTACCCAATACGACTATGTTCCTAAAAAGTCCATATGCCATGTGTATCAAGGTCTATAAATGCTCTACCGGAGCCTATAAAAAATATGCCGCTAAATAAGTTTAAACAAAAACTTAAAATATGGCTTTTAGAAAAAGCATACTATACAATAAAGGACTTTTTTATGGACAAAGAAAGAAAAATTGACATTTAACTATATTTTATTTATTATATCTCTTGACATTGTTTAGGTTTAACTTAATATCTTCTTTATTACTGTATTTTATGTCGTAATTTTTATTGTAGTAGTTGTTTGTTAAGTTTTATTGTATTTTGTTGTTCAGTAATATTGAAATTAAAACTTGAGAGGTGTCAAGGGACACCCGGTTGAAACGAAGTTATTTCTTATTATTTATTATGTACAAAAAACCTGTATACACTCAACAAAAATAATCGTCGCGACACCACACTGTTCAATGCGAAATAGAAATGTAAATATCTGGCTTGCTTTCTATAAGAGAAAGAGAGAAAGAGAGAGAGAGAAAGAGAGAAAGAGAGAGAGAAAGAGAAAGAGAGAAAGAGAGAAAGAGAGAGAGAGAGAGGGAAAGACAGAGAGAAAGAGAGAGAGAGAGAGAAAGAGAGAGAGACAGACAGAGAAAAATGCGCACGCCGCACAGCTGCAAAAAGTGACGTGACAATTTTTCGTGAGATTTTTTCCGCCTAGCCCCCTTTCACTACGCGCGATAAGGAACTTCGTTCCAATATCTGGCTTGCTTTCTATAAGAGAGAGAGAGAGAGAGACAGACAGAGAAACATGCGCACGCCGCACAGCTGCAAAAAGTGTAGTGACAACTTTTCGTAAGATTTTTTTTC
The DNA here is from genome assembly GCA_951640165.1 of Pseudoips prasinana. NCBI lineage: Eukaryota > Metazoa > Arthropoda > Insecta > Lepidoptera > Nolidae > Pseudoips > Pseudoips prasinana. The sequence continues at coordinate 10,948,719 of OX621261.1, forward strand.
CGTCTAGCCCCCTTTCCCAACGCGCGATAAGGAACTTCGTTCCAATATCTGGCTTGCTTTCTATAAGAGAGAAAGAGAGAGAGAGACAGACAGAGAAACATGCGCACGCCGCACAGCTGCAAAAAGAGTCGTGACAACTTTTCGTAAGATTTTTTTCCGTCTAGCCCCCTTTCACAATGCGCGTTAGGAACTTCGTTCCAAAAAAGTGTAATAATTTCACATGTCTTCTACTAGAGACAAGGTAGGCAGCATGCACTTTCTAGATTAAGACCTATATGTACCCTATTTTTGTGAAATATTAATTCTGATTCACATTGCCGTCTGATCCCAAACTAGGCACAGCCCGTACTATGTCAAAGTCAAAGTCAAAAATTATTTATTCCGTAAAAATTTTACATTAATGTGGAATCGTCATTTCTTTTACCCTACCGTGCAGTGCATGACGTGGCAGCTACTGAGAAACACTGCCAGAAAACTCAGAAGGAATCCTTTTTTTAAATAAAATATACTTAAGATGATTTTTTTTATACATTATTTGGTACTAGCCGTGCCCCGTTATCACAGCCCGTCCCCCGAAGGTGATAGCGTGATAATATGTAGCCTATATGTTGACCCGACCTCTTAGTAATATTCATACCAAAATTTGAAGTAAATCCATGCAGTACTTTTTGAGTTTAGCCCGGACATACATACAGACGGACAGACAAACAGACAAAAATTCTGAATACTTTATTTTTGGCTTCGTCGTCGATTGTAGATCACGTCTCAGGTATCCTTTTAAAAACATATTAAATGTACAGTTTTGACTTCCCTACGATTTTATTATATGTATAGATGGTAAGTACTATAATTGGCGCGGCTGGTGCTTAAAAAAGGAAAACCTGTGCTATAAGCACCAGCACCTTTCAATTTAATTATTTAATGTATTATAATGATACACAAAAATTTAATTAATGAAATTAAATGTCTCGCATTACTTACATTATGTGTTTGAATGGGAATTACAATACAATTATGTACGTTGACTCAGAACAACTCAATCCCAAGCATGTCACTTAAATAATCAGACATTTTGTAATACGTTCTGCTACACAATTTCGCTTAAATAATGCTTTCAAACTTATTCGTAGACAATTCTCTAATATCATTGGGAAGTTTGTTATGGCAACCGGACAACTGATATACATACTTATATATTTCTAAATAAATACATATTATAGATCCAATAATCGTGTTCACGAAGATAGGTGCCGGATGGGAATCGAAACTACGACCACTGGCTTAGCAGCCAACAGGTCAGTCCAGCATTAGATACGCACCCAAGATGGCGTCTCCCGGGAACTGGGGGCGCTGGTAGCAGTCGGTGAGGCGGTTGCTGTGGTGCGACGCGTGCGTGAGCGCCTGCAGCAGCAGCGAGCGGTCGCGGAACCGGTACTGCAGCGTGCGCTCCAGCGCCGCGTAGCCACGTATAACGTATGAGATACACACCCAAGATGGCGTCTCCCAGGAACTCGAGGCGCTGGTAGCAGTCGGTGAGGCGGTTGCTGTGGTGCGACGCGTGCGTGAGCGCCTGCAGCAGCAGCGAGCGGTCGCGGAACCGGTACTGCAGCGTGCGCTCCAGCGCCGCGTAGCCACGTATAACGTATGAGATACACACCCAAGATGGCGTCTCCCAGGAACTCGAGGCGCTGGTAGCAGTCGGTGAGGCGGTTGCTGTGGTGCGACGCGTGCGTGAGCGCCTGCAGCAGCAGCGAGCGGTCGCGGAACCGGTACTGCAGCGTGCGCTCCAGCGCCGCGTAGCCACGTATAACGTATGAGATACACACCCAAGATGGCGTCTCCCAGGAACTCGAGGCGCTGGTAGCAGTCGGTGAGGCGGTTGCTGTGGTGCGACGCGTGCGTGAGCGCCTGCAGCAGCAGCGAGCGGTCGCGGAACCGGTACTGCAGCGTGCGCTCCAGCGCCGCGTAGCCACGTATAACGTATGAGATACACACCCAAGATGGCGTCTCCCAGGAACTCGAGGCGCTGGTAGCAGTCGGTGAGGCGGTTGCTGTGGTGCGACGCGTGCGTGAGCGCCTGCAGCAGCAGCGAGCGGTCGCGGAACCGGTACTGCAGCGTGCGCTCCAGCGCCGCGTAGCCACGTATAACGTTTGAGATACACACCCAAGATGGCGTCTCCCAGGAACTCGAGGCGCTGGTAGCAGTCGGTGAGGCGGTTGCTGTGGTGCGACGCGTGCGTAAGCGCCTGCAGCAGCAGCGAGCGGTCGCGGAACCGGTACTGCAGCGTGCGCTCCAGCGCCGCGTAGCCACGTATAACGTATGAGATACACACCCAAGATGGCGTCTCCCAGGAACTCGAGGCGCTGGTAGCAGTCGGTGAGGCGGTTGCTGTGGTGCGACGCGTGCGTGAGCGCCTGCAGCAGCAGCGAGCGGTCGCGGAACCGGTACTGCAGCGTGCGCTCCAGCGCCGCGTAGCCACGTATAACGTATGAGATACACACCCAAGATGGCGTCTCCCAGGAACTCGAGGCGCTGGTAGCAGTCGGTGAGGCGGTTGCTGTGGTGCGACGCGTGCGTGAGCGCCTGCAGCAGCAGCGAGCGGTCGCGGAACCGGTACTGCAGCGTGCGCTCCAGCGCCGCGTAGCCACGTATAACGTATGAGATACACACCCAAGATGGCGTCTCCCAGGAACTCGAGGCGCTGGTAGCAGTCGGTGAGGCGGTTGCTGTGGTGCGACGCGTGCGTGAGCGCCTGCAGCAGCAGCGAGCGGTCGCGGAACCGGTACTGCAGCGTGCGCTCCAGCGCCGCGTAGCCACGTATAACGTATGAGATACACACCCAAGATGGCGTCTCCCAGGAACTCGAGGCGCTGGTAGCAGTCGGTGAGGCGGTTGCTGTGGTGCGACGCGTGCGTGAGCGCCTGCAGCAGCAGCGAGCGGTCGCGGAACCGGTACTGCAGCGTGCGCTCCAGCGCCGCGTAGCCTGCACAAGCGCAAGTATATATGGGGGTTACTTGTAAAACACCAACAACCTAGCAGCACTAGGTAGCTAACACTATAAGCAACAACTTTAGTTCTACGAGTTCGGACATAACTCAATACATGAATAAAAAACATGCGGGTCAGTCTTTGAGGACATAAGTGAAAACTATTTTCTCATACTTTGAAAGTAGGGTTTATTTGATGCGAGTAGCGTCTGGAAGATGCTTCTTCTCGCCTTTGGTAAAGACTCATAGTAATTGATTCCCTCCCTACGCCGGTGGGAATAAATTAAAAAAATAGTACCTAATTTGGATAGGCAGTCGGCTGTAAAAAATCTAATATAATCACACTAATATTATAAAGTTTGTGATGGTGTGAGTGTGTGTATGTTTGTTACTTCTTCACGTCTAAACGTTTGACGTTTGAAAAGTTTTGACTTTGCTACGATTTTATTATATGTATAGATAGTATGTAATTCTTAAGTTATTATATAAGTATAGTGTGGTTTCCAGCCTTAAAAAAATAACAGTGCCACCCCATACCATAAAGGTCGTAAAAGGCGACTTAGAGCTGGTTCACATTAGGTCGGACCGACAGTTTTACCGGCCCGACAAACGTGTCGGATCCATATTGGCGTATGTATGTCAATAGCGCCGTTCACATTACGGCGACCCGACCAAACTGTCGGAGCCGACACTTTTACCGTGTGTCCAGCCACGATTTCTGTCGGGTCGGACATAATATTGGCGTACTAGCAAGTATGGCGCCGTTCACATTTGTCGGCGCGAAGCGGCGGCGACACCCGCCTGCCACCCTCCCACCCGCTCTTACCCCGCTCTCGCCACTCGCGCAAGCAGTTTTGTCGACGTGTATGCAGAGAAGACACATTTCAATATGGAGGATTTCTTAATTCGCTTATTAAAGTTTGAAAAGTTCCAACTTCATTTCGCTCGGCAATTTCTTTTTTTCTGCCTTTTATTTAAATACCACATTGCAATGAAAACGTCGTCGTCCATCCTATACGAAAGCCAACTCACAACTGTTTTGTGACGACCCAGGCCGGGCAGTAAAACGACCGTACCGACAGTTATATTCACATTAGGTCGGGTCGGCGGCGTCTAGTGTGAACAGCAACACCCGGCAGTCGGTGAACGGCAAACTGTCGGTCCGACCTAATGTGAACCAGCTCTTAGGGATACAGCGATCGGGTAGCAGCGACTCGGCGATATGACCAAAAAGAGGTCAGGTACGGGATCGACGGTTTTTCGTGTTATCCAAAGCAAGGGCATGTAATATCGTCAACTTCCAAACTTTGGGCTGATACTGAGAAATTTTCTTAACAGAAAAATCTTAGAAATTTCTTTTTGCCCCAATCTGGATTAAAACCCAGGATCTCACTAGATATCGCCAGGCCAGGTCCAAAAGATTCCGTTCCTAAGCTATACAATATAATAAAATCGTAGGAAAGTCAGAACCGTACAGTAAATATTTTTTTAAAAGGATACTTGGGGCGTGATCTACAATCGATATCGAAGCCAAAAATATAGTTTTTAGTATTTTTATCTGTTTGTCTGTATGTATGTCCGGTAAACTCAAAAAGTACTGCATGGATTTACTTAAAATTTTGCATTAAGATTACAAGAGGTTCAATCATTTTTTTTAACGAATAAAAATACTTTATTCATATACAGTACTAAAATATGCTACATATTATCACGCTATCACCTACGGGGGAGGCGCTGTGATAATTTATAAAATTTAACGTCGGTAAAGCCGCGGGGCACAGCTAGTTTACAATATAATAATATAATTGTAGTTGTACCTGAAAGCATCTGCTCCAATTCCCCTTCAGGGTCTTCTATGTACCGGAGTAGGGGAGACGGGGGTGCTTTCAGCTCACCGAATATAGGCTGAAAATAAACAAGATAATGTTTATATACAAGGTGTGAACGCGTGCACATTCACATGCCATTCAATAATAATATACTGGGACATGACAGGGGGCCCTTTAAAGCTACACCTGAGTCGAAAGTCTCAGACTCTGTCGAGTGTTCCCTCATCTACCACGCGATAGACGGTTTCAGCACGGTGAACCAATGGCATGCTAAGAATTAGGTCCTCAAATAAATCTTTATGTCACAACTCTTGAGCATTATCGCTTTTTTATTACTATGACATTACAATTTATACCGACGCTAAACGTCAGCACGTCTACAAAGAATAGATAATACGAAGGAATGAAGTCAAGGTAGTTTAGAAACTGTGGGTCTATATCGTGGAATTATTTATCTATCTACCACATTTTCAGCCTGCTTTTCAATATCATGGTGGAAACTGCATATTTGTTCTGACCTGGTACTCCTGGTTCTCTCTGACTTGTAAAATGTATGTTTTTCAGAAAGGTACAAGGCGAGTTCCCTATTCCTTGTACCTCCTTGGCTATATTTTATTCCCAATATCTTAGTCTTTGGCGTAGTTGGTTGGTATATGTATATCCCAGCCATACCAGCTCAAGAACAACTCTTGAGATGATGCTGCATTGGGTTTAAAAAGAGGCATTTTAAGAGAGGTAGGGCACAACGTTCATTCGCTCAAAGAGCAGCCCGACTGGGGAAGTACCTCCACCTTACAGAAGACATTCCTTAATAATAACATTCATAATTGTGTTTCTGAGTGTGAGTAAGGTCGCCAGAGCTCATCGGGGTGGGACGAAGGGTCAGCAACACTTGTTTGCTGACTCTTAAAGGCCGGCAACGCACCCGCGACTCCTCTGGTGTTGCGAGTGTCCATGGGCGGCGGTGATCACTTACCACGCTTGTTCGTTTGTCGCGCTATATCATAAAAAAAGGAATATTACCTGCATCCATCTGCCTCTCTCGTCTCTATACGGTTGCAGGCTGCCCACAGCCCGGCCGGGCCAGGACCAGTCGTTCTGCGGAAACAGTTCCTGATGATGAACCGGTTCTTCTTCGTCTGATGAGCAGTCCGATGAGGTGGAAGCGCTGCGGTTCCGTTTCGGCGGGGGAGGAGTGGCAGGTTTCTGGAAGATAAGAAGAAAACTAAGTATAATCCTACTAATATTATAAACGCGAAAGTTTGTAAGTATGGATGGATAGATGTTTGTTACTCTTTCACGTAAAAACTACTAAATGGATTTTAATAATCATCATATCAGCCAAAAGACGTCCACTGCTGGACAAAGGCCTCCCCCAAAGATCTCCACAATTGACGGTCTTGCGCTATCCGCATCCAGCGATTTCCAGCGACCCGCACAAGATCATCGGTCCATCTTGTAGAGGTCCTGCCCACGCTGCGTCTCCCGGTTCGTGGTCGCCACTCGAGAACCTTTCTGCCCCAGTGGCCGTCGGTTCTACGAGCTATGTGCCCTGCCCACTGCCACTTCAGCTTGGCAATTGGCGTGCACTGCCAAAATCGCTAGAGGTACACATCCTGCTAATATTATATTTGTTGAAAGTTTGTGAGTATAGATATTGTTACTCTTTTACGCCAAAACTACTTTACCGCGGGTGCAACCGCGGGGCATAGCTAGTTGTACATATTTAATTTGCAGTGTGATAGGGCAACATTCGGATCTCTGCCCATAATATGATCTGTATTGTATGTTATTCATTCTGGGATGTCTCACTCTGGTGACCTATACATGGTTGTCGGGTAGCTGAACGGTGTGGCAGGGCAGCACTCGGATCCCGGTCACTACATGAAGGTATTATTATTATGTGTGACTTACCCTCGGATGTTTCTCCCTAGTGACGTAAACGTGGTTGTCGGGTAGCTGAACGGTGTAGCAGGGCAACACTCGGATATCGGCCACTACATGAAGGTATTATTATTATATGTGACTCACGCTCGGATATCTCTTTCTAGTGACGTAAACATGGTTGTTCGTTAGCTGAACGGTGTGGAAGGGCAACACTCGGATCCAACTCACTACATGAAGGTATTAATATTATATGTGACTCACCCTCGGATGTTTCTCCCTAGTGACGTAAACGTGGTTGTCGGGTAACTGTACGGTGTAGCAGGGCAACACTCAGATCCGGCCACTACATGAAGGTATTATTAATATATGTGACTCACCCTCGGATGTTTCTCTCTAGTGACGTAAACATGGTTGTCGGTTAGCTGAACGGTGTGGCAGGGCAACATTCGGAACCCAAGTCATGACATCAACAGTAGTGAATGATACTCACTCTCGGATGTTTTTCGCTGGTGATGTACCCATGTTTCTCGGGTAGTTGAACGGTATGGCAGGGCAACACTCGGATCCCGGTCACTACATGAAGGTATTATTCTTATATGTGACTCACCCTAGGATGTTTCTCCCTAGTGACGTAAACGTGGTTTTCGGGTAGTTGAACGGTGTGGCAGGGCAACACTCGGATCCCAAGCCATGACATGAAGAGTAGGGCCCCGCGGGGCCCACACTCTAAGAGGTATGCACCTATTAGCGCTTCGACGCAGTCTGCTATTGATTTGTCTGTAAAAAAAATAACAATAAACATTAAATTTACATAGACATTTAAGTTTCGGGTATAGGAGATAAGGAATGGTGTAAATACGCTACATGAGCATTAGAACTGAGGATGTAGTAGGGTCACGATGTCCACCTTAGCCCACGTATTACCCGTGTGCGATAGGTTGAGACCTATATGTACTTAGTCTGGCCATAAATATATTTACTATTAAAAATAAACAAAATATTACATTTCAATTTGGAAGTCATAGTCATAGATAGATAGATAGTCATGTTAACATTTTGGCGCTAATACATTGTACAATATTTTGCGATATTAAAATGGAGTAGAGAGCCGAATCGCTGTGATTGCATTACACAAAGTAGGTATGGACCCAGATCCAATTTTTTAAACTCTCTGTACGCTTATTATTAGTAAAATGTTTGTGCTCTGGGATATTAATAGGTAGAATGAGACCTCCTCTGTTTGTGACAGAAAAAGATCTGGACGTCTACGTAGTGTTCGTAAGAAAAAGGCGGGCAAGAATACGAAGAAATCCTGTCCTAAAGCAAAAGATTTTATCTCGGGAGATGAAGATAGCACCTGAAGACTTAGGACTTGCAGCCTATAAGAGACGTACTGGTCATACGATTAAGTTACATGTTGTATACTTATTAAATGACAATGACTATGATCTCCGTTCCTGGCCCATTCTCAAAAACCGGCTCTAAGTTAACGTAAGTGAGTCATCACGCTCGGATCGGTGACTCTGATACAGACATAATTTTTGCTTAAATAAATAAAATAAAAAAGGTTTTTATTCACGTAGACTTTAAAAATAGTCAGAACATGTTCGTAGTCATATATAATTAATTTATAATTATTTTTAGGTACATATAGATATACATATAGGTACATGGATTGTAGGAAATAATTAACAATAAGATTTATTTTATAACAGTAGCGATATTTAGCTACTTTAAATTAAGTTATTGTCATTGCTTCGGGAATGTGAAACCCACCTGGTATGCTGTGTTGCGTGATCAAATTGTAAGGTATGAAGCAACCCGTCCCATCTGAAGGAAGTTCTGGATTCAATGCCGGTTCCTGACCCTCGCCCTGAAACAAATATTATTCAAATGTATAAAAAACATAACACGGACTCAACTTTATTCCACCGCGGAGAATAGAGAAGAAGAATCAAAGTTTCTCTGCAGTGTTTAAATAAACAATTTTTTTTATTTATATTTTTAATACAACGCACGAGGAAATCTAATCCCTGTGTCGCGGGGTACTTTACAAACATATAATAGACGGACACAAATTACATCCAGACTCAGAACAACTATTTATGGGTCACACAAATAGTTGTCCGGCGCGGGGCTCGAACCCGCGACACGAAGCGGCGAGGCGACTGCGCCACTAAGTAAAGTAAGTCTGCAAGGCATTTTGCTGCTTGAAAATATTGACCTTGGTTTAGACTCCGCTCAATTATTCTTTTACTAGCTGTACCCTGCGGTTTTACCCGCGTCAAATTGTATAAATTATCACAGCTCCTCCCCCCGTAGGAGATAGCGTGATAATATGTAGCCTATATGTTGACCCGACCTCTTAATATAATATTCATGCAAAATTTGAAGTAAATCCATGCGGTACTTTTTGAGTTTAGTCCGGACAGACAAACCGACACGCAAGACAAAAATGCTAAAACCTATATTTTTGGCTTCGATATCGATTGTAGATCACGCCCCGAGTATCCTTTTTAAAAAATATTCAATGTACAGTTTTGACTTTCCTACGATTTTATTATGTACTAGCTGTGCCCGCGACTTCGTCCGCGTGTTAATTAGTTGATTTCGTTTTTTAGTAAAAAAAGACTTTCCTAAATAAAAGTAGCCTAAGTTACTACTTATTACATGAGCTACCTGCCAATAAAAGTCCCATCAAAATCGGTCCAGCCATTTCCGAGATTAGCCGGAACAAACAGACAGACAAAAATTGTAAAAAATGTTATTTTGGTATATGTACCGTATATATATTCATATTTATGTAGTGAAAACCGGCTATTTCAATATTACAAACAGACACTCAAATTTTATTTCTTTGTATAGATATAGATTAATCTTTGGAAAGCTTTTTGCTTGCTTTTCACGTCAGAGGTCGTGGGTTCGGATCCCACCCAGGACAGATATATGTGTGCATGAACATGTCTGTTTGTCGTGAGTCTAGGTGTAATTATCTATATAAGTATGTATTTAAAAAATAGTTCAGTTTTATGGGTATACACATAATATTAATAATATCCTGGGACATTATTCACACACGGCCATCTGATCCCAAATTAAGCAGAGCTTGTACTATGGAAACCAGATAACTGATATACTACGTATACTACTTTTCTTTTGTAAAAACATACTTATATAGATAAATTACACCCAAACTCTGGACAAACAGACATGTTCATGCACACAAATATATCTGTTCTTGGTGGGAATCGAACCCACGACCTCAGGCGTGAAAGTCAAGCACTTACCAACCACGCCAACAGTCCCGTCAAATATAGTAGTAGTATTACATAATATATAAATCTAAGAAATGTTTTAACCAACATTTAAATGTTTGTTAAATAAAAGTCCCATCAAAATCGGTCCAGCCATTTCAGAGATTAGCCGGAACAAACAGACAGACAAAAATTGTAAAAAATGTAATTTTGGTGTATGTACCGTATATATATTCATATTAATGTAGTAAAAACCGGTTATTTCAATATTACAAACAGACACTCCAATTTTATTTATTTGTATAGATTGACGATGACTACGATTTTATTATATGTATAGATGTTTAATACGTACGTTTAACCTAGGATGGAGTGTAGGAGGTGGTTTGTGGCAGGGCGGCAGCCAATTGTCGTGGGGTTCGAACTTGGACGCTATCATGCGCGCACCGAGACGCTTGTTACGACCCAGCCGGTACAGGTTGAGATTCGATACCTGGATGGAAATAAAAAAATATTATAACATTTTTTTTGTAGACGCCACTCGCACTAGGGAAATTAATCCCTCTGTCGCGGGGTACTTTAACAACATATAATTCACGGACACAAAGTACATCCAGGGGCTCTACCAGCTAAGTCGCCGAACATCGTTTTCGTGAATGGCGTTCAAATAAATAAAGGTTAAAAATGACTTCATCAATTGTTAAATCGGCTTCCATGAGCGCATGTGACGTCATAAATGGTCCGGAATGGATTGTCAACATTAAATCCGATTAAACGATTGATTAAGTCATTTTTAACCTTTATTTATTTGAACGCCATTCACGAAAACGATGTTCGGCGACTTAGCCGGTAGAGCCCCAGGCTCAGAACAACTATTCATGATTTTTTTAATTTTTATAGCATTATTCGCAATGCAAAGCGTTTATCTAATCTCAAAAATGAGAAATCATAAATTTAATCGTCCGGCGGGTCTCGAACCTGCACCATCTACCAATCCGGGGTAGGCGCTCTGCGTTAAGTTACGAACGATACACGCTGGCAGATCAAATTTAGGATTCCCTTGCTAACATGGTAGATGGTGCAGGTTCGAGACCCGCCGGACGATTAAATTTATGATTCTCATTTTTGAAACTATTCATGAGTCACACAAATAATTGTCCTGCGCGGGAATCGAACCCGGGAAACGAATAGGCGAGGCGACATTCTAAACCGGTGCACCACACGCGCAGTAAATAATTTGTTTAAGGTGGGTTCGTTTTTATTTGAAATATGGGGTTACTTATAAAACACCAACAACCTCGCAGGACTAGATAGCTAACACCATAAGCAACAACTTTTGTTCTACAACTTTTATTTTGTTTTTTTTTTTTTTTTTTTTTTTTTCAAATTCAAATTCAATTTATTTTGTGAACAAAGGTATTACAGGTTGTTACATAATATATGTATATCAATAGTTCATTCCGTGTTCCACCAGTAGGCATACAAAATTTTTCAAATATCATTAAGACAATGTCAATAAAAAAGAAAAACAAAAGTTAAATTACAAATGTCACAAAATGTTTTAGAAATAAAAATAAATACCAAAAATGTCAACAAAATAGAATATTATAAAAAGATTTTTACAATTACAATGTTTGATTAGAATTTGTCTTCCAGGTATTCCCTAACGGAGTAATACGACTTGGCAACAAGTAATTTATGGAGCTTGCATTTAAAGTCTTCAATATTCTTGCTGCACTTTATCTGTTCGTATATTTTGTTGTACAACTTTGGTGCCATTGCATATACACTTTTGTGAAGGAATGCTGTGTTTGTGGGTAACAAATGTAAATATTTTGAGCGACGTTGACTTTCAATTTTCCCAAACAGATACATGTTGCTTTTTAGCTTCGGTCCCGGGAAGAGGTGGAGGCTGTAGCTCAGGTTGCCTCAACGCGCTTGTACGTGCTGGGGAGGGGGCAGTTATATATGCCCGTCCCCTCCCCGGGTGAGTCTCGTGGGCGCTCAGTGTACGGCGGGGGTACTGGTGAGATCGTTCACGAGTACCCAGAGACCCCGCTACAAGCACTGTGAGGCTGGCTACCGTGGTGGTTTTAGTGGGTCCCCACACAACGTGCGACGGCATTTCCACCACATAAAAAAAAGCTTCATAGCCAGATGCTTTAACATGTCTGTAAGTGATTGGCGAGTTTAAGCAACTAGGCTCGCGGTCAGGCCATAGATGGGTGACCGCCAAAGTTTGAGAGAAATTTGTGAGCGTCTCCGTGCTTCGGAGGGCACAGTCGTTAAGCCATATCGGAGGCCTACTGGGCGACTTGAACAACTCTGACACCAGGGTAACCACTGCCTATACGATAAGCAAGCAAGCAAGCAAGCAAAAAAAGCTTGATGTGCTGGAGGGTGTACTTGCCTGTTTACTCCTCATATGGCTCAGCTTCCCCTCATGCACCGTAGGGTGGGCGCAGTACAGATATGCCGTGATAGCGAACTTGAGGAAACTGTCTCCAATTGTCTCCAGGCGTTCCAGGTTTATTCCGTCATTCGCGTTGGACATTGTTAGGGCCTGTAATAGAAATAAAATAAAAAAGGTTTTTATACACATAGACTTGTTGGTTCTCGAGTGGCGACCACGAACCGGAAGACGCTGCGTGGGCAGGCCCCCTACAAGATGGACCGATGATCTTGTGCGGGTCGCTGGAAATCGCTGGATGCGAATAGCGCAAGACCGGAAATTGTGGAGATCTTTGGGGGAGGCCTTTGTCCAGCGGTGGACGTCTTTCAGCTGATATGATGATGATGATGATGAGACTTGTTGGCGTGGCGTGGTTGGTAAATGTTTGCTTTTTGCGCCGGAGGTCGTGGGTTAGATTCCCACCCCGGACAAATATTTATGTGCATGAACATTTCTGTTTGTCCTGAGTCTGGGTGTAATTATCTGTAGAAGTATGTATTTACAATAAAAAAAATAGTGTATTACGTATATCAGTTATCTGGTTTCCATAGTACAAGCTCCGCTTAGTTTGGTATCAGATGGCCGTGTGTGAATAATGTTCCAGGATATCATTATCGAGTATTTGCTGCGGGAGATGGTGATGCTATCTATCGATATACGATAGATAGCATCACCATCTCCCGCAGAATGTATTAAAGAGAGTGCCGACAAACCCCCTTAACTCTTTCCATATTTGTCTGGTGCTAATTAATGTCCTCCCAGCCGAATTTCAGCCACGGCGACCAGTCTCAGCAGAGATTAGCCATCACCCAGGATTTGAGCCCAGTACCTTCTCTGCGGGTGAACAAGCTACGCTACACGCTACGCTAGTCGGCCAAGCTAAAGTGGCACTTTAGCTTGGCCGACTAAATAATTAGCACTGACCGCCTCGTTGGTCTAACGGTAGCGTGTTCACCCGCAGAGAAGGTCCTGGGCTCAAATCCTGGGTCAGGTCAAAAGTGATTTTAGGACTTTTCTGTAAAAAGAAAAACTTTTCAGCATCAGCCCGAAGTCTGGGAGTTGGCGGTATTATACCCCCGTGCCTCGGAAAGCATGCCATCGATCCTGTGCCTGACCTCTTTCCGGTCGTGTGCCTAGCGGCGTCCCATCTGTGTACTGCATCAGAAGTGGGATCAAATTCTTGCCCATTAGGTGCCGTTAAATATAATAAAGAAGATACCGTCATGTGTGGATAATGTGCCAGGATATTATTATAATAGTGCTAACTATTAATTGATGATGATGTCTTCCCAGCCGAATTTCGGCTACGGCGGCCATTATCAATGGAGATTAGCCAAGTGCGCAGGAGATATTATAGTGCTCAATTGTGTGCGTAAACACAGGAGCACTTTCTATTCAGTCACTCAATCACATCATGATCCGATGGGATGACTAGTGACACGACCGAAAAGAGGTCAGGTACAGAACTGACGGCTTTACGTGCTCTCCGAGGCACGGGGTGTAATACCGCCAACTCCCAGACTTCGGGCTGATACTGAGAAATTTTTTTTTACAAAAAAATTCCAAAATCACTTTTTGCCTCGACTTGGGATCTAAGCCCAGGATCTCATTTTTCCGCGGTTGAACACGCTACCGCTAGACCAACGAGGCAGTCAGTGCTAATTACTTAGTCGGCCAAGCTAAAGTGGTAGTGTACTGCATCAGAAGTGGGATCAAATTCTTGCAGGTTAGGTGCCGTTAAATATAACAAAGAAGAAACCGTCGTGTGTGGGGGACATTATCCCAGGATATTATTATAATTTAGCAGTATTTTTTACCTGTAATATAACACTAGGACTGGGTCCCGGATGGCCCTCCAATTTCGGCTGATAGTCGAAGTCGAACTCCTTCCCCTGCTTGCCCTCCGCGTAGTACGGCGCAAAGTCCGATGTATTCTTACATTTGTCTTCATAATTCTCCTTTTTATCGAAGCCTACGTTTACCACCTGAAACAAAATTAAACTTATACTAGGAAATCCGTCTTTACTACCTAGGTAATAAAGACACTATTATGGGAAAAGTTAGAGGGGGAATCCTAATAACACACGCTTGTTCAGAGAAATTGTTTTAGCTTATACCTGCCGCCACATTCCGCCACAGACCCTCTCGCCAAAAGTGGAAATTTCATCCTTATCACCTGGATGAATGGTCATCTACCACTGTGCGTTTCAAAAGAAACTTTTGGCCGGGCACTACCGCTCTGTGGAATCAATTAGCCACGGAGGTAATTTCTATCCGGTATGACATGGCAACCTTCAAGAAGCGAGCCTATTATTTTCTTAAAGGCCGGCAACACACTTGCGGCTCCTCTGGTATTGCGAGTATCCATGGGCGGCGGTGATCACTTACCATCAGGTGACCCACTTGCTCGTTTGCCATCCTATTATATATTAAATAAACTTGAGAGGTGTCAAGGGACACCCGGATGAAACAAGTTATTTCTTATTATTTATTATGTACAAAAAACCTGTATACACTCAACAAAAATAATCGTCGCGACACCACACTGTTCAATGCGAAATAGAAATGAAAATATCTGGCTTGCTTTCTATAAGAGAGAGAGAGACAGACAGAAACATGCGCACGCCGCACAGCTGCAAAAAGTGTCGTGACAACTTTTCGTAAGATTTTTTTCCGTCTAGCCCCCTTTCACAACGCGCGATAAGGAACTTCGTTCCAAAAAAAAAAAGCTTTAATTGATAAAACTTACCGCGCGTGAAACCACGGGGCACTTGTAGTAGTATGTATAAATTTACAAACTAACATAGAACAATTACGGATCACACAAATAGTTGTCCTGTATGGGAATCGAACCCGGGACAAGCAGTGGCGAGGCAACTATCCACACGTATCAAAGTTATATACTTTACTACTAAATAATTTGACAAACCTTCTCATTAACATAATCCGGCGAATCAATATTAATATCCTTCATAGAGAAACAATTCAACTTCTTCACCGTTTCTCTAGGCAAATCATTCTTCAACTTCTCCAAAATTTTCCTTTTGTTTCTCTCTATGCTTTCAACATCGATTTGCCCATTTTTCATCACCAGCTCTTCAGATCCATAAGGAAATAACTCTGATATAGCTGCGTCGTAGGTTATGCCAGGTTTAGTGATTCGGTCGTTAAGACCTCTCGTTTCGGGGAGGATTTCAGTGATTTTCTCGCTGTGGCTGATGAGATGTCCTTTGGCAACGAAATCGTGTTTATGTTGGAGCACCGAAGCGCGGAATTTGTCTATATACTGCAACAAAAGATGTATTTAGAATACATAACTATTTAATAACATGTTATACATATAAATTAGTACTAATAGCGGTCTTTCAATAATAGTTTTAAAGAGAGGTAGGGCATAGCGTTCATTCGCTCAAAAAGCAGCCCGACTGGGGAAGTACCTCCACCTTACAGAAGGAATGTCTTCTGCAATAATAACATTAATAATTTAATATTGTGTTTCTGCGAGTAAGGTTGCCAGAGCTCATCGGGGTGGGGGGAAGGGTCAGCAACAGTTGTTTGCTGACTCTAAAAGGCCGACAACGCACCCGCGACACCTCTGGTGTTGCGAGTGTACATGGGCGGCGGTGATCATTTACCATCAGGTGACCCACTTGCTCGTTTGTCGCCCTCTGATATATATATATATATTTGTGTGTACTTATGTACACGCGTTAGAAGTTATACTTCTTAATATACAACTTAAACATAGTTATCAATTTTCATACCACCTAGAACTAACTTCATGCTGTCAAATTTTTTGGTGTCGGTGTGCGCGCGCATCGTAAAAATTCACTCTCATCATTTTTCTCCATCGCGCCAAAAGAAGTATAACTTCAAAAACAGTTTCATAAAGTAATATCATATTTAGTAACTCAGACGTTAAGGTCATTGGTAAGATGATTTTTGGCGATTGTGAATTAATTTGGATGAAATTAAATGGCGTTTACGTTAGAGGTCTGAAGTGCGAAGATATTTGTGTACTCGTTGTCTATTAAGATTTGTTTATGACATCGCAATGAAGCGCGACATAATTGTGTATTGTAGAAAAATAAATATATTTAGAATAAATAACAGCTTCATAAGGAATGACCGACTTACTCAGCCGTAGTAAGCTGTTTGGAATCGGGTAAATTTTGGTAATCTTTTGCGATAAATCGGTTTCGAAAGAATGTATTTTAAAGATCTTTTCACTGTGGATGATAGAAGCCTTCAGCTATAAAGTTTTGAAAGACGTTTTCGCTGTGGCCATAGGCAATATGTCGTTTCCGAACATATTTTAAATATGATCTCTCTTCTGGTAATATCCTTAGGCGTTCAGTCAAACTCAAAAGTCATTTATTCCGTTAAAATATTACATTTATGTGGAATCGTCAAATTTTTTAACCTATCGTGCAGTGCAAGACGTTGCAGCTACTGAGAAAAATTGCCTGAAAACTCAGTAGGAATTCTTTTTTAAAATATTTATTTCTGAATATAAAATTACATTGTATGTACTTAAATGTGTTAATCTAGAGGCGACTCAATCCCATGCCGTTTTGTCACTTAAATAATCAGAAGTTTTGTAGTAAGCCCTACTACACAATTTGGCTTTTATAGTCCTTTTAAACTCATTCGTAGACATTTCTCTCAGTCAGTCAGCTCCGAAAGAAAGGGTAATTAACGTATTTTATAGATATTTCCGGTGTGCGTGTAAAGACAACGCCCGTACTAGGGAATCTAGTCCCTGTGTCGCGTGGTACTCTACAAACATATAATAGACGGACACAAATTATATCCAGACACAGAACAACTATTCATGGGTCACACAAAAAGGTGTCCGGCGCGGGACTCGAACCCGCGACACGAAGCGGCGACGCGACTGTTTCAGCCGCTGCGCCACATGTGCAGTCAAATTGCTTTTGGTGATAAGTCTATTCCGAAAGAAAGATTTCCGAACGTGTGTTAAAAAAATATTTCGCTGTGGATGATTCAATACCCTTTACACTTTGACGCAATAAATTAAATATAACAAATGGCGAGACAGTTTATAGGCACAAGTTGTCCTTTCGACACCTCAAAGAGATGTGAATGCTCGATCACGCAGTCACGATATTCAGCACTAATGACCCTTCAGTACTAATGACCAGATTCTCTGAGATGACGGATCCTAATGACCGTTCCGTACTAATGACCAGTCCGTACTAATGACCATTCCGTACTAATGACCAATCCGTACTAATGACCCTTCTTCCGTACTAATGACCTTATATTAATTGCCATACCTCCTTAGGCGCAGTGCCCTCTCGTATAAGCTTGTCGTATTCAGCCTTGTCGTTGGCGTCGTCTTGCTCGTCGCCTGTGGGAGCCGGGTTCACTTTCTTGTTCCGTTCTAGATCCACAGCTTCAGCTTCGTGCGCCGTTTTGTATTCTATTCGAACTCCCATTGCGGCTACAAAAAGATAATCGGAAAGGTATTTTTATATGAAATATCCATCCAGGTCACCGTAGCCTAGTTGGTAGTGCTCCTGCCTACGAAGCTGGTGGTCCTGGGTTCGAATCCCGGTAAGTACAAATATTTGTGTGATGAGCACGAATATTTGTTTCTGAGTCATGGATGTTTTCTATGTATATAAGTATTTATCTATCTATATACGTATGTATATCGTCGCCTGGTACCCATAGTACAAGCTTTGCTTAGTTTGGGTCTAGGATGATCTGTGTGACATTGTCCCAGGATATTATTATTATTATTATAGTTAATCGTGTTACAACGCTGTTACATAACAATTTGTTTATTTTTTGTTGTTTTAAAATGGCTTAACCGCTGGAGGGTCCTGGTGACCTGTAATACAGGTTTTGTTAAAAAACTAAATCAGGCACCAGTCCTTCACAAAGTTGAACTACTTAAGATCTACATTAAGTTAAATAATTATGATATTATTGTAACGTTCATCTTGTGAGGAGAGAATAAATACTTTTTATTATTTTGTTTTATTTTTATTTCTTTCCTCGGTTGCTAAAATTTTTATGGTATCTTGGGCTCATATCATTCAAAAAACTAGACAAAGTCTGTAATATGGCAACCAGACACCTGATACATACATATATCAGATGTCTGGTTTCCATAGAATATACATGGACTTACTTGTATATTTGTAAATACATTCATCATTATGTTAGCCGAATGACGTCCACTGTTAGACAAAAGCCTCCCCAAAATTTCCATAATGGAGTCGTGTCCATCATTAGGAGGGATATGCCATAATCGCCACGCTTGGCAGACGGGTTGGCGATCGCAGTATGATGATCATAGTACTCAGAGAGACGCTACTGCCCGTTCTCTGGGAGACATTCCCACGGGTCGATTTCTACACCCTCCAAAGGTGAAATGGGGTGGCGATATTCATTGCCGTCAGCCACACAGTAAATAAGGAATACATACACATCTATACATATAATAAAATCGTAGGAAAGTCAAAACTGTACATTGAATATTTTTTTTAAAGGATACTTGGGGCATGATCTACATTCTATCTCTCGATATCTAAGTCAAAAATATAGATTTTAGAATTTTTGTCTGTGTGTTTGTTTGCCTGTATGTATGGCCGGGCAAAACTAAAAAAACTGCATGGATTGACTTCAAATTTTGCATGAATATTACTAAGAGGTCGGATCAACATATAGGCTACATATTATCACGCTATAAACTACGGGGCAGGAAAAACTGATACCTATTGGTCACGTGGTCAATGACCTTGACTGCTAACCAGAGGTCGTTGGTTTGATCCCGGTCCAGAACAATATTTGTGTGATAAACGCGATGTTTTGTTCGGTGTCTGGGTGTAATTGCAAACCGCGGGGCACAGCTAGTATTGACATATTTTGCATGCACTTTTACAAATAACTGTATCGCTAAACATGTGGACACTTATTATTATAGAACACTATACCCAGCATCTTAATACCATGTTTATTGCAAATAAAGAACTTGTCTTCGCATTCGAGCTGGTCAACATACCGTTAGAATTCTTACTGCTACAGAACCCGCTTGTGTCGGTATCCTCATCACTGCCATCGAAGTCCAGGTCGGAGTCATCGGAGTCCAAGTCACTGCGGAATGAAAAGTAAATAAAAATAAAAAGGGTTTTTATTCACGTAGACTTGAAATAACCGCTTCTAAATAGTCAGAACATGTTTGTAGTAATATAGTTAAGTAAACATAATTATTTTTAGTTACATATATAGGTACACGGATATTATGAAAATATTTATAAAATAAATTTTATAATAGTAATGATATTTAGCTAAGCTTGTATTAAATTATTGTCAAGGAGATCATGTTTAGGTTTAATGAGGGCTACCGTGTATCAATTTGCCGCTAGAGGCGCTAGCATCGCGGCAGGTCTACGAAACGTCAAAATACACTGTTTTTGTTCGGGTTACGCTGTTTATTAATAAAAACTGCGGTTATAACTAAACATTTTGGTTTAAAACTAAATAAATTACAAAATGAGTAACAGCTCGATGACTGTAATAAATATTTGAAAAAATATTTAAAATCCTGTTAAAGTGTTTCATAAATAGCATGCCGCAGTGTTGTGCGGGGACTGCACAACACTGCGGCATGCTATTTATGAAACACTTTAACAGGATTTTAAATGTTTTTCGTAAAAACATTCGTCGCGTCCACAATAACAATGATTTTGATCAGCTATAGTGGACCTTCCGCGACAGTGGCGCCGACTGGTGAGCACAAAAACGGTAGCCCTCATTATCGAAATTTATAGTTTAAGCTAAGTATAATATAATAAAATACCGGCCAAGTGCGAGTCGGACCCGCCCATGAAGGGTTTCTTAGCAGCAAGTATTTCAGTTGATTAAATGAAAGGTAAATTGCGGTTTACAATTTTAACCAATATTCGTTGTTAGTTTACATGGTAATGTGCATCATATATTTTTTTAGTTTTATCATTCTATCATTTCTCTTATTTTAGAAGTTACAGGGGGGGGGGGGGCACTCTTTTTCCACTTTGGAAGTGTCTCTCGCGCAAACTATTCAGTTTAGAAAAAAATTATATCAGGAACCTCTATATCATTTTTGAAGACCTATCCATAGATACCCCACATGTGTGGGTACGTTGAAAATTATTTTTTTGACATTCAGTTCTATGTATGGGGAACCCCCAAAATTATTATTCTTTTTCTAATTTTGTGTGAAAATCTTAATGCGGTTCACAGAAGTCGGTAAGTACATGTACTACGTACCAAGTTACAACAGTACATCCTTACAGTTTCGGAAAAAGTGGCTGTTTCATACGGACGGACAGACAGACAGACAGACATGACGAATCTATAAGGGTTCCGTTTTTAGCCATTTGGCTACGGAACCCTAATAATAATCTTCTTTTTCTTGTATACAACCAGCTATCGAAACAAGAATGCATTACATATGTTGGTAAGTAGTTACCACACCAATAATAGTCATACTACTACTTATCGTATGGGCAGTGGTTACTCTAGTGTCAGAGTAGTTCAAGCCGCCCTGTAGGCCTCTGACATGGCTTAACGACTGTTGTCTAATGGCTACAACTGGGACCTTAACGTGCCCTCCGAAGCACGGAGACCCACTTTGGCGGTCACCCATCTGTGGAATTACCGCGAGCCTAGTTGCTTAACCTCGCCAATTACTTACAGACCGGTGAGAGCATCTGGCCTCAATGATAAAAATGAAATATATCTTAATTACCTGGACATGTAAGAACAATCGCTGTCCGCCATTGAGAACGTCTTCGATGGGTTGAACTGACTGAACTTTGGCTTCTCTATAGGATCACACCAGTTCGCTCCACCTGTCCATAACAAGGATAATAATAATGTAATAATACTCTGGGACATTATTCACACACGGCTATCTGATCCCAAACTAAGCAGAGCTTGTACTATGGAAACCAGATAACTGATATACTACATATATTACTTTTATTTTGTAAATACATACTTATATAGATAACTAGCTGTGCCCCGCGGTTTTACCCGTGTTAAATTTTATAAATTATCACAGCTCCTCCCACGTAGGTGATAGCGTGATAATATGTAGCCTATATGTTGACCAGACCTCTAAGTAATATTCATGCTAGATTTTAAGTAAATTCATGGAGAACTTTTTGAGTTTAGCCCGGACATACATACAGACAAAAATTATAAAAACTATATTTATGACTTCGATTTCGATTGTATCCTTTTTATAAAATATTCAATGTACAGTTTTGACTTTCCTACGATTTTCTTATATGTATAGATTACAAACAGACATGTTCATGCATACAAATATCTGTCCTGGTTGGGGATCGAACCCCCGACCTGCGGCTTGGAAAGCGAGCATTTACCAACCATGCCAATCGGCCTGTCATCTTAATTGTCAGTTTAATCAAGCTGTGGCAATATGAACCGCCCTTCCACCCGCATAAAATATGCACCTACAAGGACAATATATAAAAAGAATAGTCGCATTGGAGACCCGAAGAGTTACGCTGAGATCTATAGAGCGTACTTTGACTTTGCTCAGACTTTACTTTCGACTTAAGTCAAAGTCGGTATTCATAAAGCAATCATCGAATCCCTCTGAGTGCATGCTTAGCAAATGCTAAGTCCACAATATCGACGACTTAGTAAAAACTTACACCATAAGCCAAAAATAAATAAAGTAGTCAAAAATATACTTCACCATCATAACTTACATGACTTTTTAATTTTTCCTTAATATCAGAGACAGTGATGCCATATTGGATTACCAGAGAAATTGGAAATCACGGAATTTGTATTCAAAGGAATACTATAGACAAATATTTCTAAAATACAGAATGAAAATATAATTAGACATTATCATTGTATTTATTATTTATTTATGTGTTCAAACTAAAATTTTCGAGGTATTTTAGATACGACTTGAAGTGAAAACTAAACTGTCACATGGCAACACTGATATACTGTAGTCAGGGCCGAAAACCATTTAAAAAAAGTAATTGACATTGCCGTTCATAGCTGATACAACAATGTTCCGTTTCTCATAATAAAATTTAGTAAAAATTAGTATCCATTGAGAATGGTCCGTCGTGGACTGTAACACGTTGGGTATCGTACCGACGGTATTGTGGGTTGTTGTAAAAGTCAACTTGGTATACCATAGACCATAGACTTGGTTAACTCACCGGAAGCGGAAGTGCAGAATGTCAAGTTAGGAGGTAAAGGCTCCATGTACTCGTCATACTCCTCGGTTGGAGGTATCGAGGAGGCCATGTCGTTACTCCAAGTGCCGATCTCGAAGCCCTGCAGCAAGGAGAAATTGGAATTGGATTAAAAACAATTTTTTTCATTACACAGTATTTCATACTAATACGGTTGTTATCGAACTAAAATTTTTTTTTTCCATAAAAATATTTGTATATTAAAAACTGTATTGTATAGCGGTGCAGCGATTAGGATAAATTGATTCTAGCACCACTGTAACAGCTATAAGAATGGACAAAAGCCTCCCCCCCGAATAATCTTGGAGGGATATAACCGCCACGCTTGGCAGACGGGTTGTAGACTGCAGTGTGATGGTCATAGTGCTCAGAAAGAACCTGCTGCCCTGCCCCTGGTAGATATTCCCTAGGGTCGACTTCTACGACCCCCACGGGATCAAATGGGGTGATGATGTTTTGATATCCGCCGCCGTGACCACACAGCAACAGGGATCAATGTTAAATACTATACTCACAGCCTCAGCCTCTTCTTTCTCTTGCTGTAAAATTTCGTTGATAGTTTTCTCTCTCGGCTCTTCTTTTTCGGATTTCTTCTCATCTTCCTTTTGCTGCTTCTGGTTCTCCTCCTTCTCTCTGCAATTTAAATTATTCTTTTTAGCATTGTCATAGCCTATAAAATTGAAAAGAACCGACGGCCGTTGTGATAAAAGGTTCTCTAGTGGCGACCACGAACCGGAAGACACAGCGTGGACAAGACCCCTACGAGATGGATTTAAAAGGGTCCAGAAAGCTACTTGCATATAGCGAAAGCCAAACATTGGTAGGAGAGATCTTTCTGCTGATATGAAGCTGTTGATCATTTTCCAGGTTCTGTACCCGAAGAATGCTGACGGAACCCTATTATTAAACGTCCGCTGTTCGTCTGTCTATCTGTCAGTGGGCCGTTGTCAACAAGATGGACCGATGATCTTATAACGGTCTAGGAAGTCGCTGGATGTGGATAGCGCAAACCAAACATTGGTAGGAGAGATCTTTCTGCTGATATAAAGATGTTGATAATTTTCAAGGCTCTGTACCCGAAGAATGCTGACGGAACCCTATTATTAAACGTCCGCTGTTCGTCTGTCTATCTGTCAGTGGGCCGTTCTCAACAAGATGGACCGATGATCTTGAGGTTTCTGGAAGTCGCTGGATGCGGATAGCGCAAGCCCAGCATTGTTAAGAGAGAACTTTCTGCTGAAATGATGATGTTGATAATTTTCAAGGTTCTGTACCCGAATAACGCTGACGGAACCCTATTATTAAACGTCCGCTGTTCGTCTGTCTATCTGTCAGTGGGCCGTTCTCAACAAGATGGATCAATGATCTTGTGAGGGTTTCTGGAAGCCGCTGGATACGGGTAGCGCAAGCCAAACATTGGTAGGAGAGATCTTCCTGCTGAAATGATGATGTTGATAATTTTCAAGGTTCTGTACCCGAAGAATGCTGACGGAACCCTATTATTAAACGTCCGCTGTTCGTCTGTCTATCTGTCAGCGGGCCGTTCTCAACAAGATGGATCAATGATCTTGTGAGGGTTTCTGGAAGCCGCTGGATACGGATAGCGCAAGCCAAACATTGGTAGGAGATATTTTTCTGCTGAAATGATGATGTTGATAATTTTCAAGATTCTCTACCCGGAGAATGCCGACAGAACCCTATTACTAGCCTTCGCCTTTCGTCTGTGTATCTGTCAGCGGGCCGCTCTCAACAAGACGGACCGATGATCTTGTGAGTGTCGCTGGAAGCCGCTGGATGCGGGTAAGGCCAGACCGGTTGGTATGATGATGATTATCGCAAAGATGTTCTAATAAAGGTAATAAAGGTAACTAGAATTTAATCCACTTGAACTCGCCCATAGGTGTCGCCAAAAGCATATACAAGATGCTATCTAGAGATGAAACCCAATAAAGTTTTACTATTAAATCTCACCTCAATTCTTTCTGCTCTCGCTTAAATTCTTCTTCTTCCTTCTTCTTTTCATTCTTCTCCGAATCTGCGCTCAATACCTGTACATAACATAATATGATATTTAGTTTGTTAAACACGAGGCGGTCATAGCTCAGTTTCTCTTATCGGTCAAAAAAACGAATGTGTAGTTTTACTTCAGTCGTCTGGTCTAAAATAAAACTGAAATAAAACTTAGATATAGGAAACGTAACTGGCTATGAAGTGTGCTCGCACCTCTCTCTCAATTAGAGCCCATGCACACCACGTTTTTAACCGCGCCGTCGACGCACGTTTCCAAAACGCACGTCTACGGCGCGCTTTTATCATACAGATCAGTTTGCTGTAGTTTGTATCGATACAAACGCGCGGCACCGCGCGTCTGTATCGCAACACACGCGCGTTAGCATCACGTCTGTATCGCTACACACGCGCGTCCTTATCGATACAAACGCGGATTTGAATTTATACAGTTGTGCAAAGGTCCACAGGCTGCGTCTGACTTGCGTGAGTATATCTACAAACGCGCGCGCTTAAAAAATTGTATGCATAGGCCCTTAGGCGCAAGAGAGGTAACATATGAAACGTATCTCTCTCTCTTTCTATCTTCTCTAACTTATATCGCCCTCTCAACTTCCGTTCGTTTCGCCAGAATAAAATATATATTTAAAGTGACTCCCATATAAAAAACGTAGTTGTTTTGTTCGTTTTTGTTAGACGTTAATGGCAACATGTAAAAGCTTGAAATAATTCACAGAATATTATTATATATTCGATTTAAGCGTTTTTATAAGCAATGCAAGTGCGGCAGCTTTCGTACGCGGGTCCGATTCGCACTTGGCTGGTTTTTAAAACTTAATTATTTTTTTTTACTTTGACTATATTGCATATATATTTAGACAAAAATATATTGGAAATACAAGGTCATGCAATCACTGAGACAGATACAATATATATAAATACAACTCTTTATCCCCTAGTCTTCCAGGAAGAAATATTGGCCTGCTTGTTTCTGTTCTATCTCTATATATACTTGATATAATATAACATAATAATAATTAAAATGGTCTTATCCTATCAGTAATCCCTTGCCTACGAGAATGGGTCCGTACTACGCTCAAAGTTATAGTGACAAAGAAAATGTCTCCCTATAAAATCACATAAATCGAATGCAGTAGAGAGAAATAACCTTCGTCACCATAATGGAACAGCCGAAAGACGCCCACTGCTGGACAAAGGCCTCCCCGAAAGATCTCCACAATTGCCAGCCTTGCGCTATCCGCATCCTGCAACTTACAGCGATCCTCACAAGATCATCGCTCCACCTTGTAGGGAACCTGCCCACGCTGCGTCTTCCGGTTCATGGTCGCCACTGGAGAGACTTTCTCCCCCAGCGGCCGTCGGCTCTACGAGCTATATGCCCTGCCCACTGCCACTTCAGCTTGGAAATTCTTACGGCTATGTCGGCTACTTTGGTTCGCCTGCGGATCTCAGCATTACTGATTCGATCTCGCAGGGAAACTCCAAGCATAGCCCTTTCCATTGCTCTTTGGGTGACCTTGAGCCGCCTGATAAGGCCCATAGTGAGCAACCACGTCTCGGTTCCGTAAGTCATCACTGGCAACACACTCTGGTCGAAGACTAAGACTAGACTAAGGCGAGACTAAGGCGAGACTAAGACGAGACTAAGACGAGACTAAGACTAGACTAGACTAAAACTAGACTAGACTAAGACTAGACTAGACTAAGACTAGACTAGACTAAGGCTAGACTGAGACTAGACTAAGACTAGACTAAGACTAGACTAGACTAAGACTAGACTAAGACTAGACTAGACTAGACTAAGACTAGACTATGACTAGACTAGACTAAGACTAGACTAAGACTAGACTAAGACTAGACTAGACTAAGACTAGACTAAGACTAGACTAAGACTAGACTAGACTAAGACTAGACTAAGACTAGACTAAGACTAGACTAAGACTAGACTAAGACTAGACTAAGACTAAGACTAGACTAAGACTAGACTAAGACTAGACTAAGACTAGACTAAGACTAGACTAAGACTAGACTAAGACTTTTAGCTACTGCTCACCTCAGCTAAACTCCAGCCAAAGTCCAGAGCGGGCCAGTGGAAGCCCGGCATCGTCTTCTCGTTGATCTTCGGTATCCCCAGTCCGACGTCTATCGCGACCGCGCGTCGGATCTCATCGGCTATCAGCAGTGCGTTTATCCTGAAATAAAAACAATGTCATTTAAAAGATGGCCGTTCAAAATTATTTTTTTCAGTCTCAGAAGTGGGATCAAAAATAAAATAAATATTCGAGACATATCACAGCGCCATCTAGCCCAAACTAAGCAAAACTTGTACTATAGATATTAGACAATGGATATAATAATAACAATAATATAATAATATCTTAGGAAATTATTCACACACGATCATCTGGGGCTCTACCGGCTAAGTTGCTGAACATCGATTTCTTAAATGGCGTTCAAATAAATAAAGGTTAAAAATGACTTAATCGTTAAATCGGCTTCCATGAGCACATGTAACGTCATAAATGGTCCGGAATCGATTGTCAACGTTGAAACCGATTTAACGATTGATTAAATCATTTTTAACCTTTATTTATTTGAACCCCATTTAAGAAATCGATGTTCAGCGATATTAGCCGGTAGAGCCTCTGATCCCGAACTAAGCAGAGCTATGGAACCCAGATAACTGATAGACGAGGCATGCCTTTTAAGTTTTGTCTTTTGAAGAAAAAACACAACTAGAACCATTTCTTACGCCATCTGTCGCGGGCCGCCTTGGGACCTTCGGAAGCAGATGCGGTATCCAACGGCTGACTAGATCTCTCACACCAAGCGCTTCATGTAAGATCTTCTGAATGGTTGTCCCTGAGATGCCTTATAGAGCCTCTATCTCTCGATACGTCACCATGACGATCTTCGAGAATTAGTTGTTTCACAGAATGATATTATCTTCAGTGAAGGCGGATGTTGGGCGTCCTTCGCGAGATTTGTCACTAACACTAGTATGTCCACGCTGGAATTGTAAATACCATTCAACAGTCTGCAGACATGGGGCTTCATTAGCTCTTTAAAACACTGAAGCCGTGCCAGGCCTCTTCTAAAGATGTAGAAGATTATTGCACGAAATTTCCCAAGAAAGATTCGTTTTCGTACGTAATCTGACAGATTCCGATCCATGCTGTGACTAAAAAAAAGCATTAACCCTTCAACTGTTTTGAACATTCAAATATAGAATAGTTCCAAATTCAAAATGCCGGGAAATATAGAAACAACAGAATTTAAAAGGCATATCTATTTCACAGATTAAAAACCTATTGAAATAAGTCCCTCCGTATAGGAGCTAAGAACCCAAAGACAGACACACAGTCTTTATACTTTTAACACCTGATTTTTGTATAAGGGGTAAAGGAAATCATTTTATTCAGTAAAAATTTTAAATACATTAAACAATTGTTGGTTTCGTTAAGAATTCATAGATGGCGCTGTACAGCCGAGTTATATGTCGCAATGGTTTCGTTCACACTCGGGGGTTGGGTGCGCTCGAAGAATTAAGTCAGATAGGTTTTTCGTCGTGGAGTATCTTATAAATGAGAAATTAATTTTTGAAGATTGAGATGTTCTTCTCAATTATAAGACTTAAAAAATTCACACCTCAATGCTGAGGACAAAATGTTGTAGAGACGAACACGATTACTTGTTCTAGGACAGACTCGTATAGCCGAGCGAAGTAGTCTCAAATATAATCACAAAGTATATAATAATAATAATATCCTGGGACATTATTCACACACAGTCATCTGAACCCAAACTAAGCAGAGCTTGTACTATGGAAACCATATAACGTATACACTACATATATTACTTGCAAAAATTCAGTCAAATGTTATTTTGGTGTGGTGAAAATATGTCAAATAAAGCATTTGGCAAATGAAAAAATATCAAAAAAGGCTTCGGCCAATAGTAATAAGTTATTGTGTAAATCGGTGAAAAATAGTTCGGTAAAATAATACCTATAACACATGACACCTCGATTATATCAAAATATGTCAAATAATGTATATAGCAAAAAAGACGTCGGTTACTAGTTTTCCGTAAAATGAAAATCAAACAAAAATAAATCGGTAAAGTGATCGGTTCCTGTTGGTTCATCATCATCATCATATTAGCCGAAAGACCACTGCTGGATTAAGGCCTCCCCCAAAGATCTCCACAATCACCAGTCTTTCGCTATCCACATCCAGCGATTTCCAGCGACCCGCACAAGATCATCGGTCCACCTTGTAGACGGCCTGCCCACGCTGCGTTTTCCGGTTCGTGGTCACCACTCGAGAACTTTTCTGCCCCAAGTTAGTTGTCCCAAGATATCAATATATTTATACTAGATATGCCCCGCGGTTTCACTCGCGTTAAAGTACTTTTGGCGTGAAAGAGTAACGAACATACATCAATATTCACAAACTTTCGCATTTTTAATATTAGCAGGATGTGTACCTCTAGCCGTTTTGGCAGTGAACGCCGGAATAGCTCGCAGGTGGTAGATTTTTATACTTACTTGACACTAATCGTCATGTTTTGGACAATTCACACAATATCTTTATAAATTGTAGCCTATGTGTTATTCTGATGTACAAGCTATATTATTGTAAAGTTTCAATAAAATCCATTAAGTAGTTTTTACGTGAAAAAGTAACAAACATCCATACTTACAAACTTTCGCGTTTATATTAATATATCAATATTACCTATACAGAACACAGGGCAGCGCGACGGTGGCGAACCACAGCGGCGCCGCGAAGGGGTGCACGCGGCACAGCTCGGGCACCAGGATCTGCTTCTGGTCCAGCCGGTCGCGCTCCGACGTTAGTTGTCCCAAGATATTAATATATTAATATTACCTATACAGAACACAGGGCAGCGCGACGGTGGCGAACCACAGCGGCGCCGCGAAGGGGTGCACGCGGCACAGCTCGGGCACCAGGATCTGCTTCTGGTCCAGCCGGTCGCGCTCCGACGTTAGTTGTCCCAAGATATTAATATATTAATATTACCTATACAGAACACAGGGCAGCGCGACGGTGGCGAACCACAGCGGCGCCGCGAAGGGGTGCACGCGGCACAGCTCGGGCACCAGGATCTGCTTCTGGTCCAGCCGGTCGCGCTCCGACGTTAGTTGTCCCAAGATATTAATATATTAATATTACCTATACAGAACACAGGGCAGCGCGACGGTGGCGAACCACAGCGGCGCCGCGAAGGGGTGCACGCGGCACAGCTCGGGCACCAGGATCTGCTTCTGGTCCAGCCGGTCGCGCTCCGACGTTAGTTGTCCCAAGATATTAATATATTAATATTACCTATACAGAACACAGGGCAGCGCGACGGTGGCGAACCACAGCGGCGCCGCGAAGGGGTGCACGCGGCACAGCTCGGGCACCAGGATCTGCTTCTGGTCCAGCCGGTCGCGCTCCGACGTTAGTTGTCCCAAGATATTAATATATTAATATTACCTATACAGAACACAGGGCAGCGCGACGGTGGCGAACCACAGCGGCGCCGCGAAGGGGTGCACGCGGCACAGCTCGGGCACCAGGATCTGCTTCTGGTCCAGCCGGTCGCGCTCCGACGTTAGTTGTCCCAAGATATTAATATATTAATATTACCTATACAGAACACAGGGCAGCGCGACGGTGGCGAACCACAGCGGCGCCGCGAAGGGGTGCACGCGGCACAGCTCGGGCACCAGGATCTGCTTCTGGTCCAGCCGGTCGCGCTCCGACGTTAGTTGTCCCAAGATATTAATATATTAATATTACCTATACAGAACACAGGGCAGCGCGACGGTGGCGAACCACAGCGGCGCCGCGAAGGGGTGCACGCGGCACAGCTCGGGCACCAGGATCTGCTTCTGGTCCAGCCGGTCGCGCTCCGACGTTAGTTGTCCCAAGATATTAATATATTAATATTACCTATACAGAACACAGGGCAGCGCGACGGTGGCGAACCACAGCGGCGCCGCGAAGGGGTGCACGCGGCACAGCTCGGGCACCAGGATCTGCTTCTGGTCCAGCCGGTCGCGCTCCGACGTTAGTTGTCCCAAGATATTAATATATTAATATTACCTATACAGAACACAGGGCAGCGCGACGGTGGCGAACCACAGCGGCGCCGCGAAGGGGTGCACGCGGCACAGCTCGGGCACCAGGATCTGCTTCTGGTCCAGCCGGTCGCGCTCCGACGTTAGTTGTCCCAAGATATTAATATATTAATATTACCTATACAGAACACAGGGCAGCGCGACGGTGGCGAACCACAGCGGCGCCGCGAAGGGGTGCACGCGGCACAGCTCGGGCACCAGGATCTGCTTCTGGTCCAGCCGGTCGCGCTCCGACGTTAGTTGTCCCAAGATATTAATATATTAATATTACCTATACAGAACACAGGGCAGCGCGACGGTGGCGAACCACAGCGGCGCCGCGAAGGGGTGCACGCGGCACAGCTCGGGCACCAGGATCTGCTTCTGGTCCAGCCGGTCGCGCTTGGCGCGGCGGGTGCGCTCCGACGACACGGGCAGAGCCACCCCTTTGCGGTTCACGTATCTATGGGACAATATAAAAGATTTTGTTACAAAACATCCACAAGTATTTAAGCTCATGATAATATATATTTTTAATTATAATATTATAGAAAATTCAAAACATTTTTAATATAGTTTAATTGAGAATTAACCTAGTGCAGTATGGTCCATAAACATCGAAATTTTATTTCGCGGTTTGGAATGCATTTTTACCTTTATTGTAGTAAAATTCTAAAATGTATCGAATTTCTTCATAAGATTAACTCATCTTGACAGTAAGAAAAACATATGAACATCACACATTTTCCAAATTTGAACTTGGAATTATATTCTTAAAAATTTAAACTTTCAATGATACCAAAACCAGCCAGATACAAATGGTATAGCCAAAGAGATTTTATGACAAGCTCATACATACTATAATTCGAAAAGACTTTTTCTCCAACCTAATATAGGTTGGAGAAAAAGTTATAAAACCTACGCATTCCACCCACAAGAAGTGTCTGCAGGTGGGTATGTCGGAAGCACCGACTAAACCTAACCTACCGTGGACTTCTACTGGCGCCTGAATGGGAGAGCCCCGGGAACACGGGTATGCAGCTCCGGTGACCTCCTTTTGCAGCACGTCCCAGATGGTCGGGACACGTACCCTGAGAGGGCTATAGTTTGCCGTCCCCTAGCAGTCCCGCACAGCGACTGCGCCACAAACAGATCGCTGGCTTCTCTGGCAAAATCAGCGTGATATTATGTAAAACCGCTTGCAACCAATATCTGGAGTAGTTTATTATACGGGAGACAAGGAACAACTTCCGTGCGTTTAAGCATTTTTGCCATACCTACTATTGGCATCAAATATAACAGCTCACTTAGGACCCTTAAATTGATCCTCGGTGCTTTTGCAGCTGGCTTCTCTAGTTGCAATTCTCTCGTTTTATGAGGTTATAGCCTCTTACATCATTCTGTCTCCCACTTTGCTCTGGAGAGAAGTGGAACTATTCATTTTTAAACTCCTCCTTTTTTCTTTCTGATTAAATTCGTTGCGGGATCCAAGACAGTTGTCCAAGACAGATTCCCCGGGACATGCCTGAGCCTCACCGCTCAGTATCATTTCATTGTGTGCCACTGTTGATCCTGGCTTACAGGAAATGCAGTGGTGGGTAAGAGGGAGGGATTAGTCCCGATAAAAAAAAGATCGCTGTCAACCCGAAGCTGCTTGCACGTGGCGGCAGTAGAGGACACTTCTCATACTGCCACCGCAGCCCTATATAAACTTACCTGGGAGTTAATAGGTTAAGTCTGGCGCTGGTATGGTCCACATCCAGCAGAGGTTGGTCAGCTTGTGTCAGGGTGACAGCATATTTGCTCCTGTAGTACTCTCGGAAACTGCTGTGCGTCGCTGAAGGGAACGAGGATTCCGGGGATAGGTTCCAACAAATTTCGGCGACTAGAAAGAACTGGAAATAAAAAAATATAAATAGAAACTATAACACTAATATTATAAAGGCGAAAGTTTGTGAGGGTTTATGTTTGTTACTTTCCAACGGCTGGTGGGATTTTAAGAACATTTGGTATGGAGTTAGCTGACATCTTGGATAAACACATAGGATATCTATATTAATATTACAAAGAGGTAACGTTCGTGAGTTTGTGACGTTGTAAGGGGTAATCTCTGGATTCACTGAACCGATATTGAAAATTATTTCACCAATAGAAAGCTACGTTATTGTGGAGGGTCATAGGCTATGATTTATGTTTTTTTATTTCTTTTGTGTACTATTACTTTCTTTTTAATGTATTGTTATGTTTAAGTTTATTCGTTCAACTATTAAAATTAATAACAGGGAAACGGAATTCCCTGCAGGGCAGGCCTAGCCTAGTGCGGGGAGTTTCGATATTAAATCGGACATTACATGTAATTACGTATACAAATTCTAACAAAAAATTGTTCGAGATCACTGTATTTCTTTCTTTTGGCAAATAAACTATTATTATAAAAAAAAACCTATTATTATTATGATTCATCATCATAATTTTTATATATCCCTAACTTTTAACCCGAAGTATTACGCGGGACTAACGGGCAGGGACAAAAATATTTATAACGCGGAACGAAGTCTGCGGGCACAGCTAGTAATATATATTTCCACATAACCAATGAAGGAACGCGCCAAGCGACAGTCGCAACAACAAGAAGTGGTACGTCACCTGTCAGTGTCAAAACCCAACTGTCATAACGTTCCTTTTCCCAACGGTACGGAACAGCAAAGAGCAATGAAAAAGGACTATGCTTGTAGTTTCCCTGCGAGATCGAATCAGAAATGCTGAGATCCGCAGGCGAACCACTGACGGCCGATGGGGCAGAAAGGTTCTCGAGTGGCGACCACGAGCCGGAAAACGCAGCGTGGGTAGGCCTCCCATAAGATGGACCGATGATCTTGTGTGGGTCGCTGGAAATCGCTGGATGCAAATAGCGCAATACCGGCAATTGTGGAGATCTTTAGGGGAGGCCTTTGTCCAGCAGTGGACGTCTTTCGGCTGATATGATGATGATGATGATGATGATAGAACAGCTACAAACCTGCGGTTGGTCCTGGTTCCTGTACCAGGGCGTCACTACAGCTTCCCTATACTTCTCCGCGTCAAACTCAAAACGCACTGCATCTCTTAGCAACGGATTCTTCATCTCCGTCACACTCTTGTTGTCCCTCTCTTTCTTGACTTCCTCCTCTTGCCAGAGTACTGGTTTGTCCAAGTCTGAGAGTTTCTTGTCTTCAGTATGTTGGTAGATTAGTTCTAGGAAAGCCCAGTCTATGTCTATTTTTGTGGTACCGTCTTCTCTGGTCGCTGGAAAGAAATAATAATAATAATAATATCTTGGACAATGTCACACAGATCATCCTAGCCCCAAACTAAACAAAGCTTGTACTATGGGTACCAGGCGACGATATACATACTTATATAGATAGATAAATACTTAAATACATAACATCCATGACTCAGAAACAAATATTCGTGCTCATCACACAAATATTTGCACACAAAGATTTGAATCCAGGACCACCAGCTTCGTAGGCAGGAGCACTACCAACTAGACTACGGTGACCGTCAAAATAATTTTGGTTTGAAAAACTTCGCGTCGGCAGGTCCGATGATCTTGTGAGGGCCGCTGGACGCGGATAGCACAAGACTGGCAAATGTGTAGATGTTTGGGGGAGGCTTTTGTCCAGCAGTGGGCGTCTTTCAGCTATGATGGTGATGATGGCTTCACCTGTGGCGCAGGGGCTAAGACAGTCGCCTATACACTTCGCGTCCCGGGTTCGAAAAAATGATGAACTAATTGATGTCATAGCCTGGGGCTCTACCGGCTAAGTCACCAAACATCGTTTTCGTGAATGGCGTTCAAATGAATGAAGGTTAAAAATGACTTAATCAATCGTTAAATCGGCTTCCATGACCACATGTGACTTCATAAATGGTCTGGAATCGATTATCAACGTTGACTCCGATTTAACGATCGATTAAGTCATTTTTAACCTTGATTTATTTGAACGCCATTTAAGAAATCGATGTTATGCGACTTAGCCGGTTGCCAGTTGCGGGTTTGTTTTTATTGTTGAATGTTCTACGAGGTGTTCCCCTTACGAAAAGTAAATACACAGACTTACATTTAATAGTAGGAACAATATAGTAGTTATTGTGCGTGGACCCTTCACTCTGCAGCTTCATACCACGTCTGCGCACCCGCAGCACCTCCGAGAACACGAAACGCATGAACCTGCAAGATACCCGAAGGTAAAA
Organism: Pseudoips prasinana; assembly: GCA_951640165.1. Classification (NCBI taxonomy): domain Eukaryota; kingdom Metazoa; phylum Arthropoda; class Insecta; order Lepidoptera; family Nolidae; genus Pseudoips; species Pseudoips prasinana. Next base: position 10,983,788 of record OX621261.1, read on the forward strand.
CAAATATTTCTTGGATTATGAATCCTATGTGGTCGACATAAAGACATTTGAGTTAGACGTTGAAAACACTTTAAAATAAAATAAAAAGGTTTTTTCACGTAGACTTTAAAAAACCACTTGTAAATAGTCAGAACATGCTTGTAGTAATATTTAATTAATTTATAATTATTTCTAGGTGCATATAGATATTTAAGTACACGGATTGTATGCAAAAAAATACAATAAGTTTTATTTTATAATAGTAATGATATTCAGCTAGCTTATATTAAGTTATTGTCAAGGAGATCTTGTGTAGGTTTAATTATCAAAATTTAAAATTTTAGCTATATTTTTATAGGTAGCGCCACGAGTTATGAGCGCTCGCTTTATCTGCGCAGAACGCATTTTTAGGTCTGTTTGGTAACAGGGTTGAGGCGCGGGGGCGGGGACCCCGCGCCCGGCGCTGTCCTTGCGCACTATTGGAGAATCAGTCGCTGCATAACTCCCGCTCTCGGCGCACGTTGATTTGAGTTCGAAACTACAGTCACGTAAATAGTTGTTACGTTTATATCATTTGTATTGACCAATAATTTAAAATGCCAAAGAGTCAGGTGTTAAAAAGAGAAGCCCGGCTTATGTGATTATAATATTCTGCCATTATTTTCAATTGCAAATATAAATAACAATTATTAATACATTAAGTTTTTATTTATTATAATATGCAATAGTACGCACTTCCACCTGTGGAAACGTCAAGATTTAGATCGTAGATCCCCACCACTAAAACAGAGCGCTCATAACTCGTGGCGCTACACTGACACATTGTCTGAATGGTTCTGTCTATATTAAGATACGAATTCAATATTATTATAATGGCGGACCTTGTGTTTATAACGGCAAAGATCGGAAATATCACAAAAAACGAAAAAAGAATGTTTTTTTTTATATCAATACAAAACCGGCCACGTGCGAGTCGGACTCACCCATGGTTCCGTAGCAGCAAGTATTTCAGTTGATTAAATGAAAGCAAATTGCAGTTTACGATTTCTGACGTAGTAAAAAACACACACACACACACACACACACACACACACACGCACGCACGCACGCACGCACGAAAATTTACTAATTTGACCGTACTCTTTCATAACATTTAGCTAAATCTATTTGTTGTTATCTTTGTAAAATGAGTGTCCCCCCCCCCCCCCCCCCCTGTAACTTCTAAAATAAGAAAATGATAAAACTAAAAAAACATATGATACATTACCATGCAAACTAACAACGAAAATTGGTTTGAACGAGATCTAGCAAGTAGTTTTTTTTAATACGTCATTTATCGTAAACCGCAATTTGCTTTCATTTAATCAACTGAAATACTTGCTGCTACGGAACCCTTCATGAGCGAGTTCGACTCGCACTTGGCCGGTTTTTTCATTAACCGATTTTAGTACATTAACTATATGGCTAGATACAGACAGTAACCCTTCCAATAAAAAAAACTGATAACAATCGGTTCGCAAAGAACGGAAATATCGCAAACAAACAAAAATAGAATGTCCTTTTTTTTTTGAAATCGACTAAAACAGAAATAAATCTTACCTTCTGACCAATCTTCCTTTCCGTGGAGTCATCCTCACATCCGCATCAGGTACATGTTCCACGGACACTCTGACTTCGCCAGAACGAGTGTACACCGGAAACGCTGGGATTTGTAGACTGGAACAATCATAGAATTGCACTAAATCTATACATATAATAAAATCGTAGGAAAGTCAAAACTGAGCATTGAATATTTTTTTGAAAAGGATACTTGAGGCGTGATCTACAGTCGACATCGAAGGCAAAAATATAGCTTTTAGAATTTTTGTGTGCTATCTACATGTATGTCCGGTCTAAACTCAAAAAGTACTGCTTGGATTTACTTCAAATTTTGCATGAATATTACTAAGAGGTCGGGTCAACATATTATCACGCTATCGCCTACGGAGGAGGAGCTGTGGTAATTTATAAAGTTTAACGCGGGTAAAACCGCGGAGCACAGCTATTTATAATAATAATAATGTCGTCCTAGCCGAATTTCGGCCACGGCGGCCAGTCTCAATAGAGATTAGCCATCTGCGCGGGACATATTATAGTTCTCAAGTGTGTGCGCAAACATAGGAGGAAAGAGGTCAGGTACAAGACCGACGCCTTTACGTGCTCTCCGAGGCATGGGGATATAATACCGCCAACTCCCAGACTTGATTAAGAGAAGGATTAAACAGAGCTTGTACTATGGAAACCACATAACTGATATACTACATATACTATTTTTTTTGTAAATACATACTTATATAGATAATTACACCCAGACTCAGGACAAACAGACATGTTCATGCACACAAATATCTGTCCCGGGTGGGAATCGAACCCACGACCTGCGGCGTGAAACGCACTTGGCCGGGTTATATTAAAGTTTTTATTATTCTGTCACCGTAGCCTAGTTGGTAGTGCTCCTGCCTCCGAAGCTGGTGGTCCTGGGTTGTAATCCCGGTAAGTGCAAATATTTGTGTGATGAGCACGAATATTTGTTTCTGAGTCATGGATGTTTTATATGTATATAAGTATTTATCTATCTATATAAGTATGTATATCGTCGCCTGGTACCCATAGTACAAGCTTTGCTTAGTTTGGGGCTAGGATGATCTGTGTGACATTGTCCCCAGATATTATTATTATATTATTATTGCTCCTTATATGTGGTAGTACTTTTTGGACCCTGGAAACCGAGGACCATATAAACACACTACTTGTTTGTGCGTAAAGTTTAGATACTATGGCGTAAAACCTAGATATAGATATACCCTAAATATAAAAACGTTAGTCTAGATATCTGGTTCATAGTACTAAAACTTACTCCACAGGCTGTTCCCTAGCCATTAGTATGCCAATAGCTTGGCTTGAATTGTAAGTCGCATATAATGTTCGCTCTCTACTGTCGTGAAGTTCCGGGAACGCACACCATCGAACAAATACGATGGCGTAAAATCTTAATATGAACACTATAGTCTATATATCTGGTTCTTAGTACTAAAACTTACTCGACAGGCTGTTCCCTAGCCAACCGTATGCTAATAACTTGGCTCAAATTGCAAGACGCATATAATGTTCGCTCTCTACTGTCGTGAAGTTCCGGGAACGCACACCATCGAACAAATACGATGGCGTAAAATCTTAATATGAACACTATAGTCTATATATCTGGTTCTTAGTACTAAAACTTACTCGACAGGCTGTTCCCTAGCCAACCGTATGCTAATAGCTTGGCTCAAATTGCAAGACGCATATAATGTTCGATCCCTAGTGTCGTGAAGTTCCGGGAACGCACACCATCGAACAAATACGATGGCGTAAAATCTAAATATGAACACTATAGTCTAGATATCTGGTTGTTAGTACTAAAACCAACTCCACAGGCTGTTCCCTAGCCATCAGTATACCAATAGCTTGGATCGAATTGTAAGACGCATATAATGTTCAATCTCTAGTGTCGTGAAGTTCCGGGACAGGCTGTTCCCTAGCCATCCGTATGCTAATCGAACTAATACGATGGCGAAAAATCTAAATATGAACACTATAACCCAAATATCTGGTTTTTAGTACTAAAACTTACTCCACAGGCTGTTCCCTAGCCATCAGTATGCCAATAGCTTGGCTCAAATTGTAAGACGCATATAATGTTCGCTCTCTATTGTCGTGAAGTTCCGGGAACGCACACCATCGAACAAATACAATGATGTAAAATCTAAATATGATCACTATAGTCTAGATATCTGGTTCTCAGTACTAAAACTAACTCCACAGGCTGTTCCCTAGCCATCAGTATGCCAATAGCTTGGCTCGAATTGTAAGACGCATATAATGTTCGCTCTCTAGGGTCATGACGTTCCGGGAACGCGCACCATCGAGCAAATCGGATAGCGTAAAATCTAAATATGAACACTATAGTCTAGATATCTGGTTTTTAGTACTAAAACTTACTCCACAGGCTGTTCCCTGGCCATCAGTATGCCAATAGCTTGGCTCGAATTGTAAGACGCATGTAATTATCACACTCTAGTATCGTGACGTTCCGGGAACGCACACTATCAAGCAAATCGGATAGCGTAAAATCTACATATGAACACTATAGTCTAGATATCTGGTTCTTAGTACTAAAACTAACTCCACAGGCTGTTCCCTAGCCATCAGTATGCCAATAGCTTGGTTCGAATTGTAAGACGCATATAATGTTCACTCTCTACTGTCGTGAAGTTCCGGGAACGCACACCATCTAACAAATACGATGGCGAAAAATCTAAATATGAACACTATAACCCAAATATCTGGTTCTTAGTACTAAAACTTACTCCACAGGCTGTTCCCTGGCCATCAGTATGCCAATAGCTTGGCTCACATTGTTAGACGCGTGTAATTATCGCTCTCTATTGTCGTGAAGTTCCGGGAACGCACGCCATCGAGAAAATCGGATAGCGTAAAATCTAAATATGTACACTATAGTCTAAATATCTGGTTCTTAGTACTAAGACTTACTCCACTGGTTCCTTGGCCATCAGTATGCTAATAGCATAGCTCACATTGTTAGACGCGTGTAATTATCGCTCTCTATTGTCGTGAAGTTCCCGGAACGCACACCATCGACCAAATCGGATAGCGTAAAATCTAAATATGTACACTATAGTCTAAATATCTGGTTCTTAGTACTAAAACTTACTCCACTGGTTCCCTGGCCATCAGTATGCTAATAGCATAGCTCACATTGTAAGATGCGTGTAATTATCACTCTCTTGTATCGTGACGTTCCGGGAACGCACACCATCGAGCAAATCGGATAGCGTAAAATCTAAATACTAACACTGAAGTCTAAATATCTGGTTCTTAGTACTAAAACTTACTGCACAGGCTGTTCCCTAGCCATCAGTATGCCAATAGCTTGGCTCGAATTGTAAGACGCATATAATGTTCGATCTCTACTGTGGTGAAGTTCCGGGAACGCACACCATCGAACAAATACGATGGCGTATAATCTAAATATGAACACTATAGTCTAGATATCTGGTTCTCAGTACTAAAACTTACTCCAAAGGCTGTTCCCTGGCCATCAGTATGCCAATAGCTTGGCTCGAATTGTAAGACGCATATAATGTTCGATCTCTAGTTTCGTGACGTTCTGGGAACGCACACCATCGAACAAATACGATGGCGTAAAATCTAAATATGAACACTATAGTCTAGATATTTGGTTGTTAGTACTAAAACCAACTCCACAGGCTGTTCCCTAGCCATCAGTATACCAATAGCTTGGCTCGAAGTGTAAGACGCATGTAATGTTCCCTCTCTCTAGTGTCGTAAACTCGTAAAGTTCCGGGAACGCACACCATCGAGCAATTCGGATAGCGTAAAATCTAAATATGTACACTATAGTCTATATATCTGGTTCTTAGTACTAAAATACCTCCACAGGATTTTAGTAGCAATATACAAATAGAATGGCTCGCGTTCCGGGAACGTATGGCGTAAATCTAAATATGAACCCTATAGTCTAGATATCTGGTTTTTAGTACTAAAACTTACTCTACAGGCTGTTCCCTGGCCATCAGTATGCCGATGGCCTGGCTCGCGTTCTGTGGCGCGTGTAACCTGCGCCCCCTAGTGTTGTAACGCTCCGGTAACGCACACCACAGCTTGGAAACTATGGCGTAAAGCATGTTACGTTTTGTGCCTGCAATTAATAATAAAGAATTGAGTTGAAATAAACTAGGAATACAAAATTTTATGGTTAAGACAGTCGCCTTGTTAGTCCGTGTCCCTGGTTGGATTCCCGCGCAGTTCCAATTTGTGTGACCCATAAATATTTGTGCCGAGTCTGGACGTAATTTGAGTCCGTTAATGATATATTTTTAAAGTAGTCCACTACGACACAAGACGCCATTTCCTAAGTGCGGGCGTTGTCGTTAAAAAATATACAGAACAGATATTGCGCACAATCATTAGATAAATTATTATTATCTATTATATTCTTATTAGCTATTTTAACATACGTATTTATATATATATATATATATATAAATATATACACGTATATTAGATATATTATTCGATATAAGTGAATATTAAGTAGAAGTATTTTAAGTTTATAGTTTTAAGTTTATAAAATTATTATACAGGCTTGCCTAGTGTGGGTCCACAGAAAATGCGTAACTTGTGCAAAATTTCTATGAAATAAAGATGTTATTATTATTATTATTAATACGGCCCCTTTCACTGTGAACAGTAAGAACCGACAGTTAGCCTACTAGTTAGCCAGAAGAATTTCATTGCGTCACCGGGCATGAGAGCAGTCCAGCAATATAAAACTACAAAACTTTCGAATTCGAACTTCGTCTCTGGGCGGTTACTGACGTGAGAGTTGCATAAGAGTACTATTGGTCCTATTAAAATGTTAATTAGCTCTTACGTGCAGGTTTCGCCTCCTTAATGTCCGGTTCGATCCTGGTTGTGTCAATGGGGGTATTTACTTCTGCATCGCTTGTATCTTCTACTGGTTGGCAGTCAGTGAACGCCCATGCTGTCTGTGGAAAAATAACATAAGTAACCATAAGTAGGATCAATCTTGAGCTCTTCTCTTTCTTCTTTGATATGTTCTTTGTTTCTTATCGTATGGGCAGTGGTTACCCTAGTGTCAGAGTTGTTCAACCCGCCCAGTAGGCCTCTGACATGGCTTAACGACTGTTGTCTAATTACAACCGGGACCGACAGCTTAACGTGCCCTCCGAAGCTCGGAGATGCTCAGGAATTAAACCACTTCGGTGGTCGCCCATCTATGGACTGACCGCGAACCTAGATGCTTAACCTCGCCGATCACATACGGACTAGTGAGAGCATCTAGCTATGAGCGTCTCATGTCCGTCTCTTTTTCTTTCTTCTTTGATATGTTAATATCAAAGAAGAGAGAAAAAGGTAGCTCCGATAGAAACAGAAGATTAAAAAGAGTTATATTTTATTCTTTTTGTGTCTCATCATCAGCCTTATAGGACAAAGAGCCCGAACAAAATACTGAGAATGTTAGGGGACAAAACGGATCATCGGCGCCGGCGCTGGGAGCTAATCCCAGCGCGAGAGAGTATCCGCCCCTGGGATCGCTGGCGTATGCCAGCGTTTGGGAAAAGCCACTCGCCTCCACAGCGGTCCTGGGAAGAGGCAACCTGCTGTAGCTCAGGTTGCCTAAATACTGCTGGGGAGGGGGAGGAGGCATTCATGCCCGGGTGAGTCTCGCAGATGCTGCAGTGCACGGCGGGTACTGGTGTGATCGTTCACGAGTACCCAGAGCCTCCGCTACAAACACTGTGAGGTTGACTACCGTGGTGGTTTTAGTGGGGAGCCCTACATCCAAGCGACGAACATACGATTTGAGCATTTCCACCTATCCCCTCTTATTCTGAGAGGAGACCCTTACCCCCTATGCCCCATCAAGCACTAAATCACTTACTTACTCGTTTATAATAATATTGTCGACGCTTCGTGGTGCCGGGGCGGGCTGAATCGCTACTATCAGCTGCCTCAGTTCCATTGAGACCTGTTACGGTATTACACGCCTCCAGTTCGGCTGCTTTGAAGTTTTCTTTACCTGCAATCGAAGAAGGCTATTAATAATAATGTCCTCCTAGCCGGATTTCGGCCACGGCGGCTCGTCTCAACAGAGATTAGCCATATGCGCGGAACATATTATAGTGCACTTTCTATTCCATCACTCTCATGATCCGATGGGACGCCTAGCGACACGACCGGAAAGAGGAAAGGTACAGGACCGACGCCTTTTTGCGCTCTTCGAGGCACGGAGGTATAATACATTTATATATACACACAATTTGACGGGCCTGTTGGCGTGGTTGATAGATACGCTGCCTTTCACGCCGCAGGTCGTGGGTTCGATTCCCACCCGGGACAGATATTTGTGTGCATGAACATGTCTGTTTGTCCTGAATCTGGGTGTAAATTATCTATATAAGTATGTATTTACAAAAGAAAAATAGTATATGTAATATATCAGTTATCTGGTTTCCATAGTACAAGCTCTGCTTAGTTTGGGATCAGATGGCCGTGTGTGAATAATGTCCAAGGATATTTATGGTAATACCGCTAACTCCCAGACTTCGGGCTGATGCTGAAATTTTATTCTTCTATTTCAGAATACATATAGTTACCAAGTTTCAACAGTACAACTCTTATAGTTTCGGAAAAAAGTGGCTGTGACGGACAGACAGACAGACAGACATGACGAATCTATAAGGGTTCCGTTAGTTGCCACGGAACCCTAAAAAAAGAAAACCTTCAAATACAAATCATTGTCGTGATATTTATTTCGCTGGGTCTTCTCAGTTGGGGCGCATTGGATCCGGTGGTAGCATTAAACCGCGTCCGTCATTATAAACACAAGGTCCATGATAATAATAATACCTTAATATAGAGAGAACCATTCAGACAATATGTAGTAAAATATAGCTAAAACTATAAATTTCCATAATTAAATTAAACATAATCTCTTTGACAATAACTTAATACAAGCTAGCTAAATATCATTGCTATTATAAAATACAATTTATAAATGTTTTCATACAATCCATGTACCTAAATATCTATGTTACTAGAAATAATTATGTATACTTAATTATATTAATACAAACATGTTCTGACTATAGCTATTTACAAGCGCTTTTTTAAAGTCTATGTGAATAAAATCTTTTTTATTTTAATTTTATTTTAATATTTAAAAACCTTAAATAACGAATTTCACAATAACTTCAAGAAATAACTATTTAACTAAAGCATTATTGGCTTTAGTACATTACGTGCCAAGGGAGGAAAGTAGGACATTTCAACCCGCGCGATATTGTCGCGTAAAGCGTGGGTCGAAAAGTCCTGCTATCTTCCCGTGGCGCGTATACTATTTTTCATCATACCAGGACCGAAAGTTTAATGACATTGTATATAAGTAAAACGAATGTAGTTCAAATTATCCATTGAGGGGGTTCGGGGCGAAGCCCCGATGGGGTCCGGGGCGAAGCCCCGGTGGGGGGCCGGGGGGGCGAACCCCCCCAGACAAAAAAAAAAATTATTAAAAGACTTGACATAAGCGTGGGTCGAAAAGTCCTGCTATCTTCCCGTGGCGCGTATACTATTTTTCATCATACCAGGACCGAAAGTTTAATGACATTGTATATAAGTAAAACGAATGTAGTTCAAATTATTCATTGAGGGGGTTCGGGGCGAAGCCCCGATGGGTTCCGGGGCGAAGCCCCGGTGGGGGGCCGGGGGGGCGAACCCCCCCAGACAAAAAAAAAATTATTAAAAGACTTGACATAAGCGTGGGTCGAAAAGTCCTGCTATCTTCCCGTGGCGCGTATACTATTTTTCATCATACCAGGACCGAAAGTTTAATGACATTGTATATAAGTAAAAGGTCTTCATCAATTTTATTAATACAATGCAATTTCTTCCAAGCAATAAATTGATTGTAACAATTTTTATACCGCTGTACCGATTTGGAGGGTGCTAAATTTTGAGTTATTTCCGCAGCTTCCGCAGCAATGTTTCGTCGCACTGCTTCATCTTCAGAGTCATCACTTGAATAATCCGATGAATTCATTGTCAGGTTTTTTTTTTACACAGCTGTATTCACTTATTTTTTATACACAAGTTTTTTTCTATGTATATTTTTGATGTAGTTTTTATCAGAATCAGAAAATTTGACTCTTAGATAAATATTATTTTATTTTATTATTATTAAATGATGTTATTGCCGCGTGTATAATAATATGGGCTTGAAATAACAACTGCACGGTTACCATGGTAATGAGTTATGTCAAATAGATAACGGGAAGAAAATTGAGCAGTCTGAAATATGCATCTTTCTTCCCGCAAACAAAAGAAGAAATTCAAACTTTCGGCCTCGGAATGATGAAAAATTTTAAACTGTCACTAATTGTGAGCAGTCTGAAATATGCATCTTTCTTCCCGCAAACAAAAGAAGAAATTCAAACTTTCGGCCTCGGGATGATGAAAAAATTATATTCTACTTCATCATGTCAGGCAAATCACGTCCAATGCTGGTCAAAACCTCCCGAAGAATGGGGCATGCTACACAGACAAGTGTCAAGCACTTAAATTTTGGATGGATGGATGGATGGAATACCTGAGGGCACCCTTATGGGGTTTAAGCCAACAAGGAAATGTGTGTAAGAGGAAGAACTAAATATAATGCTGGAACTTCTTACCAATAGGCATCAGTTGATTGTCTAATTCGCCAGATTTGTGCAGGATCCTGCACGCTTGGAGAGCCACCATCCTCCTCGCTAATACCTTCGTAGGCATGGGGTGACCCTGCAATATAAAACACAATTACATACATAGACTCACGCTTGTTTCCCAGAGGGGTAGGCAGAGACAACGGATTTAAACACAATTGAAGTTCTAATATACTTGACGGGCCGGTTGGCGTGGTTGGTAGATTGCCTTTCACGCCGCAGGTCGCGGGTTCGATTCCCACCCAGGACAGATATTTGTGTGCATGAACATGTCTGTTGGTCCTGAGTCTGGGTGTACACCCTCAAACACCCCAATTAGAATATTATGTTGTAATCATAATACATACACTGAATTTTTAATTTAACATGTATATGCATTTTTATTTACTAAATTAGTTTCTTGGAATAAAGTTTATTTTTATTTATATTGTTTTGAATGATGGAATTCGTATGAATACAAATAAAACTGTTATTTTAAAAGTCTTATTACTTTGGCTCACGGTCAATTTCAATTTGTTATGACTGTACAGGGTTAATATGACAATAATTTCAGTATTTTTATTTATTTTGGAATAAAAAACGATCTATATTAAAAATGATATAAATCGATTCAGTAAACGATTCTGAACAAACTATTTTGAGGAAGTGCGTTAATTAAATTACATATTGTATAATTACTAGATGTGCCCCGAGGTTTTACTGGTTTCTATAGTTCAAGCTCTGCTTAGTTTGGGATCAGATGGCCGCGTGTGAATAATGTCCCTTACTTATGCAAATATATCCGACTAATATTATAAATGCGAAAGTTTGTGACTATAGATGTATAGATGTTTGTTACGCTTTCACGCAAAAACTAAGGACCGGATTTTGTTGGAACTTTATAGTAATATAGTTTATAATATCCGAATAACACATCACACTAATATTATAAAGGCGAAAGTTAGTGAGTGTGTATGTTTGTTACTTCTTCACGGCTAAACGACTGGAGCGATTTTAATAAAATCTTGTATCGAGTTAGCTGATACCCCGGATTAACATATAGGCTATAATTTATAAAGTTTAACGCGGGTTAAACCGCGGGTCACAGCTAGTAGGCTATAATTAATTAAGTTTAACGCGTGTGAAACTACGGGGCACAGCAAGTAAAACAATATTTAGTGAACACTGTAAATGTACTTACAACAATATTATATTTGATGGGACAATTGAGTGGTAACCTCAGGGTACATAAGTAAGCTGTACGTGTCTCGTGGGACCCAGGAACTGGTAACTGAACTTCTTCCATCCACCATTGTGGCGCCAAACGCGTAAATGTGTCCGAGGGTAGTTTTCCGCAGTATCTGAAGAGCAAAAACAGTTTCATTGAAAAAGAAAAGTCTTAACTATAAAAAAGTAGAGATTCAATTCGAAATCGAACAATTGGTTAACATACGGGCCTGTTGGCGTGGTTGGTAGATACGCTGCCTTTCACGCCGGAGGTCGTGGATTCGATTCCCACCCGGGACAAATATTTGTGTGCATGAACATGTCTGTTTGTCCTGAGTCTGGGTGTAAATTATCTATATAAGTATATAATTACAATAGAAAAAAATATATGTAGTATATCAGTTATCTGGTTTCCATAGTACAAGCTCTGCTTAGTATGGGATCAGGTGACCCTGTGTGAATAATGTCCCAGGATATTATTATACATACACAAACTAATAAATTGAGGAATTGGCAACCTCTTCTCAGATCTTATATTAAAATCTTGTTGTGTCTAGGTCTAATTTATCCATAATACATATGTATGTAAGTTTATCAGTTGCCTGGTTTCCATAGTACAGGCTATGGTACAGATATTAATTTATTTAAATACACCATAATTTTTTAACCTATGTATGAATTTGGTTTGCTGGTTTAAGATCTTCTACAGTTTCATGTGCCAATTACCAAGTCGCCCAAGCTAACGCAGTAGTGGAAAATTATATAGACTGCATCAGAAGTGGGATCAAATTCTTGCCCATAGGTGCCGTTAAATATTACCAACAAGAGAAACTAGTGCCGAATCCTTTATAACGCAATGGGAATACAATTATTAAATTGATGCTTTATAAAGATTGGATAATATAAACTGCATTCTTTCAAAATCATTAATCATCTCATTCCTAAGACGTCCACTTCTGAACTAAAAAAAAATTCCATAATAGCTGTTCTTGCACTACCCACATCCAGCTTCCTGCAACCCTCGCTAGACGCTGCGTGTTTGGGTTGATGGTCATCACTTGAGAATTTCTCTGCCCCTATGGCAGTGTGTTCTACCAGAGATGTATACTGCAACTACAGTTACATCATCAGCCTGATATCATCCACTGCTGGAGATAGGCCTCCCCCAAAGGTTTTTGAAGTTATACTTCTTTTGGCGCGATGGAGAAAAATGATGAGAGTGAATTTTTACGATGCGCGCGCACACCGACACCAAAAAATTTAACAGCATGAAGTTAGTTCTAGGTGGTATGAGAGTGAATAACAGCATGACGTTAGTTCTAGGTGGTATGACAGTGAATTTTTAGCAGATGCGCGCGCATCGTAAAAATAACAGCATGAAGTTAGTTCTAGGTGGTATGACAGTGAATTTTTAGCAGATGCGCGCGCATCGTAAAAATAACAGCATGAAGTTAGTTCTAGGTGGTATGAAAATTGATAACTATGTTCAAGTTGTATATTAAGAAGTATAACTTCTAACGCGTGTACATAAGTACACACAAGTATTTTTTAATAATGTTGCTAGTTGGCGACCGCAGTTAGGTAGTAGCTACAGTACACAGGTGACGCCGCTGCCCGACTACCTGGTGTTACCTTTAGTTACCTTTTTGGACAGGCACGGCATGGTATGAGGTGGCTCTGTTATTCTTTCTGGGCTGGAAACCACACAACAAAACAGCACTATTGTTTGAAAATTCTAAAATCACTTACCTATTTATTAGAGCAATCGCCGAGCTGAGATCCACACTCGCAACGCTATCACTTTCTACATTTTTACTATCACTTATTACTCCGTTAACAGTCTTGCTTAAAACGCAAGGGCACTCTATACCACTGTTCTTAACACTATTGCACCTGTTGCAATAAATATTGTCTTTTATATCACTTTTATGTGCGTCTGTTTTAGTTATAACTTTAATTTTTTTATCTAGACTTTTTAATGGAATGTTCTTGGCGCTTTCTTGGACTTTCTCGTCAAGTTCTGTATTTGAATAACTCTTTGCGTCCTTTTCTATGTTTATGCTATCACAATTGATTTCATAATCACCTTTTTCGTTAGCAGTATCAATTTTTTCTTTGTTTTCGTTAATTTCATTATAAATGATCTCTTTATTCTCTGTGATATTAATTTCTGAAATTTTGTTTATTATTTCGTTAAAAGTTGCTTTTTCATCGTTATCTAATTTTATTCCAATATCATCATTAGCTTGTCTATCAATTCTTTGGTTATCTTTGCCTTCTATGACTTTTTCGTCGTCTTTTTCGAGTTTTAAATGATTTAGTTGAAGATCAATTTCGATGTTTTCATAGTCAAGTTCGAGACTTTGAGTATTTTTATTTTCAGCTTTGACTTTGTTAGCGTCTTTGTTATCTTTAACAATACTACAAGATGTATAACTACTAATTTCGTTTCTTATGTTATCTTTTCCTATGCTACAGCAATTCGGATTACGATTGTCTTCATGTTTTTCCTTGTAAATTCTATCGTTTTCGTTATTAACATTATTTTTATCATGCTTCTCGTCTCTTTCATACTTAACTTGACTATAATCCTTAGTATTTATATTTTCTAGACATTCATAATTACTTAATTCCGATTTTTCATGATTAACTTGACTATCTTCTTTCTTAGCCTTATTTTTTATAATATTTACTTCACCATCTTCATTACCTCCAGTCTTTTCTTGATTATACTTATCTATTAGTTCTTTAACTTCTTCTGTTTCTCGACTTTGTGTATCTTTGTCATTCTTAACTTGACTATGCTTATCTCTTTCTACACTATCTGCATCTCTATCAATTTTTACTAAACTATTATGAATTGGAGTATAGGGTTTAACAAAGCTAGTGAACACATCGGCGTGATCTTCCTCTGTTTGTGGCGGTTCGTCTTGTATGCCACAACCACATTTTCTGCTTATTATCTGTGGATAATGGAAAACATAGGTACAGTGTTGTCACCAATTACGAGAAGGAAGGTATATGAGTCTACCAAGTTTGATTGAAGAAGGACAGGCAAGTTTCTATTGTAGACAGATATGACAGGCCTGGTGGCGTGGTTGGCAAATGCTTACTTTTCACGCCTGAACATGTCTGTTTGTCCTGAGTCTGGGTGTAATTATCTATTTAAGTATGTATTTACAAAAGAAAAGTAGTATATGTAGTATATCAGTTATCTGGTTTCCATAGTACAAGTTCTGCTTAGTTTGGGATCAGATGGCCGTGTGTAAATAATGTCCCAGGATATTATTATTATTATATTGCACACATTTTCCTTTAAAATAATACATCGTAACTAGAGCAACGTCGTGCTGAGGGATACTTCACTACTGAAATTCTAATACTAATCTATCCGATGCTACAACAAGTCATCTATGCATGATTTTGTCAATGTAAGAATTGATATTTTGGACGGTATTTCTACAAGTAAGTAAGTAAGTACTTTAAGAGAGGTAGGGCACAGCGTTCATTCGCTAGAAGAGCAGCCGACTGGGGAAGTACCTCCAACTTACAGAAGACATTCCTTAATAATAACATTAATAATTTAACGTTGTGTATCTGAGTGTGAGTAAGGTCGCCAGAGCTCATCGGGGTGGGGGGAAGGGTCAGCAACACTTGTTTGCTGACTCTTAAAGGCCGGCAACGCACCCGCGACTCCTCTGGTGTTGCGAGTGT
The DNA here is from genome assembly GCA_951640165.1 of Pseudoips prasinana. Taxonomy (NCBI): domain Eukaryota; kingdom Metazoa; phylum Arthropoda; class Insecta; order Lepidoptera; family Nolidae; genus Pseudoips; species Pseudoips prasinana. The sequence continues at coordinate 10,999,030 of OX621261.1, forward strand.
CCATGGGCGGCGGTGATCACTTACCATCAGGTGACCCACTAGCTCGTTTGTCGACATAAAAAAAAAAAGTAATAGGTCAGTATTATTGGGTACTTTCCTGGCGGCCACGTCTTTTGTACTGGTCTAGTAGTTAGTGATCCTGCCTGCTAATCCAGATGTCGTGGGTTTGATCCCCATCTAGGAGAAATCTTTGTGTGATGAACACGATGATGATTGGGGAAATCCTTGATGGATCGTCCCGCCGCTGGGGAAGCGACGGTGTATGTCGGACTCCCAGCCAGATGCACAGTGGTTCGTGTAGAACAAGCTAGCTGGACAATATTATTTGTTTCGATTTTTATTTATAAATGAGGTTATTAAGCAAAGATATAAGGGTCATAATACTATTTGAGGTCCATTGGTCGTTTGAGCTGGTATAGTGAAATAAAAACACAATATTTTTTTAAACAATTTTATAAATAAATTTAACTATAAATGTAACTATAAAATCTAATATCAGATACATAAAATACCTACTTAAAAACTAAATCGATCACTCATCATCACTATCATCAGATGAATCATCCATTGAATAGTCATGATCATGAGTGGCAGAACTATGAAAACTAGAAACTATATTAACATTTTGTTCCTTAAAGCTAGGTTGAACTAATAAATCTAGGACTTCGATAGGGAATGAACCTATTTTCTTCCGGGGAATTTCTCTTAAACCATTTATTACAGGGTCAGATGTTATCAATAACATATTAAGTAAATCTCTATTCGTAGCTATTCGCGATCGTTTTCGTGTGTTGTGTTCACGAAATCTTCTGCAGTCCTTATTCCGAGCTTCCTGTGCTTCCTCGGAAAGCTGGCCTATAGGCAGAAGTGACGATTTAATTACCTCGCCACTGTGCAGAAGTATTTTGTGAACAGTCGCGGGCATATAATACCATGGATAGAGATTTACGTAAAGTTGTCTGGTTTCTTGAGCTAAGGTTACAAATTTTTCAATATTTATGTCATATCCTGATGATAAAGTACGAAGTAGTATGCTAAATTTTTGTATAAGTGAAACATCTAACCCTGTAATATCGGCACTTGCCTCGGGATTTTCAAAAAATCTTCGCGCGGTATTTCCGTCATTAGTGTTACCGAACCCTGGTTTTGGTTTGTCTACAATCAAGCCCATCTCGCTTTTAAAACGCTTTTTAATGTCATCTGAACGTTGCTTCACACTAGCTTTGTCTTCGGCTGATCTAAGTTGCCATTTTTTTACATTAAGTCGATAGCTAATGTGAAGCAAGCATTCAAAGCACCTAATCCAAGCGTGCAACGTAGACAAACCAAAACCAAGATTATCTTTATTCGCCGTAAACTCTTTTGACAAATCATTCATCATTGATGGAGTTGCCCCACAAATAAAACATTTCTGTGAAGAAGAAGTTTCGGTCAAAGTATTGCAAACCTTCCCGTCAATCATTGTCAAAAGCATAACATGTGTGACAGATACTTCGGTCTCCATCACCTTGCAAGTTGTCGGCAATAAAGCATTTATCTCTTCTAAAACCTTATTGGTTTCGGTTATCGTTAAATCTTTGGTTTCCTTAGAAAAGATAAATTTTATTGGGCGACAATGCATTATAGAAGAGGGCCGAGGATTCTGCCACACAATATTACCTTTTTCGTCTCCCAATTGAAGGGGAACGAATGAAAATACAAACAAAAACTCATCACTGTTATCACAGTTGGTGAATTTTTGTTTGTACAAACTGTGACCGGAACTTCCGTCACAACCCCACTTACTGGTTAATGTGAATGATGTGCAAGGTAACAGACTACTGACAACTTCTTGTTGCGCTGAAACTAAACGTTCCGCAGTTTTATCAAGAACTGCCTGAACTTTGATTTCAGCACGCGTTTCGTTAACAGTAATCTGTTCATCTGGAGGATAGCAAGCTACTTTTGCCCTTCTAACACTGTATAATGACGGAAATACCTTATGTCCGGCTTTGATGCTCCACTTCCGAGTCTGCTTATAGCTATGGCTACTTGATTTACTATCAACATAGTATGCTAAAGCTTCCTCGCTTGTCAGACACCTGGAGGCACTTGTTGCACTCTCTTTATGGGCTATTGAAGGGTCACCAGTTACATCTTTAATTTGACGTGCTACACTTCTCTGACCCGACAAACGCGCTGACACCTCAGCAGCGTATATTAATTCACTAGCACTCCTGGACTGTAAGAGGTCATCTATGCGTCGTCTTTTCGTTTTGAGACTAGAATCATCAAACTCTTTAGAGGGTCTTCCAGGTCCCGGTTCAGTAGATGTACTTGGCATACATAAATAAACGGACACAGCGAAAGATATGTCAACTCCCTTCAGCCACGTTGAATTCTTCTCTAGGAACCGCTCTCGGTTTCTTGCACAGCTGCTCCACTTTTCAGCCAATTTTGAAGAATATTTTGAGATGATGACCTTGACGTCTCTCAGGGACTGCTCCGTAACACCATCAAAGTCATGTCTCAAAGATATAAACCGAAAGAGCTCCACGTTTCGCGTTTCCTTCGGGTGTTTTAGCCATTCTTCAAAAAAGTCCATTTTTGAGACGGTGAAAACTGTTTAAAGAAAAAAAAAGAAAAAAATTAGTTGTGCAAATAATTCGCAATATTTTTTTCTACTAATTACTACTAGATACTTGTGAGAATCATATAAAATAGATTTTACAGAGTGGACATGAGTGGACATGTAATATTTTGACTATTGAATTCAAAAATATGGGTGAAAAAGTCCACTTTTATCGAAACATTTAATTTAATAAAATTAAATAATGAAGATCCTGTGATAAAAATTAACTAAAACAAAACTACTTACCCTTATGTACACAATCCATCACAAAAACACTATCACAAATTTCTTTTAGTGACTTAAAATAATGTTAACAATATGGTGTAAAAATGCAAATGAATGCACTTTGAATTATCAACACTTTATATACTTACCTTAATGACGGGCCTAATGAGGGTAATTACGAAAATTAATAGATGTATTCCTTAATGTATAGGGCTAATGAGTTCATCTTAATAATTAACTATTAGGAATTGAAGAGTTGTTTTTGTCCAGCTAGTTTGTTCTACGCGAATAACAGTGAGATGGTAGGGCTGGGTTTACCGACTAAAACCCCACGGTGTTCCTCCGCCACCGTCAGTCTAGGCCGCGGGATTCGCTCGCGCATTCACCGCAGCCTGGACAAGTGCTGGCCCACTTTTAAGTGAGCCCCACTTCTGTTGGGGGCACCCTTGCCCCCCTCCTCAAGAGAGGCGCGCGCGGAACACGGCACGCCACCGCCTCGGGCCTATTCTGGTCGGACGGAGGACTGCCCCAGGTCCACCACCCGCAGGCCACTCCTCATGAAGGCCGAAGATTGGCGATATGCGGCCTCCGACGCCCGGTTCTCCTGGCGCGGCTTGGCAGGGAGGATGATGTCTCCCGTTCTCGCTCCGGCACCTCTTTTGCCATCATCACCTCCTCGCAAAAGGTGGCGACGATATCCCAAGAACTCTCGCTAGCAACCATGAATTCAGTCACCTTTGCGAGTGAGATGTCAACCGCACCCATTGCAGCACCGAGAACACGGCGCTGTGTCTCCCAAGCTGGGCATTCCACCAATGTGTGAAGCGCCGTGTCATCGGGGCCACCACAATGGTGACAACCGGGCGTCTCTTCTCGGCCTATCCGATGCAGGTACTTCCCGAAGCATCCATGATCCGAGAGTACCTGCGTAAGCCGATAAGTGAGGGCGCAGTGCCTTCTCTAGTAGAAGTCGCTGTCTCCACTCTGCCACCGAGTTATGGTGGAGCTCCGACCGTCGCGCTTCGATTTCTCGCAACGCAGGCCGAAAGCCCCGCTCGAGCGCCTCCCCACGCCACCTGTATAGCAGCGCGAGGGTTCTCGTTTCGAGTTCCCGCGGTGGCGATCCCGAAGGTGGTGCCCTTCGAGGACGATGATGATTACCTGATCTAACTCCCTGTAAGTAGCGACGTAATGCAGCAGAGTATCCGTCGCTTCGTGACTGTCGGAGCAGAGCAGCGCGGCGGCGGCCCGGGCGGCCCGCGCGCGGCCCCTACACACGCCGTACGAGCGATAGCTGGAATAAAATACAATAGATATTATAACATTGGCAAAGCCGAGCGCTGAGCGTGGTACGCCCATGCCACATCTACTTTGGTCATGCTCTTGCAGAGCAGGTTGTTAATTTTAATGCTAATGATTTCTTTGTGGCTTTCTTCTCCGGGTCGTCCACCTAGGTAGCTAGAGAAAGCCGCAGGCTAGCTAGGGTAGGTTCCTCAGCGGCGAGGATCGCTTTGGCCCATTAACGCGTGATCGGTGATCCCGTGCATGTGATCACACCCTCATTTAGAATTTCGTCTTTTTGCTTTAGTCTTCCATTCTTTAATTTTAATATAGTAGAACTAAATTTCAAAATAATAGATAACTTGTTATTTATTTAAGGATTTCAGAAAATATATGCGATAAAACAAACCGCACGGACGGACTAATTATTTTTTTTTGTAAATTTTATACTGTCCACTATGTTTATGTACTGCATTGTGACCTGACAAGTACAAGTGTATGTTAATACCCAAGTGCTGAATAAATTTTATTTCATCATTTCATTAATGTATAATATTAAGTCACCCTGTATTTTAATCTTGCATGCTTTTGTCTACATCTTGATTAACTCTCGTGACACACACAAACCGATTATTCGTACTCGTCGGACGAGAGTACGACCGCGAACGCGTCGCGACCACCAACGCCCTCCATCACCCTTAGTTTGCATATCGTATCGATAAAAAGCCCCCTCAACGCGGACGGGGGCCGCGTCATGTCATTAACGTAGAGCGAAAGTTGCACAAAAATCCCTAAAATGATGATCTTGCCCTCTCTCCGCCAGTAATCGCCCAGAGTCGAGGTTCGAACCGCACAGGGGGTGCCCGGCGCGGGTTACTTAATTGCTAGACGGCTTGAGCCCTCTGCTCGCCTCTATAGTCCGGTGAAGTAGTGAAAGCCTCCTAGGGTAACCATAGCGTCAGGTCAAAAAAAAAAATCTTGATTACAATAATAATGATAAGTGGAAGAGCGGAGACTCCACAAGCAATCCTTTGCTTAAAAGGTGTTCTCCAAATATGTGTATCTGTGAGCCTTTTGTAATCGAATTAAACAATTTATTTATTATTATTATCATTTATTCACATATCTTTCTTATTAAATACATTAACACAAGTATATAAAAAACAGAAATATACATCTTAAAATATAAAAAATAGGATTTGCAACCGGCAGCAGGAACAGGGTCTATGCTACCGGAGGTTACGACTCTAGAGATAGGAACCTCCTGACAATGCGAGCCGTGTCCAAAAGCACCGCTTTTTGGATCTTGTTCTTGACCCAACCGCCTAACGTCAGCCTCTTTAGGTGTTTTTCGAAGCTCTTTACTATTAATCCATTAGCAGAAACGACTATCGGTACAATGATAACTGAGTCAACATCCCACATGCTGACAATCTCCCGCGCAAGATCCAAATATTTAATTTCTTTTTCTTTTTCAGCCTTCAAAAGATTGTCATCATGCGGGATGGTAACATCAACCATCACTGTGCAGCGTTTTTGTCGATCTATCATTACAATATCAGGTTTATTATTATTATTAGTCCGTAAATACATGGTATCAACGTGTAACCAACGAGCCATACACCAATTTTTGTTTATAAGATACCCCATTATTTGTAATAACTTAATGTTTTGTAAAATTTGAAATAGATTTAGATAAACATATTGTTTTGTTTAAGTTACATAAAAAATAGTTATATAATAGATTATTCTTATTCTCTGATCAAATCGGAGACGTACTTAAGAAACCTCAGAAGTACCCTAACCCGGCGAGCATGTATGAAGAATATTATGTCAGTAAACGAAGCGAAAGAGGTATGCAAGGATCATGACAAATGGAAGTCCGTTGTCTCTGCCTACCCCTCTGGGAAACAGGCGTGAGTATATGTATGTATTCTTTCTTATTCTTTATTGTACACAGAAAATAAACATTTTATACATGTGTATTTGTAAATTAATGTTCAAGGGCGAGCTTAACTCATTGATGAGTTTTCTTCCAGCAAACCACTGACAGAGGGAGATTTGTAGAAGGGTAAAAACAGGGTACAACATCAAAAGAAAAATAAAATTAAGTTATGCTTATTGCTACTACCAACTGGTAGAAATAGATATATATCTACATACTAAGATATAGAAATTTGTATTAAGCAACCGTCCGATTTAGAACTTAAGTATCTACTTTATTTTAATACCTGTTTCTCATATAAGTGAAATTGTTTCTTTTGAGAAAATAAATATCTTAAACCCGAGATATTGCGTTATCGAGTCATTGCTCAGGGATGTCGATTGATGGCGCTGCCGTTCGTAGAATATTTTAGAAAGAAAATAAAAACACACCAAACAACAACATGCGCTGCATCACGAAGACAATAAAGATGAATTACACGGACACAAACCAAGCCCAGACGTCGATTGGCGTTGGTGGTAAATGTTTGCCTTTCACGCTGCAAGGTCGTGGGTTCGATTCCCAACCAGCACAGATATTTGTGCGCATGAACATATCTGTTTGTCCTGAGTCTGGGTGTAATTATATATATAAGCATAAATTTACATAAGAAAAGTAGTAAATTAACTATATCAGTTATCTGGTTTCCATAGTACAAGTTCTGCTTAGTTTGAGATCCAATGGCTGTGTGTGAATAATAACTTGCTAAGATATATCGATAGATGGCACCACCATCCCCCGTAGAAATGTCAGAAAAAGGGTGCCATTAAACCCCTTAACTCCTTCCATATTTCTCTGGTGCCAATTACTTAGTCAGCCTAGCTAAAGTGGTAGTAGGAAATAACATCAACTGCCTTTAAATATAACATAAATAACAATATATAAAAAGAAAAGCTAGTGCATAATCCTTTATAATAATAATATCATATCCAAGGACATTATATTCGAGATTAAAAAGGGATGCACACAGACTGGTGTTACAAGACATTCCTAAATCAGATAAGTATTCTAAAAGTTGTCTTGCGATGTGTTTTAGAATATACAACAAGATACCCAAAGAATTAAAATTAATAAACAACAAAAACTTATTTAAAAACAAATTGTACAAATGGCTCAGCATTCATAATTTCTATGACATCAAGGATTTTAAATAAAATGAACTTTTTAAAGAATAATATGCACACAATGTAATTTTTTTTATATTTAACTATATGCATACTTAATAATGTTTAAAATTTGATCTTGACCAATTTTTACAATTATATTGAATTAATATTAGCATGACATACTTCGATTAATTAATTATTGTGCTTATATTGTATAAATTTTAAGTTTTATTTGTATATTGACATATATCATTAACTAGCTGTACCCGCGACTTCGTCCGCATGTTAATTTGTTTTTTTTTTTTTAAATAAAGATTTTTCCAAAATGAAAGTAGCCTAAGTTACTCCTTATTACATCAGATACCTGCCAATAAAAGTCCCGTCAAAATCGGTCCAGCCATTTCAGAGATTAGCCGGAACAAACAGATACCGTATATATATTCATATACATGTAGTAAAAATTGGTTATTTCAATATTACAAACAGACACTTCAATTTTATTTATTTGTATAGATAATTTTGCATGCAATTTTTACATTTTTTGTAAGCGAAACATGTGGAACACAATATGTAACCAATTTGTAACCATCATACCATGTTTAAGGCAAATTAAGACTTATCTTATTATTCAAACACGGCCATCTGATCCCAAACTAAGTAGAGCTTGTACTATGGAAACCAGATAACATATATATGACATATACTTATTTTCTTTTATAGATACATACTTAAATAGATAATTACACCCAAGCACATGACAAACAAATATCTGTCCTGGGTGGGAATTGAACCCACGACCCGCGACCTGCGGCGTGAAAGGCAAGTATCTACCAATACCAATATTTTGTATGTATAGTATATTAGTTATTATAGTATAGTATTATTAGTATTTAGAATATAAGTATGTTTATGTAAATCATAATCCTAACTAATATTATAAATGCGAAAGTAACTCTGTCTGTCTGTCTGTTTGTTACTCTTTCACGCCAAAACTACTGAACGGATTTGAATGAAATTTGGTATACAGATCTAGACCCTGAGAAAGAACATAGGCAAATTTTTATAGTTAGGATAACACATAGGCCATATTTTATAAAGTTTAACGCGGGTAAAACCGCGGGGCACAGCTAGTTGTATATAAGTACATAAGTTTGAATATCTGACTGTACACTACAACTATCGCCTTTTCTGTCTTACTTTTCCCTTGTCCACCCAATGGTTGTCTGGAAGAGATTGCTACATAGCGATAAGACCGCCGATTGTATCTGTATTTGCTTATTTGTAAGTTATATATTGTTTCTTTTGGTGCAATAAAGTGTACTCTATCTATCTCTACCTATCTACTGTTATGATTTCCAAATAATTGGTAACATTTTTGGTGATTTGTTTACTTAAAAAGGTATGAATTTTGCTTTGTATTTAATTAAATATTCATTAAAAGGATATAATCTGCCTAAAAGAGGTGAATGAGCGGAATGGCCGATGCATTCAGTTCATTCCCGGTCATAACATTCAGCATGGTCGGCTAGTTCGGCAGTTCTTGGCGAGCGCTCGAACCGAAGGTTGTTAACAAGTGTTGTATATTGTTTGTATCTTGCATTATTATACTACGGAAGTGATTTAATTTAGTTAAAGTTTGCTAAGTGTTGTAATGGTGCAATCCTGAAGATTTAAATATACGACTATTGCTACTGAATAACGTGTTTTCTTATCACTACCAACCAATCGGGGTGGGAGGAAGAATCAGCAACGCGTTTTTGCTGACTTTTTTAAAGGCCGGCAACGCCTTATATATCTAGTGTCGCGAGGTTGTTGGTGTTTAACACGTAACTCCTTTATATAATATTACATAAATTACTTACGAAGGCGGTATATCCCACCGTAGAACTAGATTACACCGCGGCAAGTCGATCCCTTCTTCTAGCGCAGACGTAGCGAGCAACAGGTTGCACTCGTGCATACGGAACCTAACAACAGATAGTATTCAAGTTATTGCTAGGCTCTACCAACAGATGGCGTCAGTATCCTCAGCAAAATTATTGAGAAAGAGAATAATAAATAATATAATATCTAGGGACAATGTCACACAGATCATCCTAGCCCCAAACTAAGCAAAGCTTGCACTATGGGTACCAGGCGACGATATACATACTTATATAGATAGATAAATACTTAAATACATGGAAAACATCCATGACTCAGAAACAAATATTCGTGCTCATCACACAAATATTTGCACTTACCGGGATTCGAACCCAGGATCACCAGCTTCGTAGGCAGGAGCACTACCAACTAGGCTACGGTGACAGTCAATTACGTGTATATGTCAAAATTACGACAACTATAAAAGAATTCAGTCGCTTTTCATTTCTTTTTTACCAATTTATACTGGATTACGGTTAAGTCGACTTGGATCCAAAAGGACTTGTAGTTTGCATCCTTTCGACCTGATTTGACTATGAAACACTCTACCCCAAACTCAACCGTTTTAGAGATATTCGACTTTTAATTTCATATATTATAAATGTACACTACGTTTTTTAAATGCGCCGTTGACGCGCGTTTTAGAAACACGCGTCAAATGTGCGCTTTTATCCTACAGAGCAGTTTGGTGATTGTTTGAATCGATACAAATGCGATGCTCGCACTTCTGTATCGCTACAAACGCGCGTCAACGGTGCGCTTAAAAACGTGTTGTGCATAGGCCCTTAATAATCAAAATTGTAAGTAGGTTAACTAAATAGCCCGTAGTAAACGAAAAATAAATATAACCGGCCAAGTCCGAGTCGGACTCGCTCGTGAAGGGTTCCGTAGCAGCAAGTATTTTAGTTGATTAAATCAAAGATAAATTGCGGTTTAGAAAGAAAGAAAGAAAGAAAAATATATTTATTCCGAAAAACAAGCACAGACATTAATAATATATAGGTACACATAAAGAAGTTCTTAATTGCTATCTGTGCGAGTCCGAATTGGTCCCATCTCAGCACTAGCTGCGACATTACTGTTGCAGCGCTGGTTTTCTGATGGAACCAGGTAAAAAATAATAATCGGACAATTCATGTGTTAGTACAGCTAGCATTTCAATTTTAAAATTATCTGAACATTAATAATCTTACTTACAACGAATTAAAATACTAAATATGTGGATATGGAGACTTATAAAATAAAAATATTAATAACTACAAACACTAATTTTAGATACGCAACATACACAGTATATAAAAAATGAAAATAATTTTTGTGATTATGTCGACATTCTTGTCACATTTTTTCATTTATTTCGACACACCATAAACCAACTAATTACGACTAACTCGACTATTGATCAATATACATGAATTATATAATCTATGTTACTAATCAAGCCGAGTTGTCTGTCATCCTTACATACTCTTGGATTCTGACTGTCAGATGAAAGAAAAAGGGACGCGGAATTTGAATCACATAAAAACAATAAACAAAGTACAATAATAAACTGGGAGCTTATAAATCTATGTGCACAACAAATTATTTTGGTGCATTATACGCAGTACTAAATGAATAGCGTGTTTGGTGTATAGGTACGAGTGGTGATTGTGATTTTTTGACTTAAGCTGAAATATGCATGAAAAACAACTGATGGAGTAATGGCGATGCTATTACCATGGACTTCGTCGCTGCGTGAACGTCAGGGCATTATTGTTTGAGCTGACACAAGCCGCTAAAAGGGTGTGGTTATTTTGCGATACTCCTTCCCACCAAAATGTGCATAAAGTCGGGTAAGTTCAGCCTTGTAAAATACTACTTGTACTGAGCTTGTGAATTTATGACATTAGTTTTTGTCGGTCTAACAATTCTTTTTTATATTTGTTACTAAACGTATGCAATGTTTGTAGACACTTCAAAGGGGGTGGTATATTGCACCAGACCTTTGCGGCCGCATATTTGAAGGATCCACGAAATGCTGCAGTCTTATGTCTCGGGGTTAAGATCAGGTGAGCTGAAGACCTGGTTCTGTAACTATTAACGTCCATTGACCATGTTAATTTCTCGTAAAGATACTCAGGCCTCTTGTTCGCAACCACACCAAATACTAGGGTTGCTAGGTGTAGTAATCTACGCTCTGACATTTTTAACATGTTCCCACTATTTATGTATGTAGTTACATGTGTTCGTGGGGGCACATTGAAGCAGAAACGAGCGCAGGCATTTTGTACCCGTTGTATTAGCCTTTGTGTTCTTGCCAGTAGGCAGGCCCCATACACTGTGTCTGCATAATTTAGACGAGAGAGGATAAGCGACTCACATAACAATATGCGTATGTCAGTGTTTATGTATGGTCTTATCTGATATAGCAGTTTGAGGCGATAAAAGCAATTTTGGACTGCACTTGCTACATGCTTTTCAAAGTGTAGTTGTGGGTCGAAAATAACTCCCAGGTTGCGAGCCTCATATACCTGCTCTATAGAATTTCCATTGATTATAACAGTGGGGTGATACTGCTCCATTAGATCTATGGTGTGTTTTGACCCTATAATCATAAATTTAGACTTTGATGGGTTTAGGACTAGTGTGTTTTCAGTTGCCCATTTGGATACTCTATTCAAATCATCATTTATTTTTCTTATAGAGTCAAGACAGTCTGCGGGATGGCATGAGAGATACAGTTGCAGATCATCTGCATATTGATGGAATTTACAATAAGTAATAGAATGGACGATGTCGGCACTGTAAATCAAAAACAACAGGGGCCCAAGAATGGAGCCTTGTGGCACACCTCTATTTACTTGACGAAGTGAGGATGAAGATTCATGACTATTTTTGTTACCACCAATTCGTACTAGTTGGTTTCTCTTTGTAAGGTAACTATGAAACCATTTAACCGTCTCTGCATTGCACCCGTAGTACGTCAGTTTGGACAGTAGAAGTGAAATATTTATACAGTCGAATGCACGAGAGAAGTCTAGTAACATTAATAAAGTTCCCATGCCCTGATCCCTGGCCTGGAGTATATTATCTACTACATCAATTAAAGCTGTAGAAGTGCTGTAGCCTTTACGGAAGCCTGATTGCCTTGAAGGTAAAATACCAAATTGTTCTACATATTTGCTTAATTGGTCACATACCACCCTCTCCAGAATTTTGGATATACATGGCAATAAGCTAATTGGGCGAAGATCCTTGATATCATTGGGACTATTTGTTTTAGGTATTGGTCTTACAATTGCAGTCTTCCATAAGTCAGGAAAAGTTGATGTTGACACTGATCTGTTTATGATTCTTGTGAGAGTGGTCAGAGTTTGTGGCAGAGTCAGTCTCAACATGTCCAGTGATATGTCATCTATTCCCATGGCATTAGACCTAAGGTTACAGATAATCTTTGATACCTGTTCCTCATTAACAAACTGAATTTTAAAACAGCCACAACCAAACCTGTCAAATTCAAACTGCGTTAGATGAGATATAGTTACTTCATCATTACCAGGTATGTTTAGGAAGTGATTGTTTAAGACTTCAGGATTATTGCAGTGCTGTGGTAAATCTTGGCTTTGGGTTTTGTGTGTTGTTAAGTTTTTTTTAATGGACTTCCATAATATCTTAGGTTGTTTTATTTTGCTGTTAATGTGTGTCTTAAAGTAAGCACTCTTTTCTCGGTCAATGGCTTCCCTTACTTCATATTTAAGTTTTTTATAAAATTCTATATGAATGTCAGATTTGGTCCGCCTAGACTTAATGTGCTGTTTGTCCCTTATTTGCATCATATCTTTAATAGTGGTGGTGATCCAGGGATAAGATGCTTCTTTAACAAAAAATTTTTTAACTGGAGCATGAAGGTCAAATAACGTTGTTATGTAGTTGTTAAGAGTCTCGACCATGTAATTGACATTGTCCAACTTGTCTATAGAGTCCCAGTCTATACACCCTATATCATACTGGAATGGTTCGTGCAGTATGTCATTTAATGGCCGATATCTTATCCAGAATGGGGCAGGTTTATAAACCTTAAAGTTAAGGTCAGCTGTGACTATAGCATGATGTCCAAGGTCAGGTATGTGGTTTACTGATACTCCATAGACAGAGGCATCAGTGCAAATCAAGTCAATCAAGGTCGCACTGTGGTCAGTAAAATGAGTTGGTTCTGTAATTACATTCATGAGATTGGTGCTGTGCAGAAAACAGTTAAGTAGGTTCACTTTGTTATCAGAGGTATTAAATAAATTAATGTTAAAATCTCCAAGTAATAATATTTTATCAACATGCCGGAAAGAAGTAACAGAATCAGTAATGGCGTCAAGAAATACGCTGACATCGAGCCAGGGCGGCCTGTACGCGGTGCCGACTACCACTGAGTGCGTGTTCACGCTCAGCCGGAGCCACATCTGCTCTACGGTTGGTACAGACGGGTGCCGCAAAGCGCGGACGCTCAGTCCCCGACGCACGTAAAACCCAACACCGCCACCTCGTGACCTTCCCGTGATAGCCGTACATGGCATGTGTCGTAATCTATAGTTAGGGACTAATGGTGCCCTACCTTCCTCTCTCGCTTTGATCCAGGTTTCATTTATCGCCATCAAGTCAACATCCAGTTTCTCCATAGCTACTATGAACTCCTCATGCCGTGTTCCGAGCGATCCCGCGTTGAAAAGTCCAACTTTTAATTGTTTTTGTTTAACCATCTGTGTATAATAAGTAGTGTGTGTACTGATAAGAGGTGTATTGTGTGATGAATAATAATGTGTACTGTATGTTGGATAAGCTATAACCTGTGTGTATATATTTAGACAATTTACATAATGCAGATAAGAAAATAACCATGTAAATAATATAATGGAATTGTAAATATTTATATAAGTTAAAACCTATGTTCATAAATTTAGAAAAAGCAGATAAAAGAATAATGTCTAAATGAATAATATAATGTAATTGTAAATGTTTATATAAGCCACTTTTAACTAAATTCTGTAAATATACGAGGTTCAATAGGTAAAATATGATGTATATGCAGAGCCTAAACTGTAAACATGATATATAGAGAGCACTATGAATAATCGCATTAGTAAGAGGAATAATAGTACCACTTTTTACATTATTCGTCTTCACTACATTATACTTCTTTGTCGAACGCTTGCTCGCCAAAAACACGACGGATGTCAGCCTCTGTTCGTATGGCAAAGGTGCGCTTTCCATCAGACTCCTTGGCCAATATTTTGCCATTCTTAGTCCATGTGAAACGCCAATTAACGCGCTGGGCAGCCTGTCGAACAAGGTAGAATAGATGCCTGTTGACATAAGTTAGTCTCTCGTTGACATAGAACCTCTGGGGCGGTGCAGCGAGGCCGAGGTGCTCGCTGTCGACAGCTCGGCGGACGCGCGCCGCGCGCAGCAGCTCGTCGCGCAGCTGGCGGCGCGCGAGGCGCAGCACCACGCGGCGCGCGCGCGGCGCCGGCCCGCTCACAGCGCCAGGCGAGCCAGGCTCGGCCGCTCGCCCGGGGCCCGGGCCCACCCGTTCGGCAAACACTATGTCTCGCGCTTCGAGGGTGACCCCCAGCTTCTTGGCAACTAGTTCAACGGTGTGCATGGTGTTCTCACCCCTATCCTCAGGGAGGTTAGAGATCTCCAAATCCGAGCTTAACAGATCCTGATCTCGATCATTAATCTGTGATTTCAGCTGCGCCACTGTATTTTCCAGCTGCTTAACGGAGTCATCTGATGCGGTGGGGGGTGGTCTTTTTTCAATGTCTGTAATCTTGGATTCCAAGTCATTGACCCGTTGCTCACACTTTGACACCCGCGTCCCTAGTGCTGACACCTGATCCGTCAGCTTCCTGATATCGCGCCTAACTTCAGCCCTCATCTGCTGAATTTCAGACTTAATTTGTCTGAGCAATTCCACCTGCGATATTGGCGCTTCATTCGGGTCCTCTTCATGCTCCAAGTCGGTCAGCTCTCCAGCGTCTTCAAATGCGGTGTTGGGGCTACGGTTTACGGTTTATAACGTATTAAAAAAAAATACTTACTAGATCTCGTTCAAACCAATTTTCGGTGGAAGTTTGCATGGGTATGTGCATCATATATCTTTTTTAGTTTTATCATTATCTTATTTTAGAAGTTACAGTGGGGGGGGACACTAATTTTACCACTTTGGAAGTGTCTCTCGCGCAAACTATTCAGTTTAGTTAAAAAAATATTAGAAACCTCAATATCATTGTTGAAGACCTATCCATAGTTACCCCACATGCATGGGTAAGATGAAAAAAAAAATTAGTTACAGTTTTATGTATGGGGATCCCCAAAATTATTGTCCTTTTTCTATTTTTGTGTGAAAATCTTAATGTGGTTCACAGAATACATCTACTTACCAAGTTTCAACAGTACAGCTCTTATATTTTCGGAAAAAAGTGACTGTGGCATACGGACGGACAGACAGACAGACAGACATGACGAATCTATAAGGGTTCCGTTTTTTGCCATTTGGCTACGGAACCCTAACAACTTTATTAAATATTTTTATTTATGCATAAAATTGGTCATGGTAAATGTAACATATTAAAGTGGCATTTACTTTAAACAGCTCACAGTTTTATAACGGCAATAATGATTGCACTGCCGAATAGTGTTAATAGATGTCGCTCCTAGCCAACCGTGGTAATATATACTTACTTCTTAAGGACCTCTTCTTGTTTCTTGGCCTGTCGTTGGCACTCCTTAGGCTCGGTTATGGGGTCCACAGAGCTCTGTGTAGCACAGTACTGTGCACACAGATACGAGAGATTCGGATTTGCACGGGACATGTCCTGCAAAATTTAATATATAAATTGAATAACAATTTTACGTGCTTTCCTAGTTACAAGTGTGTTACACGCAACGCCCTGACTTCAGGTTACTGATTACAGACATGGAAGAAACCAAAGTCACTGTCATAGTTTCGGTGGACTTCACAAATGCATTTGACACTGAAAGTCACGATATGCTGCTATCCATCCTTTCCCATTTTATGATCTCAGTCGAAGTGCTGGAATGGATTTGCTCATATCTTCGAGAATGTCAGCAATCAGTACGTGTCGGTGAGTCTTCATGGAATTGAAGCAACATAGACACTGGTGTTTCTCAAGGCGGCATTTTGTCGCCTTGTTAGTTTTCTGTCTTTATAATCTCTTAAGAATACTTTAGGATTCATCTAGGACCTGATTATACGCTTAGCTAGTAGATAAACTTACCACAATTAACATGAACATGATGTTGGCTATGAGCGGTTCCTTCATGAACACTATGGCACACAGCGCATCGGGGTTCTGTTGCATTTGTAGTGCTCTGGCTAAGTAACTTCGTTGTTGACGGCGGGCACCCCGTTGTCTGAAAATTAAGTCCATCTATACACAGTGTGTTAACTAAAACAAAGGTAGTAGCAATAATGTTGAAATCCTAATTTGAACTCCATTGTGTTGTAATAAAGTTCAAAATATATATTGTGCTATTCTAAATTGCTATGCTTTAGCAATTATGTAATGACACATAATAAGGGCCTTAGAAATAGTATTATGTTGTGGCATTGCTAATATTTTGCTTTTGTAATACCTATATTTTTCATTGAATGTATCAATTTTACCAACAATATATGTATTTTTTTAATAATAATATCTAGGGACAATGTCACACAGATCATCCTAGCCCCAAACTAAGCAAAGCTTGTACTATGGGTACCAGGCGACGATATACATACTTATATAGATAAATACTTAAATACATAGAAAACATCCATGACTCAGAAACAAATATTCGTGCTCATCACACAAATATTTGCACTTACGGGGATTCGAACCCAGGACCACCAGCTTCGTAGGCAGGAGCACTACCGACTAGGCTACGGAGCCGTATTTTGATCACTTTTTGTTATTTATCATATTTACTCAATATGGCTTTGGGAATACTGTTAGTTTATTAATTAGCTTATATTAAGTATCCTGTATTTCTGAAATAAATGAATTGTATTCCTTATGAGAAATAAACTTCTTAATCCTTAAAATCAATTTGATCGCACGCTCCAACCTCCTTGCTTCTCCTATGACTGGTAATAAGATTTCAAATGAAGGAGGAAATTAATTCAGTTGTATGGACAGCAATTTAATTTATATAGTTTGTTTAGAAGAAAGCAAAAGTCAGTTTTATGTCTTTTAAACAGTTATATTAATTGTTTCGCCTAAAGATGTCTTAAGCCCCCACTCGTCTCTTGTTTGTTGAACTGCTACCTAAGCTCTTTTTGACTTCTGGAACAATACTCAACCTTGTGTCTAGACAAGCAAGGTAGGATTTAAATTAACACAAATAATATCACTAGTTTAAAAATGAATAGTATACACACCTAGGTCCAATCCTCCTTGGGAAACCCATTAGACCTTTTTGTTGGAGTAATAGATCTGATTTACTCTCATCCACATTCTCACTGATATTTTCGCACTTCTTCTGACTTCGGTTAGTATTATTCACTACATTATTAGTATTTTTGGCTACATCGGTGGTTAAATCATGTATTTCTTTTAAATTAGATTCATAAATATTGACTTTATCTTGTAATTTATCACCTAAAGTTGTAAAATCACAGTTTTCTATTTCTGACAACATTTTATTTATACTTTCACTTCGAGTTAAAAGTGCATCTTTACTTGTTTCACTTATATTACTATTTTGCTCATTGATAACACTGTTTTGCTCATTGATTACACTGTTTTGCTCATTGATTACACTGTTTTGCTCATTGATAACACTGTTTTGCTCATTGATTACACTGTTTTGCTCGTTAATTACACTATTTTGCTCATTGGTTACACTGTTTTGCTCATTGATAACACTGTTTTGTTCGTTAATATCACTTATTCGTTCAAATGAATCGCTGTTTTGGTTACTACCGTCGTTTAAGATATCAGGTGGTTTGAATTTCTCGAGAATTTCGGCGAATCTCAACACTTTTGGTGTGCAAAACAATTGGATTTTCTCCCACTCTTTTTCGTATTGGCTTAATATGGAGTCTGCATAACAACGGATTTTGACGAACACAGTCGTGCACAAACATAGAAGTAGAAAATGTCTTTCGTAAGGAACTTTGATTTTTAGTTTTTCTAATTTAGTTAGTAGAGAGAAAGCAGCTTTATCTGCAGCGTATGGTCCTGTAAAAGAAATATCATTAATTTAAATGATCAGAGTTCAGATAGCTATCACTGAGATCGAAATGCAATAATAATAATGTCCTCCTAGCCGAATTTTGGCCCCGGCGGCCGGTTTCAATAGAGTCATCGCGGGACATATTATAGTGCACAAGTATGTGCGCAAACACAGGAGCACTTTCTATTCCATCACTCTCATGATCCGATGGGACGGCTAGCGACACGACCTACAGGACCGACGGCTTTACGTGCTCTCCGAAGCACGGGGGTATAATACCGCCAACTCCCAGACTTCGGGCTGATGCTGAGAAATTTTTCTTTTTACAGAAAATTCCAAAATCACTTTTAGCCCGACCTGGAAATTTAACCCAGGACCTCGTTCTCTGTGGGTCACGTTACCGCTAGACCAAATGCAATAGAAATATAGTTGATCTGAATCAAGCTGATCAATATCTCAATCTGTGCAAATATATATATTACTAGCTGTGCCCTGCGGTTTTACCCGCGTTAAACTTTATAAATTATCACAGTTCCTCCCCCGTAGGTGATAGCGTGATAATATGTAGCCTATATGTTGACCCGACCTCTTAGTAATATTCATGCAAAATTTGAAGTATATCCATGCAGTACTTTTTGACTTTAGCCCGGTCATACATACAGACAAACAGATAAAAATTCTAAAAACTATATTTTTGACTTCGATATCGATTGTAGATCACGCCCAAAAACTCCTTTAAAAAAATATTCAATGTACAGTTTTGACTTTCCTACGATTTTATTATAATAATATGTATAGAGAAAGACGAAACATTTGATTTTTTGTTGGCTTTGTTTCATTTATATGTATAAGGCTATATTAACAGCGAGTTATCCCAATGTATGGCCCATATATCTATTTGTTCCTCATGACCAGTTTCATGTTCCTTTCAGCAGTTGTATGAAGTTTCAGCCAAAGCGAAAGTTTGTGAGTCTGGGACAGTTTGCGTTTGGAGGAGGGAACGAGTGGAGTTCTTTTCCTCCGAACGTCAGCGGTTCCGGGAAGAGAGGTAACCTGCTCCCCTCCCCGCGGACGCTCAGTGTACGGCGGGGATTCTGGCGAGATCGTTCACAAGTACCCAGAACCCCCGCTACAGGCACTGTGAGGCTGGCTACCGTGGTGGTTTTAGTGGGTCGAGTCCCACTCCACGTGCGACTAGAGCATTTCCACCACGTTGTATTGATGTATGGATGTTTATTACTATTTCACACAAAAACTACTGAACGAATTTTGATGAAACTTGTACTAGTATATGTAGTTTACTCTACAATTCATAAAACATATGGTTTAACGCGGGTGAAACCGCGGGGCACAGCTAGTATATGTTTAAAGTATCTGTATTTTTATAACCTACTAGCTGTACCTAGCGCTCATTGCTACGGCAATGTATAAAATTCATTAGAGTGACATTGGCGCCATCTGTCGAAGACTGGTCATACCAACTCAGAAACCTTCGTGGACTCATGCACAACACTTTGCTGAAGATCATCACATGATCAAATCCGTAGTTTACGATTCTAGAAAGGACATACAGACAAACATTCATTTTTATATATATAATAAATTCATTTATTTCTCTCAAAAGGTTACAGTAGTCTTTACAAAGTAAATTTAGCTATTGATAAGTTTCTAAACCTTGTGAGAGCTGGAGTCCGTAAGAGGTTCAAAGACCTGTGTGACGAATCTCCAGGCTCTCTCCTTATATTGTAGTGAAAAATGAGTAGCTAACGTGTCGTGAATGGGTTATTTTGAGATAATGAATGATCGGATACATAATTATTAAAGAGAAAAGGAGCATGCATGCGTGAGAAAGGGAAACTTACCTAACTGTTGTAGCACGTAGAGAAATTGATTGAATAACTGTTTTGGTTCGACCGTAGGGTCCGGAATGTTTATGAACTCCTCATACAGCTCGTCCCCGTATATTTCTGTAGGATCATGTCTGCAATAAACATTTTCTATATATTATTTTTTACTTGGGGGAATCTTGTTCGCAGATTTACCCCAATTCGAATTCCACATTCTACTGCGAAAATGGATGAAATCAACTATTCTAGCTGTATGAACTGTGATGATGATACCTGTAGCCTAATATGAAATTGGTGTTAATATTCGCAGAGTTACCCCAGATACGAATTCCATAGGATTACACTAAGGAAATGGCTAATATAATAAGGCACTACTACACTACAAGACTATTCTTTATCTATTGTGTTTATGATACCTATAACAATAATTTAAAAATAATATCCTGGGACATTATTTACACACGGCCATTTGATACCAAACTAAGCAGAGCTTGTACTATGGAAACCAGATAAATGATATACTACATATACTACTTTTCTTTTGTAAATAAATACTTACATAGATAACTACACCCAGACTCAGGACAGACATGTTCATGCACACATGTATCTGTCCTGGGTGGGGATCGGACCCACGACCTGCGGCGTGAAAGGCAAGTATCTTACCAACTACTTCGGCGCTATATTGCAATATGAAATTGGTGTTAATGTTGGAAGAGTTACCCCAGACACGAATCCCATAGACTGTTATACGGTGAAAATGGCTGAAATTAATTATTTTAGATTTAACCGCCGTGATGATGATACCTTTAGCCTGGAGATAATAATACACAACAATTCTTCAGATCTTTATTGCAATATGAAATTGGTGTTAATGTTCTCAGAGTTACCCCAGAAATGAATTCCATAGACTATTATACCGTGAAAATGGCTGAGATTAATTATTTTAGATGTTACCGCTGTGATGACGATACCTATAGCCTTTAGATAATAATTATCAACAATTATTCACCTCTTTATAACAATATGAAATTGGTGGTAATGTTCGCAGAGTGACCCAGGACATGAAATCCATAGACTATTATACCGTGAAAATGACTGAAATTAATTATTTTAGATTTAACCGCTGTGATGATTATACCTATAGCCTGGAGATAATAATACACAACAATTCTACAGGTCTTCATTGCAATATGAAATTGGTGTTAATGTTCTCAGAGTTACCCCAGACATGAATTCCATAGGATTAAACTATGAATGATCCGTAATGCTATACCTAAAGCTTAGAAACCCAATAAACAATAATAATAATGTCCTCCCGACCGATTTTGGCCTCGGCGGTCAGTCTCAATGGAGATTAGCTAATTGCGCAGGACATATTATAGTGCACAAGTGTAAGCGCAAACACAGGGCCACTTTCTATTCCATCACTCTCATGATCCGATGGTACGACTAGTGACACGACCGGAAAGAGGTCAGGTACAAGACCGACAGCTTAAAGTGCTCTCCTAGGCACGGGGGTGTAATACCGCCTACTCCCAGACTTCGGGCTGATATTGAGATTTTTTTTTACGGAAATATCCCAAAATCTCTTTTTGGCCCGACCCGGGATTCGAACCCAGGACCTCATTATCTGAACACGCTACCGCTAGGCCAACGAGGCCAATAAACAATCCTTCTATACCCAAGCTACTCACCTATGGTCATCGATGAACTGGATCGCTTCACTTACAGTATTCAACATGTAGGCTTCCAACTCTTTGAACTCGACTGGCAAAGCGTCGTCTGACGGCCGGCCGCTGTACTCTACGATCACTTCTCTAGGCTTCGTGGTGGAAGATGCCATTCTGAAAATGTTAACAGCACCATGAAAATATTTTTGCATGTTAATACTAAATATATAATAATAAATATCCTGTTAGATTATCCACACAGGGCCATCTGATCTCAATCTAAGAAGAGCTTGTACTATGGAAACCAAATAACTGCTATACTACATACACTACTTTTCTTTTATTTTTAGTTTTTTGTATACCTTTTTAATTATATCTTTTCTTTCTATGTTTATCTATGTACAGACGCCAGCACATCAAGCTACTCTAATCTGTCAAATTTCCCCAATTGAAAGTGAACCATATGCTTATGTGATAAAGTTGAAAATCTATAAAATAAATTTGGCAGATAGGGGTAGGTGGATGTGCTGGCGACTGTACCACACTTTGTTGCACCGTCCCCGGAATTTTTACACATTTAATTCCTATCAATACAAAGGTTGTCTGAAAGAAATCGCTTTATGCGATAAGACCGACCATTGTACATTATAATCAATGTTTCATTGTAAGATGTCCTTTTTTTGGGGTTCCCTAGCCAAATAGCAAAAACGGAACCCTTATAGATTCGTCATGTCTGTCTGTCTGTCTGTCCGTCCGTATGTCACAGCCACTATTTTCCGAAACTATAAGAGCTGTATTGTTGAAACTTGGTAAGTAGATGTAATCGGTGAACCGCATTAAGATTTTTACACAAAAATAGAAAAAGAACAATAATTTTGGGGAGTCCCCTTACATAGAACTGAAACTCAATTTATTTTTCCATTGTACCCATACCTGTGCTGTCTTATAGGCAGATAGGTCTTCAAAAATGATATTGAGGTTGCTAATATATTTTTTTTCTAAACTGAATAGTTTGCGCGAGAGACACTTCCAAAGAGTTATTAAAATGTGTGTCCCCCCCCCCCCCCCCCCCCACCCCTGTAACTTATAAAATAAGAGAATGATAAAACTAAAAAAGTATATAATGTACATTATAACGCTGCAAACTAACAACGAAAATTAGTTTGAACGGGATCTAGCAAACAGTTTTTTTTAATACGTCATAAATCGTAAACCACAATTTGGTTTCATTAAACCAACTGAAATACTTGCTGCTACGGAACCCTCCATGGGCGAGTCCGACTCGCACCTGGCCGGTTTTTTTTTGTGTACAGTAAAGTGTTTTTTTTTTTATTTACACACTTACATATATAGATAACTAGCTGTGCCCCGCGGTGTTACCCGCGTTAAATTTTATAAATTTTCTTTCCTATAAACCTCACGGAGCCCGAGACCTTTCCAACGAATGCAAAACCGTGGAAATCGGTTCATGCGTTCTGGAGTTATAGCGTCAGGAAGGAAAACCCGACTTATTTTTATATAGTAGATTACATCCACCCATATTGAAAATCTTGTCCAAAGATATTTATTTATTTAATAAGTTAAATGGTGTAAAACCCAGATTCGACAGCATTGTCGTCAGACCTATTAGTGTTTTAATTCCTATACCAAACCCTTTAGCTGATAATCTAGAACCGTTATATTCAACCTACGGCCCGCCGGACCCTTGTTATTGGCCCTTCTGAAGTTAAATTTTTTTTCAATCTATACATATAATAAAATCGTAGGAAAGACAAAACTGTACATTGAATATTTTTTAAAAAGGATACTTGGGGCCTGCTCTACACTCAATATCGAAGCCAAAAATATAGTTTTTAGAATTTTTGTCTGTTTGTCTGTATGTATGTCCGGGCTAAACTCAAAAAGCACTGCATGAATTTACTTGAAATTTTGCATGAATATTACTAAGAGCGACCTCTTAGTAATATTCATGCAGACAAACAGACAAAAATTCTAAAAACTATATTTTTGGCTTCGATATTGAGTGTAGAGCAGGCCCCAAGTATCCTTTTTAAAAAATATCAACATATAGGCTACATAATATCACGCTATCACATACGGGGGAAGAACTGTGATAATTTATTAAGTTTAACGCGGGTAAAACCGCGGGGCACAGCTAGTAATAAATAAAATACATTGTTATCTTGGAATTTTTGTTTAATTATTATTATATAAATTAATGTTTTAACTAAGTCCTAAATATTTTGAACTTGTTTGTGCTCCTACAAAAAAACCGGCCAAGTGCGAGTCGGACTCGCGTACGAAGGGTTTCGAACCATTATCTATCAAACAAAACACCTTTGTTGTATGGGAGCCCCCTTAAATATTTATGTTTATTTGTTGTCATAGTAGCCACACAAATACATAATCTGTGAAAATTTCAACGGTCCAACTATCACGGTTCATGAGATACAGCCTGGTGACAGAGGGACAGACAGAGAGACAACGAAGTCTTACTAATAGGGTCCCTTTTTCCCATTGGGTAATCCTAAAAAAGGTTGAGTATGGCTCATCTAGAAGATCTCTCACCGTTTCCCTCCATCGATATCTTCAGCCAGATCCATTTGGCAGCACAGCTCCGCCTCCAACTCCTCAATTTTCCACTCCAGCTTCTCGTACATATCGAAGTCATCCAAATTCTGATACACACCTGAAACAGACATATTTTGAACCAACTTCAATAAATCAATAATAATATCCTGGGAATCATTATTCACATACGGCCATCTGATTCCAAACTAAGCAGAGCTTGTACTATGGAAACCAGATAACTGATATACTACATATACTACTTTTCTTTTGTAAATACATACTTATATACATAATTACCCCCAGACTCAGGACAAACAGACATGTTCATGCACGCAAATATCTGTCCCGGGTGGGAATCAAACCCACGATTATTACAATTATTATTTACGGAACGTATCCCCCGCGAATTAAAAGCTTTTACTGTACATGGAATTAAGTTCAACAAATCTTTACTAACACCGTTTAATTGTTTAATTGTACTACTAATAGCCTGCCAGATACTTCGCTACAATACAATGAAGACAATAATGAATTGCATGAACGAATTAAAAAACTCACTACTGATTTACAATCTGCCCACCAAGAAATCGAAACTTTATTATGTGAAAATGTACAATTAAAAGCGAACCTTGAAAAAACAAATAAAATAATTGACATTTACAAAAAAGTTACTGTAGATGATACACGCTATCATACTCCATCATCTATACAAAAAAGAGTCAAGAACAGAAATTCCGCAAATAATACACCGAGGAATGAAAATAAAAAAATTAAAAACATAGAATGCAACCCAATGTCTACTCCACTATCAACTTTATGTAATACCAGCACTAAATGCATAAGGGAAGAAATAAGGAAAACCATATATAAAAACGTTGAACCAGAAACGACGGAAGATCTGCACAGGTCCATAATAACTAAATTAAATAAAAATACGTACAACCATAAGGACAGCAATTTAAAAATGACAATAAAAAAGAAAAACAAATTATGCATTATAACAAACGGTGGAACTAACAGGAGCAAACTAAGAATTATTCAAGATACTTTCGCTGATAGATTCCAATATTGTCATTACTTTCTCATAATGCTAGTACACAACAAATGTTAGCAAATATTCACTTGAAAGTTAAGGATTTCGATATGGATGATTACTGCCTGGTAATGATGGGCGAAACTGATTTTAAAAGGTCCGATAACTATATAGAATTGGTAAAAAATATCAGAGAATGTCTAGAGCCTGTAACCAATACAAACGTTATTTTAGGCCTCCCTACCTACATTCGCGGAGCACCTATCTATAATTACAAAATTGAAACATTCAACAATTTCCTGTCTCTGGACGTACAGACACATAACTATGCGTATATATTTGACTCCAACCAAGAGCTGTCTCTCGACATGTTTTCCTATCACACAGGTCATCTTAACCGTTATGGAATCAAAAACATTTACGAAAACATTCTGAAAAATATACTTGTTGACTTGACAATCTTCAGTCAACAAAAATTATTAATATCAATACAGGATAGTGGACATATTGCAGTAGAAGCCCCCAATATACCCTCCGATGCATCGAACAATTCAAACTCTCGGTTTTTTCGTTTATAACAACATACACATTATGCATCAGAACATTGCTGGTCTATTAAACAAATCTAACGCCCTCACTGTACACTTAAATGAACTTGAGACAACCGGACGCATGGTTGATGTTGTATGCGTAACGGAACACTTCATGACACCTGAATGTGAGGATATGTTATATATTCATAACTATCACCTGGCAACAAGCTAGTCTAGGAATAAGAAGAGAAGAGGCGCGTGCATCTTATTAAAAATTGGTCACAAATATAAAACCTGGAATATTACTAATCTGTCTGTAATTAATATTATAGAATGTTGCGCCATTGAACTTGTCGAACACCGTGTTGTTATAATTTGTATATACAGAGTACCACAGTCAAACCTAGACACATTTTATGATAGACTAAATATAATTTTACGCAAAACATGTGATAACACAAGTAAAAAGGTTGTCGTCTGTGGAGATTTTAATATAGACTTTATAAACAAAAGCCGACAAACATTAGAATTTGAAAATTTTCTGTTAAGCCATAATTTGACACTACAGTTTAATAAACCAACTAGACTTATAAGTAAAACTTGTATAGACAATTTTGCACATAATTTAAAAAGATGTAAAGGTGAAATAATTGATTTTGGTCTCTCTGACCACACCGCACAGTTATTTAAATGCCCGGTAAAGAAAACTTGCTCTATTAAATCTTGGCGTATTAAAAGACGTGACTATAGCAGAGAAAACCTTATAAAATTCAATGAATGTCTCGAAAGCCTTGCGTTTTCTGAAGTTTATTCCTCCAGTGAACCTAATGAAGCATATGCACACTTTATAGATTTGTTCTTATGTTTTTATGACTTATGTTTTCCATATAGAATAATCACTAAAACCCTAAGCAAAAAGGCAAAATGGATTTCACGTGGTATTAAAGCCTGCAGTAAACGAAAAAGAGAACTTTTACAGCAATACTATAATAATCCTAATCAGAAAAGTAAACTTGACTATAAGACATACTCAGCAAGATTTAAAAAAATTGTTAACTTAACACAAAGATCGCAAAATGATTTTTACATAAAATCAGCACTTAATAAATCTAAAGCGACCTGGTCTATTATCAACAAGTCAAAATTTAATTTACCAAAAGAACCTATAACTGAAATTCACATAAACAACAGCATAGTTACAAATCCCACCAAAATAGCCAATTACTTTAATGACTTCTTTACTGACCCTTTATTGCCTACTGTTGAATATAATGACATAAATAATTTTAGTACTGATGACATCAATAATTTCAATGACATAAATAATCCTAATATTAATGACGTAAATAATCTAAACAAATTTAATATTTCTAATTATCACCAATGTAGCAAGTCAATGTTTATGAAACCCACAATTCCACAAGACGTAATAAAAGAAATTAAAACATTAAAAAACACTAACAGCGTGGGCTATGATGGTATATGTACGAAAGTTTTAAAACATGTCGCAAATAGGATAGCGCCACACATTAGTTACATTATTAACTTAAGCATCATACACGGAATTTATCCCGAGAAGCTTAAAACGTCAATAGTAATACCATTACACAAAAAGGACGCTAAAACAGACTTAAAAAACTACAGACCCATCGCTTTAATACCTATTATTTCTAAAATTTTTGAAAAGGTAATATACAATTCTTTGTACTCATACTTAGAGAAATACAAAATATTGACAAAAGAACAGAATGGGTTTCGTAAAGGCAAAAGCATTAATTTGGCAATTTATAATTTAATAAAATCAATTCTACCTAACATGGATAAAAGAATACCCATTTGCGCAATATTTATGGACATTACAAAGGCCTTTGACTGCGTAGACCATAATATTCTCATAAAAAAAATGAGTGCGTACGGAATAAGAGGTAATGTACTTAATCTTATGCAATCATACCTAAATAACCGAAAACAAATAACAGAAATCACTCAGATATGTCCAAAAGCAGCCAAAGAGCAAAAAAGCACATCTCAGCCCAAAATTGCTAAATATGGAATACCACAAGGCAGCGTATTAGGACCATTGACGGTCACCATAGCCTAGTTGGTAGTGCTCCTGCCTACGAAGCTGGTGGTCCTGGGTTCGAATCCCGGTAAGTGCAAATATTTGTGTGATGAGCACGAATATTTGTTTCTGAGTCATGGATGTTTTTCCTATGCATATATGTATTTATCTATCTATATAAGTATGTATATCGTCGCCTGGTACCCATAGTACAAGCTTTGCTTAGTTTGGGGCTAGGATGATCTGTGTGACATTGTCCCCAGATATTATTATATTATATTATTGTTGTTCCTAATTTACATAAATGATCTCCCGAGACACATTAAACACCCCATGGTATTATTTGCCGATGACAGCACGGTAATAATAAAATGTGATGATCACAATACTTATGAGTCCGAAATAAATAACACACTAAATATAATAATTCGGTGGCTAACAAATAACAATTTACAAATAAACCTCAATAAAACCAAAATTATGCATTTCCATCAGAGATTAAATATTAGTGACATCAGTTTGATTTATCAAGGCGAAATAGTAAATTCAATTAATTTAACCAAATTTTTAGGTATACATATTGACAACCAATTATCATGGAAAACACATGTAGGTGAGATCTGTAAAAAATTGAACAAATCAGCCTTTGCTCTGTATAAACTAGCCAAAATAGCTAATCGGGAATCTGTCCTATGTGCCTATCACGGAAATGTCGTATCCGTTCTGAGGTACGGCATTATATTCTGGGGTAAGTAATTCAGTCTTGAAAGAAACTATCTTTAAAGCCCAGAAAAGATGCATCAGAGCCATATGCGGTCTTGAAACAACTACAAGCTGCCAACCATATTTAAAAAAATTAAAATTGTTAACATTGCCCTCATTGTATATTTATGAGGTAAGTATGTTTGTTAGGACGAACACTTACTTATATAATATTGCATATAAAAGTCATTACAGAAAACTACGTGACAAGAATAAACTGGAGCTTGGGATCACATATGGCGCCGGCACAGCACTGCTGAGTAAAAGTTTTCTTTGCATGGCACAAAAAATATTCAATAAATTACCAGATGACATTAAAAAATTAACTATAACGCAATTTAAAAAATGTCTTAACACGTTTTTGGTAGATAAATGTTATTATACAATTAATGATTTCTTAATAGATAATATCGACATGAATAATTTTATTGACATTTTCCACTGAATTATATTGTATTTTAGTATTGTAATATTAAATATTTGCACGCCTTGTTGTGGCAAAATATAGAGAGACCTACTAACCCTATTCTGTAACAACATTATGTACTGACCTATATTGCAAATAAAATAATTTGATTTGATTTGATTTAGATATTAGTAGCAGTGCCCCGCGGATTCACCCGCGCTAAACTTTATAAATTATCACAGCTCTTCCCCCGTAGGTGATAGCGTGATAATATGTAGCCTATACGTTGACCCGACCTCTAAGTAATATTCATGCAAAATTTGAAGTAAATCTATGCAGTACTTTTTGAGTTTAGCCCGGACATACATATAGACAAACAGACAAAAATTCTAAAAACTATAATTTTGCCTTCTATATCGATTGTAGATCACGCCCCAAGTATCCTTTTAAAAAAATATTCAATGTACAGTTTTGACTTTCCTACGATTTTATTATATGTATAGATATGGAAACATAAAGAAAGCATTGCCTGTGGAGTATGATAACGTGCAGATGGCTCGTCTCCATTGAGACTGGCCGCCGTGGACAAAATTCGGCCGGGACGACGTTATTACTATTATTTCTTTACTAGCTAGGCCCCTTTAAGTAGTTTTGGCGTAAAACAGTAACAAACATACATTCATACATCTATACTCACAAACTCACAAAAGGATGTGTTACCTCTAGCGGTTTTGGCAGTGCACACCGGAATAGCTCGCAGATGGTAGATTTTTTCCTACTTTCTTGAGACATATCGTCATATTTTGGACAATACACACAATATCTTTATAAATTGCAGCCTATGTGTTATTCTGATGTACAAGCTATATTATTATAAAGTTTCATTAAAATCCATTCAGGTTTTTACGTGAAAGAGTAACAAACATCCATCCATACTTACAAACTTTCGCGTTTATAATATTAGTAGGATATATCTTGGGACAATGTCACACAGATCATCCTAGCCCCAAACTAAGCAAAGCTTGTAATATGGGTACCAGGCGACGATATACATACTTATATAGATAGATAAATACTTAAATACATAGAAAACATCCATGACTCAGAAACAAAAATTCGTGCTCAACACACAAATATTTGCACTTACCGGGATTCGAACCCAGGACCACCAGCTTCGTAGGCAGGAGCACTACCAACTAGGCTACAGTGACCGTATATTATGAGGATAAAATCTCCCTACCTATTTGTCTCTCCTGCGGTCGCACTCTAACTCTCTTCTCCTCTTCCACTCCTTCATCTGCATGTTCCTCATGTGTCTGTTCAACATTTTCTTCTGTCTCTGGATTATTTTCTATTGTCTCTGGTTGGCTAGATTTGTCTATGGGCGTGTCTTTTGTCTCGTCTTTTTTGATTGCACTAAATATTGGATAGGTTAGTGCTAGAATGATGGGGCGGTCGGCTTCGGGGCATTGCTTGTATAACTTCATTGTCTGAAAAGTAAATGGTGAGTAAGAAAAACGTTAGCGAAATAATGACGATGATGATGTCTTCCCGGCCGAATTTCAGCTAGGGTGGCCATTCTCAATGGAGATTAGCCAATTGCGCAGGACATATTATAGTGCACAAGTGTGTGGGCAAATACAGGGGCACTTTCTATTCCATCTCTCATGATCCGATGGGACGCCTAGCGACACGACCGGAAAGACGGCAGGTACAGGACTGACGGCTTTACGTGCTTTCCGAGGCACAGAGTAATAGTACCGCCAACTCCCAGACTTCAGGAATATGCTGAGAAATTTATCTTTTTCCAGAAAAGTCCCCAAATTAATTTTGGCCCGACCCGGGATTTGAAACCAGGACCTCGTTCTCGGAAGCTACCGCTAGACCAACAAGGCTAGTTATCAACATCAGTAAGTGTGTGCGCAAACACAGGAGCACTTTGGTCCTGTGTTTGCGCACACACTTGTGCACTATAATATGTCCCGCGTAGATGGCTAATCTCTATTGAGACTGGCCATTATTACTTACATATTTCAAATTGTCGTCCTTGTATATGAGGTGACAGCTATCTATGATGAGAACGTTAATATTCGCCATCGTGATGATTTGTTCTTCTAGAATCTGCTTTAAAACTGATGAAGTACATATTAGGACCTGAAACAAAAATAAGTATTGTAACACGACACTGAAAAATTAACATAATAGCCTACGGTGCGTAGTCCTAATGCGCTCCCGCTCGCACACCAACAATCTATCTCGCTCGGGTTTTAAGATCTTTGCACACGACACTAACAGCGGCGAGCTATATAAACGCGTCTATACAACATGTAACGTAATTAACGCACACCCTCAAACACCCCAATTAAAATATTATGTTGTAATCATAATACATACACTGAATTTTTAATTTAACATGTATATGCATTGTTATTTACTAAATTCGTTTCTTGGAATATAGTTTATTTTTCTTTATTTTGTATTGAATGATGGAATTTATATGAATACAAATAAAACTGTGATTTTAAAACACTTATTATTTTGACTTCCGGTCCATTTCAATTTGTTTTGACTGTACAGGGTTAAAATAACGATAACTTCCGTAGTATTAATTATTTTGGAATAAAAAATTACCTATATCAAAAATGATATAAATCGATTCAGTAAATGATTCTGAACAAACTATTTTCAGGATGTGCGTTAATTAAGTTACGTGTTGTATATACGCTTCGCGTATTAACATAGAGCGAAAGTTGCACAAAACATCCCTAAAAACCACGATCACTCGCCCTCTCCCCGCCAATAACCGCCCAGAGTCGAGGTTCGAACCCCACAGGGGTTGCCCTCCGGCGCGGGTACTTACGTTTGTAGTTTTATATTTTGCTAGGCGGTTAGAGCCCACGCTCACCCCTATAGTCCGGTGAAGCAGTAAAAGCCGAGACACTAAACGGACGTGTCAAAATTAAAAAAAAAAGCGAACACTGCACTTAGCTAGCAACCGTGCTAGGGCCATATGCACCCGCGGTCCGCTAGTATTGAGCGATACTAGGTAGGTCCAACTTCAAGAAGGAGGTCAATCATAGAATGCAACTCAGCTGGGCAGCGTTCGGGAAGCTACGTAACATCTTCTCGTCCAAAATACCACAGTGTCTCAAGTCGAAAGTCTTCGACCAGTGTGTGTTGCCAGTGATGACTTACGGAACAGAGACGTGGTCGCTCACTATGGACCGAGAAGGCTCAAGGTCACCCAAAGAGCAATGGAGAGGGCTATGCTCGGAGTTTCCCTGGGAGATCGAATCATAAATGTCGAAACCGCAGGCGAACCAGTCACCGACATAGCCCGCAGAATTGCAAAGCTGAAGTGGCAGTGGGCGGGGCACATAGCTCGTAGAACCGACGGCCGTTGGGGCAGAAAGGTTCTCGAGTGGTGACCACGAACCTAAAGACGCAGCGTGGGCAGGCCTCCAAAGATGTACCGATGATCTTGTGCGGGTGGCTGAAAACTGCTGTTTGCGAGTAGCGCAAGATCGGCATGTAAGGAGATCTTTGGGGGAGGCCTTTGTCCAGCAGTGGACATCTTGCGACTCATACAATGATACAAGGTGCGATAGCCTTTGCAGTCCACATTCTTTTTAAGAGAACGCCCGCACTAGGGAATCTAATCCCTGTGACGCGGGGTACTTTACAAACATATAATAAACGAACACAAATTACATCCAGACTCCGAACAACTATTTATGGGTCACACAAATAGTTGTCCGGCGCGGGAATCGAACCCAGGACACGAAGCGGCGAAGCGACTTAGCCGCTACGCCACACGTGTAGTCTAAGCCTTTGTACCCAGATAAGATCTAGTTCACACTTATAAGCTAGGAGTGCGATAGCTACTGCAATCCACTCCGACGCTTCGTAAGGGAAGTACAAAGACAGTGTAATTGTTAGAAAATCAGTCAGATATATCTGTACAACCATGGATTGGTGTTTTATCTTTTGAACCCGAAAATAAAAAAAAACCCCGTTTTTAAGGCTTTGGTACCCTCCGCTTGAATACAAAAGTTGTTGCTTATGGTGTTAGCAATCTACTCCTGCGCGGCTGTTGGTGTTTTACAAGTAATATTATTCGCTAAAGTTCGCGACGCTCCCCCAACAGATAATAATAATATTATCTAGGGACAATGTCACACAGATCATCCTAGCCCCAAACTAAGCAAAGCTTGTACTATGGGTACCAGGCGACGATATACATACTTATATAGATAGATAAATACTTATATACATAGAAAACATCCATGACTCAGAAACAAATATTCGTGCTCATCACACATATATTTGCACTTACCGGGATTCGAACCCAGGACCACCAGCTTCGTAGGCAGGAGCACTACCAACTAGGCTACGGTGACCGTCAAAGATTTGATAGAAAATCAGTCAAATATATCTGTACAACCATCGATTGGTGTTATATCTTTTGAACCCTCCCAGTCCCCTTCAGTATTAAAAAAAAACCCGTTTCTAAGGCTATGGTACCCTCCGCTAGAATACAAAAGTTGTTGCTTATGGTGTTAGCAATCTACTCCTGCGCGGTTGTTGGTGTTTTACAAATTATTCGCTTAAGTTCCCGACGCTCCCCCAACAGATGGCGTTACTTGTCGAAACTTGAACAAAAAGCTACCCACCTCTTTCTTATTCAACTCGGCTGCCCAATCGTATACATCGTCGTACTTCTCGGCCGAGGTCACGTGCAGGTCGGTCAAGATGTTCAACTCGTACCAGAGGACAGGAACTCGGGACGCACGGGTTATATACACTGAGCGCTCGCTGCCTTCGAATAAAGACCTGGAACAAAATTTGCATGGAATCATTCATTTCGTATTCCCTATCGATAAAAAAATTTATAATAAAAACCGGTCAAGTGCGAGTCGGACTCGCGCACGAAGGGTTCCGTACCATCACACTAATATTATAAAGGCGAAAGTTTGTGGGAGTGTGTTAGTGGGTACAGTCTATTTTTCCTTACTTGTCTTATTTGGTAAACAAACACTACTCGGTACGAAAATCACTAGTTTCGTCATCAATCACGCACTTTTAGTTAGGTATGAACATCTTGATTGTTGGAAGAAACACATACTATATAAATAACACCAAAAACTGCTTCAAATTAACCATTCAAACACATTAATTCTCTTAAAATCAAAATAATATCAGAATCCATTTCCACAGATTAAAAATTATATTGGCAATTTGACATTTCAAAATGCTAGTTTGTCTTTGGAACTTAGAGAAGGGAAAAGTGAATGAATGATTCTGACCAGTGTGAACTGTATAATCGGTGTAAAAAAACTGAATAATAAAGCAGAATGTTTATATATATATATATATATATCAAGTTATATGTGTGTATGGTAATGTAAGGCATTATTTTTATAAACTAAAGTTTTTGTTGTAACTGGTCGTAGACTAAAAGTATTATTTGACAAGTGAAATAATACTTTTGTGTGTTTGGACGGTTTTATTCTTTAGACTGACGACCTTTGGCTATTCTTCAAAGACGTCGATATAATACAAATTTACTTTTCGGGAAATCCTACGTTACGAAAATTATTCGGTTACAGCTGTATGAATTCGTTCAGTCCTTCATTCGATAATTTCCCAACTCTAACAATTGTCTTTGGTTACCAGTACGCCATATTTGTTTACCAAATAAGACAAGTAAGAAAAAATAGACTGTATGTTTGTTACTTCTTCACGTCTAAAAGGCTGGAGCGATTTCAATAAAATATTGTATGGAGTTAGTTCACACACTGGATTAACACATAGGCCATAATTTATAAAGTTTAACGCGGCTAAAACCGCGGGGCAGAGCTAGCTATCTATAAAAACGTGCAAAAAATTCACGGTTGTTGTATGGGAGCCCCCTTAAATATTTAATTTATTTTGTTGTTTTGTTATAGCTAGTTATTTGTGTTGTTATATTATTATTATTTTAGTGTATTTTTATAATTTTCTCCCTTTTGTAAGGGGTTAATTACTTGCCACACGGACCATGGTCAAGCATGACAAGTTAAATCGTGAATGATGAAATAGTGGAAGATGTTAAAAACTTTCTTGTGATACGGCACGTGTTTAAAATGGTTGCCTTTTGTATTAAACTGATGATGTATTTGGGTATATCCAGTATTTCAAGGCTTTGTGAGAGCATTTTAGGTATTATACCAGTGGAGGAAACTACAATGGGTACCATGTGAACAGTATTTGCTCTCCACTGGGTTTTCAGCTCTATCGCAAGGTCCTGGTATTTTGCAAGTTTTTCGGAAATTGTTGTCTGGATGTTGTGAGTATTGGGGATAGCTACATCAATTAGATAAATTGTGTTGGAAATTTTATTGTGATACGTAATGTCTGGTCTGTTATAGTGAATAGTTTTGTCTGTTATGATAGTTCGGTCCCAGTAAATTTTACGAGTAGGGCTTTCTAGGACAGTGTCAGGTTTATATTTATAATACGGTGTCTTTTTTGAAATAAAGTTGTGTTGTTGAGCTAGATGTTGATGTATAATTGCAGCCACTTGATCATGCCGGTGCTTGTAATCCGTTTGTACCAAGGATTTACAAGCACCGGTTATGTGCTGTATTGTCTCGGATGCTGAATTACAGTGTCTGCATGTGTCGGTGGATTGAAGTGGATCTTTTATAATAAATTTTCTATAATTGCGTGTGACTATGACTTGGTCTTGTATTGCAAGCATGAATCCTTCGGTCTCTGGAAACAGTTCACCTCTTTGTAACCAGTCGTTCGACTTCACTTTATCGACTTGTTGTTTGTTCAAATCGGATCGGTGTCTACCATGTAGAGACTTCAGACTCCACTTTGCTATTTTTTGCTGTTGAGTTGGGTGGTGTGTTTGTGAAGAAGTGAGTTTTGAGATTTACAGTGGAAGTTATTATTATAGCGGCAATAGAAATACGTCATCTGTGAAAATTTCAACTGTCTAACTATCACGGTTCATGAGATACAGCCTGGTGACAGACGGATAGACAGAGGGCGAAGTCTTAGCAAAAGGGTCCCGTTTTACTCTTCGGGTACGGAACCCTAAAAAGACCTTCTGTCTTACGAATATTCGATCAGGTCACGCCGGACAACTGTATGTGTGACCCATAAATATCTGTTCCGAGTCTGGATGTAATCATGTCCGTCTATTATATGTTTGTTAAGTACTTACCCCGCAATACAGGGATTACATTCCCTAATGCGGGCCGTTGTCTAGACTAATATTATAAAGAGATAATGTTTGTGACGTTGTAAGGGGTTTTTAACATTATTACACCAATAGAAAGCTACGTTATTGTGGAGTGTCATAGGCTATGATTCATCATCATTATTTTTATTTATTCCGAACTTATAACCCGAAGTATTACGCGGTACAAACGGGCAAGGACATATTATATTTTTTTTTTATATATATCAGAGGGCGACCAACGAACAAGTGGGTCACCTGATGGTAAGTGATCACCGCCGCCCATGGACACTCGCAGCACCAAAGAAGTCACGGGTGCGTTGCCGGCCTTTAAAAGTCAGCAAACAAGTGTTGCTGACCCCTCGCCCTACCCCAATGAGCTCTGGCGACCTTACTCACACTCGGAAACACAACATTAAAATAATTAATGTTAAAATTTTATAACGCGGGACGAAGTCCGCGGGCACTGCTAGTCTTTTTATATAGAAAAAAAAGGTGTTGGAAATTATACTCACCCCCGTATTTGATATGCTTTCTCATAGATCAATCGCACAGGTATGAAGGTAGAATATTCCACTGCAAGCACGTTCTTCGTGGCTGCGGCCGCCGCCAACCGAGCGCCTCCCTCTGCTGCCGTGAAGCGGGAAGCGCACGCCTCCATCGTGTACTGAAAACAAAGACTCTTATTCTTATTTCTTACTAGCTGTGCCCGCGACTTCGTCCGCGTGTTAATTAGTTAATTTCGTTTTTTTTTTGTAAAATAAAAGACTTTTTCTAAAATAAAAGTAGCCTAAGTTACTCCTTATTACATCAGCTACCTGCCAATAAAAGTCCCGTCAAAATCGGTCCAGCCATTTCAGAGATTAGCCGGAACAAACAGACAGACAAAAATTTAAAAAAATGTTATTTTGGTGTATGTACCGTATATATATTCATATTAATGTAGTAAAAACCGGTTATTTCAATATTACAAACAGACACTCCAATTTTATTTATTTGTATAGATAAGATCTCTTGGAATCTTATTTTGACCCATTTCCCGGTCTCCGATTAGGATGAAAGTTTGTACATGCCTTGAGTTCTGATGACAATACATGACTAGCTAAGAAGCGTCATTACAAATCTAATATGGCGGCCTCCCCAAGATGGCGGACTGCCTGTTTGAAATCCACCCCCATATGAAAGGGTTTGCAGTCAGGAGTACAAAAAAAATAGTCACGTGACTTAAATCCATTATGGCGGACGTCCAAGATGGCGGACAGGCTAATTGTAATTTTTAGTGCGTGCTAAAAGTGTGGTTTTTAGTTTTTTAAACTATTTAAATTATTTTTATACAACTTACTTGGCAAACAAGCATACGGCCCACCTGGTTGTAATTGGGCACCGTAGCCTATGTGTATGTATATGCCGTGACTTGTAAAACACCAACAATCTCGCAGGATTAAATAGCTAACACCATAAGCAACAACTTTTGTTCTACGAGATCCGATATAACTCTTTACATTAAAAAAAATTACATGGACGACTGCCGACTAGAGAAATAGGTCAAGTTCAAAGGCGCTAGGGCTGCACCGCTTCCCCGCGCCCTCGCAAGGATAGACGCGCCCGCGCATAGAGTTACATAAATATTCAATCAGGAAATTAAATTCCTACGAATTTCTGTACGAATATAAAATATAACAAACTAGCTGTGACCCACGGTTTTACCCGCATTAAACTTTATAAATTATAGCATATGTGTTAAGTCAGTGTCAGCTTACTCCATAACAAATTTTATTAAAATCGCTTCAGCCATTTAGATGTGATGAAGTACAAACGTCACCTTTATAATATTAGTAGGATTATCAAGTTGTAGAACAAAAGTTGTTGCTTAAGGTGTTAGCTGTCTAGGACTGCGAGGTTGTTGGTGTTTTACAAGTAGCCCAGTATACAAGGTGTAATGTAAATAATGAATGTAATTTAACACAATTTGCTTAGTTTAGGTTAGGTTTAGTTAGTTGGGCGATAGGTTTCCGCACTTAGCCTCCCAATTGGGCCATTGTGCGTGATACTTGTTTGGCTACTCGAACCATTTTAGTTCCATCCAGAAGTCCAGGAGACCACGAAAGCCTGGCTTGAGGGCCTCCTGCAGTGTCTTCGGATCATTCAGGAACTTACCGTTGGTAAGCGACGCTCTTGCAGTGTAGCAGTACGTGTGCTGGTGTTTCTTCATTTTCAATGCACCCTCTGCACAGGGGGCTGTCCATGACGCCAATCTTGAAGAGGTGTTTGTTTAGCGTGCAGTGTCCGGTAATTGTGCCTATCACCATGCGTAGATCCTTCCTGGTCAGGTGTAATAGATTACGCGACAGGCGTTTGTTCAGAGATGGTAGAAACTCTTTTGTCTGTCTGCATGATTCCAGATCTATCCACTCTTTTTCATGTTCTTGTGTGGTTTTTTCACACAGCCATGTTTTCAGTTGGTTATAGGGTATGGGTACAATGGGTTCAGGTCCCATTGTTGTCGTTTCCGATCCCTTTCTTGCCAGCTGATCCGCAGTGTCATTTCCTAGAGATCCACTGTGCCCTCTTATCCACTGTATTGTGACCTTGTTGGTTGTTGAGATCTTTTCAAGCGCACCGTGGCACTCCAGAATGAGTCCACTGTTGAATTGGTTGCTCTTTAAGGCTTGAAGCACAGAGGCACTGTCTGAGATTATGCGTATGGATTTACCAAGCACATCTCAAGACTTGACTGCTGTTGCTGCTAGTGTTATTCCCACGCATTCCGCTTGGAAAATAGAATTTAGACTACTAAGTGTTGTTGATATGTTAATGTTGAGGTCGTTGGAGAAGACGCCGGCTCCTGTGCCTTTGTTTGTTTTCGAACCATCAGTATATATCCTAACTTCATTTGTGCCAGAGCTGTCCTTGGCTTCCTCTTGAAGTTGGATGACGTAGTTTTTATCAAATATGAAGGTTTTAGGGATTATGTCACATATAGCGTCCATCATTGGGAGCGTCTTCTTAATTTCATCCATGATGCGCGTGTGATTTTCCCTATAATTTTGCTTCCACAGGCCAGTTTTGCTGAGCCTTATGGCTGTGGCTGCGGCCTCTTGTTGGATAACCAGGTGCAATGGTCTGAGATTTAGTAGGGCCTCTAGTGCAGCTGTGGAAGTCGTTCTCATGCTGCCGGTAGTTGCTAAGCATGCTAGTCTTTGGAAGCTCTGGAGTTTTGTTTTTTCCGTGCTTAACTGTGTTCTGGGCCACCACACAACGGCACCATACGTTATCATGGGGAGTATTAACATTTTGTAGAGCCATAGGGTCATGGATGGTCTTAGGCCAATTTTTTTATCTATTATATATATATAATCTATTATATAATATATATTTATTAATTTAGTCTTAACACAATTTGCTTATACAAGTGAAGTTCATCATGTCAGCCTTATTCTACGGCTGGTCGAAGGCCTCCCCAAAAGTTTGCCACTATGGAGTTGTATATGTTGCTTGCTTATCGTATGGGTAGTGGTAACCCTAGTGTCAGAGTTGTTCAAGCCGCCCAGTAGGCCTCTGACATGGCTTAATGACTGTTGTCTAATGACTACAACTGGGACCAACAGTTTAACGTGCCCTCCGAAGCACGGAGACGCTCAGAAATTAAACCACTTTGGCGGTCACCCATCTATGGACTGACCGCGAGCCTAGTTGCTTAACCTCGCCGATCGCTTACGGACCGGTGAGAGCATCTAGCTATGAGCGCTTCGTTCGTTGTATTGTATCTGTTGTAATTAAAATTTAGTTAATTTATAATACTACAATTATTATTCATGATCTAATTTCCAAACTCTTTTTAAAAATACTATGAAATATATCATACATCACAGTACTATGAAAAACTGTTGGGCAAAGGCTTCCCCCAAGATACACAATTGCCTGTCTTGAAATGGCTCCAGCCAGCGGCTTCCTGAAACCCTCACAAGATCATCAGTCCAGGTTCTAGGGGCCTGACCATGGTATACTCTTTTAACAATCTTTATTTTTGTCACTGTTTTATTAATGAATTTTTATTGTAATTTTATGATTTCTATTGTCACTGTTTTAATTGAATGTAAATCTCTACATAATAATAATAAAATCCTATAAAAGTCAAAATTGTACATTGAATATTTTTTAAAAAGGGTACTTGGGGCATGATCTACAAATAATATTGAAGCCAAAAATACAGTTTTTAGAATTTTTGTCTGTTTGTATGTGGGCTAAACTCAAAAAGTACAGCATGGATTTACTTCAAATTTTACATGAATAATACTAAGAAGTTGGGTCCACATATAGGATACATATTATCACGCTATCACCTATGGGTCAGGAGCTGTGATAAAAAAATATAAAATTTAATGCAGGTAAAACCGCTGGGCATCGCTAATTTTCAATAAAATGTAAAAATCGTTACTGAAATAAATGGAACGAAAAACTTAAATGAAATATCTGGTTCGTGGTTGCAACTGGAGAACCTTTTTGCCCCAGTGGCTGCCGGTTCTAGTGTCAATTTTTGGGCTACATCAGTTACTTTCAATCTTTGTGTGATGAGCATGATTATTTGTGGAGGCTCTCATAGCTAGATGCTCTCACAGGTCCGTAAGCAATCAGCGAGGTTAAGCAACTAGGCCAATCCATAGATGGGTGACCGCCAAAGTGGTTTAACATATATTTCTGATGTCTCCGTGCTTTGGAGGGCATGTTATGTTGTCGGTCCCAGTTGTAGTCATAACACAACAGTTGTAAAGCCATACCTGAGGCCTACTGGGCGGCTTGAAAAACTCTCGACACCAGGGTTACCACTACCCATACGATAAGCAAGCATCTGTTTGGTTAATATCTCAAATCAAGTCGCCTTCAAACGTAAGTAAATTGAGGGGGGAGGGGGCTACCCTCCTGTACCATCCCCAACCCCATGGTTATGGAGATATCCATGGTTAATGTTTTTCTAGCGCTCGGCGGCCGCGCCAAATGGTCACCATTCTAACCTAACCCAAATTATTTCAAAAAAGTGCATTTTTGCAAAAATATCATGATAGTGACAATGAACAATTCAGTTTTGGGTATTTGTCAGATAATTAAATAAAAAATTAATATAACTTCTAAACAGGAAAGCAATGTTTTTACATTGTAGGTATCGAAATCGCTATGAAATGTTCAAAATTGCGTTCTGTTTTGTGCATTTGTATGAGTCCTATGATTTTCAAATTCATAAAAAAAAATGGCGCATCTCCAGCAGAAAAAAATGCATTTTATCACTTAGTACGAACCCCCTTAACCCCCCCATATACACACTTATCTCAAATTCAGGCGACTCGATTTGAGATCCAACCCATCTGTTCTGTGCCTGTGTGTAATCTAATTAGTAATATATAAGTATGTTTATCATTTATCTAGTTACCACAGTAGAGGCTCTGTTTAGTTTGATATCATTTTGCAGTATGTTAGTTTTCCCTAAATAATTAATACCTTTAATATATTAATCCTATGGCTATACTTTTTGCATTGTAGCATTGTGAGGGTGACAGTGGCTTATTTGATGTTGACATCTATAAGTACCACATTACTAGGGATGTGCAAATCATTTTATTGCTAACGATACTCGCAGCATAAATCTAATAAGTTCTCTATGATATTGTAAAAGGGATGTTCTGTCTGATTGGGATTGTGACATCCATATTGACAATATAATAGAGTCATCATTAACAATATCCGTCACAGATTGATGATGAATTAAGTGACAATTCAGAGTCAGGATCTGATATGAGTTCCAGACTAATTAAATGCATTTTTTACCTTACTCTAATGTTCTGTTGTATAGTTATAGGCAATATTGCATTTTAACAATAAAAATTAACCTATGCACAAAATATGTTTTTTATTATACAAAAATATTGACTACCCATCGTAGCAGTCCATCCCATCACTAAATATGTCTATGACGTTACGTTATATGCCTAATGCTTTGCTTATTTTTTCATTTAATTCAATTTACTACAGTTATTAATGATTTAATATGTAACAGCTGAGATACTAAGACATAATTAGTAAATCGCTGCGCCTTTCAAGAGTGAAACAAAATGTTCCTGAAACTGTCACCCGCACCATACTATAACGCAAATAGTAGAGGTCAGTAACACGCCAGTGGTAAGTGATGTTTATAATCACTTTGATAATAATTAACAAAGAAATACATATCTTCCAACCTATTAATTTTATCAAGATTTTGTAGTCAGATTCCTTATTAGAAAAAAAATACTTTCTAATATCAACTGCTCTTTATAACGTTGTATATTTCTCAAGCAACCATTAAAGGTATTTACTTATATAAATTTAACGTAATATATATTAATAAAGCAAATAAATGTAGGAATATTGTAATTTAATGAGGTTATACAGTACTTTATAATAAATAAAATATCAGCGTATAATACTCACATCTGGCGCTGCTAATTGTTATTGGAAGACACAACACGAACACAACACTCTGTTTCTTAGGAAATAACAAAACAAACAGTTGTTAGAACGCCGTAATATGATCGTAGAAACCGGAGTCATTGTCAATCATAATAAATAGCGATTATATGATATTTTGACCATGAAAAACAACTGATATTATTGGATAATCAATAATTCCGTGGGTCAAAGGGGTTAAACAATAAAAATACTAGTTATTCATGAGAATAATCAGCAATTATTGAAAACAAACAAATTTCTGCAAAGTACAGCAAGCAAGCATAAGAGCCACAAACTTTGCCATTATGTTTTTTTATTAACTCCACAGATAATAATGAAATGGATTTTTTCCCGATCACAGAGCTATTAGTCGATAGAGTAACACTGAAAAAAAGATTTCTATTTATCCCAAAGATATTATAATATAACAAGATTGGGCACTCCAAGATTTAGTTCAAAGTAAAATGAACTCAAAGTCTTTAAGATACAGTCCATTTCTCTTTATAGTGTACCAATAGGAAAAAACGGACCACTTGAGAGGCTCTCGTTTTGGAATCTGTCCCTGTCTAACAGATGGCCAGCCTAAAAATAACTTACTTGACGTATAAAATAGTAGAATTTTTGGTCAAACACCTAGGATTATGTTTTCATATAACTATAATTAAATAATTTTTATTTATTTAAGACGTACACAACGTTTTTTTAAACTATGTCTTATTCTTTGATAGCTTTTTAAATACATTTAATTTGGGTTTAGTAAATTCAATAGCAGTATTTATAAGAAATGACGTTTACCACACTCAATTTGTAAACAAATATGGCGAATGTTTGTTTTGAAATTATTTATCGTATTGTGCTCCAATCCAGTTCCAATTTGCTTAAAAATGGTTTTAACTTGTTGCGTAAAAGGGTGTAAAAGTGAGGGTCATCTGGGGAGTGGTATATCTTTTCACAAGTAATTGTTATCTTGTAATGTTTCTATATTTTGGCTAAGTTCAGCAACAGGGTAACCATTCGTTACGTATTTAATGGATCGTTTTTCTAGATTTCCCAAAAACGAGGAATTGAAACAAAAATGGATGAATATTGTTCCCGGTAAATAATAATCTGATATAGCAATTAACTGTTTTATTACAAATAACATTCACATTTGTTTTAGAGTTTTTGCACATTGACACAAAATACTATTCCCCACTAGCAGCCACTAAGCATACCTACTGGAGATAGTTGCCTCTTACAACAAACGATTTTTCCAACCTGTCGTAATGTATATTAGGTATTTTATACCAACGTAATAATTGTCTGCTGTGTGGTGACGGCGACAAATATCAGAATCAGAATATCATCACCCCATCTCATCCCGTGGGGGGCGTAGAAGTCGACCCGAGGGAATATCTACCAGAGGACGGGAAGCAGCTTCCTTCTGAGTACTACGACCATCATACTGCGATCGCCAACCTGCCTGCCAAGCGTGGCGATTATGGCATATCCCCTCAAGATGATTCTTGAGGGAGGCTTGTCCAGCAGTGGGCTTATTTAAGCTGTAATGATGATGATGATGAATAATTGTCTATTTCACTATATCTAACACTAAAACGAGGCTACTGTTTCCTCGTGTCAGTGTTTGTTATGAGTAAATAGGTAAGAAATAGACAATTGCTACACTCTTATTAATAACAAAAGATATAAAATTATCTCAGTTGTTTAGATTAAGCCACTTAGAAGATATTTTGAATTAAGGTAGTGAGTATAGTACTATCCGTGGAATAAATTTAAAAAT
The DNA here is from genome assembly GCA_951640165.1 of Pseudoips prasinana. NCBI lineage: Eukaryota > Metazoa > Arthropoda > Insecta > Lepidoptera > Nolidae > Pseudoips > Pseudoips prasinana. The sequence continues at coordinate 11,043,751 of OX621261.1, forward strand.
CGGGCCTGTAGTCTATTAGTGTTACCTGATTTTCACAATCTAATCTATATTGAATATATGTATTACAATAATTATCCTAGAATACTATAGCCGACTGACACAAAACACGTGTTGCGAAAAAGAATATAAGTAAATAAAACATATAATATACTTGAAAACTATTTGGATACATTACGAATATATAATATTTGGAAAGTCTATTGCCTTTGTCCAAAATATCTACCACTACTCACACTTACATTAGGCGGGAATTGTACTATAAATAATTATATAATTTCCAAACGTTTAAAAAATCTACAAATAATCTTGGTATAATTTAATGATCTTGAAAACATAAGCAAGTGGGCAACATCTTTTGGACTCTTAGTCAACCCTTCTAAATCTCAAGCTCTCATTATTGGTGGCAGACACATGGTTAACACCTTAAATTTTTCAGACATTCCTCCTGTTCTTTTCGATAATGTGCCGATACCTTACACAAAATTTGCCAAAAATTTAGGTGTTTTAATCGACTGTAACCTTTCGTGGAACAATCACGTTGCAGAGGTAAGCAGGAGGGTATACTGTTCTTTTCAATCTATCAAACGTCTCCAAAAATTCTTACCATTTCAAACTAAAGTTACTCTCGCTCATTCACTTCTACTCCCTCTTCTTGACTATGCTGATGTCTGTTTTCTTGATGCAACAGAAGAACTTCTAGAGAAGCTCGAACGCCTGCAGAACTTATGCATCCGCTTTATTTTCGGCCTAAGGAAGTACGACCACGTGTCGGAGTTCCGGGCTCAATTGAAGTGGTTGCCTATTCGGCGGCGTCGAGACTGTCATATCCTTTCTCTACTTTATTCCATTCTTCATAACTCTGTTGCTCCCATCTATCTCCGTGAATGCTTGGAGTATCTGGTGCCTAGAGGCAAACCTTGTCGCACAGCTATCTTTCTTCTTTTAAGGACTCCTTCTCATACTTCCAGCCGCTATGATGGCTCGTTTACTGTACGCGCAGTGCGCCTTTGGAACTCTTTACCACATTTCATACGTGATAGCTCGTCGTTGAATATTTTCAAGAACAGAACTAAGAATCACTTCTTATCTCTTTAATTTATGTATATAATAGATATGTAGGTTTTATGTAGTTTATTATTTATATAAATATATATATATTTTATTAGGTATTGTATGTAAATATTTGTGTGTATTTTATCAATATTTTTAATTTAATATTTTGTTGTACACTGTTTGTACCCATTATTTAATAATTTTACTCTCCTAATGGTTTGCTGGAAAAAAATTCATAAATGAATTAAGCTCGCCTATGTACATGGCTTTTCTTTGTAAAATTTTATTTAAATGTATGTTTCTGTGTGCAATAAAGAATAATTTAATTTATATTGCTTGCAGAGAGGCATACAAAATAAAGAAAGTATAAGTAACGAAAACATCTCGAATACGTATACCTAGGTATGCAGTGGGGCGAACAGTAACTTTAAAAGCACTGCACAGGTAGTATGATTATACTTCAAAAGTAAGTTTATTCATTCTCATAAAAACAAAATTTTAAATTTGGCGCGTTAAAACATTCGCATAATTCCACGACGCATGGTCACTCTATTAGAAGGAGATGCCATCCAAAACAGCTACTTCTTGCTCGGGCCGTTTTTGCTCCCTCAGTGCGCAATCTTGTTATATTATAATATCTTTGATTTATCCAACGTTTTAAGGCAGATCTCAACGATAAGACTGCCCATTATGCTATATTTAATACACCTGTTTACATGTAAATCATGGTAAACAATAAAGAGAATTTGTAAGACAGATCACAAAAATTTTGACAGATATATTAAAATATTTTCCTAAAACAATAATTACACTCTTCATCCCACTGGGCTAAGATACTAAAACGGGCAGGTACACTACAGTACGTAACATAGTTACAAAGAATTAGGAGAGTTATGTGATTCTCATATTATACTTCAATTTGTACAACTTTCTTAATAAGTACTGTAACACTCGCCGCACTGTGAGCTATTAGGGGATTTCAAAGGGGAGTTTCTATCAGTCAAACTACATGGGGTATAGCACAAGTTCCTATATTATTTTAAATAAAATATATAGTAATCGCAACACCATTGCTACAATGTAGCTTAATATATTTTTAACTGACTTCGTCATGATAATTTTTTGTTATTATTTTTTATGAATTCAACTCATACACATTCTAACTTCAAATCACTCCAAATTCTCTTAAGGTTTGTTGAGTACTTTTTGGGTAAGCAAAATCACCGCGTCGCGTGATGACCACGGTAATATTTCCATACTGCGTAGATATATACATACCTATGTGTAATTTTTGGGTGAATAAAAACACCGCACGCTTCCCATGAGCTACTGTGTATATTTGTATATGTTTATACCTCCGTGCGTTATTAGTATATATCATATATTTACAAAGAGTATGGCAACTATTATATTGTAGATTATTTAGATTAGAAGTGTACAAAATAGTTTTGACGTCTATCGGCAGTCCCCAAGGACTGCCTGGCATGTTTTTTTTAATTACTACCACAAGACGTAAGAAAACCACTATTTCACTTAAGCCTCTTGGTCTTGTGTGATTACTGTGTTACGCTTAACAACACAGTAATCACACTAGATCAATAAATACAAAATGAATACAGGGCATGATTTACAATACCCGGGTTATTTAAAATTACTTAAAATCGTCAAACTGATCGTTCAGAATCGTTACTAGATCACAATATCCCAAAAAGAGATAGTTTAGGTTAACTAACTTTTTTTAAATCAAAAACAAGATGTGCCTAAATTTAGTTTTCAATTAGTAACGAGTGAAGACATTATAATAGCTTTCAATAGTATTAAAAAGAAAGGTACCTACAGAAGATTTATGGGGACTGTCTGTTAAAGCAATTCAATCAATCATTCAAAACATTGCTACAGTCCTTGCAGCCATCTTCAATGGCTATGTAAGTAATGGGGTATTTCCTAATTTAATGAAGATTAGTAAGATAGTACCTGTTTTCAAGGCAGGTTGTACTGAGAATGCCACAAATTACAGACCTATCTCAATCCTTCCAGCTTTATGTAAAATATTTGAAAAGATCATGCTTAGCCAAATGTTGTCACACTTTAACTTGAATGGGATATTGCATAACAAGCAGTTTGGTTTTACAAGGGGCCGCTCGACTCAAGATGCGGGGTGTACCCTAATGAAATCTATATTGGAAGCTTGGGAGGGGTCACAGGATGCGCTGGGAGTTTTCTGTGATCTCTCCAAGACTTTCGATTGCGTTGATCAGCGTAGACTCGTTGTAAAACTGCAGTAATATGGAATATCTGGTACGTCTCTTGATATTGTAGTTTCCTATTTATCAGGTCGAGAACAGATAGTTTCGATAGACGGTATCATTTCAGAACGTCATCCTGTGAAAATGGGGATGCCCAAGGGATCTATCCTAGGCCCATTTTTATTTCTAGTATATATTAATGATCTCCCTTATCTGGTGGAGAAAGTATCAGACATAGTTTTGTTCGTTGATGATACGTCGCTTATATTTAAAGTAAATAGGAAGGACAAAGATCTTATTGAACAAAATAAAACAATCGGCCTTATATCGAAATGGTTTTCAGCAAATAACCTCTTATTAAATGCAGGGAAAACGAAATGTATCAAATTCTCATTACCAAATGTGAGACAGATTATACCAATAGTTGCATTAAATGAGGAAATTTTAGATTTAGTTTCGTTGACCGTATTTCTGGGATTGACACTAGACGCAAAATTACAATGGTCTCCTCAGATTGAAAAGCAAGCAGCTAAATTGAGTTCGGCTTCCTATGCCGTTTGGAAAATAAGACAATTGTCAGATGAACAAACTGCTTGATTGGTATATTTCGCGTATATCCATAGTATTATGTCCTATGGCATTCTGCTGTGAGGTTTCGCAGCTGACATAAGTACTATTTTCATTTTACAAAAAAGAGCAGTCAGAGCCATTTATGGGTTAGGTAGTCGCGAATCTTTGCGAACTTTGTTTAAAGAAGTAAATATACTAACGGTGCCATCTGAGTATATATATCAGAATATATTGTATGTTAGAAAAAATATTAATAACTATCGATGACAAAACGCCTGGCGCTCACCACCTACCTGCACATTGCTCGTTGGAGATCTTGTAGCCATATAGACATGACAAATTTGTTGAGTTACGTGAACTATCTGTGACTATCTAATATATGTTTTGACTTTAATTTTGTATTTTTTTTATAAGAATTTTGTATTTGTAAATTTTTGATTGTTTTTTTGTAAACTTAGATGGTATGTACACCAAATAAGTAGATGTGATTTGTACACCATTCTCATAGTAGAACATAGTGCACGTAACCTAATTTAAGACCAATCGTTGTATTATTACCTAGGCTTCACAAATAAATGATGATTATGATTATGACTATCTGTAATATGATTGCTAACATATACTAAATTTAAATTTATTGACTCTGTTTCAAAATGAATAATGTTATTGTTTCGATGTTTTTCTTTTGTTTCCTAAATATAATCTAAATGAATATTCATTCAGACAACCGATCGAGCAGATATTGTGTGTGCCTACTAAATAATTACTTTAAGTAGACCAAATCCCGTGTTCATGCCCGCTTGAGTATGTTTCGCCGGACCGTCTCAATTGGGCCGTGTTGAAACCGGTAGTAGATGAACCTGCTGAGTTTGTTTCGCTGGGTCTAAAGCACGACCGTCGTTTTAAACACAAGGTCCGTTATAATAATAATAATGAATTCATACTTTAATATAGACAGAACCATTGAGACAATATGTAGTCAAATATAAATTTCAATAATTAAACCTAAACATAATCTCCTTGACAATAACTATCAATAATCCTTCACATAAAATAAATTGTATTAATGTTTTAACATTCCGTGTACCTAAGTATCTGTAATAAGTAACCAGAAATAATAACTGTATCACTACAAACATGTTCCGACTATTTACAAGCGCTTTTTTAAAGCCACGTGAATAAAAACAATTTTTTTTTTTTTACTTTGTTTACGTAAAATTAACTAAAGCAATTTTAACGTTATTTTTCGAACTACATTTTATATTATACATCTTATATATTTTTTTAAACAATGCCCGCACAAGGGTTTTTAATATCTGTATCGCGTTGTACTTTACAAACTTATAATTAACGAACACAACATCCAGACTCAGGACAATTATTTATGATTCACACAAATAGTTGTCCTGCGCAGGAATCGAACCCAGGACACGAAGTGACGAGGTGACTGACTTAACCGCCACAGTCACATTATTTTATGTTTGACGTGATCTAATATTAATTCTAGTCAATTGATTTGGGAATGTAGATTTTATTTAGCTTCATAGGGTATGCAGTTTCTTATCACATTCACAATTAATAAATATTATAAATTTAATTGACGAATTTGATGTTCTTCAAAAGTATTTTATTTATGTACAAAAACATTAGAGATACCACGGAATAGACTTAAACTATGTGACAAAAACTGTTATAATACTTCCGGAACAGTTTAGGAAATTAAGTAACTTAGAATTTAATAAAAAGCTATATAATTGGCTACGTGACAGATGTTTTTATTCAGTTGACGACTACCTTAAACTTAAAGACTTTAAATTTTAGTTGTGACTTTGGAATTATTTGAAATTTTGTGTGAATTGATTTATAGGACATTTAAAATTGTAATTCACATTATTTTAATCAGGGTGTGACATAAAGGATTTATGATTGTTATTATTATTATTTATTTTATTGTTGACTTTCGTTATTAATATTTTTATATATTTTAATTGTATAACATTTTAAGATAGTTTAGTACTTAAATATTATTATCATTGTAAATAAATTAAAAACTGCCGCCAAAACCAATATATCACCATTGCAAATTAGCCAAAATGTTTAAATTAAACTGTTATTCCACCTAAACTACCTAACGCCAACTGAATTTGTATACAACAAAACAAAACTAATGAATATAAACCAAACATATAAATACCATACTTTTATCTAGATAAGAAAGATCTTAACTAAAGAATTCACAAATAACTATCACAAAAAAAAAACCAAATACAAGCCAAAAAATTAAGAAACGCTAATAATATATGTTTATACAAACCACGAACTGAATACGGTAAAAGAAACATAAAATTTGAAGGAGCACAAATGTACAATCGCTTGCCTAAAGACATTAAAGAAATTCAATCATTCACGCTATTTAAAACGAAATTAAAATTTCACCTAATGAAAAGCTCATAAAATTTAATGTTTAAAAATTAAAAAAATACTTTATAATAAAATAACACAAATATATTTAATCATAAGTTTCTATATATTATGTGCATGTGTTTGGGGTGCTTATACTGTATCGCGATACAACTCAGAAATAGTACTAACATAAAACATAATATATATAAAAAAAAAAAGAACCGATTAATAAATACTTAAACTTAACGGAATTATATATATATATTTCTGTTGATAGGAATATATAATAGGTCTTTACCTATGAAATTGCCGTTTTGTATGAAAAAATTTAAACGAATTTTTTTCATGAATTTTTTTATTTGTATTAATCGAAGTAATCACCCATGCAATCAATGCATCTTTGCCATCGCAGTGGCAGTTTATTGATGCCCTTCTTAAAGAAATCAGCTGGACGGGAGGCAACAAATTCTTCAAAGGCATTTTGTACTGCCTCTCGGGTATTGAATTTTTTTCCCGCCAAGAAGTTATCCAAATTCTGGAAAAAGTAGTAGTCTGTAGGCGCAAGGTCTGGTGAGTAGGGCGGATGACGGAGAGCTTCCAACCCCAGTTCTTGCAACTTGGAGACCGTCTGCTGTGCAGTATGAGGTCGCGCGTTGTCGTGCAGGAGCAGCGGAGACGAGCGATTGACCAATGCTGGTTGGAGATGCGCCAGCTTCTCCATCATTGTGCTCAGTTCTTCACAGTACACATCTGCAGTAATGCTCACCCCGTTTGGTAAGAAGCTGTGATGAATCACACCGGCGCTAGACCACCAAACAGTGACCATCACTTTTCTAGGGGTAAGTTTTCGTTTAGGGCATTGTTTAGGTGCTGAACCAGGATCCAACCAACTTGCTGAGCGCTTGCGGTTATCAAACAGAATCCATTTTTCATCGCAAGTAACAATGCGGTTCAAAATTCCTTCATTTGTGTGTCTGTTGAGCAGTGCAAGGCACGTCTCGACGCGTACTTCGCGCTGGCGATCATTGAGTTCGTGGGGCACCCATTTGTCAAGCTTTTTTACCTTGCCAATTTGACGCAAATGGACCAATATTGTTTTGACGCTAACGTCGAAAGCTGCTGCTAATTCAGCCGTAGATTGTGTATCATCAGCTTCCACAACCGCCTTTAATTCGTCATTGTCGACCAAAGTCTTCGGACGACCGCGAGGTTCATTTTTCAGGTCGAAATTTCCAGAACGGAAGCGAGCAAACCAATAACAGGTGGTGCGTTGGTTTGTAGTGTTAGCTCCGTAAACGTCGTTGATGTTGCGTGCCGCTTGTGCCGCGTTGCTGCCACGACGGTACTCATATTCCATAATTACTCGAATTTTTAACGTATCCATGATGACGAAAAAGATTGAAATGCGATGAAAATGTAACACTAATCAATAAAGAAATGACTACTTTTGGAAAAAAGAATCCATGTTTTTAAAATAAAATTAATTTGAAATTAGAATTCTTAGCCAAACAAAAATTATTTTGATTTGAAATGGCCAGTACTGCAGAACGGCAATTTCATAGGTAAAGACCTAATATATAATTTTAAAATTAAACTACCTTTATCTAAGAATATAAGTTATAATGTAAGTTATCTTTACTAACCACCTTCTTAATTTATGCAATTACGAACACAATACATTTAATTTTATACTATTATAGTTTTAGTGTCCGTTCCTTATTACTTGTAATCTCAATAATAAGTGAATTGTATTCTTTTTTGAGAAATAAATGTCTTAAACCGTAAAAATATATAATATTATGCACTCAATAAATTTGCATGCCTAACATTAGATTACATACTTACCCAAACATTTTGCACAACATATGTATGTTGAATATAGTGAAACTATACTTCAATGTCGCCAACTACTTTGTACCTTTATTCTGGCAAATAAATATTTAATTCATTCATTCATATTTAATGGGAAGCGTAATCTACGTGAATAAAAACCTTTTTTATTTTTATTTTTAATCTCCTACTTTACTTCATCGCATACTGTATAAGCCAAATAAATCACATTACCTTTACATTCATAACATTTAAGTTTAAGCACTTTATGCAGTCTGAACTTATTGTACGAACTATTGAACGTATTGTTCTTGTTATATTAATATGGCATTGTAACAATTCACAACAAGAAAAGCAACATTATTTTGAGCTCTATACCTATAGTACTTGATTTACGCTAAAATAAGTAATGAGTAGGAGGGAGGACAATTCATAAATTTCGTAATGTCATATATGAATCTAAAGTGTACAACTCTTAATTTGTAGTCTTACGAAAAAAAATAACTTGCAGTAAAATTCCTTTGCAGGTTATTTGTAACTACACCCAAACTAACAACAAGATAGCTAGATATTTATCCGATGAAGCAAAGAAAGCCTTATAGCCCATCTGAAATTGTTATGTATAAAAACCCAAACTAAATGCTGTATCTCAGTCGCTAGGGCAAACAAGGGATTGACAACAAATATAAGACACATAGACTTTATTAAGGAAGGCTCAGTAAAGAAATACTCTCAAAACCTTTTTCAATCCTAAGTAGGGCAAATGATTGGGCCATACTGATGGACACGTATGGAAATCATTACAGAATCTCGGAGGATATTGGTGCTTCTCCATGCAGACCAGACATATTCCTTTACTCACGAAAGCTGAAAGTGCTAAAACGCGTTGTGCAATTGTGGGAGATATCCTTAGGGATTGGAGACGTTAGCTATTTTCAATCTTATTACATGAGGCAAACAAAGTGAAACAATTTGACCTTAATTGTAACACGGTTTTTTTAATGGTCATATTCAATAGGGTGGTGCTCTTCTTCAAAAAGGGACAACACATTATTATTAGGACAATAGGTCACAACACACCGTGGCCTATACTCTAAAATGTTAATATCCAGTACATCACCCACCTTCGTTTTGCCAACGATATAGTAGTAGCCATGGCTGAGACCTTGGACGACCTCGGTATAATGCACGATGGCCTCAGCAGAGTCTCTCAACAAGTGGGTCTGAAAAAAAAATGGATAAGACGAAAATCATGTTGAACATCCATGTTGCACCCACTCTAGTTAAGGTTGGAGACTCTGCACTCGAAGTTGTAGAGAACTATATTTACCTAGGACAGACCATCCAACTAGGTAGGTCCAACTTCGAGAAGGAGGTCATTAGTAGAATCCAACTGGGCTGGCCAGCGTTTGAATTCGAGATTGAATCAGAAATGCTGAGATGTGCAGACGCACCAAAGCAGCCGACATAGCCCGAAGAATTGCCAAGCTGAAGTGGCAGTGGGCAGGGCACATAGGTAGCTCGTAGAGCCAACGACCGCTGGGGCAGAAAGGTTCTCGAGTAGCGAGCGCCAAACGAAAGATACAGCGTGGGCAGGCCTCTACAAGATGGACCCGTAATATTGTGAGGGTCACTGGCAATTGTGGAGAATTGGACATCTTTGTCCAGCTGTGGTCTTTTAGCTGATATGATGATGATGATATTCAATATATAGTCCATACTAGGGTTGTCTGGAAGCCACATTATATTATAATTGTGATCTCTGCATGCTTTCGGGAATTATCATAAATACATAATAATTGCATATTTTATTATACTACGGATTTGAGGCTGTATAAACTGTCCCTTTATAACAAATTTAATTGGCTAAGCTAATAATCAGTCTAGGTACTTTATAATCTAAGACGGACACGATAAAATGAAATGTCAAATAAATCTTTTCAACAAACGAATTATTGTCCTTATGACTTTGGCTTAAAGCTTAAATTGTAATAAAATAAATAGTATCATAAAATTAGAAATTATTTTTACTCTATGTTAAATTATGTTAACTCTATGGTGCTAAAAGCCTAAATTTTTCACGGGTGGGAGTATTTGCGAGTTTTTGTTTTGGCTATGTGGTGGAATAGGAATATTATAAATTGAATTATCTGAAGTAACTTTAAAAGGAAGCCTATGGCTGTTAAAATCTAAGTCGTTAGATTATAAGTTGATATTTGGCCTAACTTTATCTGTTATTAGGTACTACTTAAAATACACATAACTTCTTCATAACTTTCCTAAATGATCCCACCATAAATCTACTTTGTGAAGCATTTTGTGATGTGAGTACATACAGGTATGTAATGTTAGTAAATAATAACATTATTGTACACAAAATCATAAAAACAGGTAATGTGGTTAATAGATAACGAAATAGGTAGGTACCTACCTACTGTAGTCAAAGAAAGACTAGCAGTTCAATTTTTTTTATAAAATAGTCTATAACTCAAAGCTCTCTAAAAAAAAAACTAGATGTTAAATGCTTTACAATAATATATAAATAATTTCATAGATTTATGTACAGACAGCACATCAAGCTACCCCAATCTGTAAAATTTACCCAATTGAAAGTGAACCTTATACTTTTGTGATAAAGTAGAAAATCTAAAAAAAGAATGAATATAGGGTAGCTGGATGTGCTGGCGACTGTTATAATGACCTACTGATATAATGACATATCTTTAGTAATAATAATGAAACAGCTGATAGAGCATGTTGTACTACAACTAGATATGGACTTATTAGATAATCATAAATATAGATAACATAAGTATGTATACTGAAATTAAATAGGTAGCAGAGATTACAATAAAAAAATATGAAGGGCTATGACTTGGCCAAAATAAGAAATATTTTTATTTTGGTGCTAGAATAACCATAGGTATTCTGAATATTTCAAGCAGTTTTTCAAGTCTGTTATGTTTTTTTTATTTAGTTACCTATTTTTTTTACTATTTATTCTGGACCAATAGTCAACAATTTTTTTTTATTCTCTATTTTACTTGTGTGTGTGTGTACTAATGTAATGTAATAATAATCACACTTATCGGCACGGGCACTGTATGGGCACCGTAGCCTAGTTGGTAGGTAGGCAGGAGCACTAGCCTACGAAGCTGATGGTCCTGGGTTCGAATCCCGGTAAGTGCAAATATTTGTGTGATGAGCATGAATACTTGTTTCTGAGTCGTGGATGTTTTCTATGTATATAAGTATTTATCTATCTATATAAGTATGTATATTGTCACCTGGTACCCATAGTACAAGCTTTGCTTAGTTTGGGGCTAGGATGATCTGTGTGACATTGTCCTCAGATATTATTATTATATAATATTATAAAGGCGAAAGTTTGTGAGTGTGTATGTTTGTTACTTCTTGACACAAATACTACTGAAAAGATTTTGATGAAACTTTGTACTAATATAGGTTATATATCCGAATAACACATAGGCTATAATTTATAAACTTTAATGCGGGTAAAACCACAGGCACAGCCAGTGCCGGTTTTAGCACTACCAGCGCCCTGGGCAAGATTCATACGGCGCCCCCTCCTCCGTGTTTTACGCGCGCCTTCTAACTGCCTTACAACAACCTTCCTTCTTACAAACTCCTTCGAAAAAACTGGCCAAGCACGAATTAGATTCGCAGTCGAAGGCTTCCGGACCAGCAAACAAAAAAAAACATTTTAAAATAGTTACGTTATAGGCAGGCGAATACTATTATATCATCGAGGTACGCAAATATTCATACCCCCCCTATTTCTTTTTAAAGATTTCAGTTTCAGTTTTTAATGATTGATTAAGTCATTTTAAACCTTTATTTATTTGAACGCCATTTAAGAAATCGATGTTCGGGCGACTTAGCCGGCAGAGCCCCTGTACTTGTGATTTATAACGATATTACTTGCCAAATTTCATAGTTCTACGTCTACTGTAAGTACCCTATACGTTTTGATACCCTTGATAGTGTCCAAATTTATTAGAGTGCGCTGAATAAATAGCCGTAAGTATCTTTTTTTACATAAATTTAGCAGTGTGATATTTTTCACAACTTCATGAGACCATAGACTTGAGCATAAAGTTTAAATTTCAGCTTGTTACCTCCATGCATCCTCAAAATTCAGGGTCTTGATATAAAGACAAACATACGGGCGACAAAGTGATCTTATAAGGGTACCGTTTTTCCTTTCTGATTAAACTGAAATTATTATTTCATTGTTATTGCAATATATCCTTAATCTTTTTAGGGTTCCGTACCCGGAAAGGAAAATATTAGTAATAATAATAACCATTTATTTAAAACTTACTAAACTAAATTTTAATGTTTTCTACAATTTCGTTTTGGATTGACAAAGTGGCTAAATTTGTTTACCTAGATTGGGATTATGTTGAGCATAAATAGGTCTTTATCAACTTAAGCTTAGAAAAACTCCTCTCCCCACTAGAAACTACAGCTATAGTCAATAATATACGCAATGCTATCCATGCATTTGGATATATGCAGTTCTTGTAAATTGCGATCTTTGATAACATTTAAAACACAAACAGGAGTAGGTTTCTTCATTCTGATCAGGCAAAAATGTTTCAGACTTATGAGTTCATCGCACTGCATACACGCATCTATATCTGATTTAGAGTCCACAATTAATTAATTTAGAGATCACTACAAAGTTTGATAAGGTCAGATTTTTCCGGAATCTGTTTAATATTATACAAAAACGACCATGCTTCCGAGTATGTACTCATTGAAGTGGTCAAATGTTTCATTGATTCAAATTTAGTGTAGAAAATATCAGACAGTTGAAAAATTCAACCTTAATTTTTTTTCTGGAGAAGTGTTATAGGCTCATTGAGCGCTGTTTTACCAGCTTGACGCTTAACATATTCGTGTTGAGTCTTTAAACACATGTTCAAGTTCTAGTTCCTGAGCCAATTCTTTTGCTGTTAAAATGGCACTTTTGAAGCCAGTATTTCTATAGCCTACCCAGAAATCACAGTACTTTTTCAATATTTCTGTGCATTTACCAAGATCCATGTCCGTTGATTGAAGAAATTTACTAACAATATTAATTTGAAAAAGTATGTCATACCAAACACAACCTATGAAACTATGAAGCTGAAATCTTTTAATGGATCAGCAAGAGTAGTAGCCTCATGAGACATTTGAACATCAGTTTTCTGAGTTTCAATATCCAAAGTAATTATGCATCATGGATGGCACTAATTTAATAACGGACTGCTTTAACATAACATATTCTTGCTTCGCAACGTGTACCACTGAGATTTTTTATAGTATATAATCCCAAGTGATCGGTTAGAATTTTCCATCGATTAACAGAAGCTGAAAATAATGAGAACAACCTCTGAAGGACCTCAAACAAAGTTACTGATTTTACTATTGATTTAGATGCATCACATAGTACAAGATTGTAACTATGTGAGCCACATGGTACATAAACAGCTAAGGGATTTAAGTGCAAAATTGTCCTTTGAACACCAATATTTTTTCCTTTCATGTTCGCCCTGTTGTCATTACCCTGACCCTTACAGTCATTAAATTCTAGTCCATATTTATTTAAAAGTTCAGTAATAACTTCAGTCAGTCTTTCACCAGTCGACTTATTGACAGGTATAAATTCAATAAAATCATCTTTTACTGATATTTTATTTTCATCTGATGATAAATCAACAAATCGTAGTGTCAGTGAAAGTTGTTCTACATGAAAAATGTCAGGAGTCAGCTATAATAGAATAATATTTCGATTTCATTGCGCGCGATATAATTTCAGACTTAACTTTTTCGCCCATCAGCTGTATCAATTCATTTATTACTTTTGAATATCTTTACCGCAATAGTAGTCTGAAACAAAATCACCCTTCATGGCCCAGTGCTCCTGCATAACTGGATCAAATTTAGCTAGTAGTTGTACTAAGCCCAGGAATTTTCCGTTATTTGGCGTATATAGTTGGTCGGAAGTACCTCTAAACGCCATATTGTTTTCAAAACATTCACAGACAAAACATTATTCCATCTTGTAGTTTCTTTTCTAATCAGTTTTTGCTCTTGTCCATCTATTGTTTTTCCTGTTTTTAATCGTAAATCTGTATCACTCCATGAAAGGTAAAACTTCTTATGAGAAGTGCTATTCTCATGAATTCTTAACATTTACACTATCAAGTAGCCGGTAGCAAAAACAAAGATCGATCCTTCGAAACGGTGGATATCAACCAGTGACATTCAATTGTTTCGTTATATGCACGTTTTTTTATGAAATGGGAATTAGAGATATGTCGCCCTGTATCATTCTTCAGATAATTTTCAATGTACGTTTGTACTGGGCCATTAGATACTATATGACCAAATTCTTTGTTATTTTGAGTAAGTGGACAATTGGCTGTATCAGATATATCCGAAACAACAGTGCTAATGTCATCTAGAAATTTTATTTTTGGCACAATTTTTTTAAATTTAGAAGTTACGTTTCAGTTTAAGTTATGGAAGTTTATTGAAGTTACGCCATACAAAAAGGGACGCCGCAGGCGCCCCTTTATGCCCGGCGCCCTGGGCGGTCGCCCAACCGCGCCCTACCCTAACGCCGCTACTGGGCACAGCTAGTAACACACAATACTGGAAATTGATATTTAGACAAACTTTTCTCACTACAAAATGCCACTGCCGCCATTTTTCATACCAGTACGGATAAAATTAATAATGATTAAAATGTATAGGTACCACATTAAATGTATTTTCCGTATTTGTAATGAAAATAAAATTATTTCTTTCTTTCTTACCGTGGACTCTGTGGCCGACCGGACCGGAGAGTACGGCACGCGGTTGTCTCTCTCATACTTCTTCTGCTACCACACCCCTCTCCGCCTCAGTCGCCCATTACGCGCCGCAATTTGTTTTAATTGAATTTTATAACTTAGAACTGGGGCTCTACTTTGCTGGAACTACTGCTTTGCTGGAAGAAAATTCATTGAGGAATTAAGCTCACCTATGTACAGACGCCAGCACATCAAGCTACCCCAATCTGTCACATTGCCCCAATTGAAAATGAACCTTATTCTTTTTGATAAAGTTGAAAATCTATAAAAGAAATTTGACAGATTGGGATAGCTGGATGTGCTGGCGTCTGTACCTATTTCCTTAATTAAAAAGATATATAATGTATGTATGTATAGTATATTATTATAGTATAGTATTATTAGTATTTATACAAATATAAGTATATATTTATGAAGCTTGTACATATGTAATGTATGTATGTAATAACATTTAATACACACGATAGTACACTTACAACTATCGCATTTTCCATCTTAATTCTTCTTGTCCTCCCAACGGTTGTCTGGAAGAGATCGCTACAAAGCGATAAGACCGCCGATTGTACCTATATTTTCTTTATTAAGATATTATGTATTGTGTTTTCTGGTGCAATAAAGTGTACTCTATCTATCTATCTATTTTTATGTAGGTATACAATAAAGAACAATATAGCCTATGTTCTCAGTGATGATGTAGCATTCTATTAGTGAAAGGATTTTTGTATCGGTTCTGTGGTTTTTGCGTGTATTCGCTACAGACAAAAATACAAATCTTCTTAATAATTTTGGTACAGATGTGTATGTGTTTATAAATATGTAAACGAAGTAACCCTTCATTTAGTTTATAGTTTTCCGTATTATAACTTTTTGGTTTATAAACTTGTCTATGTATAAGGGACTGGCCGTTTATATTGACGGATTGGCGGCATGATAAAATATGGAGATTCTGATAATTTCACGTTAAAATAATATTATTACAATCCTTAAATAAAAAAGTTCGCTAGTTTCTGTTCTTATGAACAGAAACTTACAAATACGAAATTTACATATTATAAATATATCAGTATGTTTATCAATTATTTGGTTGCCATAGTACAGACTCTGCCTAGATTGGGATCAGATGGCAGTGTGTTATTTGTCCCAAGATACTTATTAATAATAATAAAGTCTTTGTTTGATACCTATATCTGTATGTAAAAATTAATGTTCGTCTGTATGTCCTTTATAGAATCGTAAACTATGCATTTGATCATCATCTTCAGCAAAGTGTTGTGCATGAGCCCACGAAGGTTTCTGAGTTGGTACGACCAATCTTCGACAGATGGCGCCACTATCGTTCCAATTAATTTCATATATTTCCGTAGCAACGCACGGAGGGTGAAACTAGTCTTTAATAAATTCAGTATTAGTCCAGTCTCCTGTTACTAATTAGCAATCTCAAGGAGCACCTACTTCAGAAGTTAATAAAATTTTTCGCTTTCTTTATTTCAGAAAAATAATGGCAGCATCAAAATCACAGGAAAGCGAAGCTATTCCTCCAAATTTATTAAAAAACTTCAACCCCTACACCATTCTGGAACCGGAAAGAAATAATACCATAGACCAGCTCATAGATTTTAGTAATTCGACTACAGAGATTGATTCTACTTTTCTACCGAAATCGAATAACTATGAGTTGATTGATGTGTTTCAAGACATATTTGTTACCCCACAATTGATTCAACAGAAAAGAAATACACCTATCGAGGAATATACTGAAGATAATAGTATTCTAAATATAAGAGAAGATGATTTTAATCAATTTTTTGATTTGTTAGAATCGGGTAAAAAAGTTGATTGGACAGAGGTTGATAAACTTGATAATCATAGAGAAAATATTGAACCTGCAAAAATCTCTGATGATATAAAAGTGACACCAAGAGTTTTAGTACCTAAGATAAAATTAGCAACTAGCAAACAAAAAGAAATTGACCCAGAAGACTTAATCGACGAAGTTCTTGCTGAAAAGAATTATGAGAAACGATTTTTAGAACAAAATTTTATACAAAACACAAAATCCCCTGAGAAAGTGGTTAACTATGATACAGAAAAACATTTTTCACAATTAAATCTGCACGGTGATGGCGCAATAAAAAAATTGAGTGCACCAAACATATCAAAGCTAACCAATACTACAAAAGCTGTACATTCGTCTGCTTTTAAACTTTATAATATCAAAACCACGAAAGATTTAAACGCACCCATGGCTCCCAAAATTCCAAATAAAGATGTTTATTGTACTACTGGAGAAACAAAACTTGTAAATTATGTCGATGAAAGAAATTTTTACAATAACATATACACTACAAACCCAGGTTTATCTAGTCAAGAGTTAAAAAGCCTAAACAATACAATACAGAGTTTTAAAAGCTGTCATTTTGATCCAACACAATCAGAAATAGATTTTAATAAATTCCTAATTTCCTGTGGGCTTGGTGATGCTAATAATTCGAAATATGACGATTTGAAAGAGAAGTTTAATTGGAATTCACAATTAAGTGGTGATGCTTCAGTAGAAAACTTGAAACTACCCCCGTACAATATGGATATTGGAAACTGTAACAAGGGCGATTACAGTTCTTTTACGAGCTTTACACTTAAAGGTATAAAAAGAGATGAAAAGCTGTACAGGAAGAAAAGAATAATAATTCCCGACTGCATTAAAAAGAATTATACTAAAGGGCCTAGTTTTGAGGAGAAATCTGTGTTTTTGCCGCAATTTATGGCGCGGATGGCAGAAGATCAAAAATGTTTGGACAGTCAAAGAAATTTTAGGAAGCGATTTATTCTTGATAAAGGAATCAAACATAGTAAGTCTATTATTGACAACAGTTCTGGTAATGTACACATTGAAAATAATCTGTTACGTTCAAATTCAGTTCCAGTTGGAACGGCTGGCAGCTCTTTGAGTAATGGTTTTGGTATCCCATCGCCAATTATTTTAATTGAAGACTGCAATCAAGATAGGCTTAAAGACATGATTCAGAGTAAAAAGTTCCAAAGCTTTGTGAATGGCATTTGACTTTGTATATTGCCGCTTAGACTGTGAAGACTTCTTATTGATGGAGGATAAAGATTAAGAAGAGCACCCTAGACAACACGTCCTAAGGCAAGCACTATTGCTCACATTATGTTTGCCTGAGTAGTTGCCAGTAGTTGCTCCCACGCAACTGGGAGGTCGCCAAGGTTCATCGCTAGGTCCTGTACTTTTATGCACTGTTTTCATATCTAACAGTTCTACAGCTATCAGAACCAGTCAATTGAACATAGCACATTCGACTTTGACAAGTCTTGGCGGAATACAAATAATGTAAACTATATTATCAAAGCTAATTGGCCGAGAAGCAATCATTCCCATACTAAGCAAGTTTCTTATAAGAAAGCCGAGAGGTTAGGAAGAAAAAACAGCAAGTTTCAAAATTGTTCAAGAAAGTCTGTATACTCATGTTACCTGCGTCTACTGGTCCTGAGAACTGTTTCTGTCTCTGTCTAACTTTTGGTTTACACATCATTGGTTTAAATCAACTGAGTATTTATTCCAGCCAGTGAAGTGCAGATGCCAGCACATCCAGCTACCCCAAATTTCAATTATATATTTCAACTTTATCACAAAAGCATAAGGTTCATAGATCATTGAAGGTTCATGAAGTCATTCATAAATGCTAGTGCAATCTACATTCCATTGATTTGTTATTTGGGGATGGCTCAGCAGCAACTTGAGTGATGCCGCGGTATTGCAAGCGTCCATTGGCTACAGTAACTGCTTATTCTATCGGCGATCATACCGCTACTACGCTTGTGGTCAGTCTTATAGATGGGTGACCACAAACAGGTTTTAATTTTATGATGATTATAGTCAGTATGTGTCATGTCAGAGGCCTACAGGGTTCCTTAAATAACTCTGAAATTAGGGTAACCTCTGCCGTTACAAGTGACTGAACCACTTTAACAATTTTACTCGACTCTGTTGTAAAAAAACAATAGACCTTTTAAAACGGGGTAACTTAAAAAAAAACAAGCCGTTTTGTATCGGCTTTACTTTCCAAAAATGTTACCCTTCGCTACTGTAATTCTGGCAAGCAATGGCAATCCACTTTATAAACGCATGATTCTGCCAATGTCATGTCAGAATTGATATTATGGACGGCATTTGTATAGATATTTGGAATAGCACAACTATTCAAGGCAAAATAGTTGAGCATAATCCGCCTAATATTCTATTCCTTATACAACATGTAACTTAATTAACGCACATGCTGAAAATCGTTGACTGAATCGATTTATATAAGTTTTAATAAAGGTAATTTTTTATTCCATAAATAATTAAACGTACGGAAATTATTGTCATATTGTCGTATGGACCGTAAGTCAAAGTAATAAGACTTTTAAAATCGCAGTTTTATTAGTATTCATACAAATTCCATCATTCAATACAAAATAATGAAAAATAAACTTTATTCCAAGAAACTAATTTATTAAATAACAATGCATATATATGTTAAATAAAAAATCAGTGTATGTATTATGATTACATACATACATAGACTCACGCCTGGTTCCCAGAGGGGTAGGCAGAGACAACGGATTTCCATTTGTCACGATCTTTGCATACTTCTTTTGCCTCGATTACTGTCATTATATTCTTCATACATGCTCGTCGGTTTAGGGTACTTCTGACCTGCCCTTTCTTGAGAACATCTAAAATTTGGTCAGAGAATGTTCGACGTGGTCTTCCCCTTCCGGTTGTCCCATTCACACAGGCCAGGTATACTTCTTTTGTCAATCTTCTTTCATTCATCCTTTCTAAATGGCCAAACCATCTCAGCATGCCTTTTTCAATCTTTGTGACTACATCTTCTTTCACACCACAACGCTCTCTTACATCAGTATTTCGAATTCTGTCTCTCAAAGTCACACCACACATACTTCTCAGAGCTCTCATTTCCACTGCATTTATTTTACTTTCATTCTTTTTCTGCCATACCCAACTTTCACTTCCATACATTAAAGTTGGCAGTAACACTCCATCGTGCACGGCTAGTCGAGCTGTATTATGATTACAACATAATATTCTAATTGGGGCGTTTGAGGGTGTGCGTTAATTACGTTACATGTTGTATACAATTTACTGAATACAAAATTGACATATGTGAATTAAGTAAATAAGTAGTATATGCCTTATTTTATTACTGTGAATAAAAGAAAAACCACAACAGGCAGTTGGTATACTTATATTAACTAAAAAAGCTTCTAAATTGATATGCGTTTAGCCATATTGGCTATATAAAGGGTAAAACGGGACCCTATTACTAAAACTGCGCTGTCTGTCTGTCACCTGTATCCCATGAACCGTGATAGTTAGACAATTGAAATTTTCACAGATGATGTATTTCTGTTGCCGCTACAACAAATAAAATAAATATTTAAGGGGGCTCCCATACAACAAACGTGAATTTTTGCTCGTTTTTATAGATAACTAGCTGTGCCCGCGACTTCGTCCGCGTGTTAATTAGTTTATTTCGTTTTTTTTTTGTAAAATAAAAGACTTTTTCTAAAATAAAAGTAGCCTAAGTTACTCCTTATTACATCAGCTACCTGTCAATAAAAGTCCCGTCAAAATCGGTCCAGCCATTTCAGAGATTAGCCGGAACAAACAGACAGAGACAGACAAAAATTGTAAAAAATGTTATTTTGGTGTATGTACCGTATATATATTCATATTAATGTAGTCAAAACCGGTTATTTCAATATTACAAACAGACACTCCAATTTTATTTATTTGTATAGATGTGACGGAACAAAATGCAAAATTTGAAGTAAATCCATGCAGTACTTTTTGAGTTTAGCCCGGACGTACATACAGATAAACAGACAAAAATTCTAAAAACGATATTTTTGGCTTCGAACTCGAACGTACATCACGCCCGAGGTATACTTTTAAAAAAATGTTCAATGTACAGTTTCGACTTTCCTACAATTTTATTATATGTATAGATAGACTTGTAATGATAGATGTTAAGGAGAGAAATAATAAATAAATATTTCTTATTATGTACGCACGGCTACATATCAAGCTACACATTTTAATATAAGCTGACCCCTCATCGGGAACCGATGACTTTACCGATTTATTTTTGTTCGATTTTCATTTTACAGAAAACTATTGACTGCGACGTCTTTTTTGCTGTATGCATGATTTGACATATTTTAGTATAGTCGAAATGTCATGTGTCATAGGTATTATTTTACCGAACTATTTTTTTCACCGATTTACATAATAACTTTTTGCTATTGGCCGAAACCTTTTTTGAACTATTTTCAATTTAAAGTTTCGTCAAAATCCGTCCGGAAGTTTTTTCTTGAAGGAGTAACAAACAGCAAATTTATGTTTACGTTAATTAGATTACGATTTATGTTTAATTATTTGTGTTATATTTTTAAAATATATATACTACATGGAATTTATACCAAAGCACTGTGTTTTAATTGAATACCTTCTATGATACATGCAAGTTCTAGTATTATGGGGAGTATAAGATCATTTTTTTACAACCCCCGCACTAGGGAAATTAATCCCTGTATCGTGGGGTTGTCTACAACCATATAATTGACGGACACAAAGTACATCCAGACTCCGAACAGCTATTTATGGTTTTCACAAATAGCTGTCCTGCGCAGGATTCGATCCCGAGACACGAAGTGGCGAGGCGACTGTCTGCAGTGCATCACACGCTGTGACAGCGCTATTACTATCTACACAGATTTACCTATACATACACACACATACAAACTTACTTTTACACACACATAATCCACAATAACATACCTATATACAACATATAACGTAATTAACGCACACCCTCAAACACCCCAATTAGAATATTATGGTGTAATCATAATACATACACTGAATTTTAATTTAACTTGTACCTATATGGATTGTTATTTACTAAATTAGTTCCTTGGAATAACGTTTATTTTTCTTTATTTTGTATTGAATGATGGAATTAGTATGAATACTAATACAACTGCGTTTTTAAAGTCTTATTACTTTGACTTACGGTCCATTTCAATTTGTTTTGACTGTACAGGGTTAATATGACAATAACTTCCGTAATATTAATTACATTTGGAATAAAAAATAACCTATATTAAAAATGATATAAATAGATTCAGTATACGATTCTGAACAAACTATTTTCAGGATGTGCGTTAATTAAGTTACATGTTGTATATTATTTAGTTCCCTAATTTTTGTTCTTATCAATCTAGTTTATAATAAACATTTATATTAGGTTCGCCTTGTTTCGAAATCAAACCGCGTGAGGGCCCTGGTGACCTGGTAATTCAGGTTTCTAGTAAACCTACATCAGGCACCAATCTCACACAAAGTTGGGTTCTAGCTTGGCAGTATTGTCATATTATTATTAAATTGTCTCTACATTATACCCTGTTCTTTGTGGAGAGAAAATAAATATATTTTGAATTTGAATTACTTTTCTAACGGGGTGATGCAGAGTCCGCCGTTATTTCATTTTAAGGTGGCCTGACGTCACAAAAATGAGTAGGTTTGACGTAACTGGCAACGACTAGCTTCGCGTATCGGAGTATTTAAATAAAATAAAAAAGGTTTTTATTTGCGTAGACTTTAAAAAAGCTCTTGTAAATAGTCAGAACATGTTTGTAGTAATATAGTTGTATATACCTACATTATTATTTCTAGTAACATAGATATTTAGGTACACGTTGTATGAAAACATTTATAAAATTTATTTTATTATAGCAATGATATTTAGCTAGCTCGTATCAAGTTATTGTCATGAGATTATGTTTAATTATCTAGTTTAAGTCTAATATTTTTACCACATATTGTCAATATTAAGGTTCTGTCTATATTAAGGTATTATTATTATGACGGACCTTGTGTTAATAACGACGGTCGCGCTTTAATGCTACCACCGGATCCAATGCGCCCCAACTGAGAAGACCCAGCGAAACAAACTCATTGTGCAAGTTATACTTCGGAGGGCACGCTAAGCTGTCGGTCCCGGTTGTAGTCTGTGGACAATATATCAGAGACCTACTGAGCGGCTTGAACAATTCTGACACTAGGGTAACCACTGCCCATACGATAAGTAAGTATGTGTTCGGGCAAGTAAGCACACTATTTTGAGCATCACTCGTAACGTGATGAGGTACACACGGCTACATATCAAGCTATACATTTCCAGTATAAGCTGATCTCGCGTTCTATAGGATTTCCATACAATGAGAGCTCTGCTTATATTGGAAACACGCTATTCCCCGCGGTTTACACCCGCGTTAAATTCGTTTTGGCGTAAAAGAGTAACAAACATACATCTATATACACAAACTTTCGTAATATTAGTAGGATGTGTACCTCTAGCGGTTTTGGCAGTGCACGCCGAAATAGCTCGCAGATGGTAGATTTTTTCCTACTTACTTGACACTTATCGTCATATTTTGGACAATTTACACAATATATTATTATATATATTATTAAATTGTAGTCTATGTGTTATGAAATGAAATGAAATTTTTATTCAGCACTTGGGTATTAACATACACTTGTACTTGTCAAGGTCACAATGCAGTACATAAACATAGTGGATAGTAAAAAGTTACAAAAACAAATTAATTGTCAGTCCGTGCGGTTTGTTTTATCGCATATATTTTCTGAAATCCTTAAATAAATAACAATTTACTAATCTATTATTTTGAAATTTGTTATTCTGATGTATAAGCTATATTATTGTAAGTTTCATTCAAATCCACTCAGTAGTTTTTATGTGAGAGAGTAACAAACATCCATCCATACTTACAAACTTTCGCGTTTATAATATTAGTAGGATAAGCGAAGGGATAGTTTCGTCTCAGTGTCAGCCGAAGAAAAGTCCCCTGACTCAGTATTAACTACAACAAGTTATTTATTGCTGTACCTATATGGTGCGCTGATCTAGTGAAACATAGGAAAATAAACCCTCTCTATCACATCGTTACGTAATTATATTTGTTTATACCTAACAGACCTACCTTTTCCGTAAGACGCAGCGTGGGCAGGCCCCCTACAAGATGGACCGACGATCTTGTGAGGGTCGCTGGAAAGCGCTGTATATATGAGTAGCGCAAGACCGGCAATTGTGGAGATGTTTGGAGGGGGGGGGGGGCTTTGTCCAGGAATAGACGTCTTTCGGCTGATACGATGATGATACCTAGAATGTATTTTATTTTTATTATTAAGCTATTGCATAGCTTCTATTGCGGGCCTTGAGCGTGGGGACCGAATCCAGAAATTCCGTAACGAAAAAAACCTAACACCCCCCATTATGGAAATATATATTGGAAAACCCCCCCATATTGGAAAACTACCGTAATCAGCTGTTTGTGACATATAAAATAAATAGGTATTTATCATCTACGTACAACAGTGAATATCTGTAGGTACTCGTATAATTAGTGTACAAAGTGTTTTAAATATGAATAAACAAAGTGCATTTATTAATGAAGAAAGTCACGAAAAAATTGTGAAAGAAAATGAGTTAGTACTCTATATACATTCATTTTACCTATTATTATTATCACAAATACAGTATTATAAAATAAATAAATAATTATAATTGCGTAAGTTGATAAAAAATACTATGCAATAGCTTTACCGCGGCAGTCTCCGAGTGCCACAAGTCTTTTTTTATTTTTTTTTTTGTATGTAGTATGTACCCAAGAGTAGGTACTTTATTTAAAACACTCTGTACACCGGCAACTACCCGTGACTGTCTGTATCCTTTCTTCTGTTTCCTAAGTAGGTTGTCTGGAAGAGATCACATTTTAGTGATAAGACCGATAATTGTACTGTTCGCTCTAATGTGTAAATAGTAACGTAAATTGTAAAATAAAGTTGAAGACGGTAAAACTTTTAGATATGTGTCGCACCCATTAATTATAATAATATCCTGGGACATTATGCACACACGGCCATCTGATCCCAAACTAAGCAGAGCTTGAAGGGAACTAGATGACTGATATACTACATTTCTTTTGTAAATACATACTTATATAGATAATTACACCCAGACTCAGGACAAACAGACATGTTAATGCACATAAATATCTGTCCTGGGTGGGAATCGATTCCACGACCTCCGGCGTGAAAGGTAAGTTTCTGCCGACTACGCCAACTGGCCTGTCAAATTAATGTCAATGAATGTATGTGACATGGGTGACATTTCCACCTTTGCAGTTCTGACCAGAGGGTTTGTGGCGGAAATAATAGGTATCTGTTAAACGGGGTTACTTTAACAGTAAGGGTAACTTTGACAGTATATGCAGTATATGGGACTCAATTATTAGATGTGGGAGTCTACCGGCCTTTAAAGAAACGATGGCGGAAGATCGTGGATAATAATAATAAAACAAAAAGAACTAGTAAAATATTTTGTTAGTATTTTTTTTTTTTTTTATGTCTGAAGTCGACAAACGAGCAAGTGGGTCACCTGATGGTAAGTGATCACCGCCACCCATGGACACTCGCAACACCAGAGGAGTCGCGAGTGCCTTGCAGGCCTTTAAGAGTCAGCAAACAAGTGTTGCTGACCCTTCCCCCCACCCCGATAAGCTCTGGTGACCTTATATCTATTATATCTGGTAATAGTACACAGAAGAAATTTGCTGCCCGTCCTATGGTATATATTTATTTATTTATTTTTCTTAGGAAGACCAACAGCTTTCACCGACATTTTTGCTTTATATGTTATAGGTGACAGAGAGCCATTATTAGGTCTCCACGCATAAAACATTTTTTACGAATCTATATGTGGTATTCTAAAATTAAAAACTATACGTATATTCACTCGGATTGACTTCTACGCCTCCCACGGATGTGATGGGTTGATGATATTCTATTATTCATCGCCGTAACCACACAGCAGTGTTATATCATCGTTTTAAAATTATACTTCATGAATCATGAGATTCTTCCTGCTTGAAAGATTCAAACCAGTATTTCAGTATCTGCCGTAAAAGACGCTATCTATTCCCCAAACCACCGGGCTAGCCACTCAGACGCTATAATAAGACAGTCACCGACCATCAAACGTACAGTTATTATTATTACTTACATTTCTGTGAAGATCATTGTACACTATTAAGTTACTTAGTTAAACACATTTCAGAGAAATGAAGACACCCACTACTAGATATGGAATTTAGTACATTTTATTATTGGGGAAAACCCTTGATGTGTCAACTTAGGTTATCTTTAAGTGACATTTAATCATGGATATTACCGTCCATAGATTGTTCCATAAACAAAAATTCATTGCTTCAATCATTATTGTGGAGTTGGATATCAAATTGAATAATTAACAATAACTTGTAAAAACTTAAATCCAATATTTGATTATATTTTTGCAAATCTTGAGTAGTTAATTAATTCGTATTTTTTTTTTATAATGTAAGTTGCAGTGTTTTGTCTAGAGCAAGTAGCTCTACCCAACACATTTTTCATAAAAATAAAGTATTGTACAGACGCCAGCATATCAAGCTACCCCAATCTGTCAAATTTCTTTTATAGATTTTCAACTTTATCACATAAGTATAAGGTTCACTTTCAATTGGGGAATTTTGACAGATTGGGGTAGCTTGATATGCTGGCGTCTGTACAAAAAAAGTAGTTGTAGTCTACATTTAAACACCGATAATTACCATCAAGGTTTAAATACTCTTTGATTACCGCATTCGGGTTTTCAATCACTAGAAACTTCAAATTTGACATATACATTTCTGAGCATAAATACATGAACTTTAAGCATAACGCATATTGCTGTCTTTCTCAGATGCAGCAACAGTTAGCCAAAGTTATATTCGGTCCTTGTTTAATATGAGAAAATTATGTTCTTCCAGACTTAACCCCAAAAATTGTTTACATTAAATGGCGACGAATATTATTTGTAAAAGAATATATCAAATGTAAATAAACCAATTTTAAAGACTAGTTCCTTGGGTAACACAAATAATGGAACAAATAAACACATTGGAGAAAGAAATTGAGGATTTACGCAAAATACTTCACGAAAAAGAGAACTTATTGTATAATTTGAAAAAAGAATACATTTCGGTAAGTAAAAGTTAATTTAAACATATTACAATTAAAACTAAATTAATTAAAAATAAAAGAGTCTACACTATTCCAAGGCCATAAACCGTGAAACTAGGTAGGTATAAGTAAAATTAATAAACAAAATTAACTGTACCTATATAATTTAAATTAAAGTAAATAAAATTATAATTAACATACCATATTGTAGGATAAATAGATAAAACTTTAATACATGATCAATTTTGTACCCCATTTTGTTTCAGCTCTCTTCTCAACAAAATTACTTACTTCAATATATATTTTTTGATAAGTTATCTTTATTAAATTATATTCTAATTCTTTATTTCAGACATATGAAAGTCCATAATGTTAAAACAAACATTTTAACATTATGGACTTTCATATGTCTGAAATAAAGAATTAGAATATAATTTCAAAAGGCAATAGTTTATAATATCAAAAGTATTAAGAGGCACTCATAGCCAGTTGCACTCACCGGTCTGGCAAATTTAGTGGTTTTTTTATTTTACAGCAGTCTGCCGATGTTTTCAGCAATTTCTGCCAGTGTCACGTGTTTGTTGACTGCTCATGGCAAACTACAAAGGCTAATTAATACTTAATTTTTGTGGCACTAGTTTAGAGCCTGTAACAAAAGACAAACACAAATATGAGTTAGTGAATAGAAATACATAAATTGTGTTCTGTTTCTCAACATTTATTTTCTGAGAAGGACTTTTATTTACATACAAACATAAATATTATAATTATTTGAATGAATTATTATTGAAATAACCTAACTTATCAACTAAAGAAACATAAATAAAATAAAATAAATACAAACATAAATAAAAAGTCTAACCAATGAGCTTATGCGTCAAAAAATTCGTCGACATCGCTTTGAACTGGGAACATACCCAGAAGGCTGGCAGCATTGCTACGTTGAATGGCAATGCTAATTCTTTGACCTAAGTATTGGCCAGCCCTCTGATCACGTGAAGCATCGACCAGACGTTTTGAGATGTCACGAAAAAGGGTTAAAGCGTTTGGACCCCACAGCCCGAGCGTTTCAACTCCAAACGGCTCAAACATATAGTTACCAATAAGGTTCACATATTTACGCCGTTTAGAGGTCTCCGCTAAAGCAGCAGCAGCGCTGGCAAGTCCACTGGTGTTTGGAAGATGCGAAGGCGCCAAGGTGTCGACGCAAGTTGCATCCCACACCAGAGGCCTTCCCAACTTCCATGGTAGCAAGGACATACCATCGGGCCTCTTGCCATCGTCGCGTG
The DNA here is from genome assembly GCA_951640165.1 of Pseudoips prasinana. NCBI lineage: Eukaryota > Metazoa > Arthropoda > Insecta > Lepidoptera > Nolidae > Pseudoips > Pseudoips prasinana. The sequence continues at coordinate 11,072,159 of OX621261.1, forward strand.
CCAAACCATTAGGTTCGAGTATGGCAGGCACGCCAGCGGCGACAAGAGCCCGGCGGATAATATCATTTAGGCTACCATCACAGGGTATTCTACCGGCGCTTCTGTTTCTTGTGTCTTAAAACCTCTACACATGCTCTAGGGTAATGAATCTGTGTCACTATACTATAGAAACATATAATTTTTTTTTCTTCTATTATAATCTGTATTCAGTCCTAGGACTTTGAGCAGATCAGTTGTAGAATATTGGAATGGTGAGTATGCACTCCAATGAGAACACTACTCCTGTGTAAGTGAAGCTACACCCTTTCCTTAAGCCTCAAGAGGCTTATGAGGCTTTTAAGATAATCCTGGCTATACATTTGGATACATCACCAGTCTTTTTTGGAAGTTTCCAGAAACCAGTCTTATTTCTTTGCTGCATTTTAAAATTTTGGTGGATTTTACAATTGGTAACAAACCAAGGGATGTTGGATATAGTGCATATGATAAAATTATGCATTCTTTGAATTCATATTGGAGTTACAAACATATATTATGGACACAAAGTAAACTTGTTGTTAAGGCCAAATTGTGTAGCAGGGCATATTACAAAATTTCTGATTATTTAAGTGATAAAAATGCTTGGGATTGAGTTGTTCGGAGTCAACACACATGATTGTAATTAATCTTAAGTATATTTTATTTTAAAAAAGGATTCCTACTGAGTTTCCTGGCAGTGTTTCTCAATAGCTGCCACATCATGCACTGCACGGTAGGGTAAAAAAATATGACAATTCCACATAAATGTAATTTTTTTACGGAATAAATGATTTTTGACTTTGACACCCAGACCCTCATATCAATTCAGAACAACTACTTAGGGGTCCCACAATTAGTCGTCCTGTTCAGGAATCAAATAATAATTACTTTTTGTTGATATCAGAGTCACCATGTGGATACTCATAACATAGAAGAAACACATAATTCCAATGGAGAGGAACACCAGACAGTTCGAGTTGGAGCTCTCCCCAAGTGGGCGATAGAAAGGTGAGCATTTTTGTTTTTGAATAAATTATTTAATCTCAAAAATGGGAAATCATAAATTTAATCCTCCGGCGGGTCTCGAACCTGCACCATCTACCAATCCGGGGTAGGCGCTCTGCGTTAAGCTACGAACGATACACACTGGCAGATCAAATTTAGGATTCCCTTGCTAACACCCTTCCGGAGGATGTAGGTATCGCAGAGCGCCTACCCTGGATTGGTAGATGGTGCATGTTCGAGACCAGACAATTAAATTTATGATTTCCCATTTTTGAGATTAGTGTAAAGCTTTGCATTGCGAATAATGCTATAAAATTCAAATTTAATAAATTAATTAATTGACTGCAAAAGAAAAAAGAGAAGCCGTGTGGTTTGCAGCTTAGAAACAATAACAGGGCTACTCCATACCATCCATTGGTGTCAAAAAACGCTACCAAGAGTTACATCAGGTAGTCAAGCAGCAGCGCCTCCTGTGTACTAGCTACCACCTAACTGTGGTCGCCAACTCAAATGCCAGACACGGTCACTCAGGCAAACCACTCCAAATGTCAAATTATTTTTAAACAATAACAGGGCGACCCCATACCATCCAGTGGGTGTCATAAAACGCTACCAAGAGTTACATCAGGTAGTCAAGCAGCAGCGCCTCCTGTGTACTAGCTACCACCTAACTGTGGTCACCAACTCAAATGCCAGACACGGTCACTCAGGCAAACCACTCCAAATGTCAAATTATTTTTAAACAATAACAGGGCGACCCCATACCATCCAGTGGGTGTCATAAAACGCTACCAAGAGTTACATCAGGTAGTCAAGCAGCAGCGCCTCCTGTGTACTAGCTACCACCTAACTGTGGTCACCAACTCAAATGCCAGACACGGTCACTCAGGCAAACCACTCCAAATGTCAAATTATTTTTAAACAATAACAGGGCGACCCCATACCATCCAGTGGGTGTCATAAAACGCTACCAAGAGTTACATCAGGTAGTCAAGCAGCAGCGCCTCCTGTGTACTAGCTACCACCTAACTGTGGTCACCAACTCAAATGCCAGACACGGTCACTCAGGCAAACCACTCCAAATGTCAAATTTTTTTTTTTTTAATTATTATTAACCTGCAATCAGTCTCATGTGACTATAATCAGGTTGGTTGAAGTGAAATAAGTTTTAGAGGATTAGGGCCACTGCCCCAACTCTCTTCAGTCATCAAGCACATTGGCTCTTTTCAATCGTTTTATATGATTTCTGTGCAGAAGCATATTTGCCAGAGGATTAGGATGATTCTTCAAGTGATCTGTGTAATTTTCAGAGTAAACTTTAGCTTCTTCAATCACAGTTTTCATGTCCAAGTACTCATGAATCTCTGAGTTGCGAGTGAACCAAGTTGCGCCACTTATTGTCCTCAATATATTGTTCTGAGCTCTAAATGTCAAATTATAGCAACATTTGGGGAGGCCTATGTCTAGCAGTGGACGATGTAATGCTGATGATGAAGATGATCAAAAGAGGTTACAAATAATGGAACTATCTCCTAAAATATACAAAACAAAAACCTAACAGTAGACTTGTTAATTTCCTTCTTTTGATGTTTGTTAATCACACTAATATTATAAAGGTGAAAGTTTGTGAGTGTGTGAGTGTGTATGTTTGTTACTTCTTCAGGTCTAAATGGCTGGAGTGATTTTGATAGGAATTGGTATGGAGTTAGCTTACACCCTGGATTAACACATAGGCTATAATTTATAAAGTTTACAGTTTTAAGAAAACCGCGAGGCACAGCTAGGAAATCATAAAATCAAATTAATTTTTCAAGGGTTCCAAAGCATTCCCTATCAATTATTAACCTAACCATTAGAAAACCCTCGTCCCCAACTATAATTACATCATTTTCGAAAAGAGCTGATGAACCAAACATAGCTAAGAACCACCTCAAGGAAACTGGCTTTCTAATGAATAAACATCGAAATCGTTCTATCCGTTTGCGAGCTACAATGCCACAGAAACACAGACGGATATTGACATCAAAATTAAGTACAGTTTTAAATATTTACATTTCAGGTATAGCAGACAGATTTTAATGCCGGAGATTGGAGTCCAGGGACAAGAGAAAATCTGTGCGGCTAAAGTGCTTATAGTGGGGGCAGGGGGGCTGGGCTGCCCCGCCGCTATGTACTTAGCTGGGGCGGGAGTAGGTGAGTAGTAATTACTTATCGTATGAGCAGTGGTTACCCCTTTTCTTTTTTTATTTGGACATATTGGCTCGACCCACTAAAACCACCACGGTAGCCAGCCTCACAGTGCTTGTAGCGGGGGAGGGGAGGGGCCTGAATGCCTCTCCCCGTCCCCAGTACACACAAGCGTGTTACCTGAACTACAGCAGGTTACCCTTCCCGGAACCGCTGGCGCTCGGAGGAAAAGTACTCCACTCGTTCCCTCCTCCAAACGCCAGCGGTCCCAGGGGTGCACTGGTATTTTTTTTTATGGGTTCCTCCCTCTTTTTTGGAGAATAGGCTAACTGTATCCCTTGCATAGCAAGAGTCCTTTTGTGGGTTTCTTCTAAACTTGTCTGGATGCGGATTGAGTTCACTGTTAAGTTTTATTTAGGTATGTCTGGCAGTGGTTACCCTATTGTCAGCGTAGTTCAAGCCGCCTATTAGACTTCTGAGATGGCTTAACGACTGTTGCCTACTAGCTAGAACCGGGACCGACTGTTTAATGTGTGAGACGCTCAGAAATTAAACCACTTTAGCCTTTAACCCATCTATGGACTGACCGCGAGCCTAGTTGCTTAACCTCGCCAATCACTTACGGACCGGTGAAAGCTTTAAGTGAGTAGTCTAAAGCTGAGCCAGTCAAATGAATGGAAAGACCGAATTTTCAATATCCCCATTGAAAATTTGGTCTTTCCATTCATTTGACTGGCTCATTCTAGTGGTTAATGACCGTGACTGCTTACCCAGAGGCTGTGTGATAGATCCCCACCAAGGATAAATCTTTATCTTTGATTATCTGTTCTGTGCCAGGGGGTAATCTATCTATAATATGTATGTATTGCACTGCACGTGTGGCGCAGCGGCTAAGACAGTCGCCTCGCCGCTTCGTGTCGCGGGTTCGAGTCCCGCGCCGGACAATTATTTGTGTGACCCATAAATAGTTGTTCTGAGTCTGGATGTTTTTATTTTATTTATTTATTATTCTTATAGGTTCACCAACAATTATATACACCGTCTTTGATCTAATAACATATGAATAAAAATAGCAATAGTGTAATAATCAATTACAGGTGAACTCTGCATGCACGTGAGACAGTACGTTTGTAAGCTTAACCTAACTATGAACAATGCTTATCTTCTAAGAGCCATACATGAAAGTGTTTTTAACGGTAGAGATTAGACATCGCATATATATTTGTACAATTTTATTCTGAGCTTATTGAATGAATCAAAGTGTAAGTCAATTAGATCACTACAACCATTCACCACCTTACATAACCGGGCGCATGGAGAATTAGCACCTAAGACTGTCCTCCTCCGCGGCGGACAAAGCGGTGTTGTTGGGCTGCGGGGGATTCTAGATGGGGCACGGAAATTGAAAAGTAAATGTAATTTGTGTCCATCTATTATATTTTTGTAAAGTACTCTTTGACACAGGGATTAGATTCCCTTGTGCGGGCGTTGTCTTGAAAAAAAAAATGTATTTTGTAATATAAAAGTATCTATATCAGTTGTCTGGTTGTCATTTTGTCATCTGGTTGACTGTGTCTAGTTTGGGATCAGATGGCAGTGTGTTGTTAGTTCATCCAAGATATTTATAAAAATAATACCTTAAAAATACATTTGTTCTTTTTACAGGTGAAATCGGCATAGTGGACTATGATGAGGTAGAAATTACAAATATACATAGACAAATTTTACACGGAGAGAGTGATCTGAACATGAATAAAGCTGAATCTGCGGCACAATCTCTTAGAAAGTAAGTTTTAGCATAGTGGACTATGGTGAGGTATAAGTAACATAGTGGACTGTGTTGAGGTAAAAGTAACATAGGGGACTATGATGAGGTAGAAGTAACAAACATATTTAGATTAGTGCTGAACAGAGAGTATGATCTCAACATGAATACAGCTGAATTTGTAGCACAATCTCTTAGAAAGTAAGTATTAGCATAGTGGTCACCGTAGCCTAGTTGGTAGTGCTCCTGCCTACGAAGCTGGTGATCTTGGGTTTGAATCCCGGTAAGTGCAAATATTCGTGTGATGAGCACGAATATTTGTTTCTGAGTCATGGATGTTTTCTATGTATTTAAGTATTTATCTATCTATATAAGTATGTATATCGTCGCCTGGTACCCATAGTACAAGCTTTGCTTAGTTTGGGGCTAGGATGATCTGTGTGACATTGTCCCTCGATATATATATTATGTTATTAATGAGGTAAAAGTAACGTAGTGGACTATGATGAGGTAGAAATAACAAGCATGTTTGTGTGTGTATTTATTACTTAAATCAGGCACCAGTCCCTCACAAAATTCTATTTTATAAAAAGATTATTAAACTATGTTGTTAAGCCTTAACTAGGAAACTATAAATATTATTATTATTACTCCGTTACTTATAATTATGTTGTATATTTCAGTATAAATTCTCGTATAACGGTAACACCGTATAACTTACAACTGGACTCCTCGAATGCGTTACAAATAGCGAGTAATTATGACCTGGTATTGGACTGTACGGACAACGCGCCTACTAGATACTTACTCAACGACCTATGTACTCTGGCCAAGGTGAGTGTTCATTCAAGATATTTACTTGTCAAAATGTGTTCTAAAATATAGGTCTTAGAGTAATCATTTGAAGTCTCACACATAAGTAATTTTACATAATAAGAAGTATACCTGGCCTGTGTGAATGGTACAACCGGAAGGGGAAGACCTTGTAGAACATTCTCTGACCAAATCGGAGACGTTCTCAAGAAAGGTCAGGTCAGAAGTACCCTAAACCGGCGAGCATGTATGAAGAATATAATGACAGTAAATGAGGCGAAAGAGAACAGAAAGTGTGCAAGGATCGTGACAAATGGAAGTCCGTTGTCTCTGCCTACCCGTATGGGAAACAGGCGTAAGTCATGTATGTATACAAATGATAGCTTACTACTAAAGGTACACTTAAGATACTAGGGCTTACATCTCACTAATATTATAAAAGCGAAAGTTTGTGAGTGTGTATGTTTGTTACTTCTTCACGTCTAAACGGCTGTAGGGATTTTAATAGAATTTGTTATGGAGTTAGCTGACACCCTGGATTAACACATAGGCTATAATTTATAAAGTTTAATGCGGGTAAAACCGTGGGGCACAGTTAGTAAAAGATAAATATCAAAAAACTGATGATAACTCTTTTACTATGTCCCGCTTTCGACGAAAGAATCCCGCTTTTTTCTTCGTTCTAAAATCCCGTCATGGAAAGAAATATGTATATCTGGCAACACTGATTACTACAAACATGTGTGCACGTGTGGCGCAGTAAGACAGTCGCCTAGCCGCTTCGTGTCGCGGGTTCGAGTCCCGCGCCGGACAACTATTTGTGTGACCCATTAATAGTGGTTTTGAGTCTCGATGTAATTTGTGTCCGCCTATTATATGTTTGTAAAGTAACCCACGACATAGGGATTAGATTTATTTATTTATTTTATTTATTTATTTATTTTATTTTTTATTATTTATTGAGTACAGCCACATCATAAACATTAACAATTCACATAGCAGATATTATAACAATGGTCACTGATGCCTATGACAATAACGGCGTACATAATAATCGCCACATTTAACAGTTATTTATGATTAAGCTACGTACAAAATAAAAATTAAACATTCAAATAATAAATTAAATTTATATTACATTTACAAATTATATTATGATGACAGTCAATGTGATATAGTAGTTAAATTAAAGGAATTATATCTATAACTAACTAGATTAACCCAAGCGTAACTAATAATAAACAAAACAAGAATGAAAGTATAATCAAAGAATAGAAATTTATCCTGGAATTAATTTTAGTTTTGAACAGATTAGTCTAGTTAGATCAGATTAGTCTTTAAAAAAACGTGTTCTTACTATATACAAGCGCTTTTTAAAATTCTACGTGAGTAAAAACCTTTTTCATTTTATTTATTTCTAAATAAAATTGTTTTCTCTCAACAACAATTTAATTTGCATACATCTAAATAAAATTGTTTTCCTGTTTACGAAGAGTTGTGTTTACAGTCCTTTAGTGCACAACTCCTTTCAAAAATATGTACATTGACAAGCAATAACAACCTAATACATGGATTATTTTCTCCTCGGAAGGTAACCCTTTTTGTGAACGAAACCATACCGCGATCTAGCAGACTGGTACAGCGACATCTAGCGATAGTCAATGTAACTACGAACCGAGATACTTTTCAGGTTATAAGATTGGTATCAGGGGATTGGACTGATATTGCTCCAAGTTAGACCCAAATAATTACCGACCAATTGCCTTGTTACCAACAGCCTCAAAAATTATCGAAAAAGCCATGTACTACAGAGTAAACAATTTTTGTGAGAAATATAACATATTTAATGACTCTCAAAATGCCTTCAGAAAAAACCGTTCCACAGAATTAGCAGTTTATAAGTTCATGCAGTCAGCTCTCAATATAATAAATTCAAAGAAATATGCATTAGGATTATTACTGGACATGACAAAGGCCTACGACCGAGTACAATTTAATATATTACTACAAAAATTATATAACATAGGTATCCGAGGAAAATGCCATGAATGGTTCGTATCCTATTTAAATCAACGTGAGCAACAAGTAGAAATAGAATCGTACAACCAACTAACAAAAGAAATAGAATTAATTAGGTCAAAAAAAAAAGTTATAGAAGCTTCTATACCACAAGGCAGCGTTTTAGGCTGTTTCCTATTCCTTGTATATATTAATGACCTCCCGGATTATATAAAAGAACCAAGCATCCTATTTGCAGATGATATCTCAATAATTACTTCATGTGATAGTAACTCTAACCCGAATGACAAATTACAAAACCTATTAGAAGACACAACAACCTGGATGACAGCCCACAACTTAGAAATTAACTATAATAAAACAAAAATAATAACCTTTCACCCTAGACAAAAAAGACAATTAAATGTAAATTTTTCCTACAAAAATAATGAAATAGAAGTTGGCACCACGGCCACCTTATTAGGAGTCGAAATAGATTCGCATATTAATTGGAAACCTCATGTCGATAAAATAAGAGCCAAATTGTCAAAATTCTCATATGCATTACGTGAAATTAAGAAAACTACTGACGTAAAAACTGCAGTAGTTGCGTATTACGCATATGCACACGCGTGGCTAAAGTATGGTATCATCTTATGGGGCAACAGTACTGACGCGCATTCATTATTTGTCTTACAAAAAAAACTTATTAGAATAATAGCAAATATTGACCAACAAGAAAGCTGCAGACCCCACTTTCAAGATCAACAAATCCTCACATTACCCAGTATCTACATCTTAGAACTATGCAAATTTGTACGTGCACATCCAGACTTTTACAGCAAAAGAGATGACATTCAAAAGAAATATTCATTTAGACACAAAAATAGGCTAAACCTACCTAATTCACAACTAGAAATGCATGCCTCTAGTACCCTAGTTATGTCCATAAAAGTATACAATAAGTTACCTGAAAATATAAGAAACGAAACCAAAATAAAGAGATTCAATTACAAATTAAAACAATTCTTATTAAATAAAACATATTACGATTTAAGTGAATTTTTCAATGATAAATTCAAATAAATTAATTAATCCAAAACGTGAATTATAATAATAATATATATATATATCAATATGTTTTTTTATTCTATCAGTTAAACTATTTCACTTATATATTTTAAAACACATTTACAATATTAAAGACACACACACACACACACTCAACATTAGCACTTAAAGAAACACAAAGTATTCCTGCATAAAAGATGAAAACATTTAGTTATCCATTTAAATATTAATGCGCCCTTCCTCCTCTCTCCTACACTTATGCTGTGCCCGACAGGGTCTACAAATGATACTTACCAATGTACAACTTACCACCTATTATAAAAACTTTGTAGAACGCAATAAAGTATTGAGTATTGGAATTGTTAAAAATTACCAATAAATAAATAAATTTTATTCAAGAATTTTTTTTTACAAAATGATATCTATTTATATTTAAAATAATGGAAATCGCTGGATGCGGAATGCGCAAGACCGGCAATTGTGGAGATCTTTGGGGGAGGCCTTTGTCCAGCAGTGGACGTCTTTCGGCTGATATGATGATGATGATGATATTAAAAATAATTAATACAAAGCCAAGCTATAGACAGTTTGTGCCTGTACTAGGTTAAACCTGTACCTGTTTGTGAGTGTGTATGTTTGTTAGTGCGGTTTTACCCGCGTTAAACTTTATAAATTATAGCCTATGTGTTAATGAAAGGTGTCAGCTAACTCCATAACAAATTTAAATTGCTCCAGCATTTTAGACGTGAAGAAGTAACAAACATACACACTCACAAATATTCGCCTTTATAATACTAGCTGTGCTCCGCGGTTTTGCCGGCGTTAAACATTCTAAATTATAGCCTATGTGTTAATCCAAGGTGTCAGCTAACTCCATAACAAATTTTATTAAAATTGCTCCAGCATTTTAGGCGTGAAGATGTAACAAACATACACTCACAAATATTATTATTATTGGTTATTTATTTTATTATTGGTATAATTTTTATTTCATAGCAGTATAATTTTTTGTAAATTTATATTTTATTTTAATATGTATTTGATGTTTTCCATAATATTGTCATTATAGTTATTATTTTAATAGATACTTTTACTATGGGTTTTGTCTGATGCCCGAAATAAATGAATTTATTATTATTGTTATTAAATATTCGCATTTATAATATTAGCTGTGCTCCGCGGTTTTGCCGGCGTTAAACTTTCTAAATTATAGCCTATGTGTTAATCCAAGGTGTCAGCTAACTCCATAACAAATTTTATTAATATCGCGCCACCCGTTTAGACGTGAAGAAGTAACAAACATACACACTCACATACTCACAAACTTTCGCCTTCATAGTATTAGTGTGAAAATACGTACCTAATTGGTGTTTTACCCGTGTGTTTTCATTTGAAGATATTCCCCTAGATGCCGCGAGTGTTTTAGTTCCATCTTTATACAAGTTAATAATAATATCTTGGGACAATGTCACACAGATCATCCTAGCCCCAAACTAAGCAAAGCTTGTAATATGGGTACCAGGCGACGATATACATACTTATATAGATAGATAATTACTTATATACATGGAAAACATCCATGACTCAGAAACAAATATTCGTGCTCATCACACAAATATTTGCACTTACCGGGATTCGAACCCAGGACCACCAGCTTCGTAGGCAGGAGCACTACCAACTAGGCTACGGTGACCGTCAAAAGAAAAACAAGCGACAAGAGAAAAAATATTTAAGATATTCTAAAGTAACATTAACGGAGTCTAAGGCTGAGATCTATAGAGCGTACTTAGACTTTGCTCAGACTTTACTTAGACAGAAGTTAATGCATGTAACGAAATTACAATTGGTGTTTTGACTTTGTCTGTCTTAGCTTATGCTAAGCATAATCTTAACTTCAAAAAGTCTATAAATACTAAAACAAAGTATAAGCTTAGCATACATTTAGCAAAGTTTTACGTAAGTAAAGTTTGAGCAAAGTCTAAGTACGCTCTATAGATCTCAGCCTAAATGTACTGACGAAGTCGCGGGCACAGTGAGTGTCACACTAATGTTATAAAGGCGAATGTTTGTGAGTGTGTGAGTTTGTATGTTTGTTACTCTTTCAGTAAGTCCGAATAACACATAGGCTACAATTTATAAAGTTCAATGCGGGTAAAACCGCGGGGCACAGCTAGTGAATAATAAATGTGGTTATGTTTCCAGTTACCCTTAATATCGGGCAGCGCGTTAAAACTGGAGGGTCAGCTGACAGTATATGGATATAGAAGTGAGAAGCATGGCATCGGGACGGTGAGTATTACTATGATCCCACCAAAACATAAATGTAATAAAGGAGAGCCAAGTTCAATACAAATATTATGCTTGGATGTGGGGTTCGCCGCAAAAGGAATGGAGATCTAAATGAGTGCCAAGTTCTATGCAAAATCCAAATGAATAAGATTCTATAACAAACTTACCAATGATTTTAGAGAATTGTCTACGAATAAGTTTAAAAGAATTATTGAAGCCAAATTGTGTAGCAGGGCATATTACTAAATTTCTGATCATTTATGTGACAAAAGTGCTTAGGATTCTGAGTTGTTCTGAGTCAACACACATGATTGTAATTGATCTTAAGTATATTTTATTTAATAAACGGATTCCTACTGAGTTTTCTTGCAAAAAAATGACGATTCCACATAAATGTAATTTTTTTACGGAATAAATGATTTTTGATTTTCACTAGGTACTATGGTATGCTATGTATATGGAAAAAAATACCATTATGAACAAGTATTAAATTAATTTCTTTGCTTTATTGGATACCTATAACAATTGCTGTTATTCTTAATTTCATCCTTCTAGGTCATCTGGAAATAGGTTAGGTTTACTATATGTCAGTCAGTCATTTAGTGCTAAAATTTACGACTTTTTGACCTTCATATCTTTATAACAGTTTGAGCTAGCTTCATGAAATTTGGGCCTCTAGATGTCCTTATGGATATCTATACACCCGTAGTGTTATGTGTTTACGTTAAAGAGGTTTTGAGTTGTAGAAGGGTCAAAAGTAGCACCAAGTGGTTCGTGTAATATTACACTCATATTCATATTCATTTATTTGCATACCATAATGTGAGTGAAAGTGTTACAATGTTAGGTACAGCTATGGACCCTGTAATGGCACAGCAACATAAGTTACAGAGTAATTATATTTACATGAAATTAAACATTAAAATTAAATAATGGCATCTAAAATATAACAACTTATACCCATTTAATATATTTAGATTATAATTAAAATTTATACAATATTATTGTCACTTCATATAATATATATAACTTACTAGCTGCGCCCCGCGGTGTTACCCGCGTTAAATTTTATAAATTTTCTTGCTATAAACCTCACGGAGACCGAGACTTTTCCAACGAATGCAAAACCGTGGAAATCGGTTTGTGCGTTCTGGAGTTATAGCGTCAGGAAGGAAAACCCGACTTATTTTTATATAGTAGATAATAATTGAGATTACACATACCATTGTTTATTTAAAATGCGTGAATGTCATAGTGAATGTAAAAGTAATTTTAATTAAAGTTGCTTGAAATTTGCTTGAAGTTGGCTTGACACGCTGCCGCGTGTCTAGATTAGTTAGTTGGGCGCTCATAGCCAGTTGCTTTCACTGGGGACATTTAATTTGCCAATTTTCGTGTCACTTCTACTTTCACTCTTTGCTGTGTGGTGACGGCATAGAATATCATCACCCCATCTCATCACGTGGGGGGCGTAGAAATCGTCCGAGGGATTACCTACCAGAGAACGGGCAGCAGCGTTTTACTGTGAACTAAGACCATCAAACTGCGATCGCCAACCCGACTGCCAAGCGTGGGGATTATGGCAGATCCCCCCATTCTTTGGGGAGGTTTTTGTCAAGCAGTGGAAGTACTTTTGGCTGACATGATGATTAAATTTGAATTTTATAGCATTATTCGCAATGCAAAGCGTTAATCTAATCTCAAAATCATAAATTTAATCGTCCGGCGGGTCTCGAACCTGCACCATCTACCAATCCGGGGTGGGCGCTCAGCGTTAAGCTACGAACGATTCACGTTGGCGGATCAAATTTAGGATTCCCTTGCTAACACCCTTCCGGAGGATGTAGGTATTATCTATCGGCTTTGTTTTCTAGAAACATGGCCGACTGATATGTTCAAAGTTGCATGTGAAAGATCATATCATATTAATAGTACCTTCCGAATTATTAAATTTGAATTTTAGAGCATTATTCGCAATGCAAAGCGTTTATCTTCTCTCAAAAATGACATGATGATGGTGTCACTTCTATATTGTCTTTGTCTCTTTTAGGGTAACAACTACAGGGGGCCGTGTTACCGCTGTGTGTTCCCCTCTCCCCCTCCCCCTGAGGCCATGGGGAGTTGTTCCGCTCAGGGCGTAGCTGGTCCCGTACCTGGAGTTATGGGTAAGGAAACATCACTTAATTACAATTCATAGCTCGATGCACGGTCTGTAAGTGATTGGCGAGGTAAGTAACTAGCCTCACGGTCAGTACGTAGATGGGTGACCATTAAAGTGGTTTAATTTCTGGGCGTCTCCGTGCTTCGGAGGGTACGTTAAGCTGTCGGTCCCGGTTGTAGCTATTAGACAACAGTCGTTAAGCCATGCCAGAGGCCTACTGGGCAGCTTGAACAACTCTGACACTAGGGTACACACACACTGCCCATGCGATAAGTAGTATTAGTTACAATTGGAACATTTAAATAAGGGGAATTATAAAACTATCGAATACAAAAATACTTAGCGACTGATGATGAGATACTGTTTTAAGCTGTTGCTAGCGAGCAAGGATTTTAATAAATTATGTAAAAAGTTTGATTTTGACCCATTTAATACCAAGAGCGAGGTGGCACTCAGGCAGCTGAACCTTAATTTTTTCCAATAACTTTTAACATAATAATATGTCTTCAGCTACTCTGTTTAAGAGTAAAATCGGAAGCATTGTATGTGTGTATCAGTCGCTATCCGTGGAAACCTGTAATTGGCTTTATGTTTCCTATTATAGCAGTAATATTTTTTATGTATAGCTGTTGGTTTTCCAAACAATAAATAGAAAAATAATTAAAAAATAACTTGAGCGGCATGAATTTGAGTAAGCGAATAATTAACTGAACTAACGGCGAATATTGATTAATAATAAAATCCAGAACGAGCTTACAAGTAGTGGGTTATAATTAATCCATTTCAGATATAAAAATTCTAGCCGTGCGACTAAATTACTAATTGAGCGAATAGAAATACAGAGAGGGCAACTTCCATATTAGGATAGAGACGAGTTTTCCGGAAGTTATTTGGGTTAGGTTGGGTTAGAACTGTGACCATCAAGCTAGACACTATTGTTAGTGGAGATTGGTGGAAAGTTTTCAAAAATCCCTTTATTTGGAGCTTTTTGAATTTTTCAGGAGACATACAATGCAAATCTAAACAAAAACATTAGCGCTTGAAGTCCGCCGCACAAGCCTCTGATCTCTCTGATTGGTCAAAGCGAAGAACTATTAGGTCGCTCAAATATTATGAAGCTTCTCATTTTGTATTTTAAGTAACTCAAATTAATATTTGTTAGTGACTGTTCTGTTGATTTCTCGTCATATTTTTGTCACTTAAAACTTTAATTTACAGTCACTCGTTTAAATACGACCCTTTAAATAAATGCCAAATTTAATGTATTTTTTCGTAAGGCCGGGTTCGGGCATTGGTTATTATTATGTTTATGTACGACAAGGTTTTACTGATACGCTGATTATTTATCTTTTCTGGCGATTCATGTAGTTCGTTTCTGATCATACTCCTGATCGGCCAATCGTTCTTTTGAATATTTGAACTTGTTAGTGCAATGCATCTCGTCCTTGATCATATCCTTCTGATCGGCCACTTGTTCTTTTGAATATTTGAACTTGTTTGTGCAATGCATCTCGTCCTTGATCATATCCATCTGATCGGCCACTTGTTCTTTTGAATATTTGAACTTGTTTGTGCAATGCATCTCGTCCTTGATCATATCCTTCTGATCGGCCACTTGTTCTTTTGAATATTTGAACTTGTTTGTGCAATGCATCTCGTCCTTGATCATATCCATCTGATCGGCCACTTGTTCTTTTGAATATTTGAACTTGTTTGTGCAATGCATCTCGTCCTTGATCATATCCATCTGATCGGCCACTTGTTCTTTTGAATATTTGAACTTGTTTGTGCAATGCATCTCGTCCTTGATCATATCCTTCTGATCGGCCACTTGTTCTTTTGAATATTTGAACTTGTTTGTGCAATGCATCTCGTCCTTGATCATATCCTTCTGATCGGCCACTTGTTCTTTTGAATATTTGAACTTATTTGCGCAATGGATTTGAGGTGTGGTCGCACATCTATGAGCGGAGCGATTCCGCTCGTTCTTTGAGGTGGGGTCCAAGTGTATGGACCGCCGCAAGCTGATATGATGATGGTTGGATACTATTGAAAATAAGAGCTTGTTTTGTAGTCTTTTGAAGCTAATACTTTATTATCTATGTAGGTACTCTTCAAGCGATGGAAGCGATCAAATACATAGTAGGCATGCCGTCGAGCAATCTGCTGGTGGAGAGAATGTTGGTCTTGGACGTAGACGACATGTCCTGTCGAGTTGGTAAGCGCTGTTTTATTTTCAACTAGTCATCCCGACGATTTTGTACCACCATTATTTTTTGACGTCAATACTGTCCTAAGTCTAAAGTTCTTATTTATAACTAGCTGTGCCCGCGACTTCGTCCGCGTGTTAATTAGTTTATTTCGTTTTTTTTTGTAAAATAAAAGACTTTTTCTAAAATAAAAGTAGCCTAAGTTACTCCTTATTACATCAGCTACCTGCCAATAAAAGTCCCGTCAAAATCGGACCAGCCGATTCAGAGATTAGCCGGAACAAACAGACAGACAGACAGACAAAAATGGTAAAAAAAATATTTTGGTGTATGTACCGTATATATATTCATATTTATGTAGTAAAAACTGGTTATTTCAATATTACAAACAGACACTCGAATTTTATTTATTTGTATAGATAACGCTGTGCCCCGCGGTTTTACCCGCATTAAACTTTAGAAATTATAGCCTACTAGCTGTGTCCCGCAGTTTTAACCGCGTTAAATTTTATAAATTATCACAGCTCCTCCCCCATAGTTGATAGCGTGATCATGTGCAGCCTATATGTTGACCTGACCTCTTAGTAATATTCATGCAAAAATTTAAGTAAATCCATGCAGTACTTTTTGAGTTTAGCCCGGAAATACATACAGACAAACAGACACACAGACAAAAATTCTAAAAACTATATTTTTTGCTTCGGTATCGATTGCAGATCACGCCCCAAGTATCCTATTTAAAAAATATTTAATGTACAGTTTTGACTTTCCTACGATTTTATTATATGTATAGATGTGTTCTAGGTACATAGATATTTAGGTTCACGGATTGTATGAAAACATTTACAATGTGACTTATTTTACAATAGTAATGATATTTTGCTAGCTTATATTAAGTAATTGTCAAAGAGATTATAATTAGGTTTAATTTTCGATATTTAAAGTTTTTGCTATATTTTTACTACTTACCAGCTGTGCCCCGCGGTTTTACCCGCATTCAACTTTATAAATTATAGCCTATGTGTTTATCCAGAGTGTCAGCTAACTCCATACCAAATTTTATTGAAATCGCTCCAGCCATTTGGACGTGAAGAAGTAACAAACATACACACTCCCACAGTCACACACTCACAAACTTTTGCATTTATAATATTAATAGGATTTATTTACCAACATACATTAACGGTTAGACCAAACATCTAAGTTATAGGTTACATATTGAGCAAATGTTATTAACAATTATAACTTATAATATGATTAATAGTTATTGAGCTAGGAGTAGCATTATTCTCTTAATAAAGATCGGATGTAGCTAAAAATCTCGGTTCCGTGCATGTAAATAAGTCCAAGTATGGATCACGCACACACACAAGCACGCACGCACGCACGCACGTACGCACGCAGTTATTATTATATTTATGCAAAATTTGAAGTTAATCCATGCAGTCCTTTTTGAGTTTAGCCCGGACATACAAACAGACAAAAATTCTAAAAACTATATTTTTGGTTTCGATATGGATTGCAGATCACGCCCCAAATACCCTTTAAAAATATTCAATGTACAGTTTTGACTTTCCTACGATTTTATTATATGTATACAACATGTAACTTAATTAACGCAAACCCTGAAAATAGTTTGTTCAGAATCGATTTATATCATTTTTAATATAGGTAATGTTTTATTCCAAAATAATTAAAACTACGGAAAATATTGTCACATTAACCCTGTACAGTCCTTACAAATTGAAATGGACCATAAGTCAAAGTAGTAAGACTTTTAAAATCGCAGTTTTATTTGTATTCATACAAATTCCATAATTCAATACAAAATGAAGAAAAATAACCTTTTATTTCAAGAAACTGATTTAGTAAATAACAATGCATATACAGTTTAAATTAAAACTTCGGTTCGGTTTATGATTACAACATAATATTCTAATTGGGGTGTTTGAGGGTGTGCGTTAATTACGTTACATGTTGTAGATGTTTGTGACCACCGCCAGTAGGCAAAGAGGTCAATGTACGAGAATTCTGCCTGCTCCTCGACCGCACTTTATTAGCTTTATATTTGTATCTGGTTCCAGTACAACTCCGTCCCCGGAACACCATGTGTGCCGCGTGCTCGGACCACCCCACCATAACGCATTTAGTGGACTACGAGGCGTTCTGCAACGCTATCGCTAAGGAAAAGGTGAGTTTTACTATTAAAATCTTATTTTATTTATTTATTTTCAAATTTATGTACACACTGATAGGATAAAGGAAAGAAAGAATAAAAAACAAGAAAAGACATTGCACAAAGGTACTACTTATTTCTAAAGAAATCTCTTCCAGTAGACCTGCAAGAGGAGATTTTGGAAGAGAGGAAGATATGAGTGTGTAGGATGATATACATACATACGAACAAAATACACATATACATAAATACATACATAATTTAAAATAATAAACTACATAAAATACATATATCTAAGGCAAAGAGGAAAGGTAGTGTTCTTTTAACCTTTTTTTAAATATGGAGATGGTATTACTATTACGTATGTTAGGCGGAAGAGAGTTCCACAGCCTAACCGCCTGAACAGTGAAGGATTTGGAGAAGAAATCAGTTTTATGGGATGGGAATTTCAAAATACTTTTTAGGTGTGACCTACATTGGGCGTTGGGAGAATGTTTATAGGAGAAACGGTCCTGTAGGTAAGAGGGATATGCGGGATTGTGTAGGATATTGAAAAGGAGACATAATATTCGAGTATTCCTGCGAAGGCGGATTGGGAGCCACTTGAGATTGTTGCGGAATTCTGAGACATGGTCGTACTTTCGGAGATTAAAAATGAAACGTATACATAAATTTTGCAAGCGCTCAAGTTTGTTTAATAGCTCTTCAGTAGCATCCAGATAGCAGGCATCAGCATAGTCCAGAATGGGCTGGATTAGAGTTTGAGCAAGAGTTATTTTGGTTTCAAAAGGCAAAAAGTACTGGAGGCACCTAAGTGAGTGAAAGGTAAAATAGACCTTTTTGCTGACTTCATTAATGTGAGCATTCCAGGATAAGTTCCGATCAATAATAACCCCGAGGTTCTTAGCCGTGTCCGAGTACGCAATATGCACATTGTCTAGTAGAACAGGAGGAAAAGAGCCTACATCAAAACCAGCACGCATTTGCCTACTGCCAATAATCATAGCCTGCGACTTGATGGGATTTAATTGAAGACCGAACGATCTAGCCCAGTGACTGATGGCACTCAGGTCTTGATTCATAGCAGCAATGGCGGTTCTAGCTTCATTTAATGTAAACTGGCGGTATAACTGCATGTCGTCTGCGTAGAGATGAAAATTAGAGGAAATAACTCGTGTAGCAAAGTTGATGAAGATGGAAAAAAGTAAAGGAGATAACACGCCACCCTGGGGTACGCCCGTGGTAAGATTGCACCAGTCTGAGTAAGAGTCTTTATAGCAAACACGCTGCGAGCGTCCCCGAAGATATGTATCGAACCAGGCCACAGACTCCGAGGAGAAATTAAGAGATTTAAGAATTTCGAGAAGAATATCGAAGTCCACGGAGTTAAAGGCACTGCTAAAATCAAGGAGCACCAAGACTGTGAGAGATTTATTCTCCATGGCCCAACGGATATCGTCAGTGACCTTTAGGAGCGCTGTCACGGTGCTGTGACCTGGTCGAAAGCCAGATTGAAAGGGATTTAGAAGATTATTCTGCAATAAGTAACTAGATAGCTGACGGTGAACTATATGCTCCAGAACTTTTGAGAGGAAAGGGAGGATAGAAATCGGGCGAAATTGTGACAAAAGAGTAGGATTGGAAACTTTAGGCAACGGGATGATATGAGCTTTCTTCCAAGCACATGGGAAGCAACAGGAGTATAAAGAAAAGTTAAAAATATGAGTAAGGATAGGGATTAAAATAGGAATTATTGGAGTGACCATTCTGGAGCATAAATCATCGTTACCAACAGCAGAAGATGTTATTGATAAGAGGGATTTTTTGACGTCGTCCTCACTCACTGAAGTAAGTTTGAACGGCGAACATTGTGGTATCGACAAAGAGGACAGTTCAAGCAAAGTATTCGATTTAATACGAGGGTCAATTGTAATAGGGGGAAGTGAGAAATGGTTGTTAAGAGAACCCAGGTCAATACTATTAAAGTCTGTTGAAGGGGTTTTGCCGATGCCATTGGCTTTTAGGAATTTCCAAACTTTGGAGGAGTTGTGATTATTGAGAGAAGTGTGGAAGTGGCGACGTTTCGAATCACGACACAGACGACTACACCGATTACGCAAGATTTTGAAGCGGTTTAAGTTGGACTCTGTTGGCGTGCGCTTATACCTAAGTTTTGCCCTATCCCTACTAGCCATAACTTCTTTGATGGCCGGAGTAATCCAAGGAGCTGGAATGAGTTTCAGTTTAACTCTCCGTTTCGGTGCATGACGATCGTATAGTGAAGTTAATATACTGCTAAATTCTCGAACTTTATTATTGATAGATTCACAATTGATCACCGGCGTCCAGTCAATGTGTTCAGCATCACACCTTAATGCCTCCAGGTTCATGCCCTTAAAATTCCGAAGGATTGAATATTGTGATCTACGTTTGGGAGGCCGAATAGAGTAGGATAGAAAGATTAAGTCGTGGTAAGAGAAACAAGCAGTGAGCTGACCATGTGTTGAAACGAGATCAGGTTTGGAGACAATCATTAGATCAAGAAGAGATGGGTTACAATTGGGAAAATGATGTGTGGCAGAAAGAGGTAAGATATGAAGATTAACAGATGATAAGAGAGATCGGATAGCATTAGCACGGTGATCGTTTTTGATCAAACACGTATTGAAGTCACCCATTATGACTACGTGCTCGTAAGACGGACATAGGTCATGCAGTAACGTCTCTAGTGCGTCGAAATAATTAATTCGAAGACTCGGACTATAGAAGACTCCGAGAAGCATTTTTTTGTGATGGACTATAATTTCAATAAATAGATGCTCTGCTGATTCAGTGTAGGTAGATGGAGAGACATTTACAATTTTAAAGGAGATGTTGGCTCGTAAGTATAATGCCACGCCCCCACATCCCTTTCCAGTCCGATCGTTACGGACGAGCACAAATCCAGGCAATGAAAAGTGAGTAGAGAGAAGAGAAGGCTTAAGAAAAGATTCTGATATTAAGAGAGCATCAATATGGTTACTGCTAAAGGATGCCAGAAGGTCAGAATGGTGGCGTGGAATACTCTGAACATTAATGTGGGCGATGTTAAGGTTTTTAGAGTAATCAGAGAGGAGAATGGATAGCTGATCATGCAAAGTTAGGATTGTGGAAGAATCACTGTCCGCGCTAACAAAACTGTCATTAGAGGAAGAACATGAGAAAAAACTATCATCAATAATAGGGACATTATCGTCCATACTAAGATAAACTAAATGATAGTGATAGCGAGAAATAATAAATGCTCTATATAATAATTATTACTAAAAAAAAAAAAATAGTCTTAATAAAACGCTAAACTCACCGACTCGCAAGTGGAAGAGATTTTTACAAAACGTGTTAAAGTTATAAAATAAGATTATCAATAACAAAGAAATCATATTAACATTGTAGTGGACAATTATTTTGGCCATTCTAAGATATAGCAATAATATTTATAATACATTATGTCCGGTACGCTACATAACATTTACGGAATGTAACTAAACGCAAGTTAGCAAGCTTAAACAAGACGCAGACGTCACAAGACAAGTGACAACTGACTATTGACAACTAACAACAAATGTCAACAGAACAAAATAATAAGAAAAATAATGGCTACAAATCTAAGTACCGGCGTTAGATTAAAATAAAAGTAAAAATGTGATGGGTAATACACAAAAGTTAAAAAATATAGCGTACCGTCAGTGCATAATGTGAAGAGTATGTATAATACGACCAATGATAGTTGCAACTACAAATTTAGAATGTTGAAAACAAATCTATGTGAGACATAATTAAAATCGACGACGGCTTCTTGTAGCCTTAGTTTCCTGCATTGTAGGCAGCCCGGCCGGAGCCACGGTGGACGGAGCAGGTGCAGAGCCCTCGGTGTCACCGGATACAGCGCTGATTGGGAACTTCGTGATTAGGGCTTTAAGTTCACTCATGGATTCGATTTTGTGTCGGGATTTGTCCGGAGTTATTATAACTATTTTCCCTGACGACGACCAACAATTACGAACTTGAAAATGCCTGCGTGCTGCTGTGAAAACACGATGCCTAACTTGTGTTAGGAACTCCGAGACAGTGTATCCAGTACCTTTCAATGTGGTTTTGCTGTGCCAGACCAACTGGCGGTGCTCAATATCACGGAAGCGAATTAGGACTGGACGTGTTTTGCTCTGAACGGAACCAAGACGGTGGCATGCCTCAAAAATGTTTGTATTGAGGTCGGGCAACTTCATTTGGCTGGTTAATATGTTGATGACCACATCAAACAACTTTTCATTTGGCTTCTCAGGGATACCATGTAGCAAGAGGATCTTACGACGCATGGCAGTCTCATGGCGATCCATACCAAGTGAAATAAGTTCAACTTGTGTTTTTAAGTGGCATAGTGACTCCAGTATAAGGGATTTGAATTCCATAAACTCACGTGAAAGTGCAGCTACATCTGTGTGAACCGGTGATGCCATGGCATTCTGTAGCTTGTCTTCATGTTCCTTGATGCGTGAGTGAAATAGTTTTTCCAGACTTTCCAAACTTTTTTCTAATCTGTTGTCCATAGCTATTGCAGTGAAATTAACTTGGATTATGATGATTTTGATGGAGAGATGATACACAAAGCGAAATAGGTGGGTTTAGCAAGTACTTAATACATATGTACAGTTATTACACTATTGAATTTAATTTTAAATCAATTATTATAGCAGGAGCTGATAATTTCGTATGTGTATATATTGCCTACCCACACACGAAAAATTCTTCTTTAATTTAGCTGCCTTTATTATTCCGGGAAGATTAGAGTGAGATACAAAATCGTGGAATATACTTCTGACATGGCTTCCTTCAATACAGACGCCAGCACATCAAGCTACCCCAATCTGTCAAATTTCCCCAATTGAAAGTGAACCTTATGCTTTTGTGATAAAGTTGAAAATCTATAAAAGAAATTTCCGTACATCATATTAATTCTCAGGGGTTTTTTGAGAGGGCAACAAACGAGCAAGTGGGTCACCTGATCGTAAGTGATCACCGCCGCACATAGACAGTCGCAACACCAGAGGAGCCGCAAGTGCGTTGCCTTTAGGAGTCAGCAAACAAGTGTTGCTGACCCTTTCCCCCACCCCAATAAGCTCCGGCGAGCTTACACGCAGAAACACAACATTAAAATTATTAATGTTATTATTAAGGAATGTCTTCTGTAAGGTGGAGGTACTTCTCCAGTCGGGCTGCTCTTAGAGCGAAGGAACGCTGTACCCTCTCTTAACACGCTCAGCGCCATGTGTATCGTTTTTGATACACACTGTCTAAATACTTGTGTATCTTTTTCGATACACACTGTCTAAATACTTGTGTATCTTTTTCGATACACACTGTCTAAATACTTGTGTATCTTTTCCGATACACACTGTCTATATACTTGTGTATCTTTTTCGATACACACTGTCTAAATACTTGTGTATCTTTTCCGATACACACTGTCTAAATACTTGTGTATCTTTTCCGATACACACTGTCTAAATACTTGTGTATCTATTTCGATACACACTGTCTAAATACTTGTGTATCTTTTTCGATACACACTGTCTAAATACTTGTGTATCTTTTCCGATACACACTGTCTAAATACTTGTGTATCTTTTCCGATACACACTGTCTAAATACTTGTGTATCTATTTCGATACACACTGTCTAAATACTTGTGTATCTTTTTCGATACACACTGTCTAAATACTTGTGTATCTTTTTCGATACACACTGTCTAAATACTTGTGTATCTTTTTCGATACACAAGCTCCATTCTAGTCAAGCGCCGTGTATCGCTAACGCGCACACTTTCCATACATTCTGTTTAGCAAAAAAAAGGGAGGGGGGGATGAAAAAATCATTCCTCTAAGATGTCTTAAATATTTTAGAGACTAAAAACAAAGAAAAATATCAAAAACATTTGGTGGTATTGGCTTATAGGGCTTGGCGCCGAGCGTGTTAAAGGTTCGTTACAAATATCTGCTATTAAATATTTATATCAGCCTATCAGCGAAGACCTAACAATTCATAGGAACACTCCGTCGGCGGCCTGATGTTTCCATTTATAAACCCCTCGCGCCCTCGCGTACTGTGTCCCTCCTACACCGTCTCCCCTCGCTGGCGAACGCTGGTTAGCTTCGCTGGGCCTCTCCCTTTGAGCGTCTCACCCGGCGTGACAGCACGAAGACGAGGGGACGCCAAGAAGCTTAAACTAGTGAACACGGCAATAAGTAATTTTACAATAATATAGATTATACATCAGAATAACACTAAGGCTACAATTTATAAAGATATTGAGTGAATTGTACAAAATATGACGATAAGTGTCAAGTAAGTATGAAAAAATCTACCATCTGCGAGCTATCCCGGCGTGCACTGCCAAAACCGCTAGAGGTACACATCCTACTAATATTATAAATGCGAAAGTTTGTGTGTGTAGATGTATGTTTGTTACTCTTTTACTCCAAAACTACTTTAAGAGAGGTAGGGCATAGCGTTCATTCGCTCAAAGAGCAGCCCGACTGGGGAAGTACCTCCACCTTACAGAAGACATTCCTTACTCCAACATTAATAATTTTAATGTTGTGTTTCCGAGTGTTAGTAAGGTCACCAGAGCTCATTGGGTTGGGGGAAGGGTCAGCAACACTTGTTTGCTGACTCTAAAAGGCCGGCACCGCACTCGCGACTCCTCTGATGTCGCGAGTGTCCATGGGCGGCGGTGATCACTTACCATCAGGTGACCCACTTGCTCGTTTGTCGCCCTCGGATATAAAAAAAAAATGCGGGTGAAACAGCGGGGTATTGCTAGTGTCTTAATAATAATATTAAATAGGCTTATGTGTGGCTGAAGTCAAAGAATATTATCATCCCATTTCATTCCGAGGGAGCTTAGAAGTTGACCCGAGGAAATATCTCATAGAGAACGGACAGCAGCGTCTCTTTGAGTACTATGACCACCAAACTGCGATCGCCAACCCGTCTGCCAAGCGTGGCGATTACGGCATATTCCTCCAAATGATAAACGCAACTCCATAGTGTAAATCTTTTGGGGAGGCCATTGTACAGCAGTGGACGGCAATTATTAATTTAACATTTGCAAAGAGCCAAAAAGTGGTCAACGCCCCGTAGGAAGTTTACATTTTAAAAAACTTTGTTTCCGAAATCGCAGAATCTATGCACTTCAGGGCAAAAATGATTACGATTATTTTTGTAGAGAATAAAATTTCGCATCTTTTATTTCTTGTGATCTTTTTTTGTAAAATTTACCGGTTCAGATTTATGGCCCATTGTAGCTATGTCTTCCACCGCGTTGGGGAGGCCCCCTACAAGGTGGACCGACGATTTTGCAAGGGTCACGGGAAACCGTTGGAAGCGGGCGGCAAAAGACCGATCACTGTGGAGTTTCTTGGGGAAGGCCTTTGTCCAGCTGTGGACGTCTTACAGCTGATATGATGATGATGATGATGTAACTATGTCGAAAATGCACCTACATTTACGAGATTCCAGATTCTTTTGCCGACCAACCAGGAGGAAATTAAATGTATCTAATATATGTCACAGAATATTATAAATGCGAAAGTAACTCTGTCTGTCGGTCTGTCGCGCTTTCACGTCAAAACTACTCAACCGATTTAAATAAAATTTGGTACACCAATACTCTAGAGCCGGAGAAAGAACATAAAAGGTTGAAAGAGGGGATGAAAAGTTTTATGAAAGTATCGTCATTTTTAGAGATAGACGCTTGCAACTTATTTTTTAAGCTGTTGATTCAATATATATAAATTAAGTAAAATTTTACAATTGAATGTCATTCAATCGTAAAATTGAATGTCATTCAATCGTAAAATTGAATGACATTCAATTTTAAACTCAGGGGGTGTAAAATAACAATATGGAATAGGGGATGAAAGTTTGCATGGAAAAATGTACAGTTTGTGTGAATGTTTTATAAGTTTGCGACAAGAGATAAAATAAAAAAAGCTCCTTAAATACATCTCTAATAGATGTATTTAAGGAGGTATTACATAATGTGCGGACGAAGTCGCGGGCACTACTAGTATATTATAAGTTGTAGTGCGATTGTGGTCGAGTGCAAACGCATCAAGCATAAAAAAGAAATCGGTTTTATCTATATTAAAACAGGTTATAATTGTGAAAAAATTATTAAATGAAATAAATATTTTAGTGTATTCGTCACAATCAAAACTGCGAATGTTTAAGCTAAGGTAAGTCGTTCAAAATTTAGTATTCTTATATTTTTAATTATATTAGATTTCTATTGATTTATTTTATTCTTAATCATATTTATTTCATAACATTCGCGGTCTTGAAGTTTAATTTACAACTTAACCAAACTGGATTCAAACATATAAAATTCTCAATTTGTGTTCTCTCTTGCAGAAGAAGCAAGAAGCCCGCGTCAAATCCGAGAGGAGAAAACAAGAGAAAGAGAAACGCATGACCGGCCAGAGCTACTACGGGTTCCGCACATCAAAAGATGGAGAAAAAACAAAATGGATTCAAGACGTGCTAAAATCAAAAAGAACCTTAGGCCCTGCGTGTAAAGCTGAATATTGCTTGAAGAGTACATCAAGATTCTGCAACAAGTTACTCGAAAAAGATCGAATAGCCATTTTTAATCATTTCTGGCAATTAGAGTGGATGGAAAAGAAGAGTTTTGTGAAATCCCTCATAGACATTGTTCCCGTTAAACGTAGAAGGAGCACTCATAAAGGGGGTAACTCGAGAAAAGGGGATTCTAAGTCTTATCATCTCATATTAGACGGTCAAAAAGTCCCTGTATGTAGGATCACTTTTCTAAATACCCTCGGCATTAAAGAGGCTATGGTACGCTGCTGGTTGGTGACCCAACCGAAGCCCAGGTTGCCCAAATTACCCATTAAATCGTTGAACGTGGTTTCTTATATAGAAAGCTTGCCCAAAGTCGATACTAGATGCCCATACTGCATTAACTCGGGCACTAATGTTAAATATATAAATTTGGGTATAAAAAACCAATTGCAGTTGTATAATGTATATGTAAAAGAAATGGTTTCTAAGGGTGTTAATCCAGCGTCCCGGAAGACGTTTGCCAAAGTCTTGGGTAGGAAGAACTTGAGGATTTTCAAGCCCAAAAATGAGAGGGATGTCTGTGATTTGGTGAAACAACACAATAATATAAGCTTTGAAATGGAGAAAGACTTCTATTTTGGCGGAATCGAGCAGTGGTCGGGGAATTTATGAAATGTTTTGACGGTCACCGTAGCCTAGTTGGTAGTGCTCCTGCCTACGAAGCTGGTGGTCCTGGGTTCGAGTCCCGGTAAGTGCAAATATTTGTGTGATGAGCACGAATATTTGTTTCTGAGTCATGGATGTTTTCTATGTATATATGTATTTATCTATCTATATATAAGTATGTATATCGTCGCCTGGTACCCATAGTACAAGCTTTGCTTAGTTTGGGGCTAGGATGATCTGTGTGACATTGTCCCCAGATATTATTATATTATTATCTTCTTAGCTAGATGCACTCACCAGTCCGTAAGGCACTAGACAGACGGACCGCATTTCAACTGCAATTCAACCGCAAATTGCAGTTCAAGTGCAGTTTGAATGCGGTTGACATGACTGCAATGGAACAAACGCGCAGTCCGATTGCAGTTCAATTGCAGTCGGCGTGCAGTTGCAGTTGAAATATGGTCCGTCTGTCTAGAGCCTGAGTGAACGTGATCACGAAAGTGGTTTAATTGCGGAGTGTCTCCGTGTAACTCGGTCGCAGTTGAAGTTATAGATAATAAAGTCCCTAGCTAGATACTCTCACCAGTCCGTAAGTGAACGGTGAGGTTAAGCAACTAGGCTCGCGGTCAGCCCGTGGATGGGTGACCACGAAAGTGGTTTAATTTGGAGTGTCTCCGTGTAACTCGGTCGCAGTTGAAGTTATGAGATAATAATGTCCTCCTAGCTAGATACTCTCATCGGGCCGTAAACGTCGAGGTTAAACAACTAGGCTCGCGGTCAGCCCAAGGATGGGTGACCACCGAACTGGTTTAATTTAAAGACGGTCCCAGTGTCGATTCCGTCCAGTCTCAATAGAGACTAGCCATCTGCGCGGGACATATTATAGTGCACAAGTGTGTGCGCAAACACAGGAACACTTTCTATTCTATCACTCTCATGATCCGATGGGACGCCTAGCGACACGACCGGAAAGAGGTCAGGTTCAGGACAGACTGTTTTACGAGCTCTCGACTCTCTGTTGAGCGAGTAGTAGAGATTTCATGTGTTGAGTTGGAGCGATTTATTGTTGTGAGTCTTTACAAACCTCCTTGTGCACCATTTGATACCTTTTCAGACATTATGGAGGATGCCTTAAATAAGTTAACTAATACCCATAAAACTGTTATCATTTGTGGAGATTTTAATGTAAATATTTTGGAGAAAAACTCAACAAGTTGTAATTTTTTAAATTTGTTTATGTCCTATAATTTACATCACAACTTTACAGAACCAACTAGAGTTACTGCCACAAGTGCTACATGCATTGACAATATATTTAGCTCGGCAAAACCTTTAAATAAATTAATAATGAATAAGATTCAGTCAGATCATTCTGGTCAGTTGGTCACTTTTTCAAATTCTCCAAAGGTTCAAAGTACACAAATAAGTTACATACCATATAGTGAAAGCCGTTTAGGAATATTTAAATATAAT
The DNA here is from genome assembly GCA_951640165.1 of Pseudoips prasinana. Classification (NCBI taxonomy): domain Eukaryota; kingdom Metazoa; phylum Arthropoda; class Insecta; order Lepidoptera; family Nolidae; genus Pseudoips; species Pseudoips prasinana. The sequence continues at coordinate 11,100,613 of OX621261.1, forward strand.
ATAGCAAGAAAACTGGCACTGTTGCCCTATCATAGTGATCCGGATCACTTGTACAACTCTTTATTCAACTTGATTAATGGTGAGTTCTGCTCAATATTCACACCCAAACAGTTGTCTGTAAGTAACCGTCTGATGTTCTGTGATTGGGCAACTCCAGGAATTTATAAAAGTCGCAATCAATTATATAAATTGTATGAAGAAAGATCCTATAATCAAAATACGACTTTTCTAGAACATGTAAAACAATATGCCAAAACCTTTCGAAGAGCCTGTTCCATTGCTAAATCGATGTACTTAAAAAATATTATAAAAAATTCGACAAATATTATTAAAACCACCTGGAAAATTATTAATACTGAGACGGGTAGGAAAAAAATACGTAGTCGTGATTTTAATTTAAGAATAAATAATGTTGACATTAAAAGCGATTTAGAAGTGGCGACTGAGTTTGAAAAATATTTTTCTAATGTTCCAATCGATGTTACCAAATCTCTTGCGTCTTCTGTATCTGCTGAGCTAATACTCCAGCAAAGCGTAGAGAAGTGTGACACAGATTTTGAATTCTCGGTGGTTAACCCTAAAGATATTTTGAATGCTTTCAAAAGTATTAATATGAAAACCACTAGGGATCTGTGGGGTTTATCTGTTAAGACTATTTCATCAATTATAACTATAATCGCCCCACATCTAGCTGCTGTGTTCAATTGCTGTGTCGCATCTGGCGTATTTCCTGACTTGATGAAGTATAGTAAAATTATTCCATTGTTTAAAGCTGGTGATACTTCAGATCCTTCAAATTTCCGACCTATTTCCGTATTGCCCACTCTAAGTAAAATATTTGAAAAGCTAATGCTTAGCCAGTTGCTCAGTCACTTTAATATACATAATTTACTTCATCGGAAACAGTTTGGATTCACGAAGGGTTGTTCAACTATAGATGCAGGAGTCAATCTGTTAAAAAGTATATTCGCGGCTTGGGAGGACTCGCAGGATGCATTAGGTATCTTTTGCGATTTGTCCAAAGCATTTGATTGTGTTCATCATGACACTCTTGTCAGGAAACTACACCACTACGGTATCAGGAACAAGGCTCTCGAACTTTTGACTTCTTACTTGGGCAATAGAATTCAGAAGGTCGATATAAATGGTAAAAAATCTGCGGGATCCCCAGTGGTAATGGGCGTTCCACAGGGATCGATTCTCGGCCCATTCTTATTTTTAATCTATATAAATGACTTACCCTACTATGTAAGGGATAAACATGAGATTGTTTTGTTTGCGGATGATACTTCATTGACGTTTAAAATAAATCGACAATTACGCAATTTTGACGAAGTAAATGACGCAATCTCTAAAGTTGTTCATTGGTTTAATGCTAATAATCTTTTGCTAAATGACAAGAAAACTAAAGTCATAAAATTCTCTACACCTAATGTGAAACAGGTGGCTACCAATGTACAGCTTAACGGAGCTGGATTGACCCCTGTTGAGTCAACTGTGTTTTTGGGTATCACAATTGATTCAAAACTACAATGGGGCCCACAAATAGAAAAACTATCAGGCAAATTAAGTTCTGCTGCATATGCTGTTAAAACTATAAGACGGCTTACTGATGTGGATACAGCTAGAATGGTTTATTTCAGTTATTTTCATAGTATAATGTCCTATGGAATTCTTCTCTGGGGTAGCGCTGCGGACATTAACACCATATTTGTATTGCAAAAAAGAGCTGTAAGAGCAATATATAAACTTGGTCCGCGAGAATCTTTGAGAGAGAAGTTTAAAGAGATTAACATTCTGACTGTAGCATGTCAGTATATATATGAGAATCTAATTTATATGCATAAATATAAAGACTCCTTCTGTAAAAGGAGTGATACTAATAATATAAATACTCGATATAAGCATAACTTTGTGTTACATACCACCCGTCTCCACAAAGTAAGTAACTCTTTTATGGGGCAATGTATAAGATTCTATAACAAACTTCCCAGTGATATCCGAGAAATGTCTATGAATAAGTTTAAAAGAATTATAAAAGCCAAATTGTGTAGCAGGGCTTATTACAAAACTTCTGATTATTTAAGTGACAAAACAGCTTGGGATTGAGTCGCTCTAAATTAACACATTTAAATACAATGTAAATTTATTTAAGAAATATATATTTTTAAAAAAGGATTCCTACTGAGTTTTCTGGCAGTGTTTCTCAGTAGCTGCCACGTCATGCACTGCACGGTAGGGTAAAAAAAAATTGACGATTCCACACAAATGTAATATTTTAACGGAATAAACGACTTTTGAATTTTGAATTTTTTTTTGAATTTAATTCTTTTAAACTTATTCGTAGACAATTCTATAATATCATTGAGAAGTTTGTTATAGAATCATACGATATATACATACATACTTTAAGTAAGTAGTAACATTTCTCCTGGTATATGCTCCTGGTCAGCAACGGAGATAGACACTTTAGTGGTAACCCATCTATGGACTGACCGCGAACTTAGTTGCTTAACCTCTCCGATCACTGTAGTGCTTTATGCCAATAATACTTTGCTAGGTCTACCTTTGTGTAGGCAGAATCTCGAATTATAGTAATAATGCGACTGATATTATATTATTGTTTAGTTTTTAATTGAATATAACATTAAATATATATTTATACAAGTTATTATAATATTAAATAAAATAAAATATAAAAAAATTCAAAGGTTTTTATTCACTTAGACTTTAAAACCGTCTACAAGGTGGTAACGACGATCTTGCAAGCACACACACACACACACACACTTCGCCATTATAATATTAGTGTAATTGTCTAAATGGTTCTGTCTATTGTTTTATTTGCCGGTCACCGTAGCCTAGTTGGTAGTGCTCCTGCCTACGAAGTAAGTGCAAATATTTGTGTGACGAGCACAAATAACAGATATTTGATAAGCTAAATACATTAATAATACAAATAAAAATAATTTAATATAGTGAAGAAGATAGAAATATGTACATACCTAAGTATGGCGGAAAAAAATGTTATTAAATCACAAAATAATATCTTAACACGTTCACTGCTGGCATTCTTGGCTGCCCACAAACACAACAATATCTCCATGCCTCAAACGCGTATACGACTTGGGTTTCCTATCGTACAGCTATATGGGATTTTAATACTTAAAAAAAAAGAATTTTTATCTATTATATTTATCTTATGACATTATTCATACACGGTCATCTGATCCCAAATTAAGTAGAGCTCGTACAATGAAAACCCGATAGCTGATATACTACATATACTACTTTTCTTTTGTAAATACATACTTATTTAGATAGTACCACCCAGCCTCGGGACAAACAGACATGTTGATGCACAGAAATATCAGTCCTGGGTGGGAATCGAACCCACGACCTCCGGCGTGAAAAGCAAGCATTTGCTAACCACGCTAACAGGCCCGTCATAACGTTACATAGTCTCATCGCAGACCAGTCGTAACGGTGTATTTATAACGGTCGATTTGGACTTAGTTCTCAATGTTCAACTGGCTGAAGAAAAAGAGAAACTTGGAGCCTAAAGGTTAGCGCAGACAGAGAGGAGCGCAGCGGAGAGGATTTTAGGAGCTCTAAAGTTGATTTTCTAGTGCCTTAAGAGGCCTATTACGGTCCACTAGCGCCGCCAATCGAAAAAATGTCATAACTCGTAAATAGAATCAAAAATACAAAATATGTTCTATTATTACTGTGGAAAAGGCAATAACGTAATTGCATAACACCTTATCAACACTTGAAATATAGCTGTTTAGCTAAATCGTGCATTCAAAACATAAACGGCCGTTTTTGTTTCTATTTACGAGTTATGACATTTTTTCGATTGGCGGCGCTAGTGGACTGTAATAGGCCTCTTAAGGCACTAGAAAATCAACTTTAGAGCTATAGGAATAAAGTGCATATATGCTTGAACCTGACAAAATGCTCGCGCAGTCTCGCGCATTATAATGTTCAAGCATACATGCACTTTATTTAAATAATTTTATAGTTGATTTTCTAGTGCCTTAATAAAATCCTCTCCGCTGCGCTCCTCTCTGTCTGCGCTGGCCCTAAAGGCAAATAAGGAGATTTTGTGTGCTTACGGCTGACGAGACCGCCCGAAGTCGCCCGAAGCCGCCGTAAGGTGCCCGAGCTGTGCCGAGCGGCACCGATGCCGACCGATAGTGGACGCCGGACACCGTATTTTTCTACAAATATGAGTGACTGGAAGTTTGGAGTGAAAGGTTGTTATTATTATCTCTCCCCAGGAGCTCGAAGTCCACATCTTGCCCCCCCGCAACCGGATCTCGGCTAAGGAGCTGTCCCAGCTGATGAAGTGTGCGCACACGACGCTGCTAGTGGATGTGCGAGCGGGCGCCGAGTTCCGCATGTGCCACATCGCGGGCGCGCACAACTGGCCCATATCCAACCTCTATGCTAACAACCTGGACCAGCTCCTGAAGCGGGTCGAGACCTACAGCGGAGAAGGTATGTTTTAGGTTTTTTTTTTATTAAGACAGGTTGGCAAACGAGCAAGTGGGTCACTTGATGGTAAGTGATCACCGCCGCCCATGGACACAGATCAGATTGAAATTTTAACAGATGATGTATTTCTTCATACACTTTTGATTCTGTTTTCTAGTATTTGTTACACATACACACAAACATGTTGCCAGCAGAGCAATATACCACAGTTTGTTTATTACAAGTCATCGCCCAACTTCCAAAATCTTATTCGACGCGACGCATCATCCTGCACCACGATAACGCAAGCTCACACAGCGCTCGTCAAACGATTGAGTATTTGAAGTAGGAATAATAATTTTAAAACCTAAAAAACACGCTTTTAGCACGCACTGACGAAATTGCATTTAAAATAGCCTGTCCGCCATCTTGGACGTCCGCCATATTGGATTTAAGGCAGGTGACTATTTTTTCGTATTCCTGACAGCAAACCCTTTCATTTGATACTCATATCATGCGGGTGGATTTCAAACAGCCAGTCCGCCATCTTGGGGAGGCCGCCATATTGGATTTGTAATGACGTTTCTTAGCTAGTCATGTATTGTCATCAAAACTCAGAGCGTGTGCAAAATTTCATCCTTATCGGAGACCGGGAGGTGTGTCAAATTAAGATTCTAAGATTTTCTTACATACATAGTTACAAGTGAAGCTAATAAGAGCGTGTTAAAAAGTAGAAATTCTTGACCATCCTCCATACAGTCCTGACCTAAGCCCCTTTACATATCCTAAAATTAAGTAAAGTGTTCGTGGTCAAAGGTTGCAGTCGACGCTTTCAAGTCAACCATTTTGAACACCCCCATTTTAGAGTGGAATAAATGTTATATTAACTAATTTGGGCGAATGGAAAAGTGTATTAACTTACGTCGTGAATAAATAAATAAAATAAAAATATAACGAAAATATCAACGCATTCCACATTTTTTTGATAACTCATTTATTGTACACTCAACGACAAAAGTATGTGTGTGTGTGTGTGTGTGTGTGTGTGTATGTGTGCATAGTACCAATATGTAACTATTGAGAAAACTTAAGAGAGATTCACTACAACTCTTACCAGAAAAATGGAATAAAACATATTGCTTTGTTATGTTATATGGTTTTGTATGCGTGGCTGTATGTGTATGTGATTGTGTGTGTATGAGTGGGTGTGAGTGTATAGTACCAATATGTAAATGTAATTGGGCGAAATAAAGAGAGTTTTACGTACTCTTACCAGAAAAATTAAAAAAATTTGCTTTGTTATGTTTGTATGTATGTAATTTTGTTTTAGTGTGTGTGTGTGTGTGTGTGTGTGTGTTTGTGTGTGTATGTGTGTGTGTATGTGTATGTGTGTGTGTGTGTGTGCATAGTACCAAAATGTAACTATTGAGCAAAATTAAGAAAGTATTACTACAAGTCTTAATGCTAATAAATATTAAATGCAATCATTATATTGTTACAGTTGTGTTCATATGTCGTCGCGGCAACGACTCCCAGATCGCCTGCAAGATGATTCTGGACATGTTGCCAGACGAACAGAAGCACAAGGTCAAAGATATGATGGGAGGCCTCCACGCCTGGGCTTACGAGGTCGACAGAACATTCCCCGTCTATTAAATACCTGGCGGTTAACTTGGCGCTGAAGCTGAAGTTAACAGCAACAAAACCTTACTCTCCGACGGTATTCGCAAAACACCGTGGGTTTGATTCCCACTCAGGACAAATATTTGTGTGCATGAACATGTCTGTCTGTCCTGACTCTGGGTGTAATTATCTATACAATATGTAACTTAATGAACGCACATCCTGAAAATAGTTTGTTCAGAATCGTTTACTGAATTGATTTATATAATTTTTACTATAGGTAATTTTTTATTCCAAAATATTTAAAACTACGGAAATTATTGTCATATTAACCCTGTAGAGTCAAAACAAATTGAAATGGACCGTAAGTCAAAGTAATGTCTTTAAAAATCACAGTTTTATTTTTATTCAAACATATTCCATCATTCAATACAAAATAATAAACAAAACCTTTATTCCAAGAAACTAATTTAGTAAATAACAATGTATATACATGTTAAATTAAAAATTCAGTGTATGTATTATGATTACAACATAATATTCTAATTGGGGTGTTTGAGGGTGTGCGTTAATTACGTTACATGTTGTATAAGTATGTATTAACAAAAGAAAAGTAGTATATGTAGTATATCAGTTATCTGGTTTCCATAGAACAAGCTCTGCTTAGTTTGGGGTCAGATGGCCGTGTGTGAATAATGTCCCAGGATATTATTATTATTAGTGGCCATGGTTGAATCTGTAGTAAAATAAGCTAAGCGTGGCATTCCGATCATCGCTGTCCGATGGTCGAATGCATATATTATATTTAAATCTAAGGTTGTTTAAATGGGTATATTAAATCATTTATTTTTGTTATTAAATCAGGGCTCTATATTATGAAAATAAATATGAGTATATCATATTATGTTTATTATATATGTGATCGGTAAACCAGTGCAAGTGATCTGACCCCCATTTCGAATTACATCTTTTTACTTCAGCGGTACCCTGAGCTGTGGCCCGAACCCCATAGGGTGCCCTCAGGTATTAGTCGCTTAAATTAAGCTACTGGTTGAGAGCCTTTTGCGCTAGCCAACTGCTCGTTGTTTTCAATTCTTTAATTTTAATATACAACTGCTAAATGTAACAATAATAGCTTAGTAACTTGCTATTTATTATTTATTTAAGGATATTAAAAATATATGTGACGAAACAGACCGCACGGACGGACTAATTCAAAATATTTTGTTGCTTTAATTACTGTTTTCAAACTGTGTCTATGTAATACATTGTGAGCTTGACAAGTACAAGTGTATGTAAATACCCAAGTGCTGATTAAATTTCATTATTACGTATATCTTGCTGTGTGGTTACGGCATAGACTATCATCACCCCATCTCATCCCGTGGGGGGAGTAGAAATCAACCGAGGGAATACCTACCAGAGAACGGGCAGCAACGTTTTTCTGTGAACTATGAACATTAAACTGCGATCTCCAACCCGTCTGCCAAGCGTGTCGATTATGGCATATCCCCCCATGTGTTGCGGGGAATTTTGGCGCCAATGCGGAAAAAGACGCATCGAGGCTATGTTTTATTTTAAAAAAGTGGTGTAAATTCGAGTTTTTATGTGTAAATATGGTGTATTTTTAGACATAACATCTTCGACAACGTACACAAGTGGAGGAAAGTGCCATATTGCCGTGAATTGTGATTTTCTGTGTTGTAACCAAAACTCTATAAAAGCTTCTAGTAAAGTCTCCACTGCTTTACTGGGGTTGGACAAGGACTATGTATGACGTGACTGTGACGGACTTTACTTGACAATGACGGAAATAAATGATATAAAAATATATTTACTGAAGGCTCATAAGGCCAAAGAAGCCAGAGCCGTGAAACGGATTAAAAAAAATGTGTTGGGGAGGCTTTTGTCCAGCAGTGAACGTAATTTCGCTTGGTCTGAGAACTAGTAAGGCTTGCTATCCGAAACCACCTCCGTTGCACCTATGCGTCTAAAAATAGGCTCCTCCCGGGGCGTGAAGCTCCTGTTGCACATTTTATGCGTAAGCGACCTGCAGCTGCTAGGAATAGCCTCTTCTCAGGTCCATTTCCTTAGCACAAGGGCGGCCAGAGTCACTCCAACCAGGGGTGGAACTTACAGAGCCATTAATATGGACCTCGCACCGAACTTTCCTCTGGTGACAATCTCCCTTGCCAGATTATTGAAAAAAAAAAAATTATACTATTTATTTCAAATAAATTACTTAATATAACGTACAATTATGAGGCCTACTGAAGTCTTAAATTTAAAGATTATATTGTAGTCCCAGAGTAGCACGAAGTAGCGCTAAGGAAGGTGTTATGATTATAGTGAGTGGCCCCGACATACATCGCCCTCCATGTACTTATCACTGATGAAGTATTTTTTTAACTTTTTCTGTTTTTACTTTTGTTATTATCTGGTTAGCTAATGGTTTTGGCAAACTATTTAGTACTTGGGCCAAGGTGCACATCGTGACCCTGCTTCCGTTATCATTATTATATTAAGCTATTGCATAGCCTCTATCGCGGGCCTTGAGCGTGGGGACCGAATCCAGAAATTCCGTAACGAAAAAAACCTAACACCCCCCACTCCGACCGCCATCTATCGATAAATACCAGAACTTTTAATGACTTTTTGAAATATCACACTTGTCTCTTTAGTTCAGCAACCCGCCTTTAGGTGGCATTGGTTGTATTGGAAAACTACCGTAATCAGCTGTTTGTGAGAAAGTATATAGGTGTATAGGTATTTATCATCTACGTACTCATATAATTTGTGTACAAAGTGTTTTAAATATGAATAAACAAAGTGCATTTATTAATGAAGAAAGTCACGAAAAAATAGTGAAAGAAAATGAGTTAGTACTCTATATACATTAATTTTATAATTATTATCACAAATGCAGTATTATAAAATAAATAAATAATTATAATTGCATAAGTTGATAAAAAATGCTATGCAATAGCTTCACCGCGGCAGTCTCCGAGTGCCACACGTCTTTTTTTGGTAATTTGAACATTGGTATATATATGACAAATTTCGGAGATATCTTGGTCTAATGTTTAATTCTAATTTACAATAATTTTCAATGTTTTCGGATACAACAGACATTTTTAATTTGTCGAATACATTAATCAGTTTACATTATTGGAACAAGTTATCATAATTATCTTTATATTTATGCTTTATCTTAAGTGGAACAATGGTCTTTAAAAGTCTTAATTGCAAGTTATAGATATTTGTCAGGGTATACAGTCATATTTGGCTTATGCCACCTCACTCTTCTGCGGGTGGGAACATCTATCTCTAGATCCTGCTCAGTGCTCTCCTTCTGCAGTATTAAAGCTTCGCAGAAAGAAACCGCTGCCTTCCAACTTGCATTATCCGCAAGCATAGCCATAATAACAAAATCTGGCGGAGAAAGATGATAAGGTATCTTCTTCACACGGTAACAAATATAATGTGCCCCAGGGGCTCTACCGGCTAAGTCGCCGAACATCGATTTCTTAAATGGCGTTGAAATAAATAAAGGTTAATAATAACTTAATCAATCGTTAAATCGGCTTCAACGTTGACAATCGATTCCGGACCATTTATGACGTCACATGTGGTCATGGAAGCCGATTTAACGATTGATTAAGTCATTTTTTAACCTTTATTTATTCGAACGCCATTTAAGAAATCGATGTTCGACGACCTAGCCGGTAGTGCCGTTGGACTAGAGATATAAAATGACTGAATATGACTAGTCACAATTGTCATAAACCTTAAATGACCGGTCATTTACTGTCAAATTCAGTCAATTTGACTCAAATATTATTGTCTATTCTCAACTACCACCCAATTATTTATTTATTTAGATACCCAATTTATATGCAAGTTTAAATGAAGCAACGTTTTATTTTCTATTATATCATGAGAGGATAAGACGACATCAAAGTCGATGCGCGAGGCGATGCGACGCCGCGACGTTGCCATTTTGTCTTAAATGCACGCATGATTAGAAATGTACAATGATTAACACTATATAATAATACTAGAAGTCATAAAAATCACTTTTTTTTTTCAATTTAGAAGTTGTAGACTTTATCAACGACATTAACTTAAAAAGTTCTAAAATATTACTGAAATCAAATTGACAGTTAATGACCATTTTTGACCAATTTGACCGCAAATGATAGTCAGTCTAATTCAGTCACTTTAGTCATTTTCAACACTTGATTTATTTGTGTGGATGAAGCATGAACATGTCTGTCTGTACAAGACATATGTATCTATACATGTGTATCTGTACAAGAATGTATTTCGAAAAGAAAACCAGTAAATGTAGTATATTAGTTATCTGGTTTAATATTTTATTTATAAGTATAAATATTTATTAATTCCGCCCGAATCGCCAGCACATCAAGCTACCCCAATCTGTCAAGTTTCCCCAATTGAAAGTGAACCTTATGCTTATGTGATAAAGCTGAAATCTATAAAAGAAATTTGACAGATTGGGGTAGCTGGATGTACTGGCGTCTGTACATTCTGTGAGGGCAGATAATTTCACAGCATCTCAGCTATTTATAAATTTTATTATTTATTTTTGTTACTGCCATTTTGAGCTCTGAGTGAAATATTTATTTTTATTATTCCTTTATTAGATTTATATTTGTATTAATAACATTATTTTGTGAAGCGTTGGAATAAAGGGTGCTGATATAATATCAATTTTGTATTATATACAAATAACTTTTAGGCCGGTTGGGCGTAGTTGGTAAATGCTTGCCTTTCACGCCGCAGGTCGTGGGTTCGATTCCCACCCAGGACAAATATTTGTGTGCATTAACATGTCTGTCCTGAGTCTGGGTGTAATTATCTATATAAGTATGTATTTACAAAAAAAAAGTTGTATATGTAATATATCAGTTAACTGGTTTCCATAGTCCAAGCACTGTTTAGTTTGGGATCAGATGGCCGTGTGTGAATAATGTACCAGATAATATTATTAATTTATATGTAAAAATAAAAGCCATAGTATATAAGGTGTTTCATTATTTTATTTCAATCGAATCCTTAGTGCTTCACCGTCAATATCATACTCAAGGCCATCATCATCATCATCATCTTCATCATCATCATCATCATCATCATCATCGTCGTCTTCAACATCATCCCTATGTCTCAACAGAGATTCCATCTGTAAAATAAAATATTCGACAGCTTATTTCCGTACCCAAAGGGTAAAACGGGACCCTATTACTAAGACTTCGCGGTTTGTCTGTCTGTCTGGCTGTCCGTCTGTCACCAGGCTGTATCTCATGAACCGTGATAGTTAGACAGTTGAAATTTTCACAGATGATGTATTTCTGTTGCCGCTATAACAACAAATACAAAAAAAAAAAAAATATTTAAGGGGGCTCCCATACAACAAATGTATCCAGGCACAGAACTAACTGCACGTGTGGCGTAGCGGCTTAGACAACGGCCTTGCTGCTTCGTGTCGCGGGTTTGAGTCCTGCGCAGGACAACTATTTGTGTGACTCGTAAATAGTTGTTCTGAGTCTGGATGTAATTTGTGTCCGTCTATTAGATGTTTGTAAAGTACCCCGCGACACAGGGATTAAATTCCCTAATTGTGTTTAAAAAGCAAATAAAAAAATTGTTCCGTGAGGAGCTCATAGCTAGATACTCTCACCAGTCTGTAAGATCTGTCCATAGATTTGCTTAATTTCAATGCGTCTCCTTGCTTTGTCGGGCCCGTTAAGCTGTCGGTCCCGGTTGTAGCCATTAGACAACAGTCGTTAAGCCATGTCAGGGGCCTACTGGGCGGCTTGAACAACTCTGACGGTTCGTTCCTGATTTCACGTTCCATTCAATAGATGGCGCTATTGTGAGTTCACGCGGAAGTTCAATAGATGGCGCTATTGTGAGTTCACGCGGATTATCATTAGATGGCGTTGTACAGTTTCTCTACCGACTCCTAGATCTCGCTATTAAGATTTCCGCCCATATAATTTTTGATGCAATAAAGTCGTATTTGCTTTAGATACAAATTGTGGTGTTATTTAAACCTACGTCCTCCGGAAGAAGTCTAAGTTCGTACTCTGACACTAGGGTAACCACTGCCCATACGATAAGTAAGTAAATTATTTTAATAAATTATTACCTTCTTATCTGTTTTATTTCTATACTCATTGTCATGTGCAATGGATACATTTTGTTCGGCCCCATTTTGTGTTAGGTTTTTCGTGACTTCGATAGAAAGCTGGACCGATTCTGATGATTCTGAAGTCTTGTCTTGATCTGTAGGTATGGATAGACCTTCTTCGGAGCCTGTAAGAGTACTGAAGTGGAAAAGAGCTGGAAATAATTACGAGATTATTGGAGTTCTCCATTCTAATGAAGTTGATTATTATTATACATAGCGAAATCTTAACATAGACTATCCATCTATACATATAATAATATCGTAGGAAAGTCAAAACTGTTCATTGTATATTTTTTTAAAGGAAACTTGGGGCGTGATCTATAATCGATATCAAAGCCAAAAATATAGTTTTAAGAATTTTTGTCTGTTTGTCTGTATGTACGTCCGGGCAAAACTCAAAAATTACTTCATGGATTTACTTCAAATTTTGCATGAATTAAGGTCGGGTCAACATATAGGCTACATATTATCACGCTATCACTTACGGGGAGGAGCTTTGGATAATTTATAAAATTTAACGCGGGCAAAACCGCGGGGCACAGCTAGTTCAAAATACAATGTTAATACGTAGTGTTAATTCCGCTAATTGGTAGTTTCATTGATTGCACGTGTGGCGCGGCGGCTAAGACAGTCGGCTCGCCGCTTCGTGTCGCGGGTTCGAGTCCCCCGCCTGAAATCTATTTGTGTGACCCATAGATAGTTGTACTGAGTCTGGATGTAATTTGTGTCCGTCTATTATATGTTAGTACTTTACTAACCTACCCCGCGACACAGGGATTAGATTACCTAGTGCGGGCGTTTTCTTTGTCTTGAAAAAAACATTCAAGCCGGCATGCAATATGCACCGCCCTCCCTCATGGTAATTTGTCGAGCACTCGATCCCTTGAGAATGGCATACTTTTAGATTTTTTTTTAGAGTTAAAAAAAATAAAAAAATTCTAAAAGTATTTAATTTTGCGTATTTCACGCTGGAACCGGCGGCCACCAACCATCCTGACATCAGAATAGCTGGTCAAAAAAATATTCATATTTTTCTGAATAAGATAATTGTTTATTTCACCACATAACATAAAATAATTATTATCGAGGCAAAAGAAGTATGCAAAGATCGTGACAAATGTAAATCCGTTGTCTCTGCCTACTCCTCTGGGAAACAGGCGTGAGTCTATGTATGTATGTATAAAATAAAACTATAACAATAATAGGTGCGTACAGGTTAAATGCAATACATTTTTGCATGCTAAATTGTTTGTTTGTTACAATATATTTAGCAATCTTTGTGGAGGATATGACTTAGCAAAATTATTGGGAGATAACTTGTATTAAACAGCCTTGTATGACGATCACCGTAGCCTAGTTGGTAGTGCTCCTGCCTACGATGCTGGTGGTCCTGGGTTCGAATCCCGGTTAGTGCAAATATTTGTGTGATGAGCACGAATATTTGTTTCTGAGTCATGGATGTTTTCTATGTATTTAAGTATTTATCTATCTATATAAGTATGTATATCGTCGCCTGGTACCCATAGTACAAGCTTTGCTTAGTTTGGGGCTGGGATGATCTGTGTGACATTGTGCAAGATATTATTATTATTATTAAAGGCCCAACTTTGTTTATATAGTTCCATCATTACAATAATTTATAGGGTGAAAGTTAACATAAAAAGAGAAAAAGTAATAATATGAACAAAATACAAAAAAACCTAAGTTTTTTTTGTATTTTGTTCATATTTCTATTAGATAATAGTTGTTAATAGAAAGCTCTTATATTAGTGTCTCTGTGCGCGTGTGTGTGTGTGTGTGGGTGTGTGTGAAGTATTGAGAGTATATGAGAAGTATTATATGAAGCAATTATTGAAGAAATAAAGCAAATATAAGCAACTAGCTGTGCCCCGCGGTGTTACCCGCGTTAAATTTTATAAATTTTTGCCATAAACCTCACGGAACGAATTTCCAACGAATCCAAAACCGTGGAAATCAGTTCGTGCGTTCTGGAGTTATAGCGTCAGGAAGGAAAACCCGACTTATTTTTATATAGTAGGTAGATTGCATAGCAATTCTTCAATATACTTTCAGAGCCGCACCCATACGCGACCAGCCATTCTGACATTCTCTAAAAATTTGGTCTTCAAAAAAAGATACAGTCGAATTAATATTGATTGACTGGCCGTTGTTTTAGTGGTTAGCGACTCTGACTTCTAAGGCCTCTGCCTTAGAAGTGGGTTCGATCCCCACCCAGGGCAGATTATAGAGATTTTATGTTATGTGCCTGGATGTAATTTATCTTTTATCCATATATATATATAGATAAAAGATAAATATACCTATATATAAATATAAATCAATTGCTGTTCGTTAGTCTCGCTAAAACTCGAGAACGGCTGAACAGATTTATCTTCTAGGGGGTCTACGGAAGGTTTAACAGGTTAGAAAAAATCAAATAATTGCCGGGAAAACAATAAAAACAGCCTTTTTCCCATATAAACGTTTCTAAATTTAAACCTATAAGGTTTAAATAGCCAGTATTTCAGGAAAACTCTGTTTTGTAAGTAAGCATCATGATGTATCTATCTATACCTACATATAATAAAATCGTATGAAAGTCAAAACTGTACATTGAATATTTTTTTAAAGGATACTTGGGGCGTGATGTACGGTCGATATCGTAGCCACAAATACAGTTTTTAGAATTTTTGTCTGTGTGTCTGTTTGTCTGTATGTATGTCCGGGCTAAACTCGAAAAGTACTAATAATAAAAAAATATGTAGCCTATATGTTGACCCGTCTTCTTAGTAACATTCATGCAAAATTTGAAGCAAATCTTCAAATTTTGCATGAATGTTACTAAGAAGTCGGGTCAACATATAAGCTACATATTATCAGGCTATTACTTGCGGGGGAGGAGCTATGATAATTTATAAAATTTAACGCGGGTAAAACCTCGGGGCATAGCTAGTTAAGAGTAAATAAATACCTTGGCACAACTAACACACTGCCATCTGATCCCAAATTAGGCAGACCGCAGAACCCATGGCAACCAGACATCATATATATATCTAACATATAATAAAATTGTAGGAAAGTCGAAACTGTACATTGAATATTTTTTAAAAAGGATACCTGGGGCGTGATCTACTTTAGAGTTCGAAGCCCAAAATATCGTTTTTAGAATTTTTGTCTGTTTATCTGTTTGTCTGTATGTATGTCCGGGCTAAACTCAAAAGGTACTGCATGGATTTACTTCAAATTTTGCATGAATGTTACGAAGAGGTCGGGTCAACATATAGGCTACATAATATCACGCTATCACCTACGGGGAAGGAGCTATAATAATTTATTAAGTTTAACGCGGGTAAAACCGCGGGGCACAGCTAGTCTATACATATAATAAAATCGTAGGAAAGTCAAAACTGTATATTGAATATTTTTTTAAAGGATACTTGGGGCGTGATCTACAATCGATATCGAAGCCAAAAATATAGTTTTTAGAATTTTTGTCTGTTTGTCTGT
Source organism: Pseudoips prasinana (assembly GCA_951640165.1). Classification (NCBI taxonomy): domain Eukaryota; kingdom Metazoa; phylum Arthropoda; class Insecta; order Lepidoptera; family Nolidae; genus Pseudoips; species Pseudoips prasinana. The sequence continues at coordinate 11,116,436 of OX621261.1, forward strand.
ATGTATGTCCGGGCTAAACTCAAAAGGTACTACATGGATTTACTTCAAATTTTGCATGAATATTACAAAGAGGTCGGGTCAACATATAGGCTATGTATTATCACGCTATCACCTACGGGGGAGGAGCTGTGATAATTTATAAAGTTTAACGCGGGTAAAACCGCTGGGGCACAGCTGGTTATCTATATAAGTATGTATTTACAAAGGTAAATTACATACAATATATCAGTTATCTAGTTTACATAGTACAATCTCTGCTTAGTTTATGATCAGATGGCCGTGTGTGAATAATGTCCCATTATTAATATTAAAATCCTTACTTACCACATATGGATATAATAAAAAAGAAATTCCCTTTCATTGTAAAAGATGTTAACTGAGTGTACATGTCGTTCGAAAAGAATCAAGTTGAATGATTGAAAGATAACAGCAATTATTTTTTAATTGAAAACGAATTGTCTTTAATCTACACTAATATTATAAAGAGGAAAGATTTGATTTGTTTTTTAGGGTTCCGTAGCCAAATGGAAAAATACGGAACCCTTATAGATTCGTCATGTCTGTCTGTCTGTCCGTCCGTATGTCACAGCCACTTTTTTCAGAAACTATAAGAGCTGTACTGTTGAAACTTGGTAAGTAGATTTATTCTGTGAACCGCATTAAGATTTTCACACAAAAATAGAAAAAGAACAATAATTTTGGGGTTCCCATTCATAAAACTGAAATGCAATTTTTTTTTCATCGTACCCATACATGTGGGGTCTCTATGGATAGGTCTTCAAAAATGATATTGAGGTTTCTAATATATATTTTTTCTAAACTGAATAGTTTGCGCGAGAGACACTTCCAAAGTGGTAAAATGTGTGTCCCCCCCCCACTGTAACTTCTAAAATAAGAATATGATAAAACTAAAAAAAATATATGATATCCATTATCATGCCAACTAACAATGAAAATTGGTTTGAACGAGATCTAGTAAGTAGTTTTTTTTAATACGTCATAAATCGTAAACCCAATTTAACTTTTATTTAATCAACTGAAATACTTGCTGCTACGGAATCCTTCATGGGCGAGATCGACTCGCACTTGGCCGGTTTTTTTGTAAAGACAACACCCGCACTAGGGAATCTAATCCCTGTGTCGCGGGGAACTTTACAAATATATAATAGACGGACACAAATTACATCCAGCCTCTAAAGAACTATTTATGGACCACATTAATACTTGTCCGGCGTGCGACTCGAACCCGCGACACGAAGCGGCGAGGCGACTGTCTAAGCCGCTGCGCCACACGTGCAGTCAAATCTTGACCGATTGATTGTCAATTAGACCATATGGTACAAAACTGAAACAAACCAATTTCACAAGATAAATGAAATGAAATGAAATTTATTCAGCACGTGGGTATTAACATACACTTGTACTTGTCAAGCTCACAATGCAGTATATAAATATAGTTGATAGTATAAAAGTTACAAAAAAAGAAATTATTAGTCCGTCCGTGCGGTTTGTTTTATCGTATATATTTTCTGAAGTCCTTAAATAAATAACAAGTTACTAATCTTTTATTTTGAAATTTAGTTCTACTATATTAAATTAAAGAATGGAAGACTAAAGCAAAAAGACGAAATTCTAGATGAGGGTGTGATCACGATCACCACGATGAACGGGATCACCGATCACGCGTTAATGGGCCAAAGCGATCCTCGCCGCTGAGGAACCTACCCTAGCTAGTCTGCGGCTTTCTCTATCTACCTAGGTGGACGACCCGGAGAAGAAAGCCACAAAGAAACTCCGGGCTTGCTTTTTTCGTCTTCTTTTGCTTTATGTTTTCGATTTTTTTTATATCTTGTATTTTACTTACATTGTGATTGGTTGATAAGTAGGCTAATGCACGCACAGAACGGTTGTCATCCAGTGAATCATAATAAAATAAATAAGGAATACCATTCCAGAGACATTTTTGTTTTAAATTATTTCATAATTGTTACTTTTATAGTGGAGAAACACAGATGTTCTCCATTCTCATAATATGATGGAATAGCAAAGTCAACAAGAGAATTAAAGTCACCATAATAACTTGACAGGCCTGTTGGCGCGGTTGGCAAATGCTTGCTTTTCACGCCGGAGGTCATGGGTTCGATTCCCACCCCGATATTTGTGTGCATGAACATGTCTGTTTGTCCTGAGTCTGGGTGTAATTTATCTATATAAGTATTTATTTACAAAAGAAATATAGTATATGTAGTATGTCAGTTATCTGGTTTCCACAGTACTCTGCTTACTTTGGGATCAGATGGCCGTGTGTAAATAATGTCTCAGAATATTATTATTAATAGCTCTCCGAGGCGAGGGAACACTTAAATTCAGCCTCCCAGAAAAATGTCTATAATACTTTTTGGTGGATCGAAAATTCAACCTAATTATTTGCGGATGATTGCTAAACTAAGCCGTTTTTAGGTTTCCGTACCGAAAGGGTAAAACGGGACCCTATTACTAAGACTTCGCTATCTGTCTGTCTGTCCGTCTGTCACCAGGCTGTGTCTCATGAACTGTGATAGTTAGACAGTTGAAATTTTCACAGATGATGTATTTCTGTTGCCGCTATAACAACAAATACAAAAAAATAAATATTTAAGGGGGCTCCCATACAATTACCGTGAATTTTGATGTGAAACATCTATAGCCGCACGTAAAACAGATTTCTGGCGTGGCGACGCGTCACCACGCTATACGATAGTAGTGTGTACGGTGTGGCGCCGCGTCACCATGCGCAATTGACTTTTTATTTTATCATTATGACATATTTAGTTCCTATCACAATATGTTCTTTCCTGCATATTACTTTTACAAAATAATGTCGATGTTTCACATCTGCGAGGCGTCCCGTGACGGCTCCCATTTTTTTTGCTCGTTTTTATAGATAATGCTACGGAACCCTTCGTGCGCGAGTCCGACTCGTACGTGGTGGGTTTTTTTTTGTTTTATAGTATGGGCAGTGTTTAGAGGCGGAGTGTAGGAGTGGTTGAAGCCGCGCAATAGGTATTATTTTTATCGACTTTGTTCTCAGTAGATAAATTATGTCCTGTGTCGTGGGGTACTTACAAACATATAATTAACGAGCACAACACATCCAGACTCAGGACAACTACTTATGGGTCAGACTAATAACAGTATGATAATAATATCCTGGGACATTATTCATTTATTTATTTATTGTCAAAACCGATCAGTCGGTTTGACTGCGGGAGAAAAGTCTCAATAAACAAGAAAACAACAAAAATATATATACTAAAAATAACTAATAACTATTATTAATCACAGTTGATATTATGGCACTATTTTATGTATTAAAAATATCTCTATTATCTATCTAATCTAATTTAGTATGTAAGTATTTATATAATTTGTTTTTAAATATATATTTTTTTGGTTCATTTACACACGGCCATCTGATCCTAAACTAAGCTTAAGAGCTTGTAGGTACTATGGAAACCAGATAACTGATATTTATACATATAATAAAACCGTAGGAAAGTCAAAACTGTACATTAAATATTTTTTTAAAGCATACTTGGGGCATGATCTACAATCGATATCGAAGCCAAAAATATGGATTTTAGAATTTTTGTCTGTTTTTTTGTGTGTCTGTATGTATGTCCGGGCAAAACTCAAAAAGTACGGCATGGATTTACTTCAAATTTTGCATGAATATTACTAAGAGGTCGGGTGAACATATAGGCTACATATTATCACGATATCACCTGAAGGTGAGGAGCTGTGATAATTTATAAAATTTAACGCGGGTTAAACCGCGGGGCACAGCTAGTACAATATATACTACTTTTCTTTTCTAAATACATACTTATATAGATAATTGACGTATTGAAAATAAATAAAAAAGATTTTTATTCACGTAGACTTTAAAAAAGCGTTTGTAAATAGTCAGAACATGTTTGTAGTAATATAGTTGTATACATTATTATTTCTAGTAACAGATATTTAGGTACATATTGTATTGATTGTATGAAAACATTTATAAATTTTTTTTTATACTAAGATTATCATAATCATAATAATCTTTATTCACAGAATACAGGTTAAAAGTACAAGTTGTTACAGTTTGGGTATAGTGCTCTATATTCTACCTTAAATTAAGGCATGCGAACAGTATTTTCTATTTTACGTCATCTTAAATAGTATTATATATTATAGTATAGTAGTGAAAATAATTAGTATTTAAGAATCAGTAGATATATACATTATAACCACGCATTGCATTGCATTAAAATAACAATTATTATCTTCAAACTTTACCCAACGCGTGATTCGAATCAAAGACTCCCAGTCCAGCTAACAACCTGTAAACTATTATACTTACTATTGTTTTGATCATCATTTATTCTAATTGCTGTTCCGCGAACCGGAGTTTACTGGTCAAACAATTTAAATAAAAATCATCATTCAATTTTCAAAGTTATGACTATGAAAATAAAGATTATTATGGATAAATGCAGATGTAAGACTAATTCGGGACACCTTCCAAGCCCTTTTCTTTGCAAAGTGACCTGTGATTGGCTAATATTCATCATGCGCGCGCATTTATGGGATGGAATCCTCGTAATTCCACATCTAGTTGAAATACATTGCTGTTTATGAATTCTTCCAAAGTCTATGCTATGGTAGTCAAGAACCAATGGACCTTTAGTGATCGAAGAATATTGTTATATCCCTTTATATGTGCTAACACCTCTGTAGCAAAAGATTTGTTTCAGTTCAATTTTGTTATCCATTGCATTTGGTTCCACAATAATAAAATGCAATAAAAATAAATATAATTTCGACGTGATTTATTTTAATTTATAAAAATGTGCCTTCATTTTAAAAAAGTGCCTTGATTTAAAAATATGCGCAAATTAAAGTGCCTCAAGAATAATTCAATTAACTGTCATCCATTTTGAATAACGAAACAATAGACTGACGTCATTCGGTATTAAAAACTTTTTGGTGCTTTTTTTTTAATTCGAAATGGCGAAGGTCGGAAAAGTCTTGGCCACTATTAAGGCCGTGATCACACGATTGGTTTTCGCCTGCCATGGGATCATAGCTATATGGCAAGTCGTCAAGTTTAAGGGGGATTTGGAATATTGGTACCTTGCCTCGCCAGTATTGCTGTTAATTTTAGAGGGAATTTTCACGTTGACTATCAAAGAAAATCAAGAATGGAAGTGGTAAGTATAACTTTGATCTTACAATAGGCGCTAATAGCCAGATGATTTCACCTGTCCGTAAGTGATTGGGGAGGTTAAGCAACTAGGCTCGCGGTCGAGACACAGATGGGTGATCGCCAAAGTTGTTTAATTTGTGAGCGTCTCCGTGCTTCAGATGGCACTTTAAGCCGTCGGTCCCGATTGTAGACATTAGGCAACAGTCGTTAAGCCATGTCAGAGGCCTACTCGGCGGCTTGAATAACTCTGTCACTACGATAACCACTGCCCATACTATAAGTAAGTACCTAAGTATCTTATTTTATTTATTATAATAAATACATCTTCAACTTAACACTAACCACATGCTCACCACATACTTTGGAAGTGTGATCTCTGCCAAAATCAGCGTGATATTATGTTAAACAGCTTGCAACCAATATCTGGAGTAGTTTATTATACGGATCTTGCAACAAGGAACAACTTCCATGCGTTTAAGCGTTGTAAGCGTTTTTATTTTTCCATAGATACCTACTATTGGAATCTAATATATCCGCCCACTTAGGACCCTTAAATTGATCCTCCGTGCTTTTGCAGCTGGCTTCTCGAGTTGCAATTCTCTAGTTATATGAGGCTATATTCTCTTTACATCATTCTGTCTCCCGCTTTGCTCTGGAGGGAAGTGGAACTATTCATTTTCCAACTCCTCCTTTTTTTCTTTCTGATTAAATTCGTTGCGGGATCCAAGACAGTTGTCGCGATTCCCCGGGACATGGCTAAGCCTCACCGCTCATTGTCATTTCATTATGTGCCACTGTTGATCCTGGCTTACAGGAGCTGCAGTGGTGGGTAAGAGGGAGGGACTAGTCCCGAAATGAACACTCAGCATTTAAAGAAGATTAATTATTTATATTAAGACCAAGTGTTAAATCTCTACCGATGTGTACAACATTCGTAAAAATAGTCATTAAATAGTCACTAAACACAAATAAAGAAAATGGTGTAAATGGTGGTATATCTAAAAACTCAAATCGAATCATAATTTTTTTTTCTCTTTACAATTTTTTTTTTAGTTACTACCTATGTGGTATTAAGTACGCTTGATATATATACTATGAGACATAACATTGTGAGAGACCAGAGCCTGATGTAGGTTTTCAAACAAACCTGTATTACAGGTCTTTTTTTATGTCGTAGGGCGACAAACGAGCAAGTGGGTCATCTGATAGTAAGTGATCACCACCGCCCATGGACACTCGCAACACCGGAGGAGTCGCGGGTTCGTTGTCGGCCTTTAAATAAGTCAGCAAACAAGTGTTGCTGACCCTTACCCCCATCCCGAGCAGCTCTGGCGACCTTACTCTCACGCAGAAACACAACATTAAGTTATTAATGTTATTATTAAGGAATGTCTTCTGTAAGGTGGAGGTACTTCCCCAGTCGGGCTGCTCTTTGAGCGAATGCTGTGCCCTGCCTCTCTTAAAAGGTATCCGGGAGCCTCCCGGAGCTTGAAGACAAAGTTATATCGAGCGGTATCTTACATAAGAGCGGGTAAAGAGACATTTAAATTTAGGTTAAACAAAACAAAAAATAAAAATAAAATTAAAATCTATAGGTACAGTACATATAATAAAATCGTAGAAAAGTGAAAACTTTACATTGAATATTTTCAAAAAGGATACTTGGGGCGTGATCTACAATAGATATCGAAGCCAAAAATATGGTGTTTAGAATTTTTGTCTGTGTGTCTGTTTGTCTGTATGTATGTCCGGGCTAAACTCTAAAAGTACTACATGGATGTACTTCAAATTTTGCATGAATATTACTAAGAGGTCGGTTCAACATATAGCCTACATTTTATTATGCTATCACCTACGGAGGAGGAGCTATGATGATTTATAAAATTTTACGCGGGTAAAACTGCGGGGCACAGCTAGTGTGATATATTGTGTACTAGCTGTGCCCGGCGACTTCATCCCCACATTTGTTAAATTAATGCCCCCCGTAAATGTTACACCAGAATATCTCTAACAACATGTGTCTTGTCGCAAACTTATAAAACATTCACATAAACCTTAAAAATTTCCATACAAACTTTCATCCCCAATTCCCTATTTTTATTTTACACCTTTGAGGATAAAACTTTTACAAACTTTGAATGTAGACTAAAACATAATTTTCAAGCTCCTAGCTCTAATAATGGTGATACTTCCATACACATTTTCATCCCCTCTTTCCATATTGTTATTTTACACCCTTGAGGGTAAACTTTTAGAAACATTAAATGTCAGATTAATTTATATAGAATCAACAGTCTAAAAATAAGTCATAGTCATAGTCATTTATTCATAAACAAAATCATTTGTATCTGAATTTACACACATAAATAAATCACACAATTACAATTTTACAATAAAAATAATTAAAAAATAATGTCAACATTTATCAATAAATTACACTCGATTAAACCTTAGATATTTAAAATAATTGCAATAAAAATTAATTACAGTAAAATTTGCAAGAGTTGTCAAAATAGTTAAGAATAATAATTATAAAATTTGTGGCCAAATCAATAAATAATAATTAATAAAATTCAATAAAAATTAACATATTTCTACATCCTTTTAATTATAAAGAATAAGAATAAAGAAAGAAAGAACGTAGGTCATTATTAAACAAATTAGAAAATTATGAAATTAAATTAGAGGATAGCAAATTAATTTATGAAAAAGATACTCAGTATTTGCTTTCTGAGATAAAAACTCTTGAGAAGTCCCTAGCAATCTCATATCACAGTTTCCAGTCATACAAAAATGAAATGCAATTGCTGGCTGGAAAGTGTAATCCTGAAAGCAATAGGACATTGGAACCGGTTAACACTAGTAGTGCAGTAGTGGAGTCATACACACAGCTGGGATCAGAGTCACCAGTATCTCCACAAAATGACAATACTAAACATAGCTCCATACTGTATTCCGATGAAATGGGTAAGGGCCTTGGTACCTTGCTTTGTAATAAGCTGAGTTGTTCCTTTGTCAACTATTGTATGCCAGCATTACATTATAAAGATATAATAGATAAATTAATTCAGAATAAACACAGTGCCAAATCATGTATAACTCTAATGGTAGGAAATTGTAAGAACTTAAAGAAAAAAGACATTACAGATAGTTTCACTAAGATGTTAGAATTAGACTGTAATAAGATAATATTGTGTGCCTTCCCCTATGTGTCCAATGTGCCTGATAGTACAAATAATTATATCCACAAGCTAAATATGCACCTACAGTTTTTGGTTAGCCATTATAGTAATAAATTTATATTTTTGGACACAAATAGTTTTATAGATTCTTGTAGGGTAACCATGAGTACAGTTACTGTCTCAAGAAAATTTTTAAACATACTTGCAACTTTAGTAGCGGCACATATTAACTCAGTCATAAGTAGTATGACGAAGTCACTTTTTATACCATCTTTTAGTAATGTTATTAAAATCAATTTAGTTAGTAGTTTAAACATGTAAGCATGACAATAGAGAAGTGTGATAACTTTCTAATTCTATCACATCAAAATATAAACCGCTTCTCTAGCAAAATTCTAGACATAGAACTTTTTAATGAAAAATATGAAATAGATATCCTTTGTTCAATTGTTTTATATAAATGTGTTACGTGAACTATCTGTAAATGATTGCTATCATATACTTAATTTAAAATTATTGACTCTGTCTCAAAATGAATGATGTTATTGTTTCGAAGTTTTTCTTTTGTATACCTAAATATAATCTAAAATAATAAGCATAACCGATCGAGCATATATTGTGTTTGCCTACTAAATAATTACTCTAATTGGACCAAATCCCGTGTTCATGCCCGCTTGAGTATGTTTCGCCGGACCGTCTCAACTGGGTCGTGTTGAAACCGGTAGTAGATGAACCCACTGAGTTTGTTTCGCTGGGTCTTCTCAGTTGGGGCGCATTGGATCCGGTGGTAGCATTAAAGCGCGACCGTCGTTATTAACACAAGGTCTGTCATAATAATAATACCTTTAATATAGACAGAACCATTGACAATATGTAGTAAAAATTTTAGACTTAAACTAGATAATTAAACGTAATCTCTTGACAATAACTTGAAACGAGCTAGCTAAATATCATTGCTGTAATAAAATAAATTTTATAAATGTTTTCATACAATATGTACCTAAATATCTATGTTACAAGAAATATTATCTAATGTATACAACTATATTACTACAAACATGTTCTGACTATTTACAAGCGCTTTTTTAAAGTCTACGTGAATAAAAACCTTTTTTATTTATTTATTTCAAAGCGCTACTGTAGACGGTACTTTTTATGTCTAGAGGCTACAGGGTATTATCTTTGAAGAAACTCTTCTATGCTATAATAACATTTCCTCAACAACAGTGACTTCAATTTTCCCTTGAATACGTTTGGAGGCATGGGGTTTTTAAATTGTACAGGCAATTTATTGTACATTTTAACTGATTGTACTGTTGAGGCATGTTTGACGACATTAAGCTTAGGCTGTATCAAATTAGGTAGATCCTTCCTACGCGTCATTATTCTGATCTGTCTCTGTTCCTCTTTCTCAACCTTATGGATATTTTTAGTAAAATGACTAAGCAAGACCAGAATATAGAGGCATGGTACTGTGAGAATGTGCAGTTTCTTAAAATGATCTCTACAAGACTCTATTTGTTTAATTCGAAGCATTGTTCTCAAGGCTCTTTTCTGTATGACGAAAGCAGCATTAATATTGTATTGATAGCTATTGCCCCAGAACTTTATGCTATATCTCAGTCTAGACTCTATGAGAGCAAAATATATCATTTTGAGGTGAGAAATAGTTTCAAGCTTCTAGCTCTAAAAATGACGATACTTCCATACAACTTTTCATCCCCCCTTTCAACCCCTTACAACCCTTTTTTGCATCAAAAAATGTACAACTTATTTCCTTTCTCAGGCTCTAGACTATCTGTATACGAAATTTCATTTAAATTGGTTCAGTAGTACTGGGATGACAGCGCTACATACAGTAGTCTCGTAAGAACCTTAAAAGTTATATGAACTCGGTTCCCGTCTCAAAAGTCCTGGGACTTTGCTACGCTGCATTAAGTATGCTACGACGTAGAATGGTACAGCGTAGAGTGCTACGGCGTAGTACAACGGTTTCGCGCATCGAAATCCCGAATCTACGCTACGCGACGTTGTAATAAAATAAAATAAAAAAGGTTTTCATTCACGTAGTCTTTAAAAAAGCGCTTGTAAATATTCAGAACATATTTGTAGTAATTAATTAATTTATAATTATTTCTAGGAACATATAGATATTTAGGTACACGGATTGTATGAAAAAAATTACAATAAGATTTATTTTATAATTGTAATGATATTTAGCTAGCTTAAATTAAGCCTGAGCTGTGGCCCGAACCCCATAAGGGTGCCCTCAGGTATTTGTCGCTTAAATCAAGCTACTGGTTGAGAGCCTTTTGCGCTAGCCAACTGCTCGTTGTTTTCAATTCTTTAATTTTAATATACAATTGCTAAATGTAACAATAATAGCTTAGTAACTTGTTATTTATTATTTATTTAAGGATGTTAAAAATATATGTGACGAAACAGACCGCACGGACGGACTAATTCAAAATATTGTGTTGCTTTAATTACTGTTTTTAAACTGTGTTTATGTAATACATTGTGAGCTTGACAAGTACAAGTGTATGTAAATACCCAAGTGCTGAATAAATTTAATTATTACATTAAGTTATTGTCAAGGAGATCATGTGTAGGTTTTATTATAGAAATTTAAAATTTTAGCTCTTCTGTCTATATTTAGGTACGAATTAATATTGTTATTATGGCAGACCTTGTGTTTATAACGACGGTCGCGCTGGAGAGCTTTCACGCATTTTTGGGTAGGTATTTGAGGCAAGCTGAAAACTTGTCCTATAACTCTTCAGACACACCCCCATCACGGAACTGCAGACCTGGCAGGCGGGTAGCGGGTCTAATTTTTTTTTTTTAACCTTGTATTTGAGGCAAGCTGAAATTTTGATATGTTGTAGTTTAATGTTTATAAAATACAAAAAAAAGACAGGCGATTCTGTCGGGTCTTTAGCACTGCCAGGCGTGTGCAAAAATATTTTGCAAAAAAATCGAAAAAATGTATTTGAGGCAACTTGAAATTTTGACAGAATGTTATTTATGTTAATTATTAAACTACAACATATCAAAATTTCAGCTTGCCTCAAATACATATTTTGGATAAAAAAAAATCAAAAATTTAGGGGTTGGTTTAGACCCGCTACCCGCCAGCCAGGTCTGCAGTTCCGTGTTGGGGTGTGTCTGAAGAGCTATAGGACAAGTTTTCAGCTTGCCTCAAATACCTACCCAAAAATGCGTGCCAGCTCTTGGACTATTTAATGCTACCACCGGATCCAATGCGTCGCAACTGAGCTGTAACTTTGTTTCCCTTGTTGAATCACATCACAGCTGGACTGTCCCCAAAGGTTTCTATAACGTTGCCATTTGGAGGGGTTTGCTGTAGTCACTTATCTTATCTTATCTTTGATGGGGTCTTCACAGCACTTCGACCCTTTAGGATCCTTTGTACTATCCCCCATTGGTTTTTAGGGTTCCGTAGCCAAATGGCAAAAAACGGAACCCTTATAGATTCGTCATGTCTGTCTGTCTGTCCGTCTGTCTTTCTGTCTGTCTGTCTGTCCATCCGTATGTCACAGCCACTTTTTTCCGAAACTATAAGAGCTGTGCTACTGAAACTTGCCAAGTAGATGTATCCTGCAAACCGCATTAAGATTTTTACACAAAAATATAAAAAGAACAATTATTTTGGGGGGTCGCTATACATAGAACGATTTTTTTTTTCGTTGTACCCTTACATGTGGGGTGCCTATGGATAGGTCTTCAAAAATGATATTGATGTTCCTAATATCATTTTTTTCTAAACTGAATAGTTTGCGCGAGAGACACTTCCAAAGTCGTAAAATGAGTGTCCCCCCCCCCTAACTTCTAAAATAAGAGAATGACAAAACTGAAAAAATATATGATGTACATTACCATGTAAACTAACAACGTTAATTGGTTTGAACGGGGTCTAGCAAGTAGTTTTTTTTAATACGTCATAAACCGCAATTTGTATTCATTTAATCAACTGAAATACTTGCTGCTATGGAACCCTTCATGTGCGAGTCCGACTCGCACTTGGCCGGTTTTTATTCTATTCCTAGAGCCCTGAATGAGGTCTTTACATAATCCAGTACGCTTCTTAGGGGTAGATCCTTGTAGTCTCCTTGTTCTGGATATGCCAGCCCCAGGATGGCCATTCTGTGTCTTGCCAATGCATCGCATTTGCATATTATATGCAGCATTGTTACATTATCTTCCCTACAGGTCCTGCAGATCGGGCTATTTGACAGTCCAAGTTTGTGTAGGTGATAGTTGGTGCCGTAGTGGCCCGTGAATACTGCTACTATCAGTCGTAGCTGGTTTCTGCTGTACTTCCAAAGTTTTTTGGACCAGCTTTTGTCTACTCCTTTTATGAGTTGCTTTGAGTGTTTTAATTCCTTGATTTTGGTCCACATTTGATTGCGTTTAGCTGTGAATTCATTTTTAAGGATTGCTCCTATTACATTTGGAGGAATCCCTACGCACGGTTCTGGTCCTCAGAACCTCTTTTAAGAGAGGTAGGGCACAGCGTTCATTCGCTCGAAGAGCAGCCCGTCTGGGGAAGTACTTCCACTTTACAGAAGACATTCCTTAATAATAGCATTAATAATTTAATGTTGTGTTTCTGAGTGTGAGTAAGGTCGCCAGAGCTCATCGGGTGGGGGGAAGGGTCAGCAACACTTGTTTGCTGACTCTTAAAGGCCGGCAACGCACCCGCGACTCCTCTGGTGTTGCGAGTGTCCATGGGCGGCGGTGATCACTTACCATCAGGTGACCCACTTGCTCGTTTGTCGACCACTGACATAAAAAAAAACTGACTTGCAGACCCCTTTCTAGCCATTGCATCTGTTTTTTCGTTGCCTTCTATTCCTGTATGGCCTAGTACCCATACGAGTTTGACTTTGTTTTTAGTGCCAATTTTAGTTGGTGGTAGCTAGTACGAAAATGGCGCTCATGCCCGAGTACCTGATATATCCCTTAGTCGCCTTTTACGGCACCTACGGGATAGTATGGGGTGGCCCATGGTGGTTATTCTTTGTGGGCCGGAAACCGGTTCCGGCAATTTATAATGAACTACCAGCAGACCTATCAAATGAAACATTTTCTAAGTAAAAAGAAGTGGTCCGAGGACGCTTCCCTGGGGGACTCCAAATTTAATTTTACGCTGTTTCGATATATATTTTATTTCAGTTTTAGTGGTTTTATCTATTTTTGCGATTGACACTATTTGTTTTCTATTTGAAAGATAGGACTCAAGTAGTTTTAGAATGTTTCCCCTTATACCGTAACGTTCAAGCTTATTCAATAGTATGATGTGGTCAACGTAATCAAAAGCTTGCGTCATGTCACAATGCACGGCCGCAATAGGTTTCCTATTGTCTATGTTTATCATAATATTCCGTAGAAAGTCAAAAATAGCCATATTTGTAGTCATATTCTGTCTAAAACTGTTCTGTTTTTATATATAAGTGTAGAGAATTCTACCTAAAAAGGTTTATTGCAACATTGGTGGAATAACTAATACATATTGGCTATTCCACTAATGATGTAAGGAACCTACCTTGTTATTCGTAACCTATAAATTTATTTTGTAGCTTAAATGTATGTATAGTGTCATAATAACCATAACGCTAGTCAATAAGGGAGTGATCTTTCTGCCAACAAACTGCTGTGCAGTTTGGCGGATAGTGGTTATTTAATAATATTATAAATTATGTAATAAATGTTTTAAAATATTTTTTGTTACACGGCTCCTTCGTCGTATATTTGCTTGTTTTTAGGACAACTACAAAACAGAAAAAGGTTCTCGGTTTAATGTGATTTTTGATGTATTTGTTTGTTTGCTTACGCTCGATTTGGGGAGTAAGTTGGTGAATCGAAGGTTGAGAGGGAGATATCTATACATATAATTAAATCGTAGGAAAGTCAAAACTGTACATTGAATTTTTGAAGTTATACTTCTTTTGGCGCGATGGAGAAAAATGATGAGAGTGAATTTTTACGATGCGCGCGCACACCGACACCAAAAAATTTAACAGCATGACGTTGGTTCTAGGTGATATGAAAATTGATAATTATGTTCAAGTTGTATATTAAGAAGTATTATTTCTAACGCGTGTACATAAGTACACACAAGTATTTTTGTTTAAATGATACTAGGGGCGTGATTTACAATCGATATCGAAGTAAAAAAAATTCTAAAAAATATAGTTTTTAGAAATTTTATCTGTTTGTCTGTATGTATGTCCGGGCTTAATTAAAAAAGTAGTGCATGGCTTGACTTCAAATTTTGCATGAATATTACTAATAGGTCGGGTAAACATATAGGCTAAACATATTATCACCCTATCACCTACAGGGGAGTGATAATTTATGAAGTTTACCGCGGGTAAAACCGCGGGGCACAACTAGTAAGATTAAAAAGATAGAAAGAGAGCGAGTTACGTTTCATATGTTACTGTAGCGGCAAAAGAGAGAGGTGCTAGCACTCGTTTCCTGTCTCTTTCACACGTTTGAAGTTTTACTTCGGTCGTGTCAGTCGTGTGGTCCGAAACCGTTTTTTTATTTACTACTACGGGTTTTGTTAATGAAGTTTTTTTATAATGTGAATAAAATCATAATGAAGGACATTATTCCGTGATTTTCCCATATATATCTTTTTTAGAGATCATTAAAATGAAAATACAAAATTAATATGTAGTGTTAATTCCGCTAATTATAAACCCGGGATGCAATATGCACCGCTATCCAACCCGCAATAAATATGCACATGCAAGAAGGGCAATATAAACATGCAAATTACATACCCAACACGTGTTTCAGTTCTCCACGGACCTCAAAGGATTTCTTTCTCAAGGGAACCTAACTCGTCGAGTGCTTCATCTGACAATTAGCGGAATTAACACTACATATTATTTTTTTATTTTGAATGTTGAAAATAATAATAAATCTTTATTTGCTTTTTTGTCACCCAAAGAGCAATGGAAAGGGCTATGCTCGGAGTTTCCCTGCGAGATCGAATCAGAAATGTTGAGATCCGCAGGCGAACCAAAGTAACCGACATAGCCGTAAGAATTGCCAAGCTGAAGTGGCAGTGGGCAGGGCACATAGCTCGTAGAGCTGACGGCCGCTGGGGCAGAAAGGTTTTCGAGTGGCGACCACGAACCGGAAGACGCAGCGTGGGCAGGCCCCCTACAAGATGGACCGATGATCTTGTGCGGGTCACTGGAAATCGCTGGATGCGGACCGGCAATTGTGGAGATCTTTGGGGGAGGCCTTTGTCCAGCAGTGGACGTCTTTCGGCTGATATGATGATGGTGAATAAATTCTTTGTCAGTTCTGCAAAGATTAGATAAAACATACTTTTTAGGGTGTTAGGATAAACTATGATAATTAGTTATCACAAAAACACGGAACCAGAAATGTTCAACAGAACGATAAAAAAAATTGAAAACTGATTTTCGTTAAAGTCAACTCCTCGGCCAGCCTGTATAAGTACTACTTTTCTCTTGTAAACACATACTTATATACAACATGTAACGTAATTAACGCACACCCTCAAAAACCCCATTTAGAATATTATGTTGTAATCATAATACATACACTGAATTTTTAATTTAACATGTATATACATTGTTATTTACTAAATTAGTTTCTTGGAATAAAGTTTATTTTTCTTTATTTTGTATTGAATGATGGAATTTGTATGAATCCAAATAAAACTTTGATTTAAAAGTCTTATTTCTTTGACTTACGGTACATTTCAATTTATTTTGACTGTACAGAGTTAATATGACAATAATTGCCGTAGTTTTAATTATTTTGGAATAAAAATTACCTATATTCAAAATGATATAAATCGATTCAGTAAACGATTCTGAACAAACTATTTTCAGGATGTGCGTTAATTAAGTTGCATGTAGTAGATACACCCAGACTAACAGACATGTTTATGCACATAAATATCTGTCCTCAGTGGGAATCGAACCCACAACTTGCAGCGTAGTAAGGCAAGTCTACCAATAAATACTGAACAAAATCAAGAATTAAAAAGGAAAATGGAAAAACTTGAACTGCAATCTACCAAAGACAGAGAGTACATATCAATTTTGGAAGAAAAAATTGAAGATTTGCAGCGTGGAAATCGTAAAACCAATCTAGAAGTTAAAAATATGCCAAAAATACCACAGGAAACGAAAGATCATCTGATCAACATGGTGACAAAGTTAGGAAAAACTGTCAACTGTGAAGTAAACAAAGGAGATATACGTGACATTTACAGAGTACCAGGAAAGAAGACGGATACAAGTGACAGCTCACCTATTATAGTGGAACTGTCGTCTACGTCACTGAAAACCGACATTCTTAAAATGACCAAAGCTTATAATATAAGAAATAAAGAAAAATTACGAGCCAAACACTTGGGTGCTACTAAAAATGGAGAAACTGCTGTATTTGTCTCTGAACAACTGACTGCCAGAGGAGCTCGATTATTTTTTCTTGCTCGAGATGTCGCTAAGTCAAGGAACTTTAAGTTTTGCTGGACTTCCTATGGGCGTGTATACTTACGTAAAGAAGAAAACTCACGCGTAATTCTTATAAAAAGTGAACTCCAGATACAGAATTTATTGATATCAAGCTGACTAGGCGGGAAATTGTATATTGTCACTTGTAAATGTAAGTTATTTGATAGTTATAAGTACTCACACACAAACACAACAATATCTCACTCACGAATGAATATTTTATTAGCTCTATTAAGGATAACAACTTATTATTTCCTACATTTGAGTTTCATACGTAAATTTAACTGTCGTACATACACAAACACATATACTACTTTTACTGCTCCTTGCATTGCTATACATTTAAAAAATAAATTACTGACCATGCTAGATAAACCCTCTACACTTTTAACACTAAATGGATAATTGTTTAAATAATATAAATGAAATGGACGATACAGACGTCGCAATGGCTTACAAATGCCAAATTAATAACTTCTCATCTACCGTAACAGTGCAATTGGATGATTTAACAATAGTTTCACAAAACATACGCAGTGTTTATGCTAATTTAAATGACTTGCAGATCAATTTATGTAACTTTAATTTTCTAACAGATGTGATTATTCTAAGTGAATGTAGATTAGACGCTAATAAAAATATCGCACAAATTGAGAACTATAAATCGTTTTATACGACTAAACACTTAAACAAAGCTGATGGGGTGGTTGCTTATATCAAGAACACGCATCATGCTTCGGTAAAAGAAATTCAATTGACATATGCATCTGCCATACAAATTATGATAAATGATCTCATTATAATAGGCATATGTCACTCTCCCTCAATTTTAAATGCATGAATTTATAGATTCAATAAACATCTATTTAGAAACTATAGAAAGGACAAATAACGTTATAATTACTGGTGATATTATCATAAATTTAATATATAATCCCAAAGAACAGTCGCAAACTCGTTTAAATAGAACCAACTATTTAAATATGCTCGCTACCCATGGTATTCTGCCAGGCCACCTGTTACCCACTAGAGATGACAGTTGCCTTGATCATTTTATGTTAAAGCTAAGTAGTAATAACAAAACTGGAACCATTGCTGTACTTGACACCACTATAACAGACCACTATATGATTTTCTTAAAGATATCGGGCCTGGAAGTTACACGTCACTATAAAAAAGCTAAAACTATAACTAACTATTGTAAAGCAGCGGAATATCTTAAATTTACAAATCTTGATGCCTTGCTGGCTCTTACTGATCCTAATCTCATAACCCAAATCCTAATTACAACTTTACAACAAAGCCTTTTAAAATATACATTAACAGTACAGATTCCTGGAAAGGAACGAATTATTAAACCCTGGATGACAGCGGGTGCACTTCACTGCATTAGGAATAGGAATGTTATGCAAACAAAAGTAAAATCAGACCCCGAGAACCAGACGCTCAAAATAACTTATAAACGGTATCGCAATTACTGCATCAGCCTTATAAAAAAATTAAAACGTAATTACGATAGGAAACAACTTGAAAAGGCCATCAAAAATCCAAAAAAGTTATGGAACACTATCAATATGATAACCCAACGGAAACCACCCACCTGTCATAACCTAGACCTTCTAGATAATACAAATTCTCCACAGGAGTCACTAAATAAAGTTAATAACTATTTTGCTACTATTGGGAAACAACTAGCGGAGAATATTATCAGTAACAGAACTACATCACAGTTACGTGTTGATAGTACTATGCCTTTAAGCTCTCAATCATCATCATTTGCTCTCATAAATACTGATCCTGAAGAGATTCTCTGTATTCTTGCATCTATGAAGTCTTATAGTGCTCCCGGGTGGGACAAAATTCCGATACATTTTATAAAACTTGCACATAGAGAGATTATACCTATACTAGTCCATCTGACGAACCAGTGCTTTGACCATGGAATTTTCCCAGAAGCACTGAAGGAATCAATTATCACCTCTGTCTACAAAAGTGGCGACAAAACTGACCCATTATTAACATCCGACTAGTAAAATTCTTGACAAAATTTAACCTATTATCTCCCTCCCAATACGGCTTTCGGAAAAATATTTCCACAGAAGATGCTGTCATGGATTTAACCTCTTATATTGTTGAGAAGGTTGACTCCGGAAATAAATGTTTGGCAGTCTTCTTAGATATAAAAAAAAGCCTTCGATACCGTATCTATACCCATTCTGGTTCACAACCTTCAGTACGTTGGAATTAGAGGCTCAGCCCTCAAACTAATAGAAAGCTATCTTGTTAACCGTAGGTCTCGGGTTGGAGTGGGATCAGTTCTAAGTTCTGAGTGTACCATCAATTACGGGGTACCACAGGGCAGTGTGCTCGGCCCTACGTTGTTCCTCATTTATATAAATAGGCTATGTAACATGCAAATAGATTTGAGACATTGTTTTCGCAGCCAAAGACTGGAAACAGGCAAAAGTGCAGGCTGAAGTTGGTCTAGCAAAGGTTGCGACTTGAATAAATGTCAATCTGCTGACACTTAATGTCCAAAAAAGTAACTACATCTGCTTCACTAAATATAGTAACAGTCAACCGTCAACTGCATTTAAACTAGTTATCCATGATATCTGCGACAACATTTCCACTATGCACTGCTCATGTGATGAATTAAAAAAAGTGTCGCACACAAAATATCTGGGCATAATGGTGGATCAGCGTTTATCATGGTCCCGTCACATTGAACTGATTCTTAATAGAACTAGAAAACTTATATGGACTTTCAAATCACTGCGCTATGTGGCCTCCAAAAAACTTTTACAACAGACCTATATTTCCCTAGCGCAATCCGTATTAACGTACTGTTTAACAGTTTGGGGTGGGGCAAATAAAACGAGATTTCTTGATCTGGAGAGAGCTCAGAGAGCTTTACTAAAGGTAATGTGTTTTAAACCACGTAAATTCTCAACAGACATGTTGTACTCAATTACTGGAGTTTTGACGGTTAGAAAATTATACATTTTGAACACTGTATTGAGAACACATAAAGGACTCCCTTATAAATTAAATATAAACAACTCAAGAAGGAAGCATATAATTGTCACAAAAATACGAGTAAAATCAGTTTTTGCTGAAAGACAATCTGTCAGGAGAGCTGCTGTCATATATAATAAAATGAACGACATACTAAATATTTACCCTTTATCATAAGTCAAGTGTAAAAATCTCCTCTCTGAATGGCTCAAGATAAAATCTTACGATGATATCGAAAAAATTATTGTTAATTAAATGTAAAAAAGTACACAGAAGCTCGACTTCCACAAACATTGTCGTAGGACACACAATATATGCAATGCACAAACACACATACACACACACACACACACACACACACACCGCACACGCACACACACATATGTATTTCTGTATTACATTATATGTTATATTATATACTAAGTACTATAAAATACTAACGAATATTGTTCAACAAATTAATAACTAGCATAGGTATACATTCTTTATTATATAGTTTACCGTAAGATTTTATTTTTAGTTTAGTTTCATATCTTTATATTATAAGCGGATAAATTTAATTTAATGTAATCTTGTTATAGAAGAGCGGAGCTTCCTAACACAAGCAAGTTTATTTGCTTAAAAGGTGGCTCCTACCACTTGATACTGTAATAGACTAAGTTACTGAAATAAACTATTTGATTTGATATTTGAAACTATTTGAAATACGTACACGTATTTGATCCCCATAACATTCCCTTGAAACACCTGAAACCTTTAAAAGGGTTCGTTGATATCGATTGCCATTAAGCTGACCCTTTCACAATAGTTCGAGATCCTGTGACAAAAAACTACTCTATTCAAGTATAACTATTAAAATAACAACAATGTCCTTCTGTAATAATGCCTTCTATTTGACTGCACGTGTGGCGCAGCGGATAAGTCAGTGTCCTCGCTTCGTGTCACGGGTTCGAGTCCCGCGCCGGACAACTATTTGTGTGACCCATAAATTGTTGTTCTGAGTCTGGATGTAATTTGTGTCCGTCTATTACATGTTTGTAAAATATCCCGCGACACGGGGATTAGATTCCCTAGTGTGGGCGTTGTCTTTAATAAAAAAATATAACAATAATGTCGAGCCATGGGAGTGCGGAGTCTTGTTACAGTTTACAAGTGTGTGTGCAAATACAGGTGCACTTCTTATTCCCTCACTCCCATAATCTGATGGGTGAGCCAGCTGACTCTATCCGAAAGGGTTAAAGTACAGTAAATTGCTCTTCAAGGCATGGAAGGCAACCAGATCTCAACCAACGAGAACCGGAAACAAATATTTATTCTCACGCAAATAAATATCTTGGGACAGTAGTTAGGTGGTAGCTAGGTAATAATAATAATAATAATGTTCTCCTAGCCGAATTTCGGCCACAGCGACCCGTCACAACAGAGATTAGCCATCTACGCGGGACATATTATAATCTCAAGTGTGTGCGCAAACACAGGAACATTTTCTATTCTATCACTATCAAGATCCGATGGGACGTCTAGCGACACGACCGGAAAGAGGTAAGGTACAGGACCGTGTGCTCTCTGAGGCCCGGGGGTATAATACCGCCAACTCCCAGACTTCGGGCTGATGCTGAGAAATTTTTCTTTTTACAGAAAAGTCCCAAAATTACTTTTGGCCCGACCCAGGATTTGAACCAAGGACCTCGTTCTCTACGGGTGAACACGCTACCGCTAGAATAACGAGGCAGTCGGTAGCTAGGTACCCATACGAGTTTGACTTTGTTTTTAGTGCCAAGTTTGTTCAGAGCCGTGATACAGTTCTGGATTAATTTTAGTCGGTGGTAGCTAGTACGAAAATGGCGCTGATGCCCGACTGCCTGGTGTATGCTTTAGTAGTTTTTATGACAAACACGGGATGATATGGGGCCCTGTTATTATTTATGGTTCGAAAACAACACGGCGGGCTTGTATTTACTTTGAGAGGCCTGTTGGCGTGGTTGGCCAATGCTTGCTTTTCACGCCGGAGATCGTAGGTTCGATTCCCACCCAGATCAGATATTTGTATGCATGAACATGCATGTTTGTCCTGAATCTGGGTGTAATTATCTATATAAGTATGTATTTACAAGGAAAAGTAGTATATGTAGTATATCAGTTATCTGGTTTCCATAGTACAGGCTCTGCTTAGTTTGGGATCAGATGGCCGTGCAAGTAAGTGATCTTTATTTCGCTCAAAATATGGTACAAAAAAGATTTTATAGTCATCACAATTACAGTTTCACATATTTTGTCGACAATGAGATGCGAGATTTTATCAAAACATGTACATCTAATATTAATAATAATATTTTAATATATTGTTCATATAAATATTGTAGTAATATAGTTGTATACATTAGATATTATTTCTAGTAACATAGATATTTAGGTACATTTTGTATGAAAACATTTATAAAATTTAACTTATTACAGAAATGATATTTAGCTAGCTCGTATCAAGTTATTGTCAAGAGATTATGTTTAATTATCTAGTTTAAGTCTAATATTTTTACTACATATTGTCAATGGTTATGTCTATATTAAAGGTATTATTATTTTGACGGACCTTGTGTTAATAACGACGGTCGCGCTTTAATGCTACCACCGGATCCAATGCGCCCCAACTGAGAAGACCCAGCGAAACAAACTCAGTGGGTTCATCTACTACCGGTCTCAACACGACCCAGTTGAGACGGTCCGGCGAAACATACTCAAGCGGGCATGAACACGGGATTTGGTCCAATTAGAGTAATTATTTAGTAGGCAAACACAATATATGCTCGATCGGTTGTCTGAATGCTTATTATTTTAGATTATATTTAGGTATACAAAAGAAAAACTTCGAAACAATAACATTATTCATTTTGAGACAGAGTCAATAATTTTAAATTAAGTATATGATAGCAATAATTTACAGATAGTTCACGTAACACAGCAGATCAGTCATGTCTATATGGCTACAAGATCTCCAGCGAGCAATGTGCAGGTAGGAAGTGAGAGCCAGACGTCTTTGTCATCGATGTACTCTTTAGTGGTGTAATAACCCCTAGCCTGTATACGTTTAATATGTGTTTTAAAACTTGTGTCAGGCAGATCAGTAATTTGAGCAGGAAGCTTGTTATAAAACCTAATACAATTTCCTAAAAATGATTTATTAGTTTTGCTTACTCTAAAGCCTGGCATGGCTAGTTTGTTTTTATTCCTAGTATTTATATTATGCAGTTCACTTTTCTTTTTATAATTATGAATATTTTTTCTAACAAACATTATATTCTGATATATATATTCCGATGGCACAGTAAGTATATTTATTTCTTTAAACAAATTTCGCAAAGAATCGCGACTGCCTAAACCATAAATGGCTCTGACTGCTCTTTTCTGCAATACAAAAATAGTACCTATGTCAGCCGCCGAACCCCACAGCAGAATGCCATACGACATAATGCTATGAAAGTACGCGAAATACACTAATCTAGCAGTTTGTTCATCTGACAATTGCCTTATTTTCCAGACAGCATAGGAAGCCGAACTTAATTTACCTGCTAACTTTTCAATCTGAGGACCCCATTGCAATTTTGAATCAAGTGTCAATCCTAAAAATACGGTCGATGGGACTAAATCTAATATTTTCGCATTAAGTGCAACTGTTGGTACAATTTGAGTCACATTCGGCAATGAGAACCTGATGCATTTAGTTTTCCCTGCATTTGACAAGAGATTATTTGCCGAAAACCATTCTGATATAAAGCTGAGTGTTTTATTATGCTCAATAAGATCTTTATCCTTTCTATTTACTTTAAATATGAGCGACGTATCATCAGCGAACAAAACTATGTCTGATACTTTCTCTACCATACCATACCATAAAAAATAATAATAATAATAATAATGTCATCTATATTAGTATCCATGTCAACATCGTGTTCACTATAAAATAAACATCAACATATCCTGTAGTCAAAGAATTACAAGAAATTATAAAAAACCGGCCAAGTGCAAGTCGGATTCACCCATGAAGGGTTCCATAGCAGAAAGTATTTCAGTATTTCAGTTGATTAAATGAAAGCAAATTGGTGTTGACGATTTATGACGTATTAAAAAAAATACTAGCTAGATCTCGTTCAAACCAATTTTCGTTGTTAGTTGGCATGGTAATGTACATTATATATTATTTTTATCATTCTTATTTTAGAAGTTACAGGGGGGGGGGGGGGGGCACTCATTTTACCACTTTGGAAGTGTTTCTCGCGCAAACTATTCAGTTTAAAAAAAAATTATATTAGGAACCTCAATATCATTTGTGAAGACCTATCCATAGGACTCATGTATGAGTACGATGAAAACAAAAATTTTCAATTTCAGTTTTATGTATGGGGACCCCCCAAAATTCTTGTTCTTTTTCTATTTTTGTGTAAAAATCTTAATGCGGTTCACCGAATACATCTACTTACCAAGTTTCAACAGTACAGCTCTTATAGTTTCGTAAAAAAGTGTCTGTGACATACGGACGGTCAGACATAACGAACAGACAGATAGACAGACAGACAGGTATAACGAATCTATAAGGGTTTCGTTTTTTGCCATTTGGCTACGGAACCCTAAAAACATTACTTAAAACCCACTGTTTTAGTGCTCTTTTCATTTCTATTAGTGGAAGTTCCAAAGGGAGTTCGATACTCCCTTTGGAACTTTATTAAACACTTTAATGCACATTATAAAGCAATTCCTTTGAAGCAGAGTTGTCCTACAAGATGGCATCAACCAGGATATTATTATTATATTGTTTATATCGCTTTGTAATATATCTTAAACTTCAGTGTTATTTACGTAATAAGAACTACAGAAACGAATTTAGATAATTTACTTACCTAAAAGAATTTCAGATTCTTGTTTTGTATATCGGGGGATGTTTTCGACACGGGATCTCTGATTAAGGGGTTGCAATGAATATTGACATTTACTCTTTTGTGAAAGACCAATCATGTGTGTCTAAGGGATGATTGTGTTTAATAACATCACATAGAACCATGAGCTTTTCAGTGATAAGGGTAGGCAGGGGTGTAATATCACTAAGAGAGTCGTTGATTCTGTGCAGTGTACGACTAAACGCCGACTGTACACCGACAAGACTTTAATTCGAGTGTACATTTCGCCGACAGAACACTTTGCCGACAGTATTCATAATTATTGGTTTAGGTTAAATGAATATGATAAATTCTAAATAATAATTGCACATAATTCAATAAAGTATATGATAAACACACACAATAAATGAAATATATAGATTATATACTTAATGAAATAACTGATCAATACAATTTTATTTATTTATTTATTTATTATCTCCTCACAAAAACATTTCTTACGATAAACATGATCCAGAAAGAATACTTGAACCTGTCCACGGTGTCCAGGGATGGAAAGAAACAATATTATAATAGTTACTGGCTAAACTGGGCTAGAAGAATCACAGTACTGATAATTTTAATGTACGTCAGATGACCAACAACCGCGCTCAGCGTGCCACCCATGGACAGTTGGAAAATAGGAGTAAACAACCTATTTTGTGAGAGACTGGTGCCTGATGTAGGTTCGAAAGAACCTGAATTAAAGATATATATAATTTAATATATTAACTTAATAACTGATCAATGCATTATAATTATACTTTTTATTATGCTGAATGGGTTTGCGCTTGACCACGATCTCACCTGATGGTAAGTGAAGATGTGGTCGAAGATGGACCGCGCGTACCCATAAGATGCCTGTTCACTCTAGCCTTGAATAAACTCATGTTGTATGAGTCTGGAAACACGTCATTCGGGAGGGTGTTCCACAGCTTAGCCGTGCGTATGATAAAGGAGGAAGCAAAGCGCTTCGTACGGCAGAATGGGATGTCAACAACAAACCGGTGAACACCCTCCCGACGCCTAGTAGTCCGATGAAAAAAGGGGGAAGGAGGGATAAGTTCATGGAGGTCTTGAGCGCATTCTGCCATATTATATATTAAAGATACTAAGTTTCATATCAATTTATATTAAATGGCTGAAATAAATCCTCCTCTCTCCTACTTTGCTGTGCCCGACAGGGTCCATGATGATCTTTTCACTTGTACCTACCACCTAGACATACATTGTGGAATGCAATAAAGAATTGAGTATTGAGGTCATGTTAGAACTGTGACCACAACGCACGAACCGAGCGAGAGTGCCGCGGCAGCGGCCGGCGAAGTGCCAGAACCGAATTGGTTTTTTTTTATTTTTATTATATACTAGCTGTGCCCCGCAGTTTACCCGCGTTAATTTTTATAAATTATGATAGCTTCTCCCCCTTAGGTGATATTGTAATAATATGTAGCCTATATGTTGACCAGACCTCTTAGTAATATTTATGCAAAATTTGAAGTAAATCCATGCCGTACTTTTTGAGTTTAGCCCGGACATACATACAGACAAACAGACACACAGACAAAACTTTTAAAAACTATATTCTTGGCATCGATATCGATTGCAAATCACGCCCCAAGCATCCTTTTAAAAAAATATTCAATGTACAGTTTCGACTTTCCTACGATTTTATTATATGTATAGATATATATATATATATTTTACAATTGTATAACATATAAGTAATTTAGCCAAACTGTTACGTTTAATGGCGAGTAACGCGCTCTTTTAGTACATAAAATCTTAACCTACATACATCTACATTTAATTTTACATATTTGAGACATACTTAAGGCTAGATACATATTTCCTATATGTCCTATATGACACTTGGTAAATGTTTCTCTCTGAGTATGAGTGTAGTGTTCTGTCGGCGAACAGTATAGTCGAAGTAAAGTCTTGTCGCTGTAATGTCTGTCGGAGTTTAGTCGTACACTCGATTCTGTGTGGTTTTCGTTTTAGGGGGTCAGTTCAGACTGTGACGAAAAACGCTCGAGCAATTTACGGACTCAATTGAAAATAGAACCATATTACGCAGGCCTAAAGTATAAAATTGTATAAATATCAACAAATTAAAAGTACACGAGCCGAATCTTTGCTAATATTATAAATGCGAAAGTAACTCTGTATGTTTGTCATGCTTTCACGCCAATACTACTGAACCGATTTCAATGAATTTTGGCATACAGATAGTCTAGAGCCTGAGAATGGACATAGGCTTGATACTTTTTAATGCAAAAAGGGGTTATAAGGGGTTGAAAAGAGGGATGAAAAGTTGTATGGAAATATCGTCATTTTTAGAGCTAGAAGATTGAAACTTATTTGTTAGTCTGTTGGTTTGATATAAATAAATCTGACATTTAAAGATAAAAAAATTACCCTCAAGGGTGTAAAATTACAATTGGAATAGAGGATGACAGTTTGTATGGAAATATGTAAATTTGTTATATAAGCTTGCGACAAGAGACAAAATATTAGAGATATTCTGACGTAACATTTACGGAGTCATTTCATAATAATAATATCCCGGGACATTATTTACACACGGCCATCAGATCCCAAACTAAGCAGAGCTTGTACTATGGACACCAGATAACTGATATACGACATATACTACTTTTCTTTTGTAACTTACTTATATAGATAACTAGCGGCCCTGTACGTGCTTCGCTACGTATAAGGCATAGTAATTAAAAAAAATGATTATTAAGTTCATTTATTCAAACAAAAATATATTTTAAATTGCTGTCTAGTAAAAACTACGATTTTACACTTTTTCAAGACTTTTTTTAAATTTTCTCTACGAACAAACCTTCCCTGGACTTCCACGAATAATTCAAGACCAAAATTAGCCAAATCGGTAAAGGCGTTGTTGAGTTATAACATTACAACGAAAAGTGGCATTGATTTTTATATATATATAGATTACACCCAGAATCAGGACAAACAGACATGTTCATACACACAAATATCTGTCGTGGGTGGGAATCGAACCCACGACCTACAGCGTGAAAAGCAAGCATTTGACAACCACGCCAACAGGTCCAAATTTGCGGAGCAGGTCTCTTTTTCTACCGAAGGTTAAAAGCTGTCTACCCCAGGAAAAAAGGCGTGATACTTTATGACAGACATTTAAAATGAAGCAGACAGAAATCACATTAGCGTGACGTCACGTCCGTTTCCGGTCCCGCCCCAAATTGCCCCCCTAATGACAAGTTATCTTCACGGATATACAGGGGTAGGCAGTAATAAAGTATAAACAAGGCTGATGTTGGTTTGTTTTTGTTTACATTCACTCCGACAAGGTGATAATTACTGATTTTAAAAACACAAAATCTTTTTTTGTTATTACAACTTTTTATTTAAATGGAAATATAGTGGATCATCGCCCAACCCGTCTGCCAAGCGTAGCGATTATGGCATATCCCCAGATGCTTCTTGGAGGAGGCTTTTGTCCAGCAAAATTAGCCTACATACCGGGCAATCACAATGTAAATAACAGAAAATAATGTAAAAAAAGATATAAAAAAAAATCGAAAACTAAAACCTAAGAAGACAAAAAAAGCCAGCCCGGAGTTTCTTTGTGGCTTTCTTCTCCGGGTCATCCACCTAGGTAGCTAGAGAAAGCCGCAGGTTAGCTAGGGTAGGTTCCTCAGCGGGGAGGATCGCGTTGCCCCCTTAAGAGGGGTAGGGCACGGTAGGTAGTAGCCCGACTGGGGAAGTACCTCCACCTTACAGAAGACGTACTTTAATTATAACATTAATTATTTTGGTGTTGTGTTTCTGCGTGTGAGTAAGGTCGCCAGAGCTCATTGGGGTGGGGGGAAGGGTTAGCAACACTCGCTTGCTGACTTTTATAAGGGCCGACAACGCACCCGCGACCTCTGGTGTTGCGAGTGTCCATGGGCGGGGGTGATCACATCAGGTGACCCACTTGCTCGTTTGTCGCCCTATTGTATAAAAAAAACCGAGCTCATTGGGGGGGGGGGGGGGGGTGTAATATGTGGAGATTAGAAATATAACTTCATTGTTTCGTGTCGAGTAAAGTAAAAAAAAAAAAAAGAATCCTCTTTATTGAATGCACACTTATTTATAAGTACAAAAATCCTTACTCAGCTATCCTTTAATGCAACTCGATTTATGTCGCAGCTAGCGTTAAATTGTTACAGTAAAAGTATTAATTCATACATCACATCTCCCCTTAAAAAGTTCACATCTCACCTCCCCCATAAAGAAAAAAAAAAAAATGGATAGCACTAAAAGATAGCTGTTGACAAACAATACATTTTTTTTTTTTATAATAATAATATTTATGACACTTAGTCATTAAACAATTTAGTATTATTTTTATGAATTATGTATTCTTTATTATTCTTTAAAATTTTAACATTGGAGTCTAAGTCTTCTACTACTTCAAAAGGTCCATTATAAATATGATCTAATTTATCACCAACTTGATTTTTTAATAACAATAAATCACCTTTTCTGTATTTAATAGGATTTAAGTTTTAATCAAATAATAATTTACGTTTTTGTTTACTATTCAAAAGATTTTGTCGCGCATCTGATTGTGCACGCTGTAACCTATATTTAAATTCTAATGGGTAATTTTCATAATTATATAAAGGTTCAATATATTTGTTAAGATTACTTGGCAAATTACATTGTTTTCCAAATACAAGCTCGAATGGTGTATAGTTAGTTTCACAATGAACTGTGGTATTGTAGGAGAAACACCAATAAGGTATCCAACTACTCCAATGTGTTCTATTATTACCACATTGAATCCTGAGAAAAGCACCTAAATTTTTATGACTATTTTCTAAAGAACCAATGGTTTCATGATGGTAGGGCGTAGAATTTAATTTATTTATATGTAGTAATGTGCAAATTTCAGTAAAGACTTGAGACATAAATTCAGTGCCTTTATCTGTAATTATTTCCCTAGGTATACCATATCTCAATATAAAGTTATTTATAAATTCCCTAGCAACTACACTAGCCTCCTTGGTTTGTAAGGGATATGCCTCTACAAACTTAGTTAAGTCGCATTGTATCGTCAAGATATACTTAAAATTAAAATCATCTAATTCTAAGGGACCCATTAAATCTAAACTAATTCGTTCAAAGGATGAACTTGCCGTGGTTGTAATAACCATAGGCTGCTTAATATTACTATTAGAAAACTTATTTAATTGACAATCCTTACATTTTTTGACGTATTCTATAACATCATTAGTTATTCCTCTCCAAAAATATCGCTTTTTAATGTTATTGAGCATCCTGCTTACCCCCGCATGGCCACTGGTGGGTAACAGGTGGAAATCATTTAAAATAACTCGTTTTTCATCATCATCTTCAATTCTAGTAAAATTTTTAATTACTAAGAACCGCGGTATATTAGAAATATTTTTTATTTCTCTTAACAACTTCATTATAAAGTCAGAGTTTCCATTATTTTTAGAAATAATTAGTTCCGCAATATTGTGTTTTTTACACGTGCGTTCCAATTCTCTCGCTAACACTGACATAGTAGATAACGATCGAGACATTAGAAATATAGTTGACTTACTCGGAATAAATATACAATTACCGGTATTACTTACATCATCGTTTACATTACTTATATTTGGGGGGCGCCCGCTACATATTTTTAACTCAATTATATTTAAAGGTCTTTTCAGGACCTCCACAATGTTGGGTTGATCAGGCCTAACACTTGTGGGAACGTTCAAAGTAAAATCCGTATTACGAGCTAACTCTAATTTTCTTCTCTGTGCACGAGTAACGACTGATACTACATGCTCTCTCATTTGCTTTAAGTCTTGAATAGACATTGGAAGCCGACTCAATGCATCTGCAGCTGCATTACTTCGACCACAAATGTATTCAACCTCGAAATCGAACTCTTCTAGGCAAAGCCTAAATTTTGTGAGTCTACTAGATGGGTTTGTCATATTAAAAAGATAAATTAATGGTTTATGATCGGTTCTAATTTTAAATTTTCTACCGTATAAATATGGCCTAAAGTGCTTAATCGCCCAAACAATCGCAAGTAACTCTAATTCAATAATAGGGTATCGTGTTTCCGCAGGGTTTAAATTACGACTCGCGTACGCTACAACTTTACCATTTGCGTTAGACAACACGGCACCTAAACCGATTTTAGAAGCATCCGTCTGTAATATGAATGTATTTTGTTCTGAAAAATTTGGATATTCCAAAACGGGTGGGCTAACAAGCGCATGTTTTAATTTTTTAAATGCTATTTCGCATTCTTCCGACCAGTTAAATGATACGTTTTTCTTACATAACTGATTAAGGGGATAAACTATATCAGCAAATTTGGATATAAATCTCCTATAATAATTAGCGAAAGCGACAAATCGCGTAGTTTCGTCAGCGTTATTCGGTCTAGCATATGACTGTATGGATTTTATTTTTTCAGGGTCTGGTAAAATTCCTTCGGATGTAATTTTATGCCCTAAGTACATAATTTCTTTTCGTAAGAATTCACACTTTAATGGATTTAATTTTAAATTCACCTTTCGAAGTCTTTCTAGTACTTCTATAAGATGCTGGTTGTGAGATAAAAGCGAGTTCCCTATTACAATGCAATCATCCAAATAAATAAAACATTTTTTGTAATTAAGACCGGACATAGCAACAGTCATTAACCTTGAAAATTTTGTATTCGTTTCATATTTGGTTTGCGTAAATATGATCATGTTTCCGAATTTCGTGCAAAACTCAAGTGGTTACCTATACGACTTCGCCGGAATGCTCACATTGTTTCTCTTCTATATAGTATATTGTTCAATCCAGCTACTCCGACTTACTTAAAGGAACGTTTTGAGTTCCTCCACGAGACACATTCGAGGTTGCTGAGATCATCGAAAAATTTACGAATCAAGATACCAATGCACTCCACAAAATTTTTAGACCATTCCTTTTCCGTACAAGCTGCCCGATTGTGGAATGCTTTGCCAGAGACAGTGAGAGGTGCTCAGTCACTGGACATTTTTAAGAAAATGGTGAAGAGTTACTATCTTTCTCTTTAACGTTAAATTACTGTATATCTTATTCTCCTATGACTTGCCGTATATATATATATATATGTATGTATTTATTTATTTATTGTTAAAAGTACCCATGGTACAAAAAACCACAAAAAAATCACAAAAAAAGAAAATAATCAAAAAAAAAAAATCCTTTCTGCTAATTATGCCAACAAATACCCAAATGCCTTTTCTTTACTCCTGGTCCATTCAACGGTTGCCTGGAAGAGATCGCACTTAGCGATAAGGCCGCCATTTGTACAATCTTAACATACTCAAAGTTCCTATTATATGTATTATTTTTTGGTGTACAATAAAGAGTTACTTACTTACTTACTTACTTACTTATATTAATAATTAAAGTAAAACCTGCGATTGAGTCAGATTTCTCGGAATTATGCGGACGTCCATAGTGGTGTCGAATGAAGCCACGTTGAGCCGGAATGCAGTCACGTTGTGCCGGTATGCAGTCACGTTGTTTATACTAGCGAGGACGCGTTGTGGTCTCTTCACGACCTCGGGCCGGGATATCCCTGGACTCCGCTCCTATCCTTGTTCTTCTTCTCTGGTTTCTTGGCCGGGTTCGGGTAACAGAGTTTCTTCTTTAGGCTGTTGTAGTAAGATCAGATCTGGACATGTTGTTTAGGGAAACAGCGTTGAGTTCTCGCCGCAACGTTCTCACAGCGTGGCCACGACACTTCTTCAGTATGTAGTATGTGACAGAAACAGCTATCAAGACGAGTACAACGATCAACAAGATTAGTTCAATGCTTACACCACGTGGCATGGATTGGCTGGTAGACGCTGAAGCAGCTCCATTGGCATTTTGGGCAATGACGACTTCTTCCTTGGAATACGATTTTCCCATCGCAATTCTTCTTTCTTGATATGATGAATTTTGGAATTTGGGTCTTCTTTCTAGACTTCGGATCTTCTTATTTGGTACTTCTTACTTGTTGTTATACCATTTTCTGAATGGCAGGGTCGCCATGTAATATGTGGAGATTAGAAATATAACTTCATTGTTTCGTGTCGAGTAAAGTAAAAATAAAAAGAACTCTTTGTTGAATGCACACTTATTTATAAGTACAAAAATCCTTACTCAGCTATCCTTTAATGCGACTCGATTTATGTCGCAGCTAGCGTTAAATTGTTACAGTAAAAGTATTAATTCATACATCACATCTCCCCTTAAAAAGTTCACATCTCAGGGGGGAAGGGTCAGCAACACCTTTTTGCTGACTCTTAAAGGCTGGCAACGCACCCGTGACACCTCTGGTGTTGCGTGAGTACATGGGCGGCAGTGATCACTTACCATCAGGTGAACCGCTTGATCGTTTGTCGCCCTCAGCCATAAAATAAAAATAACACGTGATCGGTAATCCCTCAGACCCTCATTTCGAATTCCATCTTTTTACTTCAGCAGCCTCCTGAGCTGTGTGCCCATAATGGTGCCCTCAGGTATTAGTCGCTTAAATTAAGCTACTGGTTGAGAGCCTGCGCTAACCAACCGCTCGTTGTTTTCAATTCTTAAATTTTAATATACTATTGCTAAATGTAACAATAACAGCTTAGTAACTTGCTATTTATTTAAGGATTTAATAAAAATATATGTGTCGAAACGCAAAGACGGACGGACAAACTAATTCAAAATATATTGTTGCTTTAATTACTGTATTAAACTATGTTTATGTATTGCATTGTGAGCTTGACAAGTCTTGTACTTGTTAAGCTCACAATGTAAATGTATGTATGTAAATACTTAAGTGCTGAATAAATGTCATTATTTCCTTTAATTTCAGTGGACTTTTTACCACCATAAAAAAGCATTCCCTTTCGGTTCAACTATAAAAGAAACATTAAATGATTTGACATATTATTTTTTTAAGATTAGAATTAATTACAATGTAATTTTATTTCAACTTTAAATTACTTATCGTATGGGCAGTGGTTACCCTAGTGTCAGAGTGGTTCAAGCTGCCGGGTATGCCTCTGGCATGGCTTAACGACTGTTGTCTAATGACTACAGCCGGGACCGACAGCTCAGCGTGGTCTGCTAAGCACGGAGACGCTCAGAAATTAAACCACTTCGGCGGTGACACATCTATGGACTGACCGCGAGCCTAGTTGTTTAACCTCGCTGAGAGACTGGTGAGAGCATCTGATAGCAGTAAATGAAAGCAATTACGGCAAAGATAAAATTTGCCAACTTCAGCATATTTAACGTTGTTCTAGTGGTAGCGTGGTCATCCGCCGATAATAAGTTCATGGCTTAAAATCCCGGGTCGGATCGCGGGGGGAGCCTTTGTCCAGCAGTGAACGTCTTTCGACTGATACGACGATGATGATTATTAATATGGGCTACAACTTGCATAAAGATCCCATTCTGGAGTACGACTCTTGCCCATAAGTGCAGGTCATTCGACTGACATAATAATGTTCTGTTCTCAGGTTCTGCCCATCAGTGTTCATATACCTGGGGCTGGTAGTACCCGCAATATGGCTGATCGAGCTGCACAAGGTGGACGTCAGGCTCAAGAAGCAGAGCCTCAACAATGGCTCTACATTTATAGAGGTAAGTTTAGGACAGACGAAAGAAATTCTACCATCTTTGAAAAAAAAACTTTTGCACAGTCTACTACATCTAAACAGAAAAGATCTGCACATGGTGATAGGCACAATCACCGGACACTGCACACTAAACAAACACCTCTTTAAGATTGGCGTCACAGCCAACGGCCAAAGTTCCAAAACGATCCGAAGACACTGCAGGAAGCACTCAAGCTTTCGAGGCCTCTTGGACTTTTAGATGGAACTGAAATGATTCGAGAAGTCAAATAAGTTGACGTACAATGACCCAATCAGGAGGGTAAGTGCGGAAACCAGTCACCAAACTAACTAACTAAGGCTGAGATCTATAGAGCGTACTTAGACTTTGCTCAAACTTTACTTACGTAAAACTTTGCTAAATGTATGCTAAGCGTATACTTTGATTTGGTATTTATAGACTTTTTGAAGTTAAGATTATGCTTAGCTTAAGCTAAGACAGACACAGTCAAAACACCAATTGTAATTTCGTTACATGCATTAACTTCTGTCTAGGTAAATTCTGAGCAAAGTCTAAGTACGCTCTATAGATCTCAGCCTAAGAGGTAAGTTTTACGCCCGTGGGAGCGTAGAAGTCGACCCCAGGGAATAAACTTTTCTTTCAGCTCTAGTTACCCATTTCACTTCGGATCCGCCTCCAATGGGAAATAACCCCAACGGGCTCTTAATAAAGGGTTCTCTTGGGGTGCTCTTCTCTAGCTCAGAATAGCACCCCAAGAATGTACTTCTACTATCTTCCTTGCTTTTAGGCATTTCAGAGTCAGATTAAAAAAATATTGCATGGGAAGCTAATACCATTTTTCTTTTCAGGCAGATATCCCAATCGCGGGGGGTGCAAAGATTCCCACGGACATGTTGGTGACGCTTATCGAACAGTTCTTGATGTTAACTCTCATCGTTGGAAGGTGGCTGCTACCCAAAGGAGACCTGACAAGAGACCAGCTCAGCCAGCTACTACTGGTTTATATCGGTAAGTTCTAATTGGATCGGAAGATTTGGAGAAGCTCATGACTCTGTCTTACACCAAATACACCCAGATGCTGTCACCGGTCCGTAAGTGATTCGCGAGGTTAAGCAACTAGGCTCGCGGTTAATCCATAGATGGGTGACCGCCAAAGTGGTTTAATTTCTGAGCGTCTCCGTGCTTTGGAGTGCACGTTAAGCTGTCAGTCCCGGTTTTTCTGATTGGAATACGGTCGTTAAGCCATGTCAGAGGTCTACTGGGCGGCTTGAACTCTTACAACCGTAGGTAACCGCCAGGATATTATTACTTCTTTATACCTTCATAGCTTCTTAAGTTCATGGGAGACCAGCTTTGTCAATGACTGTTGATGATCATGATCGTTTGGACAAATTAAGAAGATATGGTGATAAAATTCGCCATGATTATCTTATAGCATCTATAATGTTCGAACGCATACTATGTACCTATTTTTTATTTTTGTCTAAGTATGAACTAGTTGGGTATCTCTTGGAATGCATACTCCCCAGACTATTATTTTGTCTATCATATTTCTTTTTTGTTTATTTTTACGTTAGGTTTGAGTATTTTATCTGTTAGCCTCGATATCAAGTTGCTATTTTTATTTCTTTAACATTGTGTTTGTATATTTCTTTTTTTTTTTTTAATGTTTTACTTTAACGCTCAGCTGGTGGGTGGACCAAAGTTATACAACATATTAATTTTAATTCAATTTAAAGCATATTAAGTAAATATTCTATAGAAAATTAGGTATATTTTATAGTATAGTATAGTATTTATTGTATATTAGTTATTTATATATTATTCTGTCTGATTTTGGAAGCGATGTTGAAGATTTTGTCTCAGCTTGTAGTGACGACGTGAGTTTTCTCAGTATTCCGTCTTTAAGTGAAACCTTAATATCTCAGTTCTCTGACGAACCTAGGAACTTTAATGTTGTTCACATTAATGCACAGAGTATTCCGGCACACTATTCCGACATGCTGGCCAGTTTTGACTGTAAGAACATCCACGCCATTCTTGTTTCCGAATCGTGGCTTAAACCATGCTTGCCCTCTACTTCATATTCGTTGCCCGGTTTTCAATTGATCAGAAATGACCGGATAAACGGCGGTGGTGGTGGTGTTGCCATATACCTTCGACCACACATTCCTTTCAGCGTTATTAATATGTCGGCCCAGCCCCCACCGTCTAACACCGGCGAACATCTTTTTCTGGAAGTAGAGTTGCATCACACAAAAATTCTCCTTGGGGTTTACTACTGTCCTTCGTCACATATTAATTTCTTCTCCTCATTGGATACTCTCTTAGCAAACTTAGTTCCTTCTTACAGTCATACAATAGTCATGGGTGACTTCAACACCTGTCTTCTTAGAAATGATTCACGTTCTTCTGCACTCCGTTCACTCATTGAGTCTAATAACCTTTCCCTTTTACCTTTAACTGCTACTCACAACTTTCCTCACTGCACGCCTTCACTCCTTGATCTTATTTTTGTTTCTTCCAAAGAGCACGTGGCCAAACATGGCCAGTGCTCGGCGGATTCTTTTTCTTATCACGACCTTCTTTATTTATCCTATAAAATTCGCCCACCTAAGGCAAAACCTAAAATCATTATTCAGCGCAATTTTGGTGGTATGAACGTTGCCAATCTAAAAGTAGACGCGGGTAACATTGACTGGACTTCACTATTTGATTCGCAAACTATTGACGAAAAGGTTTATCTGTTCGAAATGTACATGCTTCAGCTTTATGACGTACACGCACCTTTAAAAGCCATAAAACTAAAACATATTCCAGCGCCTTGGCTTACACAGGACATACGAAAATCGATTGATAAGAAAGCAGGAGCTAAATCGAAATATAAATCCAATCCATCCGCTGAAAACAAAAGTAAGTACGTTTCGGCCAGGAACCATAGTAATAAGGTGTGTAGGAATGCTCAACGCCAATACATCCACAGCTCTGTACAAAATGGAGACCCAGCCAAAGTCTGGAAGTATTTGAGATCAATAGGGATAGGAAAATCACGCCAAGTTGACACTCCCAATAATTTAGACATAAATTCACTCAATAGTCATTTCTCAACTTCGTCCAACTTTGATAGGACAACCAAATTAAATACCTTACGGTACCTTTCATCAATTCCTACCCCTGATCATTCTGAGTTTGTCTTTAATCAGTTTTCCACTTGTGATGTTAAGAAGAGCGTACTATCAATTACTTCCAATTCCGTTGGAAGTGATTGTATCAGTCGCAATATGATCCTTCCTATCCTCGACGAAATCCTTCCGGTCCTTACCCACCTCCTTAATTTTTCCATTTCTACAGCTACTTTTCCATCAACATGGAAAAGTGCTCAGATAATCCCACTACCTAAAAAACGGAATCCCTCATCCTTTTCCGAATATCGTCCCATCTCCATACTACCTTTCCTGTCCAAAGTTCTGGAACGTCTCGTCCACAACCAACTGAGTACATTCCTCTCCAAGAATATCCTACTTAATCCTTCACAGTCCGGTTTTCGTCCAGGTCACAGTACAGCCACCGCTCTTATCAATATTGCGGATGATATTCGACTAGGCATGGAATGTGGAAAGTTCACGGTGCTTGCGCTGCTTGATTTCAGCAACGCATTCAACACTGTGGACTTTGACATTCTACTTGGCATATTACGCTCTCTTAATATATCTCCAATGGAAATTGATTGGTTTCGTAGTTACCTGTTTGGCCGTCGGCAACGGATTCGTATTGACGATAACTACTCGTCGTGGTGTTACACCAGTGCTGGCGTGCCACAGGGTGGCGTTTTATCTCCACTACTCTTCACTATATTTATAAATTCGATTTCCTCTCGCTTAACTTCTTCCTACCACCTTTATGCCGACGACTTACAAATATACACTCAGGCACCGGTTGAGCACCTTAGCGATGGCATTGATATTATTAACAATGATATGGAGAAAATCAACAAATGGAGCACAGACCACGGTCTCACAGTAAACCCCTCCAAAACTCAGGTCATCGTGATTGGCAGTTCTAGAATGCACAACAAAGTTGACTGGACCCATACCCCTCGAGTAATATTTAACAATACAATAATACCACTCAGTGAAAAGGTTAAAAACTTGGGGGTATACTTTGATCGAACACTGTCTTGGGGTCCACAAATAGAACAGACCAGTCGCAAATTATATGCTGCAGCAGGATCCTTAAGGAGGTTACGTAATTTTCTCCCAATTGCCACCAAAATTGCACTAGCTCAATCCCTCCTTCTTCCAATCCTTGACTATGCTGACGCCAGCTATCTTGACCTTACGGAGGACAAACTAGATAAACTCGAGCGACTTCAAAACTTCTGCATAAGGTTCATATTTGGACTCCGCAAATATGATCATGTTTCCGAATTTCGTAGAAAACTCGAGTGGTTACCCATTCGCCTTCGCCGAAATACTCATGTACTCTCCCTTCTTTATAGCATTTTATTTAATCCCACGGCTCCCTTTTACCTCAAGATTAGGTTTCAATTCCTGTGTGACACACATTCTAGGTCCTTGAGATCGTCAGAGAATCTAGAACTCCAGTTGCCCACACATTCCACTAATTTCTACGACAAATCTTTCACTGTACAGGCGGCTCGATTGTGGAATTCACTCCCTCTGTATATCAGACGCGCGCAAACTTTAAGTTCTTTCAAAACACTTTTAAAAAAACATTATCTATCACTTTAATCTTCACAGCTCGCGATCTTCCATCTTCCTCAAAAATTTCTTTAGTCTTCATAATTATTATTTATATTTATTTATAGTATATTAAAAAGTAGGGAGCTATATATATTTATATATAGGTATATTTTTATGTTATATATCTATATATTGTGTGTGTATATATATATAATATTTGTACCTAGGTAGGTACATATATATGTAAATGTATATAAGTAGATGCACTGCCAACTACCACTTTATCTCCCTGCATTGCTTTGGTTCATCCAACGGTTGTCTGGAAGAGATTGCTGTATTAGCGATAAGACCGCCGTTTGTACCTTATTATATAAGTTAACTGATATTATAATGTTATGCTTCAATTTGGTGCAATAAAGTGTTATCTATCTATCTATCTATCGTTTGCAAGTAGCTGCAGCCATAATAAGACCTCATAAAATTCCAGCGTTACCAAGAAATGGTGATCGCACGACAGAAAAAAAATGCAACTCGGGTATAACTCCAAGAGTGACCTCCTTCTAAAACTAAATCATCAACTAATCCTACTAATTCCTCCACCAGGCACTGCTGCCGATATCATAGAGTTCTTCGATTCCTTCAAAGACGAGAAGGTCGCATCAGAAAAAGTCCTAGTCCTGCTAACCCTCGCCATCTGGTCGTGGTCTCTGATGCAGTTCACCGTGGTCCTCACGGCCACCAAGTCGAGGAAGTCCAGAGGCACAGCAAATAGGTCTGACATGTATGTACTCGCGATGTTACACGAGCACGCCAGCGCCATCTACACTAACGCACTATTGTCACGTGAATTACAGGAAAACTGGAATACATTCTCATAAGTATATCAATAAAACTGAATACACAGGTCCTTAATGTGGAATAGATAAGACTCATTAATCATTAAATATATCTGATAAGTCCAATACCCCAAAAAAGGTCCAAAGTATCGTTTCGTTTTCACCTTTGCTTTCGATACTGTAGACTACGACGTGTTGCTGGGGGTTTTACACATTCTTAATGTATATTTCCAACAGTCATTGGCTGGTTTCATAGTAACCTGTCGGGTCGCCGGCAACGTATACGTATAACTCTGTCTCTTCTTCATGCAATACAAATGCGGGTGTGCCGCAGGGTAGCGTTTTGTCTCCTTTTCTTTAGTCTTTGCAATTTTCATAAATTTACATTCATAAAACTGAAAGACGCAGCGTGGGATGGCCCTCTACAAGATGGACCGATGATTTTATGGGCGTCGCTGGATGTGAGCAGCTAAGGCTGGCAATTAAGGAGATCTTTGGGGAAGGTCTTTCGGGTGAATGTGCTGAACATTGATTTTAACTGTGAATTGTCTAAAATCTTGTACATCTAAATGTATATTAAATATTATACAGAAAACACATCAAAGAAAAACACTGACGGAAGTACTTACATATATATACACATAAATAATATAATTTTGTAATTAAATTCATATATTTATATTTCATGCTTTTAGCTTTTTGTGTGAATTCGTTTAGATCCAATACCTCTGCTTACCTACCAGATCTCTTTTGTCTTAAGATATTTTTTCTCTGCATTTTCGGTGGTCAGATATACAAGGAGGTCTGCCGTGGTTGCCGTGTATTGGATCTTGACTCAATAGTAGGGCTAACATGCATAGCGCGGCAAGGTAGAGATAATTATGTTATATGTGTTAAATAGTTATAATACTTTGAGTAATCATGATGATGATGAAAACGCAGGTAGTAGCAGTTTCATCTGTCATTGATATTGAGCTAGTGAGGAATCAGCGACACGTAGCGGGATAATGCTGTAGTTATAGATGCCATTATGTCAGGCTCCTGTCATAATTTTTAATACCAAGACAGTAATAATGTTTATCGTGTTTTTGCACAAAATACATAACGGTCCCGAGAAATTATGTCAAGTATATCAAATTTAAACGGTGAT
The DNA here is from genome assembly GCA_951640165.1 of Pseudoips prasinana. Classification (NCBI taxonomy): domain Eukaryota; kingdom Metazoa; phylum Arthropoda; class Insecta; order Lepidoptera; family Nolidae; genus Pseudoips; species Pseudoips prasinana. The sequence goes on from OX621261.1 coordinate 11,157,683, forward strand.
TCGTTTAGATCGCACTTGTTTTCAGTTCGACCATTAAGGGTTCTATTGTCAAAGACTATAGACATTAAAGACAAATAATACTAATAAAGTGTGTTAAAAGCATGGTAGTGTGTGTTGTTTATATTAAAATAATTTACTTTTAATGCCTATTATACAAAAATATTAGCTTTCTGCGCTCCTTCTTCATATGAATTTTAAGTGTTCGCAATTTCATACTCCTCCGTCAGCACAATTTTAATAAAAATGGGTACAAAGATTTCGTTTCTCGTATTAATATTATGATAAGTCAACTACCCCCTGGCTTGCATGTTAACCTTACTTACCTCTATAAATAAAACTGAAATAAGTTATGATTGTACAGTAAATTTTACACGAAATTCTTCTTCTTCTATGTATTCTACTTCTACTCTTCTATATCTTCTATTATAAATGGCAATTAGTGCCGATGTCGACAATTCGGCCAATGTCAGATGTGAAATGGGAAAACGTGTAATAATTTAATTCAATTTCGAGGACACTACATTGATATCACTAATTGTGGAAGTGAAATTAGCTGAACTAACAGCTGTCACCGATATCGTTTAATAAAAAATAAACCATAATAAATAGAGATTCAGGGATGAATGACATCTTTGGTATACAGAGTTTCATATATTAGTGCAATCTTGGTCCGTCTCAATCCTCAATCAATCCGTTCACCCTGGATTTATGTTGTATTTTACTAAATACTAATTAAAATATATCAAGGTATACAAATTGCTAACCTATTTAGCAAGAAATCCGTAACAAAGAACTCAAATCATGTACACAAATGACCAATAACAAACAAATATGACATGGCTTCAAGCGGTCACGTCCTCAGATCAATTAAAATTGATCTGCATTGTTTTCGTGAATGACGTTCAAATGAATATAGGTTAAAAATTACTTAATCAATCGTTAAATCGGCTTCAACGTTGAGAATCGATTCCGGACCATTTATGACGTCACATGCGCTCATGCATTTGCACATTTTAAGCTTTATTTATTTGAGCGCCATTCACGAAAACGATGTTCGGCGACGTACCCGGTATAGAGCCCCTGTCGGCGATTTTCGGCTGATATGAAGATAATGATAATACGAGAACCATTGAAAAACAAGGTAACCGAATATGTTTTGTCCTCAGAAATAGCCGTGCGTGTTGCTGTTCAATCGAAGTGTGTGCAATAATAATGAACATAGCCTTACAAGACTTCCCCTTCCTAGCGTTCCGGCTTCTTATCATCGGCCATTATAAGATCATCAACTATATGAACATATTCTTCACTTGTAAGAACACTTTGGTGAGCGACACGATGGTTTTTTTATAGAATAGTAAGGTAGGTAAGGTTTGACTGCACGTGTGGCGCAGCGGCTAAGACAGTCGCCTCGCCGCTTAGTGTCGCAGGTTCGAGTCCCGCGCTGGACCACTATTTGTGTGACCCATAAATAGTTGTTCTGAGTCTGGATGTAATTTGTGTCCGTCTATTATATGTATGGTAAGTACCCCGCGACACAGGGATTAAATTTCCTAGTGCGGGCGTTGTCATTTTAATAAGAAGAAAAAAAAAAGAAAAGGTGCAAGCGGATCACCTGATGGTAAGAAATCATCTTCGCCCATGCCTCTATAATAATAATATCCTGGGACATTATTCACACACGGCCATCTGATCCCAAACTAAGCAGAGCTTGTACTATGGACATCAGATAACTGATGCACTACATATACAATTTTTTTTTAAATACATAATTATATGGATAGTTACACCCATGCTCAAGACAAACAGATATGTTCATGCACACAAATATTTGCCCTGGGTGGGAATCGAACCCACGACCTCCGGCGTGAAAAGCAAGCATTTGCCAATCGCGCCAACAGGCCCGTCTTTCTTTGAAGTGAAGTCTTCTTTAGCGGCGTAGTGCACTTTTTAGGGATGGGTAGAAAAAGGTAAACTCGCGTCAGGAGACGTGAGGTGATCAAATACATTCGTAAGACTATAACTACTATAATACTATAATAAAAATAACCTCCATTTTTAGGGTTCCGTACCCAAAGGGTAAAACGGGACTCTAGATATTACTAACACTTCGCTGTCTGTCTGTCTGTCCGTCTGCCACCAGGCTGTATCTCATGAACCGTGATAGTTAGACAGTTACAATTTTCACAGATGATGTGCTTCTGTTGCCGCTATAACAAAAAATACTAAAATAAAATTAAAATAAATATTGAAGGGGGCATGCAACAAATGTGAATTTTTGGCTCGTTTTTATATACAACGTGTAACAGAAAGAGTGAACGTAACTTAAGGGGCATATACGGTCTCCTTAAGCCTACCTATACACAAAATCTCATACCGAAATACCATCATTTCAACCTTGATCGTAAAATAATATACCATTAAATATATCGACAAGTATTTTTATCGATATAACGAACATCCGTACTAACACAGCACAGCTGATTCTGATTTACGCTAGAAATTGTTTGACATACCTCTGTGTTTCTATGCACGCCTGGTAGCTTGATTCCGATTGCACTCACTACACATATTTTCTTTTATTTTCGAGTTATGTTTTTATTTATTATTATTATTCATTTATTTCGGATTAATAAATATTCCATATATTATTAGTAAATCAAACTTATAACTATGTTAGTATATCAATATTAAATGTCAACATTACAAATATGAATCTAACATTACAATAACATTCTTACATGCGCACTATTTTACATTAAAGAGGACCCCTCCAGATCCATGTACGGTATTCCAGTGCCTCACAACCGGACAATCAACCCTTCCCAATATGGTATTCAGGAGGCCGTTGTTGCTGTCACGCACGCGCCGCATCAGGGAGGCCACTCTTTTCCGCACAATAGCCCTAAAGCAGTCTGTGCTAGCCTTAGCAAACATACCTGACGCACTGCAATAACGAGGCAACCCCAACAGCATCCTAAAACCATTATTGTAGAGGACCCGTAGGGCATTGAAAGATCTACACGTATAGCGGACCCACAGGCTACAGGTATAAAATGTCTGGCAGTATGCTTTAAAAAGAGAAATTTTTACATCTTTTGTGCACCGTGCAAACCTGCGAGCCAGCATATTGCATCTCACTGCCAATGCCCTACGTTCCCGCTCAATATCTAAATCATCCGAGAGGTCCTCGGTGACCCAGTGCCCCAGGTACTTAAATTTGGTGACCCTACTTAACTGCATTCCTCCAAGCCTGACCGGTGGAACGGTTTTAGGACTCTTATTACCCGCCTTAAAAATAAGTAGTTCACTCTTCTTGCAGTTATACCTGAGGCCATGTGTCCCCGCGTACCTCTCACAGATTCCTATTAGGTAGTTAAGGGCTGTAACAGATGGTGCCAACAGCACCATATCGTCGCCATAACTTATGTTGTTCAGACAAACACCATCCACTGAACAGCCGACCCCGGACCCGCTGAGCTCACCTATCAGTCCATTAACGTACAGGTTGAAGAGTCGTGGTGAAGTCAGGTCTCCCTGTCTCACACCACACTCCAACCTGTACTCTGACGAACATGATCCCGCCCACCTAACGGTATTGGTCTGGTTGCCGTACCAATATCTTAATATATTTATTACGTCTCCGGGTGTGCTGGTTTCCCCCTGGAGCTTATCCCACAGCACGTCATAAGACACCAAGTCAAATGCCTTCGACAGTTCCAAGAAACAACCATATACAGGCGTCTTCCTCGTCACATAGTACTGGACAGTATGCTTGAGTCGCAGTACGGCGGTTTCAGTCGATTGCCCACCCCTGAAACCAAACTGAGCTTCGTGGAGATCTATATGCTCACTTAGCTGACTATCAAGCAAACCATCCAGTACCTTGGCGATCACTGTAGCCAATGAGATAGGTCTGTAGTTGTCCCTGTCGGAGGCATCACCCGTCTTGTTTTTAGGTATTGGTATAACAGTGGTCTTCATAAGCTCTTTAGGTAAATATGAATGTCCTATACACAAATTGAACAACATGACCAACACCCTCGGTAAATGAACACCTGCGAACTGCAAGTGCTCGATGCTAAGGTCATCATGTCCCGGAGACTTGCCTCTAGTCATATTTTGGATAATATGGGCGACTTCTTTCGCTTTAAATCTGCACGGCTCACAGTCTACCTTCTCAGCATCGAGCACCTGCTGCACACATCCTAGGGGAGACACAACCCTAAAATGATCCTTAAATAATTCAGCAATTTGATGGGGCTCACTCCTACCCCCAACATTTACCGGGACACACGAACCAGCTTCCAGTTTCCTGGTGTGCTTCCAAAAGCTTTTGAAATCCCTCTCTTTGTGGTGTGTTGCTAAGATATCCATTTTAATTTTATCCTCATTGTCTTGACACCATTTCAATTTAGATTTAAACCGCTTACGGGTTTCACGCATAGTATTATATATATCACCAGACTCCGGTTTTCCATGAAATATCCAAGCCTGAAAGCTGTTTCGTGCGTCTACATGAAAATTCCGTACATGCTTGTTCCACCCAATGACATATTTTTGCTTTGTTCTTTTTCTTACACTATTACTCCTTTTCGAAGCTTCCTTCAAACAACTAACAATACTTTTGTACAACTTATCAATAACTACATGATGAAAATTATTAGAACAAGTCTTATCAGCACACAGACCAAGTTCCATCGGAAAATTAATGTCCCTTAATGTAGCTGTACACAGATCCCCATAGATTCTTATCTGTTCAGCGTTCTTGTCACCCCATCTCACTTCACTGTAAATATCCCCAGTATATTGCACTTTACAGGGTAGTATTCCCAAGTTGCAATACACTTCCAGTGGAAAATGGTCTGACCAGAAAACATCGTAACATACCTTAATATCCGTCACACATTGCCAAGCTGCCTCCGTTGTCAGACAGTGATCAAGCCATCTCTTACAGTTATCATGACTTTCACTTATAAAAGTATGTGTGTCTGAAATAACATCTAACTTTATTACGTCCGCACAGAGCCAGCTTCGCTCTTCACAAAAATTGGCTAATTCCTTAAAAAATAACTGCCTTGGATGAGCATTAAAGTCCCCGAGAATAATAGCGGATTCAATATTAAAACTTTCAATTATCGCATGTATTTCACTTAACACATCTGTGAATTCTAATAAATTATCTGTACAATCTGTTGGCATATAAACTGAAAACACTAACGAACTACGCTCACTCGCACATACTTTAACAGCTGTCAGTCTCACGCTACTACACGGCACAATAGTTACGGAAGAGAAAACACCCTTTCGCCACATCAGCGCCACCCCACCGTACGGCCTACCACGCAGCACGCCTGTCGATGTGTCTACCGCTGACTTACTGGTGTACTCAAAGTTCTTATCAATGCTTCCAATGAATGCTGTATCATGAGGCAAGAGCCACGTCTCCTGCAAGGCAATAACGTGTGCAGTCTTACACAGCTCCTTTATCCCCTCTACGGATCTCGTAACAGACTTGCAATTGAAACTGACCATTTTATCATATAGCACTGCTGAATAGCTATTGGATACTTTACATCGTATAAGTACGTGATACACAAACACATTACGAGAATCTTTGTATTGTAATGGTAGGTACCTTTCGTGCGCGAGTCAGACTCGCACTTAGCCGGTTTTTATTTATTTCACACTTGCCGTTTATACTACTATTATTATTAGTGAAATCTTCTTTACCGTGGTTGTGCACTTTCTTTTCTTAATTATGATAGGTTTTTTACACCCGACTGCCTAATTTAGTTCTATTTTTAAATACATTTTAAAAAAATTCACATTTGTTGCATTCCCCTTCAATATTTATACACAACAAATTTATAAACAGACAGACTTAGTCCTAGATAAGCAATTACTATGAGTCTTTACCGCCCAAAGGTGAGAAGTAGCATCTTCCACTCGCTATTCGGATCAAATAAACACTACTTTCTGTATTCAACAAACGTGATTTTTTGTTTTGCCAAATAATGGTACGGAAACATTAGTGCGCGAGTCCGATTTGAACCTGCAGAAAGGAGTTAGGAAAAGGTTCCTAACTCCTTTCTTCTTTCTTTCTGGTTTAATTTGTTGCGTGATCCGAGACAGTTAAAGGGATTCCCCGGGACATGCCTGAGTGCCACCGCTCAGTGTCATTTCATTGTGTGCCGCTGTTGATCCTGGCTTACAGGAGATGCAGTGGAGGGTAAGTGGGGGAGACTAGCCCCCTAAAAATAGTCTAATAGTGTCGCTTTCACAGGTGATCCTGCTGCAAATCTACAGATTGTATGTGCTCCACCTGGAGACCGTGGATGAAGGGAACGGGGGCTCCGTCTACAGGAAGTCAAATAAGAACAAGTCGACGGATAAGAAGGAGAAGAAGAAGCACGGGTGAGTTCTGGTTCAAGACCTATGGGAAACTGAGAGTTTCATCATACATATGCTCTTCAGGGCCGTGGCTAATCTCACAAAAGATTAGCCAATTCAACAGCTTATTTTTATAATAATAATAATGACGCTGTTAGTATTAGTATTGGTAGTTAGTCTATACTTTGACAGTAGAAATATAGATGACCTTATCTCGTTAACGATAACGTCTAATTCTCCTTGTTAACATTTCAACACCAAATCAAAATCGTATCATATAAGGAAATCTCGACTATAAGTATACGTCATAGGGCTTACAATGTGTTTTTTTGTTGCCACAGTAAACACAAATCAAAGAAGCACAAGAGGAAACATGAGATCGGCGAGACGTCCATATCAGTGATAAGTGACAGACGACACGATAGAACTGAAGGCAGAATAAGGTATGTATACAAATTATATTACAGACGGTCACCGTAGCCTGGGTTCGAATCCCAGGACCACCAGAGTGATGAGCAAGAATATTTGTTTCTGAGTCATGGATGTTTTCTATGTATTTAAGTATCTATCTATCTATATAAGTATGTATATCGTCACCTGGTAGCCATAGTACAAGCTTTGCTTAGTTTGGGGCTAGGATGATCTGTGTGACATTGTGCCTGGATATTATTATTATTTCTTTTATTCCGTGTCTTTCTTATTTCATACATTTACAAATATATAGTTTTATTATTATTATTATAATGTCCTCCTAGCCGAATTACGGTCACGGCGGACAATTGCGCAGGACATATTATAGTGCACAAGTGCGTGCGCAAACACAGGGGCACTTTCTATTCTCATGATCCGATGGGGCGCCTAGCGACACGACCGGAAAGAGGTCAGGTACAGGACCGACGGCTTTACGTGCTCTTCGAGGCAAGGGGGTACAATACCGCCAACTTCCAGACTTCGGGCTGATACTGAGAAATTTCTTTTACGGAAAAATCCCAAAATCACTTTTGATGTGAAACATCTAAGTATAGCCGCACGTAAAACAGTTTTCTGGCGTGGCGACGCATGCCGTGACGCATGCGCAATCGACTTTTTATTTTATCATTATGATATATTTAGTTCCTATCACAATATGTTCTTTTCTGCATATTACTTTTACAAAATAATGTCGATGTTTCACATCTGCTAGGCGTCCCGCGACGGCTCACATTTTTTTTGATTTGAAGCGACCCGGGATTTGAACCCAGGACCTCATTTTCTGCGGTTGAACACGCTACCGCTAGACCAAAGAGGCAGTCAATTTCTCGTCAAATCTTGACTAGGGTTCTACCGTTACAACCTACAGGCCTTCTTAACGGCGGCGGAGGCGAAGGTGCAAGTGGTTGGGAAAAAATACATACATACATATATAGTTTCCCAGAGGGGTAGGCAGAGATAACGGACTTCCATTTGTCACGATCCTCGCACACCTGTTTCACTTCGTTTACTGACATAATATTCTTCACTAGCTGTGCCCCGCGGTTTTACCCGCGTTAAACTTTATAAATTATCACAGCTCCTCCTCCGTAGGTGATAGCGTGATAATATAAATATGTTAACCCGACCCCTGAGTAATATTCATGCAAAATTTGAATTAAATCCATGCAGCTTTTTGAGTTTAAGTAAAAACTATAGTTTTGACTTCAATATCGATTGAAGATCACGCCCCAAGTATCCTTTAAAAATAAAATTCAATGTACAGTTTTGACTTTCCTACGATTTTTTTATTATTTATTATTTAAGGCTTACCAACTAAATACATGTTAAACATTATTACACGACAATGTATTAAGGTGATCAGACATGCATCTAAATTAAAGGTAGGCACAACATTGACAGAATAATAATAATTATATGTAGATATAGATACATGTTCGCCGGTTTAGGGTACTTCTGACCTGACCTTTACGTCTCCGATTTGATCAGAGAATGTTCTACGAGGTCTTCCCGTTCCGGTTGTGAAAAAATAGTAATTTATAATAATAATTAATATGTTAATTACTCTTATCTATTTAAAAAAAATGCCATATCTGTCGTGTTTTCGGCTTCATCTAAATAAAATAAATAAATAAATAAAAAAGGTTTTTATTCACGTAGACTTTAAAAAAGCGCTTGTAAATAGTCAGAACATGTTTGTAGTAATATAGTTGTATACATTAGATATTATTTCTAGTAACATAGATATTTAGGTACATCTTGTATGAAAACATTTATAAAATTTATTTTATTACAGAAATGATATTTAGCTAGCTCGTATCAAGTTATTGTGCAATAACGATGATTTTGTACTAAAACAAAGCAAAACGCGGCCGTACGGCTCGTGTTTTATGATATGCTATGATTATGACCTTAATAAACCTCCGTTACAACTCCGCTAAAAACTTACGGCGGCGGAGGCGTAGGTCCGGTACAACCCTAATCTATCTAGACACCCTGCAACGTGCGTATACATCAAAAATTAAAATAAAACCGGCCAAGTGCAAGTCGGACTCGCCCATGAAGGGTTCCGCAGCAGCAAGTATTTCAGTTGATTTATTATAATATAATAATATCTGGGGACAATGTCACACAGATCATCCTAGCCCCAAACTAAGCAAAGCTTGTACTATGGGTACCAGGCGACGATATACATACTTATATAGATAGATAAATACTTATATACATAGAAAACATCCATGACTCAGAAACAAATATTCGTGCTCATCACACAAATATTTGCACTTACCGGTATTCGAACCCAGGACCACCAGCTTCGTAGGCTTATATATATATATATATTATATATATTTTTTTGGTTTTATCGTTCTCTTATTTTAGAAGTTACAGGGGGGGGGGGGGGGGCACTCATTTTACCACTTTGGAAGTGTCTCTCGCGCAAACTATTCAGTTTAGAAAAAAATGATATTAGAAACCTCAATATCATTTTTGAAGACTTATCCATAGAAACCGCACATGTATGGGTACGATGAAAAAAAAATGCGTTTCAGTTCTATGTATGGGAACGCCCCAAAATTATTGTTTTTATTTCTATTTTTGTGCGAAAATCTTAATGCGGTTCACAGAATACATCTACTTACCAAGTTTCAACAGTACAGCTCTTATAGTTTCGGCAAAAAGCGGTCGGACATGACGAATCTATAAGGGTCCCGTTTTTTGCCATTTGGCTACGCAACCCTAAAAAGGAATTGGCAATGCGCCGTGTGTATACATGGCATGTGTAACCGTGTATACACAAGGCGCGTACACAACATCCCACTAATATTATAAATGTGAAAGCTTGTGCATATGGATGTAAGTATGCATGTTTGTCACTTTCACGCAAACAGTACCAAGCGGCTTTTGATGAAATTTTGTTAAAATATAGCTTATATACCGGAATAACACATCCTACTAATATTATAAACGCGAATGTTTGTAAGTATGGATGGATGTTTAATACTCTTTCACGTAAAAACTACTGAATGGATTTTAATGAAACTTAACAATAAAATAATAATACATCAGAATAACACATATAAATTGAAGTATTATATAAACATATTGTGTGAATTGTCCAAAATATGACGATAAATATCAAGTAAGTAGGAAAAAATCTACCAACTGCGAGCTATTCCGGCGTGCACTGCCAAAACCGCTAGAGGTACACATCCTACTAATATTATAAATGCGAAAGTTTGTGAGTATTGATGTATATATGTATATTTGTTACTCTTTGCCACCAAAACTACTTTAACGCTTGTGAAACCGCGGGGTATAGCTTGTAGGCTATAATTTATAAAGTTTGACGCGGGTAAAACCGCGGTGCCTAACTAATAAAATATCCTTCCAATATTATAAATGAGAAAGTTTGTGAGTATGGATGTTAGTTACTCTTTCACGCAAAAACTACCGAACGGATTTTGATGAAACTTTGTAGTAATATAGCTTATATATCGGAATAACACATAGGCCATAATTTATAAATTAAAACGCGGGTAAAACCGCGGTGTCTAACTAATAAAATGTCCTTCTAATCACACTAATATTATAAAGGCGAAAGTTTGTGAGTGTGTAAGTATGTATGTTTTTTACTTCTTCACGTCTAAACGGCTGGAACGATTTTAATAAAATTTGGTATGGAGTTAGCTGACACCATGGATTAATACATAGGCGACAGCCTTAAGGACGATGTAGACATCGAGAGAGAGCGTAGGGCACTAGCGGTCAGGGGTAACATGCTGGCTCGTAGATTTTCACAGTGTACAAAACAAGTTAAAATTACTCTGTTTAAATTGTACTGTCAGAGTTTCTACACTGGCAATCTATGGGTCAATCATACCAAAAGATCGCTCGATGTCCTGCGTATACAGTACAACAATGTTTTCAGAATGCTTTTGAAACTGCCAGGGTTTTGTAGTGCCTCAGAGATGTTTGCGACGGCTCGGACGGACGATTTCCACGCTGTCATCCGCAAAAAAACCGCATCCATCCTAAGGAGAATAAGAGACAGTAACAACAGCATTTTGAGAACGGTTGCTGAAAATTACAGCTCACCTATTGTTGGACAGTTTGTGCAGAGGGTAATAAAGTAAGGGTGCATTATTGCGTTCTGCACAGACAGATTACCTACCTTAATTTGTAATACCTCCTCACCAATTTTCCTTACTAACATTAGTTCATAAGTCACTTTATTAACAAAATATGGATCTGTATTGTTGTCCGAAATAAAACTCATTTATTTATTATTTATTATAATTTATAAAGTTTAACGCGGGTAAAACCGCGGTGTCTAACTAGTAAAATATCCTTCCAATCACACTAATATTATAAAGGCGAATGTTTGTGAGTCTGTATGTTTGTTACTTCTTCACGTCTAAACGGCTGGAATGATTTTAATAAAATTTGGTATAGAGTTAGCTGACACCATGGATTAACACATAGGCTATAATTTATAAAGTATAACGCGGGTAAAACCGCGGGGCACAGCTAGTAAATAATATAATTGCTAGAAACATTATGTACAATGTTATCGCTGATTATATAAGCTGATCGAAATAACGCATAGGCTATCAATATTTTTAAACTTTCGCGATTTGTACACATTTTTTTACTGTGGACACGGGTCTCATCGCGATAAATATTTAGGTAAATCATTACCTTGGTTACCCGACGTTTCGGCATGGATTGCACCAGCCGTGGTCACGGGTACCTAAATATTTATCGCGATGAGACTCGTGTCCACAGTATATAAAAAACATAGGCTATCGTTTATAAAATTTAACCCGGGTAAAACTGCGGTGCCTAACTAGTAAAATATCCTTCCAATATTATAAATGAGAAAGTTTGTGAGTATGGATGTTTGTTACTCTTTCACGCAAAAACTACCGAACGGATTTTGATAAAACGTTGTAGTAATATAGCTTATGTATCGGAATAACACATAGGCTATAATTTATAAAGATTAATGCGGGTAAAACCGCGGGGCACAGCTATTTGTAATATTGTAACCCCTTGAATGCCGAATAGGTGTAGCTGTATACAACTATATTTGCGAAAAAGCTAATCTGAGGGTCGCGCTATTGTTTGACGATGGAATAAATTTGATTTATTACGTGTAGGTTCGAGGCTAGGTGACGTAACCGAGGTAGAACATTGGTGAACCGGTTTTAGGTTTCCGTTTGGTGCCGGGCCAGTTGGCGTCGTTGGTAAATGCTTGCCTTTCACGCCGCAGGTCCTGGTGGATTCCCACCTTAGACATATATGTATGTCTGTTTGTCCTGAGTCTGGGTGTAATCCTACTAATATTATAAACGCGAAAGTTTGTAGTTACCGTCAGGATGGCTGGACCAAACGAGATATATACATGAGACAATGCCCACTGTTTATTACCTATTTGCTACTATTTACTACCAGTAATGAAATAATTGCTACCTTTGCAATATGGAATATATTAAAGAAATAAAGCGGCCAGCCATTCTGACGTCAGGTTGGCCGACCACTTCCAAGTTCTTATAGTTTTAGCGTTATATTAACAGTTTCATTAATTTATATACTTCCTACCTATTTTCTACCTTAACATAAAATTTCGTAAATGGATAAAAGTGTACTATGGGTATGAAGAAACAAGATTTCCATAAGCCACTAAGCGCCTGCAACAACATTGTTAGCATTATTCTGAGAAAAGACATTAATAAATAATTGATGCACAGGCGTTTTAATGGTTTTTGTTTTATTTCTTTATATGACCCCCTCAAAGTTGTGTAAACATGTAATGTTAAGGTAGCAAATAGGTAGCTAATATACATGTTAACAAAGCTGTTAATATGACGCTAAAACTATGAGAGCTTAGAAGTGGTCGACCAACCTGACGTCAGAATGGCTGACCACTTTATTTCTTGAATATATTTCTTAACGCAAAGGAAGCAATTATTACATTACTGGTATTAAATAGTAGCAAATAGGTAATACACTCGTTTGGTCCAGCCATCCTGACGGTTACAACTTTTGCTTTAATTTAGGTACTTTAAAAATTTCTTCATCCTACTAATATTAGGTCTTTACCTATGAAATTGCCGTTCTGCAGTACTGGCCATTTCAAATCAAAATAATTTTTGTTTGGCTAAGAATTCTAATTTCAAATTAATTTTATTTTAAAAACATGGATTCTTTTTTCCAAAAGTAGTCATTTCTTTATTGATTAGTGTTACATTTTCATCGCATTTCAATCTTTTTCGTCATCATGGATACGTTAAAAATTCGAGTAATTATGGAATATGAGTACCGTCGTGGCAGCAACGCGGCACAAGCGGCACGCAACATCAACGACGTTTACGGAGCTAACACTACAAACCAACGCACCACCTGTTATTGGTTTGCTCGCTTCCGTTCTGGAAATTTCGACCTGAAAAATGAACCTCGCGGTCGTCCGAAGACTTTGGTCGACAATGACGAATTAAAGGCGGTTGTGGAAGCTGATGATACACAATCTACGGCTGAATTAGCAGCAGCTTTCGACGTTAGCGTCAAAACAATATTGGTCCATTTGCGTCAAATTGGCAAGGTAAAAAAGCTTGACAAATGGGTGCCCCACGAACTCAATGATCGCCAGCGCGAAGTACGCGTCGAGACGTGCCTTGCACTGCTCAACAGACACACAAATGAAGGAATTTTGAACCGCATTGTTACCTGCGATGAAAAATGGATTCTGTTTGATAACCGCAAGCGCTCAGCAAGTTGGTTGGATCCTGGTTCAGCACCTAAACAATGCCCTAAACGAAAACTTACCCCTAGAAAAGTGATGGTCACTGTTTGGTGGTCTAGCGCCGGTGTGATTCATCACAGCTTCTTACCAAACGGGGTGAGCATTACTGCAGATGTGTACTCTGAAGAACTGAGCACAATGATGGAGAAGCTGGCGCATCTCCAACCAGCATTGGTCAATCGCTCGTCTCCGCTGCTCCTGCACGACAACGCGCGACCTCATACTGCACAGCAGACGGTCTCCAAGTTGCAAGAACTGGGGTTGGAAGCTCTCCGTCATCCGCCCTACTCACCAGACCTTGCGCCTACAGACTACTACTTTTTCCAGAATTTGGATAACTTCTTGGCGGGAAAAAAATTCAATACCCGAGAGGCAGTACAAAATGCCTTTGAAGAATTTGTTGCCTCCCGTCCAGCTGATTTCTTTAAGAAGGGCATCAATAAACTGCCACTGCGATGGCAAAGATGCATTGATTGCATGGGTGATTACTTCGATTAATACAAATAAAAAAATTCATGAAAAAAATTCGTTTAAATTTTTTCATACAAAACGGCAATTTCATAAGTAAAAACCTATTATTATAAACCGCGAATGTTTGTAAGTATGGATGGATGTTTGTTACTCTTTCACGTAAAAACTACTGGATGGATTTAAATGAAACTTTACAATAATATAGCTTATACATCAGAATAACACATATGCTACAATTTATAAAGATATTGTGTGAATTGTCCACAATATGACCATATGTGTCAAGTAAGTAGGAAAATATCTACCATCTGCGAGCTATTCCGGCGTGCACTGCCAAAACCGCTAGAGGTACACACGGCTACATATCAAGCTATGCATTTCCAATATAAGCTGACCTGTCATTGTATAAAAAACCTATTCAACGCTTGATCAGCTTATACTGGAAATGTACAGCTTGATGCGTAGCCGTGTGTACACATCGTACTAATATTATAAATGCGAAAGTTTGTGAGTATTGATGTACTTTTACGCCAAAACTACTTAAACACGGGTGAAACCGCGGGGCGCATCATCTATATAAGTACGTATTTACAAAAAACAGTAAGTTTATGTATTATATCAGTTATCTGGTTTCCATAGTACAAGCTCTGCTTAGTTTGGGATCAAATGGCAGCGTGTAAATAATGTCCCAGGAAACGAAACAGACGTGAGTCCTTGTATGTAATAACATACAAGGACTCACGTCTGTTTCGCATAGGGGTAGGCAGAGACAACGGATTTCCTTTTGTCGTATCTTTGCACACCTCTTGTCCCTTGATTATTGTCATTATATTCGTCATACATGCTTTCCTGTTTAGGATACTTCTGACCTGGACTTTCTTGAGAACGATAATAATAATAATAACCTGGGACATTATTTACACACGGCCATCTGATCCCAAACTAAGCAGAGCTTGTACTATTGAAACCAGATAACTGATGTACTACATATACTACTTTTCTTTTGTAAATACATACTTATGTAGATAATTACACCCCGATTCAGTATAAACAGAAATGTTCATGCACACAAATATCTGTACTGGGTGGGAATCGAACTCACGATCTCCGACGTGAAAAGCAAGCATTTGCCAACCACGCCAACTGGCCCAACGATATTATATTATTGGTTGCCGCGTGGGTCTAGCGGTAGCGTGTTCCCCCGCGGAAAACGAGATCCTGGGTTCAAATCCCGGGTCGGGCTAAAAGTGATTTTAGGACTTTTCTGTAAAAAGAAAAATCTCTCAGCATCAGCCCGAAGTCTGGGAGTTGGCGGTATTATACCCCCGTGCCTCGAAGGGCATGTAAACTGTCGGTCCTGTACCTGACCTTTTCCCGGTCGTGTCGCTAGGCGTCCCATCGGATCATGAGAGTGATAGAATAGAAAGTGCTCCTGTGTTTGCGCACACACTTGAGCACTATAATATGTCCCGCGCAGATGGCTCTATTGAGACTGGCCGCCGTAGCCGAAATTCGGCTAGGAGGACATTATTTATTGGAACGAAGTTCCTTATCGCGCGTTGTGAAAGGGGGCTAGACGGAAAAAATTCTTACGAAAAGTTGTCACGGCACTTTTTGCAGCTGTGCGGCGTGCGCATGTTTCTCTGTCTGTCTCTCTCTCTCTTATAGAAAGCAAGCCAGATATTTTCATTTCTATTTCGCATTGAACAGAGTGGTGTCGCGACGATTATTTTTGTTGAGGGTATACAGGTTTTTTGTACATAATAAATAATAAGAACGGAAGACGCAGCGTGGGCAGGCCCCCTACAAGATGGACCGATGATCTTGTGCGGGTCGCTGGAAAACGCTGGATGCGGATAGCGCAAGACCGGCAATTGTGGAGATCTTTGAGGGAGGCCTTTGTCCAGCAGTGGACGTCTTTCGGCTGATATGATGATGATGATGATGAAATAATAAGAAATAACGTCGTTCCATCCGGGTGTCCCTTGACACCTCTCAAGTTTTATTATTATATTATTGTAAACACATTGATATTCGTGGCCGTAACCACACGGCATTAACCCTATAGTATATTAGACATTAACCCTATAGTATATACAACATAAATTGGTATACATTTGTAGCGACGCAAGGGTTACTCGCGCCGGAGGTCATCACCTTGACATGATCGAATCACCCTTTACTAGTGAGAGCGTTAAGGTCGACAAAGTTTAGATATCGATAGATTGTTTTATTCATATAATAATATGTTTAACAAGCTTTGAACATGAAATTAAATTATATTAAAAATTAATAAAACCCGCGACATTTCTCATAGTGTATAGTATTCTCTTAGTCAAGCCCTTTCAGTTGATATCCTTATTGAGGGAGTTGTGAAAAATATGTTGTCCGCCATCTTGTGGCGGCGCGCGGCGGTGATCTTGGACCGATTTTCATCAATATGTACACAGCTAAAAACACTGACAGACTAATTAGTCGGGAGTGTTTCTAATTTTGTTACAAAGGTTAATTAACCAGTCAAATAAAATTAAAATCGGGTCATCCGTTCGAGAGCTTGGATGCCACCGCCAGGCATACACACACAGACACGTCAAACTTATAATAGTAACACCCCGTCGTTTTCACGTCGTGGTTTAAAAATAACAATACAGGCATATTTGAAGCCTATAATAATGTTGTTTGGGTTGAATTTAGGCCATTACCTTCGGTCTCAACGAAAACAAGACAAAACCATGGCTTGCACTTGGTGTGTAGATAAAAAGTAGCCTATATCCGCCGTTTCCATGCATCAGACTTTCCATATCGAATTTCATCACAAACTTTTTACAATGTGTCTTGTACATAAAGAACCCAATTTAAAAGAACTCATGGCTAATTATTTCAGATATAATGGCTTCAAATTAAAAGGTGAATAGTATTATGAACTTTTATCTCGAAATGTTTAAGACAAATAATCACAGGATACTAAAAATATCTTCACGTAACTCCAACGGTAAAAACTGTGCACGTCAAGATATAAAATAAGTAGGATAGTAGGAATAGGATATAGTGCAGGAGTCTTATAAACGGGATGATTTGTATGCTTGTGTGCGTGCGTGTGTGTTACTCCTCTTCATACATGCGACCATAGGCTTCTTACTGTAAACGTTTACCCTAAAGCAGTCAGACAAAGGCCTCCACAATAGAATTGGGTGTATTAAAGGGATATGACATAATCTTAACGCTTGGCAGACAGGCTGGCAGTCGCAGTATGATGGTCGTAGTACTCAGATAGACGCTGCCGCTCGCTTTCTACTAGAAATTCTCACGGGACGACTTCTAAACCTCCCACGGGATGAGATGGGTCGGTGATGATCCCTGGGATCGCTAGTGGTTAGAGGAGAGGAACTCCACTCGTCTTGTACATATAAACGGTCCCGGGAAGGGGTAACCTGCTGTAGCTCAAGTTGCCTTAACACGCTTGTGCGTGCTGGAGAGGTAACGAGGCAGGGATACCCCCTACCCTCCCCGGGTGAGAGTCTCGCTGAGGCTGCAGTGTACAGCAGAGTACTAGTGTGATGGTTCACGAGTAATCAGAGCTCCCATTAAAAGCACTGTGAGGCTGGCTACCGTGGTGGTTTTACTGGGTCGAGCTCTACATAACCCGTCGCCTCCCTAAGCGATGGGCGTACGTATTGCGCATTACCACCACATAAAAAAAATGTATGTAGCCTCGACCCACCAAAACCACCACGGTAGCCAGCCTCACAGTGCTTTTAATGGGAGCTCTGGGGTCTGGAAATTCGGCTAGGAGGACATTTTTTTTATAAACAGTAACCGAAGCCCGTTCTAAAAGACACATTTAGTCATTTCAAAAATCATTTATTCCGTAAAAAATTAACATTTATGTGAAATTATCATTTTTTTTAACCTACATGCATGACGTGCAGCTACTGAGAAACACTGCCAGAAAATTCAGTAGAAATCCTTTTTTTAAACAAAATATACTTGAGATTAATTACAACCATGAGTTAGTTGACTCAGAACAACTCAATGCCAGGCACTTTTGACACTTAAATAATCAGAAATTTTCGAATATCAATGCTACACAATTTGGCTTTAATAATTCTTTTAAACTTATTCGTAGACAATTCTCTAATATCATTGGGGGGTTTGTTATAGAATGATAAAACTCGATAACTGCGTGTCCCTTCTCTAGATGGGTGCGGTCTAACGACTGTTATCTTTATCTGTCTGTTTGTATTACTATATCTACTAAACTGTAGGGAGCGGGTAATCTGCTTAGCAAAAACATACAGGCTGGCGCGTAAATGGAATAAAAACACTAAATTTGTTTTTGAATAACTTTAAGTGGAAGCATCTGGATGTATGTATAAGAATCTATAACAAACTTCCCAATGATATTAGAGAATTGTCTACGAATAAGTTTAAAAGAATTCTTATTAAAGCCAAATTGTGTAGTATATTACAAAATTTCTGATTATTTAAGTGACAAAAGTGCTTGGGATTGATTCTTTCTGAGTCAACACACATGATTGTAATTAATCTTAAGTATATTTTATTTTAAAAAAGGATTCCTACTGAGTTTTCTGGCAGTGTTTCTCAGTAGCTGCCACATCATGCACTGCACGGTAGGGTAAAACAAATGACGATTCCACATATCATCATATGAATTTTTTTACGGAATGAATTATTTTTTTCTTTGTCTTTTTTGCACAAGACCGGTCATTGAGATCTTTTGGCGGAGGCTTTTTTTAGAGGCCTTTGGCCGGAAGTTTTCGCCAGGTTTTCGGCTGATATGATGATGAGAAGTGAATTTGGTAAATAACAATTTATACAGAAGGCTAAATAAGGTCCATATAGGTGCAATTTGCACACCGCAGAAGTGGACTTGAGAGTTACAAGCGTAGATTTTAGGATAAAATAAAATAAAAAAGTATTTTTTTATTCACGTAAATAGTCAGAACATATTTGTAGTAATATAGTTGTATACATTATTATTTCTAGTTACATAGATATTTAGGTACGCGAATTGTATGAAAACATTTATAAAATTACTTTTATAATAGCAATGATATTTAGCTAGCTTGAAACCAGATAACTAATACTACCTTTCTTTTGTAAATACCAATACGTATATGACGGGCCTGTTGGCGTGGTTGGCAAATGCTTGCTTTTCACGCTGCAGGTCGTGGGTTCGATTCCCACCCAGGACAGATATTTGTATGCATGAACATGTCTGTTTGTCCTGAGTCTAGATGTAGTTATCTATATTAGTATGTATTTACAAAATAAATGTAGTATATGTAGTATATCAGTTATCTAATTTCCATAGTACAAGTTCTGCTTAGTTTGGGATCAGATGGCCGTGTGTAAATAATGTCCTTGGATATTATTAATATTAAATAGATAATTACACCCAGACTCAGGACAAAGAGACATGTTCACGTCCAACGCCATCTGGTGAATAATTTTGTCTTTTATAGATATTTCTTGTATGTGTTGCAGAGCAATTATCCTGACAAATTCTGACGAAATCAAAGAGTTGGAGATTTCCAAGATATTCAGAGATCAGATATCTACTGAGAATGAAAAGAAAAAGGGGTGAGTTTGTGAAGAAACTTTGTAACGTTTTGCTAGCCAAATTTCGGCCATGCATAATAAGCAATTGCAACGGACATCAGCCAATTTTTAATCACCTAAAGAAGGAGGTTATCAATTCAACTGTAAATTTTGAGTAAGCTGATGAATGCGTGGCGAGAACGTTACTTAAATTGTTATCGGGTGAGGAGAACGGAAGTTGAGACGGAGATAGAAGTTAGTGAAGATAAAAAGAGAGAAAGTTACGTTTCGTGTATTACTGTTAGGGGCAAGAGATAACTGTGCGAACACACATTTTCTTTCTCTCTTTCTCTCTTAGCCGATGATGTTTCGTATATCAAAACTACTAGTAATTAGACTAGTAAACTAATCTGGCGACATTATAGCACACCATATCCAATTTACCCGGGGATCTGGGCAAATCGAATACTAGCACACCTTTTCGAATTCTTGCAATTAATAAAGACTGATTTGATATATTAATTTTGATTCTATCACTTATACTTATTATGATAAAGTCTTGAATATCTTAAGGTATACACTTTGCCCGGTCTTCCCCTACTTACAAAAAAGTGTCAATGGCAGACATGGCTTTCATTTGTACTGAAAAAAGATCGGATCTGTTTTGAAGAAGGAGAATACGAGATATCGATTATATCGATTGTGTCGATAATTATATGGGTTTGATAGTTTGTTTCACACCAATGCGTGGCGTATGAATAGTCTGGACGGAAGGGATTAGTACCTACTGATAGGTATAAGAAAAACAAAGTAATTTTGTTATTATTTTTATTTATAGTTATTTTTTTATTTCCTCTTACATCTATCATTACAGGTATAAGTCCAATGCGATAGAGTGCTTATCTAAGTAGGTACAATACAATTTTATACCCCTAAAAATGTTTACTAATAACTAATTATGAATAATGCACTTCTCGTGAACTCACTCATAGAACACACAAGTAGGTCAAACTCAGCTGCTATAAGGTTAAGAGTACGGAGAGCACGCGTCAGGGGTGCCTCAAGTACAAGGTTAGTCCGACCACACGGCTCCACTAGCAATCGCGGCCGTCTCCTTCTCCAAACATACCTGTCTGGGACACACAGGGCTATCTGTTCTAAAACATCAGTATTATGAATTTTACCCCTAAATATTTAAAAAAGATATGATGTTAGTGCCTGTTCCCTTCGAACTCTTAGTTCATTGTACCCCACCATGCCTAAAATAAACAGAGTGGGAGTTATTTAAATTATCCACATAATTATGTATGTAGGTAACCTAATTGGATATATTTCTATTCCAGTGGCAAGAAGAAACATAAATCAGAGAGTTCCGAGGAATCTCTGAACAACGTTCATCATACTACCGATGACTCCGGCATTTGACATCACCGAGTGCGGCGGGAAAGCCCTAAGCGGAGCCCTAGGCACAAAGATAGGCAGGATAGGCATAGAGATAAAAAGAAAAATAAAAAGAAACATGACTCTACTGAAAGTGACAGTGACAGCTCTAGTTGAAGGCTGTATAGGATTGTGTCTGCGTTAAAATTGTCTATGGTGTTTAAGATGAATAAATTGGCGGGGTTTTGAAAATGTTGAAAATGGCGGTAATTTTTTGAGGTGATGATATAAGTATCGATGAAATTGTTATCGACTTCAAATCGCAAAATGATAATGGTAAGTATTATTACTAGGTATAAAATTTATATTAAACATGGAACTTATATTAAATAACTAGTATTTATGATCTAATGGAAAATAATTTACATACAATTGTTCTTAATATTAAGATTTCTAAATGGCCAGTAATTTGAATATGGAATGTTTTAAATTAATTAATTATAGCTTTTAATATATAATAGGTCTTTACCTATGAAATTGCCGTTTTGTATGAAAAAATTTAAACGAATTTTTTTCATGAATTTTTTTATTTGTATTAATCGAAGTAATCACCCATGCAATCAATGCATCTTTGCCATCGCAGTGGCAGTTTATTGATGCCCTTCTTAAAGAAATCAGCTGGACGGGAGGCAACAAATTCTTCAAAGGCATTTTGTACTGCCTCTCGGGTATTGAATTTTTTTCCCGCCAAGAAGTTATCCAAATTCTGGAAAAAGTAGTAGTCTGTAGGCGCAAGGTCTGGTGAGTAGGGCGGATGACGGAGAGCTTCCAACCCCAGTTCTTGCAACTTGGAGACCGTCTGCTGTGCAGTATGAGGTCGCGCGTTGTCGTGCAGGAGCAGCGGAGACGAGCGATTGACCAATGTTGGTTGGAGATGCGCCAGCTTCTCCATCATTGTGCTCAGTTCTTCACAGTACACATCTGCAGTAATGCTCACCCCGTTTGGTAAGAAGCTGTGATGAATCACACCGGCGCTAGACCACCAAACAGTGACCATCACTTTTCTAGGGGTAAGTTTTCGTTTAGGGCATTGTTTAGGTGCTGAACCAGGATCCAACCAACTTGCTGAGCGCTTGCGGTTATCAAACAGAATCCATTTTTCATCGCAGGTAACAATGCGGTTCAAAATTCCTTCATTTGTGTGTCTGTTGAGCAGTGCAAGGCACGTCTCGACGCGTACTTCGCGCTGGCGATCATTGAGTTCGTGGGGCACCCATTTGTCAAGCTTTTTTACCTTGCCAATTTGACGCAAATGGACCAATATTGTTTTGACGCTAACGTCGAAAGCTGCTGCTAATTCAGCCGTAGATTGTGTATCATCAGCTTCCACAACCGCCTTTAATTCGTCATTGTCGACCAAAGTCTTCGGACGACCGCGAGGTTCATTTTTCAGGTCGAAATTTCCAGAACGGAAGCGAGCAAACCAATAACAGGTGGTGCGTTGGTTTGTAGTGTTAGCTCCGTAAACGTCGTTGATGTTGCGTGCCGCTTGTGCCGCGTTGCTGCCACGACGGTACTCATATTCCATAATTACTCGAATTTTTAACGTATCCATGATGACGAAAAAGATTGAAATGCGATGAAAATGTAACACTAATCAATAAAGAAATGACTACTTTTGGAAAAAAGAATCCATGTTTTTAAAATAAAATTAATTTGAAATTAGAATTCTTAGCCAAACAAAAATTATTTTGATTTGAAATGGCCAGTACTGCAGAACGGCAATTTCATAGGTAAAGACCTAATATGTACCTATATCGTCAACTGTTTTATAATTCAACAATTAAAAATGGTGGG
This sequence comes from Pseudoips prasinana, assembly GCA_951640165.1. Taxonomy (NCBI): domain Eukaryota; kingdom Metazoa; phylum Arthropoda; class Insecta; order Lepidoptera; family Nolidae; genus Pseudoips; species Pseudoips prasinana. The sequence goes on from OX621261.1 coordinate 11,180,616, forward strand.
CATTTTAAGAGGATTTGGTGGCAAAAAATTATTACATTATTAATATTATATATTGTGCTAGTTTAATCTATTTTTTGACGACGATGACACGATATGTGTCGTTTAAAAATATATATTATGTTTTGAATGGTTAATGTTAAGAGAAGAAAAACAAAACAAAAAATATATCAAAAGAACGTTTATTAATGGTCTATTTTCAATTAGCGCCATCTATTTTTTCTAACATAAAGTAAACAAACTAAGCCTTAATATCGATCATTCACACATAGATGGCGTCATATAATATGAAGCTTCTCCAAGTTCTATGTCTTTGTGGTCAAAGAGCTGCTTTTTTAGTACTATATATTTATAATCTCAGCAATACGATTCAATATTTATTATAATAAACTGTTATAAATAAAATCTTCTTCTTCTTAGCGTGTCGATGACAAACTAGTAAAATTGTTGAGGGCTAGAACGTGGCCATACTGTTGCATGTGGCATTCCTAAGATCCTGCCATGAACATGTGGCTGGGCCATGGATTGGACTGGTTCTCCACAAATGCAGTCTATTTTGGGGTTGCTCGACAGTCCCCACTTAGACAGTTTTTCTTTGCTTAGGCCCACCTGAGTCTGGAGTCTATTTAGAGACTTCCAGATCGGCCACGGTGATGGATGTCCTGGCGGGAGGCTTTCGGAAGGCGTGACAAAAATATATAAATAAAATAATTAATGTAGACTATATACATATACCAATTATTTTGTTCATCTTAGGTAGGGAAAACATAAAATAGAATAAATAATTGGGAATTAATTTTGATACATTTTGGGAACGTCCAGTATTCAAGGTACAGACGCCAGCACATGAAGTTACTCCAATCTGACAAATTTCCCAAATTGAAATTGAACCTTATACTCTTGTGATAAAGTTGAAAACCTATAAAAGAAATTTGACAGATTGGGGCATCTGGATGTGCTGGCGTCTGTACCTAGTCTTTGAATTTTTTTTTATTATTTTGTAATGATAGAATTTGGTGCCGCTGCGGTTTTATGTATTTAATGACATATTAAAGTGGAAAATTGAAGGAAATGTTATATATGAGAACCAAAATTTTTGAACTATTGTTATTCAAAAATAAAGGAATATGAAATTGTTACATCTCTATCTACATTTTTAAGAAATAATGGTGGCGATTTTATAATTTACCCTTTTCTATGTTTATTTACATTTAAATCAATTAAGATCGTGACAAATAGTAACGGGTAACTCGCGTAATTTTGGTAGAGGGCGCTGTTTTGAAACCCACCATTTTATGATTAATTTTATTTGTTTGAACTGAATATATAGATAGCTATAATAAAACCTTTATTTTCGAGGACCAAGACTCATTTTTGGTTAGCAATACATAAGAAGTCAGCTTCTTATGTATTGCTAAACAAAAATAAGACTATGTTAATAATTAACCAAAATATTAAAAATAACAAATGAATTGTAGCAGATATTTAGATAAATGCAGTTCAGCCTGTGTGCAACCATGGCCAGTATATTGCTGGAGCTTGCCCGCACCCTGCGTCTGCGCACCAAAGATTACTTGGTACACCCTTGTTTGATAGAACAACGTTTGATATAATATTACTAAATCGAACAACGTTTAAGAAAAAAAAAATATAATAAAAGTCAAAAACAGTCTACTCGCGTTTCAGCTATCCTGACGCGCTACAGAAGCGGGGCCATTGTACGACTAAACGCCGACAGATATTACGCCGACAGACTGTACACCGACAAGACTTTGATTCGAATGTACTTTTCACCGACAGAACACTTTGCCGACACAATGCACGAGCCGAGCGAGCGAAGCGAACGTGCCGCGGCAGCGGCCGGCGAAGTGCCAGTACTGAATCGGTCCTATATTACACTTGGTAAATGTTTCTCTCTGAGTATGAGTGAAGTGTTCTGTCGGCGAACAGTATAGTCGAAGTAAAGTCTTGTCGGTGTACAGTCAGTCGGCGTAATGTCTGGTGGCGCTTAGTCGTACACTCAAGCGGGGCAGTCCCAACAGCACCCTGAATGCATTATTGTTTTGGATATGGAGGGCATTGCAAGCTTTTTGAGTATATCTATAAATTATATAAATAAAGCTTTAGATAATTATTTATTCACCTATAAAGTGTAGAGTGTACTCCTACTTAATATTCGATACCAAATTTTTCTGTTTATTCAAATCTTTCTCCTTTTACTGAACTTGTTATACCTTTTACCCGTTTTCATTTCATACAACTCTTGTCCATCCTAAGGTTGTCTGTAAGAAATCGCAGCAGACCGCCCTTTGTACATTATTATGCTACTATTTATGTTCTTTTTTTATGTACAGATGCCAGCACATCAAGTTCCCCCAATCTGTCAAATTTCCCCAATTGAAAGTTAACCGTATGCTTAAGTTATAAAGTTGAAAATCTATAAAAGAAATTTGACAGATTGAGATAGCTTGATGTGCTGGCGTCTGTCCGCGTGTATTATGCTACTATTTATGTTCTATTTTCTTTTTATTTATATGGTGTATAATAAAGAGTATTGTATTGTATTGTAAAACAAAATGCTATATGTATATTTATACATTTTAGATTGGATTGTGGAAATTTTTAACTACAATTGTAATAATGTTTTCGTAAATTATATTAATAGTATTTATATAAGATTATTTTTAAGATTCGCACAATGAAACGAAACGGTTCGTTATGTATGTATTTTATTAATATTAAGTAGATTTTGTAATAAAAGTTGTTGTTAAAGAATATAATTCTATTATTTACTACTATAATTCTATCATCATTATCATATCAGCCGAAAGACGCCCCCTGCTGGACAAAGGCCTCCCCAAAGATCTCCACAATTTCCTACTTCCAGCGACCCTCACAAGATCATCGGTCCATCTTGTAGGGGGCCTGCCCACGCTGCGTCTTCCGGTTCGTGGTCGCCACTAGAAAACCTTTCTGCCCCAACGGCCGTCGGTTCTACGAGCTATGAGCCCTGCCTACTGCCACTTCAGCTTGGTAGTTCGGGCTATGTCGGTTACTTTGGTTCGCCTGCGGATTTCGGCATTCAATCTTGCAGGGAAACTCCAAGCATAGTCCTCTCCATGCGGTCTATTCGCGAACCATAATACTAGCGGGCGAATTCATGCGATCGTACTGAAACTAAATACATAATCATCATTACCCGAAAGACGCCCACAGCTGGACAAAGGCCTCCCAAAGATCTCCACAATAGCCTGTCTGTCCTGCCCGCATCCAACGGATTCCCGCGGCCCTTGCAGGATCTCCGGTCCATCTTGTAGAGGGCCTGCCCACGCTGCGTGTTCCAGTTCGTGGTCGCCACTCGCGAACCTTTCTGCCCCAACGACCGTCGGTTCTACGAGTTATGAGACCCGGTCACTGCCACTGTAGTTTGGCAATACTTAAAACTAATTATATTGTGCGGAAATGTGGTGAGACCGCATGTATTTTTTGTTGTTTTAGGAAGCAGACGAGCTAGAGGCCCACCTGATGGTAAGTGGTAACCGCTGCTCATGGACATTCGCAGTACCAGGGGGCACAGCAAACAGCTGCCTACCGTGATATTAATACTCTTTTTAAACCTCGTAAAGAAGGACATGTCGTAGCGCTGGGGAAACACTGCAGCAGGTAATTCATTCAGTTTAGCGGAAACTTCAATGAACTTAAAATGTCTATAAAAACCCTTAGTCTCATCGAGTAAGTAAACTATAATGGAGTCCTGGATGCGGTGCCTGAGGAGTAACGACTACATTGAACGAATGATTAATGCCCGGTTCCTTTATTTTACGATCCGTCATTGGACCAACGTTACCATCCGTAATTCAGCTACCGATACCGATGCAAAACTAGTGTTCCACAATGCCCTACCTGCGACGAACATCCGTAGTTTAAACCACCTACGACTCGTTCCGCGATGAACCTCTCGCTCCTCTTCACGATTAGTTATAACAAAACGTCGTACGTCAATTATGCGACTAAAATCATTTATTATTCTGTAATATTATGTGAGTAATAGTACAAATTACTGTACTTATAGTTACAGTAATAATTTAATTTGCGTTTTAGGTTTAAAATATTTATAAATCATTACTATTGAAAATTTGATGTTACGAGTGCATGGTGTGAACAAAACGCGTAACAGGAAAGCGCATGGCGCATGCGTCTGTCGTCTGACGTCTGTCCAAGAGTATTTCATGGTTTCTAAATAAGTTTTTAAATTGAGTATTTAATCTAAGGTTTGTGGTTATGAAATCTTAGAAGATAGAAAAATAATCAACCCTTTCTAACGGAAAACAAAGCCATGAATTCTCTATCAGTTTCAGAGCTAGACATCACGGAAATCTCCTCAAACACTATGTTAACTACCAAAATAAAATACAAACGACTGGTAAACCGACCGAATTCGACTAGTAATCAAAGCAGTAACGCCTCGTTATTTTGACAGTTCCGTGACAGTAGAAAATATTTATAGGAACACTTTCGAACGCATCTCCATACAATAAGCTTACTAACGTCCTCCCATCCGTTAGTAACCAGACGTCGGTTATTTGGATAACGACTAGTATTTTATAGGAACGGTTTTGCGTTACGCCTGGTAGAAATTCTAACTATTCGTAGTTGAAACGATTCGTTTTTGGAATATAGGAACCGGGCGTTAGTAATTTTTAATCTTCATTTATTTGAACGCCAATCATGATCACGTTGTCCGGCGAATTAGGCGGTAGCCTCCTTAGGCCCGGCGCCCACTATCGGTCGGCATCGGTGCGGCTCGGTAGAGCTCGGGCGCTTGAGAGCTGCCTCGGCAGTCGTAAGCACACCTAAGGACGCCGTTGCTGATTTTCGGTAGCTACAGAATAGTTCGGGCGGCAGAAACATCGCAGAGCAGTCATAACGTTACGAGAAAACAGTTGTGCGTGTGTATTTATAACGGTGGATTGGAACTTAGTACTTATTGTGCAACTTGCTGAAGAAGAAGAAGAGCAACTTGGATCCTTAAGACAAAGAAGAATATTTTGGGTGCTTACGGCTGCCGAGGCAGTCCGAAGTGACCCGGTGCAGCTCTCAGGCGCCCGAGGCCACGTGAAGCCGCCATAAAGCGCCCGAGCTCTACCGAGCCGCACCGATGCCGACCGATCGGGCGCCGGGCCTTAGTCTATTGGAAAGTCTCTGTCGCGTGTTCCCCCTCTCACGCGATGGACTCGGTTTCGGCACGGTTAATTCATGGAGTGTTAAGAATTGGGTCTTCGTTAAGGGGAATCAGGCGGATAGATGGGCGACACAACTAACCACACTGCATTCCATGTGTTTAATCTAACAATATTAGTGTGATCCGTTCTGGCCCGGCCACGATGCCAAACAAGGTCATCTTTATGGCCGTAGACTGTACGGATATATACCTTTTGGTACAAGAAAAAATACCTATTATATTAAAGACTAGCTGTGCCCCGCGGTTTCAGCCGCGTTAAACTTTATAAATTATCACAGCTCCTCCCCTTAGGTGATAGCGTGATAATATATAGTCTATATGTTGACCCGACCTTTTAGTAATATTCATGCAAAATTTGAAGTAAATCCATGCAGTACTTTTTGAGTTTAGCCCGGACATACATACAGACAAACAAATAAACAGAAAAAAAATCTAAAAACTATATTTTTGGCTTCGATATCGATTGTAGATCAAGCCCCAAGTATCCTTTTAAAAAAATATTCAATGTACAGTTTTGACATTCCTACGATTTTATTGTATAGAAAAAACCTATACAAAATGTTTCAGGTAAAATACGCCTGACTATAACTGAATAGCAATATATGCTGTCAGTAGCTCTATTGCTATTCAGTTATAGTCAGGCGTATTTTACCTGAAACATTACAGTGACTATAAATAGATTTGAAAGGTTTTATCTTTAATATAATAGGTATTTTATATAGTACATGAAACGTACATCTTTCACAGACATTAAATTTGTAGATTTACCTGACAATAATCCAGTGTTATTTCAAGAATACATTCATGTCTGATCATGATATGGACGATAGTGATAATGACGATTTTCTGCCGGCGTCGATATAGTATTTCCATGGTTAAGTTAGTGAGTTTTAACATACTATGAACAAAATTTTTAATAATTTTGTTCATAGTATGTTAAAACTCACACACATCTTTATCTTTACTTTGACATTTTACTTTTGGCGCGAAATACTGAGTCAAAATAAGTGACACATTAGAACCAGCTGCCGGTTAATTAGGCCCCCGGTGCACAGTGGAACGAATGTATGGGAGCGGTTGGACGTAGACATGTCCAAAAAATAAGAGTAAAATTATGACAAACTAATGATGCCATCTTATTCGATTACTTAATGCCTTCATAAATTGTGGTGATGAATTTCTTCATAACTCCCATATTTCGGGAGTAATTTGAGAAAATGTGAAATTTTACTATGAAAATGAGTGTATCGAGCTCTCTCCCTCCTGATTCCGGGCTTGTTTCAAGTAGCGGTCTCTAATATCGTAATGCTATTACTAAGAGCTATATTTAATACTAAGACACATAGTGCGCCAAATGTGCACTTTCTGGGATAAAAGGAAATGAAAATTAAAAAAAAAAAAACGTTTTTTCCCCATTTGTATTTACTTTAAACCGCAGACAGACTTATTAAGAGGTCTATAAATATATTATATATATACAGAAATATATATTAACAAAAATATTCACAAGAACTGATGAGAGTATGACTTTTAAGTAAGTTGAAGATTTACGAGGACTAGGATGTGTACAAGTTGAAGCATCAGATTCAGCAGGAGAAATTATGGGCTCGATGACGTCACTTATATTTTCTGTAGAAGGTTCCATATTTTCATTCTGTAATTCCGGCCATTGAATTGCAGCCTGTAGCCAAATCTCATGTTTCTTCCGAAACTTATCTGTGCTTCTTCCAGACTTTGTCCATTTTGCATAAATGCGGTAGCAAAATCGACGACACCAGTCTTTTAAACTTGTTTCAGCACTTTCACATAACTGAACACAACTGTTATCTTTTAAAACACTGAACAAATAGTTAAAGTCGCGTAAATCTTTATGTGCGCGTGCGCATAAAGCAACGTGAATATCAAGATTTGTATTAAAATTTGGAAAATACATTGCGAGATTAGCTTGGATACAACGAGGTGTAAATCAACACTGATTTTAAAGTTACTAATAGTGACCTATTTATATAAAATCCAGGTATCCCAGGTATCCTTTGTTAAATATTGCAAGGTAATTAGTTATTGTGATAATTAGTAAATGATGCATGCTAAATTAGTGTATTAAGAGCCATTTAGTAATTAAATAATAGCAATGTTCTTATCAGTAATCATTAGTGCATCAGTTTTATATGTAAACCTTAAGTCCCTAATTATATATCCTAATTAGCTTATATCTTCTCTAATTGGCTGCTCAGAAATGTTATTGTAATAAGGTAAACCTTTAGAAAAACGGTTTTAATCAACAAAATAAACAAAAAATAAAAAAATTGTGTTATAAAATAAACATCACTCTTTATCCCAGAAAGTGCACATTTGGCGCACTATGTGTCTTAGTATTAAATATAGCTCTTAGTATTAGCATTATGATATTAGAGACCGCTACTTGAAACAAGCCCGGAATCAGGAGGGAGAGAGCTCGATACACTCATTTTCATAGTAAAATTTCACATTTTCTCAAATTACTCCCGAAATATGGGAGTTATGAAGAAATTCATCACCACAAGTTATGAAGGCATTAAGTAATCGAATAAGATGGCATCATTAGTTTGGCATAATTTTACTCTTTTTTTTCGGACATGTCTACGTCCAACCGCTCCCATACATTCGTTCCACTGTGCGGTGCGCGAATACATGCGCACTGCGTAGCTTCAGTTGAGTAGGTCCACACTTCTATATTTGCCCTGATCCTTTCATCTGAGCTATAATACTGCAGAGAGTAGGTAGCCTTGTAAATAAAATCCAAATCAAAATTAAATAAATTCTTTGTATATTTGTTTCAATAAATCTTAAAAATAAATTAATATTTAAATCTACTATAGACTAAGGACTAAAATATCAATCTTCACGCGGCACTTCAGCGCCATATTTGTAGAATAGAGAGCGCCAGAAATATGCTCGTTCCGGCGTCAAAGGTGAGACGTATTGTGGCTCTAGTGTTATCGCCAGGTGATGAGGATATGGTAACCATTCTCCGTTGGCTGCTTCAGGAGTCGGAGACCTGAAAATTTAACATATATTAATTTTTATAACGCTTTTATTAGCTTAACTTGTAACTGATTATGTATGTAAGAAAATCTTGGAATCTTAATTTGACGCACTTTCCGGTCTCCGATTAAGATGAAATTGTGCACACGCTCTGAGTTCTGATGACAATACATGACTAGCTAAGAAACGTCATTACAAATCCAATATGGCGGCCTCCGCAAGATGGTGGAATGGGTGTTTAAAATCCACCCCCATGCTATGGGTATCAAATGAAAGGGTTTGCTGTCAGGAATACGAAAAAAATAGTCACGGGACTTAAATCCAAGATGGTGGACAGGCTATTTGAAATGCACACCCATGATATGGGTATCAAATGAAAGGGTTTGCTGTAAAAAAAATGTCTTTTGTAATTTTTTGTGCGTGCTAAAAGCGTGTTTTTTTTTTGTTTTTTTAAACTATTATATTTTTTTTGTTATCAGACGACGACAAACGAGCAACTGATGGTAAGTGATCACCACCACCCATGGACACTCGCGACATCAGAGGAGTCGCGAGTGCGTTGCCAGCCTTTAAAAGAGTCAGCAAACAAGTGTTGTTGACCATTCCCCCCAACCCGATGAGCTCTGGTAAAGTCACCAGAGCTCATCGGGTTGGGGGGAATGGTCAACAACACTTGTTTGCTGACTCTTTTAAAGGCTGACACGCAGAAACACAACATTAAGTTATTAATGTTATATTAAGGAATGTCTTCTGTAGTATGTAAATACTAGCTGCGCCCCGCGGTTTCACCCCCGTTAAAGTAGTTTTGGCGTAAAAGAGTAACAAACTACATTCATCTATACTCACAAACTTTCGCATTTATAATATTAGTAGGATTTAAATGCCGCCTGAGCTGTGGCCCGAACCCCATAAGGGTGCCCTCAGCTATTAGTCGCTTAAATTAAGCTACTGGTTGAGAGCCTTTTGCGTTAGCCAACTGCTCGTTGTTTTCAATTCTCTAATTTTAATATACAATTGCTAAATGTAACAATAATAGCTTAGTAACTTGCTATTTATTATGTATTTAAGGATATTAAACGTGTGTGACGAAATAGACCGCACGGACGGACTAATTTAAAATATTTTGTTGCTTTAATTACTGTTTTTAAGCTGTGTTTATGTAATACATTGTGAGCTTGACAAGTACAAGTGTATGTAAATACCCAAGTGCTGAATACATTTCATTATTTCATTTCATTAAAGAGCCTTTGACTAGTAGAGTAGTAATGTAATGTGGCGCAGCGGCTAAGACAGTCGCCTCGCCGCTTCGTATCCCGGGTTTGATTCCCGCGCCGGACTACTATTTGTGTGACCCATAAATAGTTGTTCTGCTGTAGAACAACTATTTATGGGTCACACAAATAGTTGTCCGGGGTGGAACTCGAACCCGCGACATGAAGCAGCGAGGCGACTGCGTTAGCTGCTGCGCCACACGTGCTGAAAGAATTAACCCGGTGATATACATACTCACCAAAATTTACATAAACACACACGCAATCCCACACACGCACACACACACGAACACAAATAGATATATAAACTTACACACACCTCAAACACACTATTATCTATGTATATTGTAGTTGTACGATATTTACGCTGTTTTAATCATAAGTTTTATACTTATACTAAATATTACTAAAATTGCAAAGTCTAAAATTTGGTATAAAACAGCAACTCATCGATACTCAGACTATTTTTATCACGTAAATTGTAAGAGGAAGGCGCCAGTGTCTGTAACACAGTTAATACTATCATAGACACTGACGTTCACTCTATCTTTTTAAGCATCATTGTATATATTTGTGCATTTATGTGTAGATGAGATGGAAAAAATTGTACTTGGCTTTTTGATAAAAAATTACTCACCCATACTTCGCGAAGTTAGTCCACATCATGGTCATAAATGTAATAATTCTAGCATCATCCTCGTTCATAGGCAGAGGCAGTCTTTCCAACTCAAATATATAGAACAGCTCATCCATTTCCGTGGTCGCTGGCAAACTAGCATTTGTCAACAGCCTCCCCAAATTCCTATGCCCGAAGTAGTTAAAAATGTACTGGTATACATCCACATCAGTATTATTGGTGTACATGTCCACGAATAAAGACATAGGCCCCACGTAACAGAAGTCAGAATTCATGTTTATCAGACCACCAATAACAGACTCTTCAGAATCTGAAGTTAAGTTTGCGAAGTACGTGTCTTTAAGAATGTTGCGAATCTCCAGTTGTTCTTTTTTGGATACGTTGAAGCATCTTTGGTCGAGAACTGAGAAGTCTTCGTGCTGGATCCTATCCATTTGGCTGGTTATGGTGTAATAGTCCAAGGTAGATGTCAATCCTTCCACTGTATTCAGTCCAAAAATTCCTGAAACTGGCTCAAAAGTTTCTGACATGAGGATGTTAAATGGAGTATCCAGCAAGAATGGTTCTTCGTCGAATTCTGTTTCGACGGAAGGTAGAAATACTGATTTGGAATGCATCTGGTTGCCGATAGCTTCTTCCAATTTATCTATAGGAACATCCAAATACACGTCCAGTAAATCCACAGGGTTTAAGGTGTTAATCCCTAAAGATTTAGCAACTTGAGATGCAGTTGTAATCGGAGTATAGTCTAAAGATTTTGGACTGAATAAAGTTCCACTTTCAGATATGATTCTCTTGAAGAGTCCCTTGCATGATTCCGAGAGCGTCAAATAAATGGCTGCAATGCCCCCACTGCCCTGTCCAAAGACTGTTACGTTATCAGGATCTCCTCCAAAGTTTCCTATGTTCTCTTTTATCCATCTCAAAGCTGCCCTTATATCCTTTAAGCCAGCATTACCCGGTGCTTCTTTCACACCCAGATTAAGGAATCCCAGTGCATTTAATCTATAGTTTACGGAGACAACTATGACTCCATGGGATACGAGGTAATGAGGTCCATAGAAGACGGGGGAACTGCTTCCGACGCCGAAGTCCCCTCCATGCAGGAACACCATGACTGGTAAAGTCCCATTAGTGAAGTTTGGTAGATAGACGTTCAGTACAAGGCAGTCCTCGTTTTCACTAGGGGCTGCGAGGGGATCGTTGGCGGGGAATTGAGGGCAGAGAACTGCACGGTTGTCAGCGGTGTAGATGCCGGAGAATTCAGGTGGTTCATGGGGAGCCTGCAAATGTAGAAAGTTTTGAGTAACCTCTTATGATGGGTTGGCAGGCGTAGGTAAATGCTTGATGTTTACCCTTCGTGAGTTCGATTCCCAGCCAGGACAGATATGTGTGTGCATGAATATGTCTGTTTGTCCTGTGTCTGGGTGTATGTATCTATATAAGTACCTATTTATTTACAAAAGAAAAGTAGTATATGTAGTATATCAGTAATCTGGTTTCCATAGTACAAGCTCTGCTTAGTTTGGGATCAGATGGCCGTGTTTGCATAATGTCCCAGGATATTATTATTGTTATTATTATTGCTGCTAAAGTACAGACGCCAGCACCGCAAGCTAAATTGAAGCCCAATTGAAAGTGAACCTTATACTCATGTGATAAAGTTATGAAATAATGAAATTTATTCAGCACTTGGGTATTAACATACACTTGTACTTGTCAAGTTCACAATGCAGTACATAAACATAGTCGAATACAGTATAAAAATTGCAAAAAATTTATTAGTCCGTCCGTGCGGGCTGTTTTATCAGATATATTTTCTTAAATTTTTTTGAAAATTAGTTGTACTATTAGTTACTAATCTATTATTTTGAAAATTAGTTGTACAATATTAAAATTAAATAATTGAAGGCAATGAGAATTTGGCTAGCGCAGAAGGCTCTTAACTAGTAGCTTAAATTAAACAAAACGTTAAAAATCTATAAAAGAAATTTGACAGATTGGGGTAGCTGGATATGCTGGCGTATAGTTAAATAACTGAATTGTTGTTATATGCCATACATAAGTTATTTAACTATGCATATGTTGTTGATATGCTCTAGAACGGGGTCTTGTCTGTATTATACCATTAAAAAGTAGTTGTGAAACTGTTGTGTGGCGTTTTTACTTAGAAGGCACTAAGATAGGTACATGTGCCTAACTTGTTAAAAACCAGAGAGGTGTCAAGTGACACCCGGATGGAACGAAGTTCTTTTCGATTAATTAGTGAAGGAATTGTATAATTTTTTTTTAAATATATAAAAATATTTTTTTTATATTTAACAAATATAATGTAATATAAACTTAATCATTTTAGTAATAAAAACACAAGCAAAAAGTGTCGTTACAACTTTTCGTCTTAATTTTTTCCGTCTAGCCCCCTTTCGCAACGCGCGTTATGGAACTTCGTTCCAATACAACATACAATGATAATAGTCTAAGAGACGTGGAAGATCGTCCTTCACCGATTTGATAACCAGATGAGACGTATTTTTTATCAAATATTTTTTATAAACAAATATGCCTATAATTGCTTGCCTATCGAAAAGTGCTCATGGCTATTTTTAATTAAATTAACTTTTATCGATTTTTTTTCATCACCTTCATACTTTTGATAACCAAATAAAATTTATTTCACTGATAGTTTTTAATACACAGAATATGCCTAGGTATGCTTGCCTACTCATTTCAGTGTATAACTACCTGGCAAGCAGGTGTAAACAGGTAAGTCAAAATAGGTGACTCCATCGATATGCTAACTTTTCAAAAGTTATCTCAAATTTTAGATTATTTTATTTCAAAATTAGTCATTTAAACTTGCCTGCGAAAAATCGTACTTAAAGTACTGTTGCCAGGCTAAAAACTTTTATAGTTTTAGCCACTTGATAGGTGCAACAGAGAAAGTAGAGCGTCCGAGGTCCGTGTGCTAGAGCAGGACACAACATAGCAGCTGCTCGCTACCTGACCGTAGAACGTATCCAAGTGCGCATGGTCGTGCACATGTGAGTGACAGAGACAGCATTTATTTACACTTATCAGTAATTTTGAACTCCAATTTATTACAACTAATTTTGATCTCAATTTTTATATTATTTTACGCTATACATACTTACAGCTATGCAATAATTGAAAATAAATAATTTGCCACATCAGTAGACACACTTTGATATTTACAGTATCTTTATTACTTAGGAGGTAAGAGTGATTTTCGAACTGCAACGTTTCCACGGTCATGGGGTTGACCCACAGATTACCAAAAGTAACTTTAAAATAAAACTGGCTATAACTTTTATATCCCAAGTTCAAAAAATCTAAGAAATTAAAAATGCCTTTTCTATCACATTAACCACCAATTAAAACATAAAATATCCCGTAACCCGAAATTTTCCTAGCGGTCCAAATTTTTTTTATTACTGTAACTTTGTTGTAACACGTGTAATGATAACCAAGAAAATCCACCGATTCTTTGCTTAATTCAATATCTCCATACTTAAAGCAATGTTTTTTACGGAAAGCCAATTTTAAATAGCATGTTTTAAATGAATGTTCATTAAAGTCAATCATTTGTTTTTTTTCACCACAGAAAAAACAATTTTTACTCATTTTTAAAATCACAATTCTTGAAAATTAATGTTATTTAGCACGTGTTGTCACTAATAAATAATTTTAGACTCCGACTATACACGAGCATGCGCACTCGGATACGTTCTACAGTCAGGTAGCGAACAGCTGCTATGTTGTGTCCTGCTCTACCACACGGACCTCGGACGCTCTACTTTCTCTGTCGCACCTATCAAGTGGCTAAAACTCTAAAAGTTTTTAGCCTGGCAACAGTACTTTAAGTACGATTTTTCGCAGGCAAGTTTATATGACTAATTTTGAAATAAAATAATCTAAAATTTGAGATAACTTTTGATAAGTTAGCAGATCGATGGAGTCACCTATTTTGACTTACCTGTTTACACCTGCTTGCCAGGTAGTTATACACAGAAATGAGTAGGCCAGCATACCTAGGCATATTCTGTGTATTAAAAACTATCAGTGAAATAAATTTTATTTGGTTATCAAAAGTATGAAGGTGATGAAAAAAAATCGATAAAAGTTAATTTAATTAAAAATAGCCATGAGTACTTTTCGATAGGCAAGCAATTATAGGCATATTTGTTTATAAAAAATATTTGATAAAAAATACGTCTCATCTGGTTATCAGATCGGTGAAGGACGATCTTCCACGTCTCTCCTACTATAATAATACCTGTAGGTATGTAGTTATGTGTTGTCTTTGGACAGATTATAAAAAAATATACATAGCATAATAAAAAAACAGTTTACATTTCAAGAAAAACATATATTTCAGAGAGCACGTAAAGACTTCGGTCCTGATATGGAAGTTTACTAGTTTTCGTAATGCTTACATAATATGAACGATGATGATGTCTTCCTGGCCGAATTTAGGCCACGGCGGCCTTTCTCAATGGAGATTAGCCGATTACGCAGGATATATTATAGTGCACAAGTGTGTGCGCAAACACAGGGGCACTTTTTATTCCATCACTCGATGACACACACATAATCCGATGGGACGACTAGTGACACAACCGGAAAGAGGTCAGGCACAGGACCGACGGCTTTACGTGCTCTTCGAGCCACGGGGGTGCAATACCGCCAACTTCCAGACTTCGGGCTGATACTGAGAAATTTCTTTTTACGAAAAAATCGCAGAATCACTTTTTGGCCCGACCAGGGATTTGAACCCAGGACCTCATTTACTGCAGTTGAACACGCTACCGTTAGACCAACGAGGCAGTCAATATGTACGAAGCAATATGCGAAGGTTTATTATACCTTCGAACATTACATATACACAGAACATTTATGTAGCTAATTCTGCTGATCCTCGTTAATTTTACCGCCATAGACGAAACCAGAAACACAATTAATCGATATTTTTGCAAAGAACTTACCTTGTATCTATCTTTAACCACAGCATATCGGATGCCACAGAACTCATAATAAAGGCCATTGCTAGATAAATATCCTTCCACTTTACCCTGTTTTGTTTCTACAATCTTACTATTGTCTATGCTTATTTCATCACCGAGGACGTGACAAAAAAGTATTGATAGAATAAGAGTAAAAACTTGGCTGCATGCACTATGCATCATTGCCACAAATAAATTAAACTAAAAACTATAATGTTCTGTTTCATACTGGCCGTTTTTATAAAATGTCAATTGCGAAATTAAAAAGTTACCTGACAGTTTTACATCAATTTCTTTGTTATTTTGATTGTGGAGCGTCAAGACCGAGTTGGAATTCATATGAGGTTCTGTAGTTTATTTAAGATAACGTTACATATTATTATAATTTTCTAGGAACATATTATTATTACTATATTTTTAGTGGTAGGATTAGTCTTCCTGGCACACTACCTTCCTACCTTCCTATCATCATCATCATATCAGCCGGGAGTCGCACACTGCTGGACAAAGGCCTCCCCCAAGGAGCTCCACAATAGCCGGTCCTGTGCTGCCCACATCCAGCGGCTTCCCGCGACCCTTTCAAGATCGTCGGTCCAACTTGTAGGGAGCCTGCCCACGCTGGGTCTTCCCATTCGTGGACGCCATTCTAGAACGTTTCTGCCCCACGGGCGGGCCACATAGCTCGTAGAACCGACGGCTATGTGGCCCGCCCACTGCCACTTCAGTTTAGCACTTTTGGTTAGCCTGCGGATTTCGACGTTATTGATTTGATCTCGCAGGGTTACTCCGAGTATAGCCCTCTCCATTGCTCTTTGGGTGACCATGAGCCTTCTGATGAGGCCCATACGTCTCTCCCATGCATCGATATGTGTCATTAATCGTTTGAGTCGATGTTGGAAACCAAAGGTTTAGGCCTCTGGGTCGGGTTAGGTAGATTTTACTTCGATTTTTCAAGATGACTTCAGGCCTTGCCCACCTCTATAGTTCGCTGAAGCAGGATCTTATAAAGTGTCACAATAAAAGGGGAACGGTTTACATCGCTCTGCCATAGACATTATTGGATAATAACATCCTCCTTCTTCAAGTTCAGCCACGGCGACCAAGCTTAATGGATACTAGACATCTACGCATATTAAAGACAGGTGCCCTTTCTACGGCTAAACATTAGCCACTATCAGAGGTCGTTAGGTACAGGACCGACATCTTTACTTGCTCTTTGAGGGAGGCATGGTGCTGTAACACCATCAACATTTAGATTCCGAGCTGCTAAGTGAACTCCTTTGTAAAGTAAACGTAATTAATTTTAATAATAATAATATCCTGGGACATTATTCACACACGGCTATCTGATCCCAAACTAAGCAGAGCTTATACTATGGAAAGCAGATAACTGACACTGATACTACTTTTCTTTTGTAAATACATACTTATACAGATAATTACACCCAGATTCAGGACAAACAGACATATTCATGCACACAAATATCTGTCCTGGGTGGGAACCGAACCCACGATCTCCGGCGTGAAAAGCAAGCATTTGCCAACCACGCCAACAGGTCCTAATGTTGGTTATATTGTCTTTGATGTAAACTAAGGGCGCGTTCCCACTTTATCGTGACGACAGATAATCGTGTAGTTTAAAGAGTCGTGGCTTATATGTTTAAATAGAGATGTCCACATATAGAACGACACGATTTACTGTCGTCTACGACATTTTTTGCAGTCACGACAGATTGTCATGACATTTTCGAAGTTATACTTCTTTTGGCGCGATGGAGAAAAATGATGAGAGTGAATATTTACGATGCGCGCGCACACCGACACCTAAATTTAACAGCATGAAGTTAGTTCTAGATGAGAGTGAATTTTTACGATGCGCGCGCACACTGACACCTAAATTTAACAGCATGAAGTTAGTTCTAGGTGGTATGAAAATTGATAACTATGTTCAAGTTCTATATTCTAGTAGTTTTATTTAAATAAAATCGTTTTGATTAATTTTAATATTTATCGTTAATCACTACTGCATTTTAATTATTTTTTTTCCATACGCCAAAGAAGTATAACTTCTAACGCGTGTACATAAGTACACACAAGTTTTTTTTTATCGGTACTAGTCCCTCCCTCTTACCCACCACAGCAACTCCTGTAAGATTGTCATGACAGTGGGACGTATAATGCATAATGGGAACAGCTAGAGACGACAGTCGTCAAACGATACATTAATCGTTACGAAATAGTGGAAACGCGTCCTAAGTTATAAATACTTTTTCTTTTCGTTTTCGTTTTTTTTCCTACAGATTTTTTTAAAACAAAAAATGCCAATATCACTTTTTCCCCTTTACTTCTTGGGTTAAATGCGCTAGACCTACAACATATGCCGGGAAGGGGGGGAGGCCGTCATACCCCCTACCCTTGGACCTATTGTAGCTCCATGCCCCTATCCTCCCTGGGTGAGAGTCTCACTGAGGCTGCAGTGTACGGCGGAGGTACTGGCGAGATGGTTCACAAGTACCCAGAGCCCCCGCTACAGGCACTGTGAGGCTGACTACCGTGGTGGTTTTAGTGGGGAGGCCTACATACCCCGTCGCCTCCTTAAGACATGCGACATGATACCATTTCAACCATAAAAAAGGACCTATGACAATAAATAAATCCCATGTCCGTCTGCCATAAAGGTTTTTCATAATTTTGATGTTACGGATCTCTAATAAGCAATAACAAGTGAAAATCGTATGTACGTGACATCCAAGAGTTAGAGTTATCATTTCTTTGTTATATTGTGTAAAAATGTTATCATTATATATATCTTGATCTTGTGAATGGTTATGTAATGTATTATTACAATAATCTCGATTATTACGCAATTTAATATGTAATTAGTTAGCACGCATGTATATGGAATTAAAATACTAATAGACATAAAATGGTGGCGATACGATATAATAATAATGTCCTCCTAGCCGAATTTCGGCCACGGCGGCCAGTCTCAACAGAGATTAGCCATCTGCGCAGGACATATTATAGTGCTAAGGTGTGTGCGCAAACACAGGAGCACTTTCTATTCCATCACTCTCATGATCCGATGGGACGCCTAGCGCCTAGGCGACACGACCGGAAAGAGGTCAGGTACAGGACCGACGACTTTACGTGCTCTCCGAGGCACGGGGGTGTAATACCGCCAACTCCCAGACTTCGGGCTGATGCTGAGAATTTTTTCTTTTTACAGAAAGGTTCCAAAATCTCTTTTTGGCCCGACCCGGGAATTTAACCCAGGACCTCGTTCTCTGCGGGTAAACACGCTACCGCTAGATTAACGAGGCAGTCGTATAGACATATAACACCAATAAACGAATTTAAATGTAGTTTTATTCTCATCTCATTATGCTTATCTATTTTTTTTGGGTGCTAATTAAACAGACCTTTTTTATGGCATTATTCGCCTCTAAAAATTTATATTGCCATCTAAATTACTAAGTTAGCCACAATTAACGAGCGTGTGATTGAGATAGTTATATTATCTAGTGCCAAATAAATGTTTTTGTATTTATTATAAAATGACATAGTTATGTCACCTGAAGAATTCACAAAGCTCCAAACACATGGCATTTTTGAAAACTTTCCACCAATCTTCACTCGGCGGCCGCTGCCGCGGCAGCTTTGATATTCTGCATTGTCATTGGTTGGCAGCAATAAATTGAGTTAAGTAATTGTTGCCAAAATACGCTCAAACAAGCACGGAACAACGAATATTTTTCAGTTAAATTTGAATTTTATAGCATTTTTCGCAATGTAAAGCGTAAATCTAATCTCATAAAATGAGAAATCATATATTTAATCGGGCGGGTATCGAACCAGCACTCGTACCATTCCGGGGTAGGCGCTCTACGATAATATACTTATTTCTTTTTTACTCTTTTACAATATAAGTACTTAGGCATTTAAAATTGCCGTCTAAACAAGCTAGTTACGTTAATAAAACCGGTAGTAGATGAACCCACTGAGTTTGTTGGATCTTCTCAGTTGGGTCGCATTGGATCCGATGGTAGCATTAAAGCGCGACCGTCGTTATTAACACAAGGTCCGCCATAATAACAATACCTTAATATAGACAGAACCATTCAGACAATATGTAGTAAAAATATAGCTAAAACTATAAATTTTGATAATTAAACATTATCTCTTTGACAATAACTTAATACAAGCTAGCTAAATTTCATTACTATTATAAAATAAATTTTATAAATGTTTTCATACAATCCGTGTACCTACCTAAATATCTATGTAACTAGAAATAATAATGTAGATATACCTACAACTATATTACTACTAACATGTTCTGACAATTTACAAGCGCTTTTTTAAACTCTAAGTGACTAAAAACCTTTTTATTTTAATTAAAAAAATATCTTTTTTTTATTCTTATATACTAAGTATATATCAAATTGGCATCTAAACGCGATGGTATAGTGCTACAAACTTATCTGGCCCGGTGGCCAAAAGTAGAACTAACAAGCCAGTTTGAAATGTCAATCGGCCTGTTATTCCATGACATTCCTGCAATTGATTGTTTGTTGCGCGTATTTATTTTTCTTTATGTGGTTTTTAATTGTGAAAAATACCGAAAGCTTTAAAAAGTGATGCGAGGAACGTTATATTACAAGTATTGAATTATATGAAGGAAGAAAAACGCCTTCAGGCACCAATTATACCCTTCAATAAGTTGTATAAACGCGTAGCTGGTGCTACTGGTTAGTGTTGTCAGCTTCTGAAAATATACGAAAATCCCCCTCGCATTTTAAATTAAAATATTATTTATTTATTTAATTTTTGCTATTTCCTTTGTAGGTGTCCGGGAGCGATTTGTAAGAAAACTTGTGAAAGAAAAAGAGCAAGCAGATGCAAAAATTTATTGCAGATCAGAATATTGGTAGATTGAATTCTGAAATCCTATCATTGATTGCAGAAGCTTTTGATAAAATAACAGTCAATGAATGGCAAAATTTTTTTGCCATTCATTGACAATTACAATCATGTAAAAAATTATTGAAAATGTGTATCGAAAAAGGGATGGATACTTAGACGAGCCTTTCATCATTCATTTAGGTAGTGATAGTGAAAGCAGTGATTCCGATAATGATGATGATGAAATGACTTCTGTATTAAACCATTCCGGTGACATAATAATACCTGGAGTATCTCCGTTACAGAACACTCAGCATACATTTTATGTAAATGATCATTATTTTATGTAAATTATTGTATAAAAATATAAAGATTTGTACATGACAGTATTTGTTTGCTTTTTAGTGAAGTAACATTTACGTTACAATGTGCATATTATTTTTACCCACTTTATTGCAAACAATAGTTACTAGCAACACTAAATGCGATAATAGCGACGCTGCCACCGAGTCAGATAAGTTTGCGGGACTGTATTTCGCTACACGACGCAACACTTTATCAGTTATATCACTAGAAATGACTGATGTTAGTTGTGAAATACCGTAAGTAATAGTTATTATGGGTCAATTGCAACGCATTTGGCATTACACACATTGATATTTACGTAGCCAGCCAGCTTATAGCATTAATATCAATCTATCAACGACATTTCTATTCAGACAAAATTTTTTGTAAGTATCCTTATTTGGTAGACTCTAATAGTTACTGCTATTTTAAATCTTCTAAACAGTTCAGAGAACCCGGTCAAATGTTTTACAAGAACTTTATAAACTTTAAGTAACGTTCGAAAACCATGAAACATCTTTCAACTACCATCTTTACAAATTTAAATTTCTATTTTTAATTTAAGCTTTATTTAAGTATTTTAAGTAGCTAGAGTGGTTAAGTAGATTTGAGCTTACTAGTTCATTGAAAATCAATTAATTTAAAAAAACTATACATTTTATAACATCGCGTCTATGTGAAAGTATTTTTCAACTAACTTCGGAACGTACTCCAAACTTGCGTTTTGACAACTGAAATTATTGTGGTTATAGAAATTAACAAAAAACAAGAAGAAATATCCAAATTTATAATTGTTTGTCATGATTAAAGTTCAATAACCGCCGTCACACACATATAAAAGTTATTGTTGTTGTTATATAAATCAAGAAAAGTGTTAAAGCCATACAGAAACTCTGTTGCCTACGTGTTGTACTAAAAAGAAATATAAAAAATTGGCTCAAATATATTATGAGAGTTTGATACACGGCTTAGTTATGAATAAAAAACCTGTGAGGACCGGTCCGAGGATCAGAATAACAAGACCAGCATTAAAAATTAAGAAAACCGACGACATAAGTGGCTTGTTTGACGATCGAAAATACGTGTACACCTGCCAGTACTGCCGCCTCAAATTTTCACAAAACAGCCAGTATTTCCGCCATATGACTTCGAACCATGAACTGCAGCAGAAAACGGCTACCTTCGAGTGCGATGACTGCCAAATTGTGTTCAATAAAAAGAGTAATTTAGACATTCACTGTCAAACTCATCATCAGGCTAAAAGTAAGTCACGATGCGACAGCTGTGCTATAACTTTTAAGTCCAGATATTGTCTTCGACGCCATTTAAAGCTGAAGCAGGTTCTTCAAGAAAATTCTTGTTTTAAATGTCATAAAAAGTTTACAACGAAAGAGGGTTTGGCGAAACATACTAAGAATAAGCACACTTTTAAAAATGTAAGCTTTCAGTGTGATTTGTGCTCTTTGAAGTTTAAAGCGGAGGATTCACTGCGGACCCATTTGGCTCGTATACACAAAAGGTTATGATTATGTATGAATTACTATTGTAATTTATTTTTTTATCTTTACCATGAACTAAGTTCTGAGAATTTTAGTGTTTATTGTTTATGATATTTAAGGTCTTGAGCTTATTTATAAATATTTTTGCCCGTATTTAGAAATGAAACTACTCAGAAATGTGCAACGCACACTTAACAAATAATTTATTAGAATCATGTCTCCAAATTGTTTCTTATTTGTAAATATGGGCTTAAAATACTTGTTCTGGTCCAGCATTTCGCTATTAATAATATCCCGGGACATTATAATATCCCGGGACATTATAATATCCTGGGACATTATTGCCACACAGCCATCTGATCCCAAACTAAGCAGAGCTTGTAGAATGAAAACTAGATAACTGACATACTACATACTATAACTACTTTTCTGTTGTCAATACAAACTTATATAGATCATTACCAAATTCCAGACAAACATATATGTTTATGCACACAAATATCTGTCCATTGTCTGCCCATAGACCAAAGGTTTTATTTTTAATTGCAGACTTTAAAATATTTGTTGAACTTATCAACAAAATAATAGAAATATAAGGTTACTTAAAACAGTGACCAAACCTATGCAGAACAAAATAAATATCTTTATTATTTTCTACTAGCTGTCTGCTGTGGTTTTACCCACTTTAAACTTTATAAATGATAGCCTAGTGTTAATCCAGGGTGTCAGCTAACACCATACCAAATTTTACTAAAATCGCTCCAGCTGTTGAGATGTGAAGAAGTAACAAACATACACACTCACAAACTTTCGCCTTTATAATATTTGTGTGATGGCATCCACTACTAGTATGATAACAATATTTTTACTAGACACTACCTACAGTGGAGAAATTAACCACTGTATTGCATGAGTCTTACAATCTTCCAAAATACTGGTTACTCCACATTGGGACTCAGAAAAAGTAGACAAGGTTTACAAAAGAACTTTAACACATTCCCTGTCCTAGAATAAAATAAAAAATATATTCATTTGTATATCAATCATTGTCTTATAAGTGAACAATAATTATATCTTGACATCTATACTAATCTATACATATAGTCCAAACTGTACATTGAATATTTTTTTAAAAAGATACTTGGGGCATAATCTACAATAGATATCAAAGCTAAAAATATAGTTTTTAGAATTTTTGTCTGTTTGTCTGTATGTATGTCCGGGCTAAACTCAAAAAGTACTGCATGGATTTACTTCAAATTTTGCATGATTATTACTAAGAGGTTGGGTCAACATATAGGCTACATATTATCACTCTATCACTTAATGAGTAGGAGCTGTGATAATTTATAAAGTTTAATGCGGGTAAAACCGTGGGGCACAGCTAGTATCAGTTAAAAAGCTATATATTTCTCAGGCCAAAAATGAAAAATAAATTTATGACTCCATAAGGAGTCAAGGATGTGTGACCTAAAAATTGTGTGACATCCTATTGATATAAATATGATATATGAAAATGTGAGCCGTCACGGGACGCCTGGCAGATGTGAAACATCGACATTATTTTGTAAAAGTAATATGCAGAAAAGAACATATTGTGATAGGAACTAAATATGTCATAATGATAAAATAAAAAGTCGTTTCGCATGGCGATGCGTCGCCACACCGTACACACTACTATCGTATAGCGTGGCGACGCGTCGCCATGGCATGCGTCGCCACGCCAGAAATTTGTTTTACGTGCGGCTATAGATGTTTCACATCAATAAGCACACACTGGCAGATCAAATTTAGGATTCCCTTGCTACCGTCAGGAGGATGTAGGTATTATACATGGGCTTTGTTTTTGTAGAAACATATATAAATAATATTGGAGTAATAATAAAATTGGAGTATCTGTTTGTAATATAAAAATAACAGTTTTTTACTACATGTATATAAATCTTAGCCTAGTTGGTAGTGCTCCTGCCCACGAAGCTGGTGGTCCTGGGTTCGAATCCCGGTAAATGCAAATATTTGTGTGATGAGCACGAATATTTGTTTCTGAGTCATGGATGTTTTCTATGTATATATGTATTTATCTATCTATATAAGTATGTATATCGTCGCCTGGTACCCATAGTACACGCTTTGCTTAGTTTGGGGCTAGGATGATCTGTGTGAAATTGTCCCCAGATATTAATTAATATTAAAAAGATATTAATATATATTCATATACATGTAGTGTCACATTTATCTTTGGAGTGTGACTACAACTGGAGTCATAGACGTACAAGTTTGGCGAAAACATGACTCTTCTGGAGTCATTGGACAGGGAATGTGTTAAGAAACTAAAAACAACTATCTATCCATGAACCAATTATACAAAACCTGTTTGTCACCACACTCCTTACCAAAATTCATTCTTTTATGGGAAGTCATCATCATCATCGTCAGCCAAAGTACGTCCACTGCTGGACAAAAGCCTCCCTAAAGAATGGGGGATATGCCATAATCGCCACGCTTGGCAGACAGGTTGGCGATCGCAGTTTGATGGTCATAGTTCACAGGAAAACGCTGCTGCCCATTCTCTAGTAGGTATTTCCTCGTTTGAGTTCTAGCCCCCCACAGGATGAGATGGGGTGTTGATATTCTATGCTGTCACCACACAGCAAGTACATTTATTTATTTATATTATGGGAAGTACATATATTTATTTTTTGTTGAACTGGAACATTTTGTTAAATTTCATAGGTAATTTAATGCCTTAACTGATTTCATCTATTTATTATTATGTTTTGGTTCTTGTAAGTTGAAATTATAACTGACTAGCAGTGCCCGCGGATTTTGTTCCGCGTTATAAATATTTTTGTCCCTGCTCGTTTGTCCCGCGTAATACTATGGGTTAAAAGTTCGGGATAAATAAAAATTATGATGTTGTAGCTTATGACACTCCACAATAACGTAGCTTTCTATTGAAGAAATAATTTTTAAAATTGTTTGGTAAATCCAGAGATTACCCCTTACAACGTCACAAACTCACAAATATTACCTCTTTGTAATATTAGTATAGCTATTTCAAATTTCACATACGCTTGTTCATAATCATGGTATATATGTTGATCATAGAACTTCTGAAGTGTCTATGAAAATGAATTGGGAAATGCTGGTCTAGCCAATCATAAAAATTAAGGAAAATGTATTGTATAGTATACAATTTTTATTTTAAACCCATCTAAGTTAAAAGCAAGGAGACCATCTCTATAATGAAAAATAAAATCATTTTTTTTATTAATTGATCTGTTTCTACGTCTATGTATGCAATGTCTCCTTTGCTTTATCTATTGAGTATATACTTGGTTGTGTAGAAGAAATCACAGTAGCAATAAAACTACCCATTGTACCTAATGTATGTACATACACCAGCACATCCAGCTACCCCAATCTGTCAAATTTCTTTTATAGACTGTCAACTTTATCACAAAAGCATTTGGTTCACTTTCAATTTGCGAAATTTGACAGATTGGGGTAGCTTGATGTGCTGGCGTCTGTACCTAGATTTAGACTAAGTTATGGTGTACTGTACAGAGTATTTTTTTATGTATGTATATCTTGTGATTGGCTTCTGAAGTCATTAGGAGGTTGTTTATTAGAGGTGGCAGGTGACTATCTTCTTTTTTATTGAAGTATCACTCTTTAATTAAATTACCTTTTCACGGTCACCATCGCCTAGTTGGTAGTGCTCCTGCCTACGAAGCTGGTGGTCCTGGGTTCGAATCCCGGTAAGTGCAAATATTTGTGTGATGAGCACGAATATTTGTTTCTGAGTCATGGATGTTTTCTATGTATATAAGTATTTATCTATCTATATAAGTATGAATATCGTCGCCTGGTACCCATAGTACAAGCTTTGCTTAGTTTGGGTCTAGGATGATCTGTGTGACATTGTCCCCAGATATTATTATGCAATATCCAAAATTTGGTGACTTCCAGCCGTTTGTAAATCACGGGTTTAGTTAAAGCTTTGGCTATTTAAAATGAATATAGAAATAACAGTATCCATTTTGCATAGTAACAATTCTAAACTTACTTTTGCAAATTTTTTAATTAAGGCATCGTTCACACCAACCATATTGTCCGCCGCTGAATGTGAATATGCTCACTGTCTGCCCCAGTGTGAACGAGGACTCAGTCGCTATAGTGTATGTTAATGGTTCGGCAACATAGCCAATCCGTGTCCGTCTTGCATAGATGTGAAGTACGATAATCGGCCACCGAGAGGCAGCGACAACGCACTACGTAATAGCTTAAAGTGAGTTAGTCAGTTCTGTGTGAACGAGAAGTTAAATATATATGGAAATTCGATCAGCGGCCAACAATACGTTTGGTATGAATGATACCTAAGTTGCAATGATGATATGTATTATGTACTTGAAATAGTATTAAAGTGGGGTCACAGAGCAGGAAGGAATTCATACAATGCCCTCTTCACCTACTGTCAGTGGTTGTTAACATTTTTGTACTAATTGTGTGTTTATATGAAATATTGGAAGAGAGAAAAATCATACTGTTGCAGGCAAATGGTTTACAATCCCTTTTGATGCCGGCTATTGTCATTTTGCTGAGTGTGACACATACACACAAATATCTGTCCTGGGTGGGAATCGAGTTGGTTTTATATAGAATTGGGGGAATTGCCTTCAATTTGAAAAGTGTCACCTATCACTACTGGATTGTTAATAAAATACATGCTAGAATATAATATTCAAAGGATAATAAACTTAGATGGGTTGACTATAAAATTGAAAATTGATTGTAATGTAAAAAGTATGAAGAAGTCCATCCAAACGTGTAATTAAGCATAATATTTTATAATAATTATTACTTAAGTACAAGTTTTTACAATAAGGTCCATTGATTCCATGCATTACCATGTAAACTAATTTTAATGTAATTGCATCTCTTTCTAACATAGTTCTAATGAAAAGGATAGCGCATCCTTAGTAGTGACATTTTAGTTTTGGCGCGAAATACACTTTTTTTTTCTTCACCCTCTTTGGGGAGGCTAAGATCAGAGACCATACAGCCTCGTCTAAGGTATCTAAATACTGAGTAAAAAATTAGAGATACCTACGTTAAGTACTAAATGCGCGTTTAAGTGGGCAATTTTACATATGTATGACATGTTCTTTTAATACGGGGTATATTAGAGAGAGATGGAATGAAATGTAATGTAGTTTAGTGGTGTGAAATACAGATGGCAGTGGAGTAGCTGAATGTATGCAAAACAGATATTCCTTTTTGTAATAAAGTCGGCAACATTAATCTTCTATACATATATTATTTGTAAAACACCAACAACCTCGCAGGACTGGATTGCTAACATCATAAGCGACAACTTTTGTTTCAACAATTTACGATGCGACCATAAGATTTGATTTACTATCAAATCTTATGGTCGCATCGTAAATTTCATCATCATTTCATCGTAAAATCGTAAGATTTGATAGTAAATCAAATCTTATGGTCGCATCGTAAATTGTTCAGGAACCCCTTATTTGGAACTTTTTCTTTTTTCATGTTGTTTTTTCAAAAAATAAGGAAATTTATATCCCTGTGTTTTGGGGTACTTTACAATCACATATGTATATATTGTTTAAATAAAATAATTACATCATAAATCGAATTACATAAGATTATTAATAATAATAATAAAATAATAATATAAATAATAAAATAAATTATTTTTATTATTATTATTATTAATCTTATGTACAGGCACCTCTTTATTGAGAGGTACTTTTTCTTTTTAATGTCGCCAGTAAAAAAATAGGTTAAATTAATGCCTGTGTCAAGACACAAAGTACACCTAGACTCAGAACAACTACTTATGGGCAACACAAATATTTGTCCTGTGCAGGAATCGAAGCCGGTACACGAAGTGGCGAGGCAACTGTGTTAACCGCTACGTCACACATGTTTTTTAACATGTACATTAGATTTTTTTTTACTCTGTGTATATACTTTTGTATTGTAAATGTTAGTTTATATGAAATTATTGTTAAGTTATATATTTATTTTGATATAAGTATACTTAAGATCGAATTACATTAGTTTTTATTATTTACTTACTATAAATATACATAGACAATTTTATTCATTTTTTATGTTTTTGTCTTAAGATCTGTAGCCCAATTTTAGTTTGTAAGTATTGATTTCTTCAACTAACCAGAATCACTTTACTTTCACTGCAACAGCGATGGATGTGACCGTGGGGGTCAAGCCAGTTAACGAACTAAGAACCTGCGCCGGAAGGCACCTTTGATTTTCGAACCTCCATTACTGGCGTGGGGATGTATGAGAGGTTTTACGGACATTTTGTGCAACTATCACTCTACGTTAAGTCGTGGGTCTCTGACTGATGATTGGAGAGGGTATGCCGAGAGTACGCTGGTGTTCGCAAAGCGGTCGGCTAGAACGATAAATAAGATTGTGTACAATGTCACGAGAGTTTCTAATAACCTGTCATGATAAGTGTCATTTCATTGTGTTCCACTGTAGATCCTGGCTTACAGGAGTTGCAGTGGTGGGTAAGAGGGAGGGATTAGTTCCGTAAGTCTACAGGAGGTCATTATGGAGCCCTCTGTGTACAAGTGTACAGACGCCAGCACATCCAGCTACCCCAATCTGTCAAATTTCTCTTATAGATTTTCAACTTGATCACTTGAGCATAAGGTTCACTTTCAATTGGGAAATTTGACAGATTGGGGTAGCTTGATGTGCTGGCGTACAGACGTATATAACACGCAGACGTATGTATGTATGTAATTGCGAGTTGTCTGTAGAACTCGCAATTATAGAGGTATCTAACATAGAAGTACCTCTCAATTACCTCTGTCTTAAAATCAAAAGTTTTACTGTAACATGGTTGTGTAAAATGTATCAATAAATAGCTTTAAATTCCCATAATTAAGTGTTTTATTTGAATGTAAAATTTCATATTCATTTTCGTTATTAGCACATTAACAAGCCATGTCTATTGTCTATATAAGTGTGTATTTACAAAAGAAAAGTAGTACACTGGACTGGAACCTTTGACCACGAAGACTTCACTTAATTTTAGGAAATGTAAGGAAATTGTTAGGGCTTAGGTCAGGGCTGTATGGAGGATGGTCAAGATGGTCAAGTAATTATAATTAATTCACAACACAATACTTCACCATCACTGCTGTCGTCTAAAATGTTGTAGAGACGAGCACGATTACTTGTTCTAGGACAGCCTCGTGAACCGTACCACCCTCGCTCGGCCCTCCCCCGTTGCCTCCCGGTTTGACCACCAGAGGTCACGCGAGGCGTTTATGAACACCACGCTTTCTATTTCTATTTTTTGTTCATCAAACGCGTGTTTTTTTTTAAGTATTATTTAATTTTGTTTATATTTAAAAATAGTGTATTGTCATCGGTCCTTGGCATATGTAATGCCAAATTTGTAGTTAATCCGATGTTGGCAAAATCACATCCAAGGTTTCTGTTACATATGAAGCTAATAAAAATATCTCTCGCGTTAAATATATAAAAATTGAAATCAAATACATTACGTACATAAATGTGTTCGTTTATTTATTTAAAAACATATTTTACCAAAATCACTTATGTATTATTGTACAATGTTTCTTTATTTGTTATTATTAGACCAAGATTGCTCAGAAAAATAGTGAATAGGCATGTTACAACTAAAGGTAGGAAACATTTACTTAGATTTAGCTTCGAGAGGCCAAATATCTCCGACGTAAGCTACTGAATCTAACGACGGAAGAGTTTCTATATTGTTAAAAACAAATCCTACTTAAGCCGGCTAATTTAAGGTTTATGTTCACACCTTTTTTAGCCATAACAAATACAAAAAGGTAAACAATGGCATACTTCACTTCTCCACTGGCTCCATACAGAATCTACACTAAGAAAAACACCTAAACTTATATTACTCTGTCAATTGGTGAAAGCAACATGAATATCCATTAAGTAGTTTAACAGACAGCTGGAGCGACTCCATTTTATACTATATAGAAGATTATTTTTCTGTTCTTACTGCAAGTATTAAGTTACAAAGGTACACTGTATAATATTACACATAGGTAAGTTAATTCTGATTCTAATAAAACTAAACTCTTAAATAAACGATACAAATTGTAATGCACACTGCATTACACTATGTATCATTTAAGACAAGAATATAAAAATAGGGTTGGTACATAAGTTGAACAGGTAGGTACATATATAAAGTTTTAAATTTTATAAACTTAGAATGTAGCTATCTTTACATGAGAGAGTACCTAGTTTGATAATTTTTAAATTTAATAAACAATTTATTCATAAAAATTAACTATTAATTTTTGTACCAGATAATCTTTTTATACCCCTACTTTTGTTAAAAGGGTCTCGAGCTTTCAGGAAAAATATGTCGTCTAGCTCGCATGACTTTTTTTTCCAGTAACGGCATTGTTTGCTTCTTTGCACCAGTTCATTATAAAAAATGTAATGCTTTTTCTTAATAAATATTTACAGAGCATTTCTTTGTGGTTGAGACCCTTATTGATAAAACCAAAACCCACATGGACAGTTACTATTAATGTAATATATTCCATTATTCGGTCAATGTGGGAATGCATATGGAATATTATTTGACAAATGTGCTCAACTTGGGCAAAGAAGTCAATCAATGCTCGGGTAGGATAGCACAACCATTTTTATTGCTGTATTCTTTTCTTGTGATGTATTCGTGAAAACTTAACTTTGTTTCACTTATCAAAGTTTCTCTACAAATAGAACAATTTTTAATCATTAATTTCATTGCTTTGGTGGCTATCCAACCACTGCAATATGCTACAGCAGCGCATTTTTCGACATGTACTCGAGAACCACTTTCTAACATTAATTGTGTATCCACTAATTCTATGTCTAAGTGCTCACATAATATATAATTTATTTTATTGGGGTCTAGTGTAATATTATCAGTGTTCTTTTGCTCAAGCAATAAATATTTTAATGATTTTAAACAGTTGCTGTCATCCTTTTCACAGTTTGCTTGTATAGAGTGTGTCGCCTCTCGGTCATGTTAATTATCAATAAAGTCTTGAATGCAGTTTCAAAAGCTGCACAATTGGGCATAACATTACTGTAGCCATGAGCCCTTATCGCACCGAAAACGTTTTTGAGGGATCTTGGCTAATATTTCTTAATAATACTGAATAAACACCTTCTTTTCTCAAAGCTTTACAAATTAGTTAGAGAAGGCACCCTTGCTTGTTTGCCATTTTTAATAAATTTCATGGATTTTAAAATAGGCAGACATGAGTCCCAAAATTTAAAATGTGGTGATTTTTCAGTCACAGCTGTTTTATATTTTTTTCCATCTACAGGAGCACTTGAGATGGCATTTACAGAGTCGAATAAATCATCTAGTAGTAATATGAGGTCTGCTGTATCGGCACACTCTTTTGGTAGGATTCCACAGTCTGAAATCAAAAGATAATTATAATGGATTAAAATGGCGTTCTTTTTTGTCAGCCTCCCCCTATTAGGGACTCAGCGTGATGATTAAATGTGTGTATCTATTGGTTATGATGCAAATATTATAGTTCATCCTTTATGCTGCTACTAAATGATAAGTAATAATGACCGGCCTGTTGGCGTGGTTGGTAGATACGCTGCCTTTCACGCCGGAGGTCTTGGGTTCGATTCCCACCCGGGACAAATATTTGTGTGCATGAACATGTCTGTTTGTCCTGAGTCTGGGTGTAAATTATCTATATAAGTATGTATTTACAAAAAGAAAATAGTATATGTAGTATATCAGTTATCTGGTTTCCATAGTACAAGCTCTGCTTAGTTTGGGATCAGATGACCAACCCATGGAGTAGGTCATGGCTAGTAGGTAATACCTCACGCAGCACGAAGCATGGCATGTTAGTGGGGTATCACCCACCAAGAAGCGCTCATAGCCAGATGCTCTCACCGGTCCGTAAGTGATTAGCGAGGTCAAGCAACTAGGCTCGCGGTCAGTCCATAGATGGGTCCAAAGTGGTTTAATTTGTGAGCGTCTCCATGCTTCGGAGGGCACGTTAAGCCATCGGTCCCGGTTGTAGCTATTAGGCAACAGTTGTTAGGCCATGACAGAAGCCTACTGGGCGGCTTGAACAACTCTGACACCAGGGCAACCACTGCCCATACGTTAAGCTAACTTCCTGATTCTAGACTAGTTCTGAGAATTGGACTCGCAAACCCAGAGGCTAGAGGCGATCATGCCCCTTAGCCACCAAGGCCTTAAGGCTATTAGGTATGGTGTAAGTAACTAACCTGTTAAGTATCCAAGTGCTACTGCAACAGATTTACTGAACACTTGTGTGCAATATTTAACTCGCATTTTTGGGATGATATTTGGTACAACATGTTGGGCTGTAAGTTTTGGGACTATCTTTACTCCATTATAGCTTCTATGTAACAAATCTTCAATGTGTGACCATTTTTCAACTCGAACCTTGTCATCTTTTACATATTGTAATTTCTTATTTAATAAATTGTTCCAGATACCCTTGATGAGGTGAGGAGGATCAAATATTGGTATAATCCGTTTTTTTTCGCTACCTCAAAATATCCTCCTGTGAACTCTTTTTCTTCTTGGAGGTACATTGCTTTAGTTTCCGCTATTAATTGATTAATAGCAGCAAGGTCCTTGGTCTCACACTGTGGCCAAAACATTTAAGCCAGATTGCTGCACTTTTAAAATAATATTTTTAACCGGGATTTAAGTTCCTCAGTTTTTGTTGTCCCTGTACAAAAACTGTATGCTATCGGCTGCTTTTATTTTTTTACTATTCCTTTAATCATGAATATGTTTACATGGTCTGCAATGATTGGATCTCTTCGATTGCCATTGTCAACAAAGCCAGTTATTTTATCATCTGCTTGATAGAAATTGGACCCTGGAGCAATAACCATTTCATCAAAAATGATTGCACAGAATTTGTGTTGTTTTGGCATTTGTGATACACTTTCCTGCAGGGGTTAAACAAAATGTCATTGACTCCTAGCTTTAAATCAACGTTTTCTAACAGATTTTGTAATGTTCTTTGGCTTGGTAGAGTACAAAGTTGGCTTAAAAATCTATATGCCTTTGGTGATGGCTTATACAATGACAATGCCAAAATTTTTTCATGTATGGTAAAGTAAAGCGGTTGCCCTGCGGTTTTTTTCTTGAGCCTTTTACTTGCATAGCAAACAAAGGTTTTACCCCAGGAGACATTCTATCAGCCAAAATTTTGAATGCATTAGTTCTTAATGCTTTCTTAGCCATTATGTAGCCTTTACAAAAGGTCTGTTTTTCTTTGTTACAACGCCTAAGCATAAATTTCAGTGACCTTATTTGACCATTGTCTTTTTTATTTGCGATATAGTTCCTGTAATCAAAAATACAAGATAATTTAGTAATGATTTTTGTGAGACTGAATATTGTTATAAACAGGCCATTAAAAATTTTATAAATACTCATGTTACTAACCTAATATATGCTGTCTGTGGTCTTTAGTTGTTTTATAAGAATTTTTGTCACTGATCTATCTACTATTTGAGATGTAGAAGGTGGGTAGTCTGCAACTCCTTGATATTCAGTAAGTGCTAGGAAGAAAAATAAAATTATAATACTTAATTGTGGTTTTGTACATACTAATCTTCAATAAAATAAGTAATTAATAGTTTACCTAATATGGGCATAAACAATGTAGGAACAGCCAATGGGCAAAGTCTATTTTTAGGGTATAGACAATCCTGTTGAAAATGTCTACAAGAGACTCTTCAGGTTCTAGAGATAGTGTCATTGTCCATAGCCATAATATCAACTCCAATTTTCTTCACCCAATTCTGAAACCTCTCAGCATTATTCTTCAGATTAGGAAAAAAATGCAGTGGTACTCCTGAAAGTAAAGTTTGACAAATTAAACTACATAATTAGTTAGACAGGACTCATCATAAGGGATTGTGAACATAGGGACCATATTTTAATTGACTTGAGTGACAAACAACAAAAACTTAGTAATAACTTTTAAGTCTTATATAATTATTTATTGGGTTGAACATAACAATGATTATAATTAAATTGTTAGTGCTATACAAAAAAGATATATCTATATATATAAAAGAATGTCATGTTAGTTACATCACTTATAACTCAAGAAAGGGTGGAGCAATTTCAATAATTTTTGTGTTTTTGTATGTATCTTCTTCAGGAATAGGCTATAGGATAATAAGCAATTAAATATAGTGATATAATTATTACAATAAAAATTCAACTACATAGAATGTAATTCTTTTTTTTTTTTTTAATTAATGGCAAATGTAGAATGTATAGTGCTACAAACTTATCTGGCCCGGTGGCCAAAAGTAGAACTAACGAGCCAGTTTGAAATGTCAATCGGCCTGTTATTCTATGACGTTCCTGCCATTGATTGTTTGTTGCGCGTATTTATTTTTCTTTATGTGGTTTTTAATTGTGAAAAATGACGAAAGCTTTAAAAAGTGATGCGAGGAACATTATATTACAAGTATTGAATTATATGAAGGAAGAAAATCCTTCAGGCACCAATTATACCCTT
Organism: Pseudoips prasinana; assembly: GCA_951640165.1. NCBI lineage: Eukaryota > Metazoa > Arthropoda > Insecta > Lepidoptera > Nolidae > Pseudoips > Pseudoips prasinana. Next base: position 11,215,183 of record OX621261.1, read on the forward strand.
CAATAAGTTGTATGAACGCATAGCTGCTGCTACAGGTTAGTGTTGTCAGCTTCTGAAAAATACGAAACTCCCCCTCGCATATTAAATTAAAATACATATTTTAAAATACGCATTTTTTATTTAATTTTTGCTATTTCCTTTGTAGGTGTCCGGGAGCGATTTGTAAGAAAACTTGTGAAAGAAAAAGAGCAAGCAGATCAGAATATTGGTATATTGAATTCTGAAATCTTATCATTGACTGCAGAAGCTTTTGATAAATAACAGTCAATGAATGGCAAAAGCATTGCAATCATGTGAAAATGTGTATCGAAAAAGGGATGGATACTTAGTTGTTAATAATACCTGGAGTATCTCCGTTAGAGAACACTCAGCATACATTTTATTTAAATGATCATAATTATTGTATAAAAATATAAAGATTTGTAATGACAGTATTTGTTTGTTTTTAAGTGAAGTAACATTTACGTTACAATATTGATATTATTTTTACCCACTTTATTGCAAAAAATAGTTACTAGCAACACTAAATGCGATAACAGCGACGCTGCCAGTGGGCCAGATAAGTTTGTGGTACTGTAACTGCATCAAAATGAAATAAAAACTATCAAGATTGACAATACAGAACATACTACAGATTTTAGAATATAGATAATTCATTATCGCTTTCTTTCAGTTTTAGGCTTTGAGCAATTGTCTATGCTTGAAGGTTTTAGGCTATACCTATATTGGGAAAATGTCTTTGGTTTTTTTTTTTTTTTAATAGGTTACTGGTTAATTTATTTGCATAGTGCGGGTGTTGTTAAAAATATTATAATGCAAGTATTATTATTAAAAAAGAAGCGAAATAATATTTCCCAACAAAGCTGTAATGCCATTTATATTTAAATAAATGTATTCGAAATTCCATAATAATTGTTAGTATATAAAATTTGGCGAATTGGGAAATTCAGAAAATCACAAATTGAAATCCATATACAACACCATTTCTGATACAGACAGTGAAGACAAACAAACCAATTTCGGTTATTTTTATAGCGTTTCAGTGCGAGCGAGACCCTGAATAATTTTATAGTAGATTTACAATAAACCTGTTAAGCGGCTCTGCGATCAGATTTCCAGTTATATTTCTATTTGTGTGAAATTTCTATTTGTGTATAATTCTATTTGTCTATACTAATATTATAAAGAGGTAATGTTTGTGAGTTTGTGACGTTGTAAGGGGTAATCTCTGGATCTACTGACCTGATTTTCAAAATAATTTCACCAATAGAAAGCTACGTTATTGTGAAGTGGCATAGGCTATGATTCATTATCATAATTTTTATTTATCCCTAATTTGAAAGCCAAAGTATTACGCGGGACAAACGGGCAGGGACAAAAATATTTATAACGCGGAACGAAGTCCACGGGCACTGCTGGTTAATATTATAAATCGATACATTTTCGGCTCGAAAGTGATACATAAGTTATGTTAGACTATAAAGTTACGAATATTATTAGAATGAACTCACCTTCTCCATCACTAGCATGGCATCCACCAGGTACGCAACAGACGTTTCGTGGCATGTCTAAATGTAAAATAACACCACACTGAGCTTTTTGGTCTAAACTCATCATGGAGGGCCTATTCTCACATGTAGGTAAAACACCAAACAGTCACTTTGATATACGGAGGAATCTAAATTCAACTGCACGTAAGTAATTATCACAAGAACACCAAAAATTACAAGAAAAACACACGCGTTTAAACTACCGGAATTTCTCTGGTGACATTTTTAAATGGTGTGGTGTTCCATGACGCGTTGTTAAAAACTACTAACTAGTGGCAGTTAGAATGAAAGCAATAATAGTACAAATTATGCATAAGAATGTTAGACTATCGATACTTGTGGTATAGGTAAAAAAGTAAATACCAGATTTATTGTCATAATTATTCTGTACTAGTTAAAAAAAAATTTATAAAATGTGTTTGGACTCCGAGAAGTTTTAAACTACGATAAGCTACTATTCAAAATAGTTGGTAACACTGCTCAAAATAGTTTATTGTGTGGCGGATAGATGGCGCTATTTATAAAACTGTAATTCTGAATTACCGGGGCATGGAACTCTGCATGATATTTCATAGATTTTGTATGCTTACTGAATGAGTGCGATAAAGTCCAATAATTGAGAAAACATCTCAATTTTTAAAAATTGGGTTATAATTAGTGCTGAAGAGTAGTTGACTTAAATCTTGGAGCGCACCCAACCCCCGAGTGTGAACGAAACCATTGCGAGATCTAACTCGGCTGTACAGCGCTATCTATGAATTCATAACGGAACCAACATTTGTTAAATGTATTTAAGATTTTTATTGAATAAAATGATTTCCTTTACCCCTTATACAAAAATTAGGTGTTAAACGTTTAAAGGCTTCAACTGTGTGTCTGTCTTTGGCTTCTTAGCTCCTATATGAAGGGACTTATTTCAATAGTGTGTTTTAATGTTTTTTGTTAAGTGTTCAATCTGTGAAATTGAGTAATTTCAATGCGGTTACATTGAAACTTATGATCAATAGCGCAGAATATTGTATATGTTTGTATAATACCAATAAACAAAAAAAGATAAGCAAATTCAGTAATTTAAGGCCGTCTAAAATAAAATAAAATAAAAACGGTTTTTATATTATTTAACTGTAGATATTTAATTCTAGGTACTAGCTGATTATTCAATCGTGACTTATATTTGACCAAGTAGAATATTATTTAAATCTAGATTATAATTATTAAATAGGTATTTATTAATAGGTCCGACTTAATACATATGAGTTAGCGCATGTAAAATCAATATTGTCAATGTAATAGAATATATTACTATCATATTTTTAAATTGGATAGGTATATTCCTCAATTATAAAACTTCAATATTTTTTTTATAATTGTGTGAAATATCTTGACAAATGTTGGTTTCGTTATGAATTCATAGATGGCACTGTACAGAAGAGTTAGATCTAGCAATGGTTTCGTTTACACTCGGGATCTTGGGTCGCTCGATTTAGAGAAATACCCATAAAATACTTTTTTATTGTTTATTATCTATTAGCGGAGCACCCGGATTCACCCGCGTTAAACTTTATAAATTGTATCCTACCTATGTGTTAATACAGGGTGTCAGCTAACTCCATACCAGATTTTGTTAAAATCGCTCCGGAAGTTTAGACGTGAACAAGTAACAAAATTTTTCCAAGTTATACTCCTAAAAGTGTTACTAATAAGTCAGAGTTAATATAATATCATTGGAGTTAATACATGCGAGCTTAACGCGCATGTAAAATCAATATCATCACCGTAATAATACAAACCACACTACCTGTACGTCTAGGTGGTCATGGCATCCGCAAAATTTCCAGTATTAGTCTTCCCGCATTCCTGTCCTCGGTCCATAGCACTAAAGAGCTAACCCTCTAACACGCAGGTTAGCTCTGAGGTGATGTGTTTTACCGACGGCATTAACGCTTGGAAGATGGCTTGCTCAAGTGGTGACTTGCCGACTGACCCATCCTCCCAGAGGCATTGGACCGGCTGCTCTGCACTTTAGCATAAAAAACAGTGATAAATACGTCAAAGAATCCTGCGGAGCGGGCCCGTCTGCTGGCTCTGGGTGAATGGATGTCGGCTCTTTGGCTCCAGGCAGTTCCATCTACTAATATCGGTGCGATGTTGGATGACGGCACTTTCCGCAATGCTGCATGTCTCCGTTTGGGCGTCCCGAGCGTTGCTCCGCATCGTTGCCTTTGTGGCACTAGCGTCGACCGACTCGGACACAGCGGCTTATCGTGCAGCAGGAGTGCAGGAAGGATTCCACGCCATTCAAGCATTAACGACATCATCCGTCGGGCTCTCGCCGCCGCCGCGCCGACGTCCCAGCTAGGTTAGAACTAAATGAAGCCCCGGATCTTCAATATTTTAAAAGTGGGGCAAAAACTGATAAATGCCGCGCCCGCTTACTTATCTTTATAATTTCAGATATCTGTTGTCCACTAATTTATTAATATTTGGACATAGTCCTTCCGACAATAATGCATCCATCGCCGGCTGTTACTTCTGTATTAAGCCTATTTATTTAATAAGAATAATGTCTTCCTAGCCGTATTTCGGCCACGGCGGCCAGTCTCCATAGAGATTAGCCATATGCGCGGGACATATTATATGCACAACAAACAAACACAGGAGTATTTTCTATTCCATCACTCTCAATGATCCGATGGGCCTAGCTACTCGACCGGAAAGAGGTCAGATACAGGACCGACGGTTTGACGTGTATCACCGCCAACACCCAAGCTTCAGCCTGATGCTGAGAATTTTTTTTACAGAAAAGTCCCAATATCACTTTCTGACCTGACCCGGGATTTGAACCCAGGAATTTGTTCTCTGCGGGTGAACACGCTACCGCTAGACCAACGAGGCAGTCTGATATATAGATATGGACGCATTTATTTATAAAATAAATATCCTACTCGGTCAAATCTATATATCAGTAAATAAATAGGCTTAACACATAGCACAGGATAAGATATAAAATAAAAATATGTATAATAAAAATCAAATACCTATCTATCGCATTTGTGAACTGAAATTACAATTTTACTCTTCAAGCTTTTATTTCGTTTTAATTTGCTAAAACTTCGCTCACAGCTTGCGGATGTAGTAGGAAGCGTCGCATAAATTTGCAGGGCAATACAAATATTAGGAACACCATCCTGCAAATCATGCGCATAGATCTGTTTGCAAGAGATACAAACTTTTAACGTTTTCTATGTAAATAAAAGCTCCTTTCCTGCCAGTTTACCCTTGTCCTCAAGGTGGCTACGGAATTAATTGTACGTCGCTAGAGATATCGACTCCAAGGATCCCAAGCTTTACAGAGATGGTCAGGGCTGCGTTTTAGAATTGTGGAGCCACAGCAAATGGGGTTTTCTTAGCGGTGAACACACAAATTATGTCTTGGAGGGGTTAAATTGGCCTAAATTCAGTTGTCCATCATTCTGTCTCCCGCTTAGCTATGATAGGAAGTGGATTTATTCATTTTTAACTCCTCCTTGTTTCTTTCTGATTAAATTCGTTGCGGGATCTAAGACAGTTGTCGCGATTCCGCGGACCTGAGTGCCTGAGCCTCACCGCTCAGTGTCATGTCATTGTGTGTCACTGTTGATCCTGGCTTATAGGAGTAGCAGTGGTGGGTAAAAGGGAGGGCTCAGTTCCGTTACCAAACAAAAAAAAGTAGTACACCCTGCATGGGCGAGTTTTGTGATTTCGAATACCTACCCTTAATTTTCTCTACCCTGTTTATATTTTCAGGTCAATAAAACTAAAAGAATTCCGTCTTTGCGACATTCAATGTAACTACGACTCACCAAAATCACGTAGTACCTAAGTAAGTACTTGAGTGTAGTATAGTAAGTATTGAGACAATTCCGCCCATTAAAACAAGTTTTATTAAACACTTACCTATCTTTCTCCTACCGCACACATACAACGTAATATGCCACCAACTTAAAGAAATAACAAAAATGCTAACCAGGATAGCAAAGATTAAGATAAAACAATGGCTAATAAATCTAACATATCTAGAAACTGAAAACATAATTTTAACGGCTGGTTAACACACACACAAACATACATATTCACCTGTACACTCATCCGCATACACAAACATATCCAAATCTATCTGTACTCACTTATTAGTTAAGCACTACAGTATAAAATTAATATCCATGCAATTGATTAATTTGATTCATGTTATGATTTCGAATTGTGTTATCCTACTTAATGTTTCTACCTTTTCTTATTTTTTATTGTTATTTAAATAAGTACTGCCTAAAACTGAATTGTTAATTATTTTTTGGTCGCTGCGACACAAGCCATCAGTGCTTAGTGCAGAGACCGCAGATAATCATATTAATTGTAATAATTTTCGGTCAATAAAGTATTTATTTATTATTTATTTATGATATATAGTAAGGACTTGGTATATACCGCCGCCACTTGTACTATTTCCATTTTAATGTATTTTTTTTACTCTAAGTTTATGTCTTTGGTGTGCAATAAAAAGTTATCTATCTATCTATGTATATAGTAAGTGCTTGGTATAAAATCGAACCCACGACCTGCGGCGTGAAAGGAATTTACCAACCAAAGCAACGTCTAAAACATATAGCGCAAGTGGAGGATATATAGGACTTGCCCAAATGTGCGAGCGAGACGGCACCGCGCTGAGGAATACGTCTTAAATTACTGAATTTGCTTATCCATTTTTGTTTCAAATCATTAATAATAATCATTTTAAAATCATTTTATTCGACACTAATATGAAATACATTAAACAAATGTTAGTTCCGTTATGAATTCATAGATGGCACTGTACAGCCGAGTTAGATGAATGGTTTCGTTCACACTCGGGGACTAGATTCGCTCAATGATAGTCACATTATTAAGAGATTGATTAAAATTAGATGACAAACATGTTTTTGAATGTTATACTCCTTAAAGTATAACTATATTATTATAGAAACGGACAGATTAATTCATTTTTATTATTGATTCTTTAATACTGTATTCGACTATGTTTATGTATATAAAGGTGCGCTTTTAAAAAATAACAAAATCAATGTGTACTTCTCTTCTATTTAGCAATGGCGCTGTGCCCGACAGGGGCTTCTTTTTTACGTGGTGGAAATGCTCAAATAGCATGTCCGTCGCTTGGGGATGCGACGGAGTATACATAAAAATAGAAATGACAAACATATTTTTGAACGTATACTCTTTAAAGTATAACTATTGATCTGAGTGGATAGATACATTGTATGCGAGTTCATTGATACATGAGCATGTTATTAACTTATACCCACCGGACCCATAGCTTTCCAATATATTTTTTTTATATCAGAGGGCGACAAACGAGCAAGTGGGTCAAATGATGGTAAGTAATCACCTCCGCCCATAGACTCGCACCTCCAGAGGTGTCGCGGGTGCGTTGCCGGACTTTAAAAGTCAGCAAACAAGCAAATTATCTAATCCAATATAAGAATACACGTGTAGGTACATCATATAGATTAAAAAAAGAATGTTTACCTAATTTATTTCGATTACATAATTTCCTAGAATCTCTGCAAAATGGAATCTTGCCAAAAAAAAATCTGTAAAAAACCGGCCAAGTGCGAGTCGAACTAGCACATGAAGGGTTTCGTAGCAGCAAGTATTTCAGTTGATTAAATGAAAGCAAATTGCGGTTTATGACGTATTAAAAAAAACGACTTGCTAGATCTCATAGTTATATAGTTTATAGTTATATAGAGATAGTTTCTATAGTAATGCACATCATATATTTTTATTAGTTTTATCATTCCCATATTTAGAAGTTACAGGGGGGGACACTTGTTTTATCACTTTGGAAGTGTCCCTCGCGCAAACTATTCAGTTTAGAAATAAATGATATTATTAACCTCAATATCATTTTTCAAGACCTATCCATATATACCCCACATGTATGGAACCCTACAATGAAAAAAAATATACTGAGTTTCAGTTCTATGTATGGGGAATCGCCTAAATTATTGTTATTTTTCCATTTTCGTGTAAAAATCTTAATGCGCTTTACAGAATAAATCTACATTCCAAGTTTCAATAGTACAGCTCTTATAGTTCCGGAAAAAGTGGTTGTGACATACGGACGGATAGACAGACATGACGAATCTATAACGGTTCCGATTTTTTGCCATTTGGCTACGGAACCCTAAAAAGAATATTCACCTAATCTATTTCGATTACTCACTTTCATAGAATCTACCGTTTTCTGTAATTGGAATCCCACCAAAAACATTCTGTAAAAAAATAGCCAAGTCTCGATGGGGCTGCTTTTTTATGCTTATTGAATTATTGCTCTAAAAAGTAATGAAATCTGTGGACAAAGTTGAGCCAAGTCTAAGGTTCCTTACTGAAATTTCTTTATTATTTAATGTTATGTGACTTGGCTGTTGAGCTGTACCCAACTACTGTACTGTCACCTTTTGTACACGTTAGTGGGTACAGGGGCTCCACCGGCTAAGTCACCGAACATCGTTTTCGTGAATGACGTTCAAATAAATAAAGGTTAAAAATTACTTAATTAATCGTTACATCGGCTTCAACGTTGACAGTCGATTCCGGACCATTTATGACGTCACATGTACTCATGGAAGCCGATTTAACGATTGATTAGATCATTTTTAACCTTTATTTATTTGAACGCCATTTAAGAAATCGAAGTTCGGCGACTTAGCCGGTAGAGCCCCAGGTCAACAACAAATTTCAGCGTTCTGGTCCCATCCAGAGGTTCTCAAACAGGCGCCTGAAAATGCGGCGAAATGGTTGCAGAAAAGGATGGTACGGCAGTGTTGCTTCGCGCTCGACTTGGCGGGGGCACTGCCGTGCCCCCAGATCACCGACGTTCTGATTTTAGACATGGCGATGGGCCACACTGTCTTATCTTATCTTGGTTGGGGTGTACTTGCGTGAAGCACATCGACCCTTCAGGATCTTTTGTACTATCCCCCATTGGTTTTTATTCTATCCCTAGAATGAAAAAGAATTAATAAAGTCTGCACACAATCCAGTACGCTTCTTAGTGGTAGATCCTCGTAGGCTGGTTCTGGATATGCCAGCCCCAGGATGGCCATTCTGTGTCTTGCCACGCATCGCATTTGCATAGCTGTATATACAGCTTTTTCATTCTGTTCATAATTTTAAATTCCCATAATTAAGTCTGTTATTGAAATACTATGCTACGCGCGGTATTTCCCGTGTCAAACATAATAAATTGTAGCCTATATGTTATTCGGATATAGAAGCCATATTGCTACAAAGTTTCATCAAAATCCGTTCATCATCATCTGTATCATCTTATCATGTAGTTTTGCGTGAAATAGTAACAAACATCCATACATCCATGCTCACAAACTTTCACATTTGTATTAATATTAGTAGTATATCATTTTATATTAGTTTTCGATATTTGGAAATGAACAAGTCATATCTATATTATACTAGCAGTGCCCGCTGACTTCGTTCCGCCTTATAAATATTTTTGTCGCTGCCCGTTTGTCCCGCGTAATATTTCGGGCTAAACGTTCGGGATATTTAATAAAGCCTATGACACTTAACAATAACGTAGCTTTCTATTGGTGAAATAATTTTGAAAATAGGTTCAGTAGATCCAGAGATTACCCCTTACAACGTCACAAACTCACAAACGTTACCTCTTTATAATATTAGTACAGACAAATAGAATTATACACAAATATAAATATAATGGGGAATCTCGCATCGCAGTGCCACTTAGCAGGTTTATTGTAAATCTACTATAAAATTATTCAGGGTCCCGCTCGCACTAAAACGCTATAAACATAACCAAAATCGGTCCGGTTGTCTACACTGTCTGTATCAGAAATGGTGTTGTATACGTATTTCATTATTTTGTGATTTTCTTAATTTCCCATTTCGTCAAATTTTATATATTAACAATTATTTTGTAATATCGAATCCCTTTATTTATGTACTTAGCTAGCTTATGGCATTACGGCTTCGTTGGGAAATATTAATTCGCTGCTTTTTTTAAACAATAATACTTGCATAATAATATTTTTAACAACACTCGCAGTAAACATATAAATTACCAGTAACCTATTAAAAAAACAAACCAAAGACAATTTCCCGATATAGGAATAGCCTAAAGCCTTCGAGCATAGACAGATGCTCGAAGCCTAAAACTGACAGAAAGCGATAATAGTACGTTCTGTATTGTCAATCTCAGTCAATCAATCTTGACAGTTTTTATTTCATTTCGATGCAATTACTTTCTATGTATTTGAATATTTTATTTTAATAATTATATCACTATATTTTATTGCTTATTATCCTATAGCCTATTCCTGACGAAGATACATACAAAAACACAAAAATAATTGAAATTGCTCCACCCGTTCTTGAGTTATAAGTGGTGTAACGAACACGACTTTCTTTTATATATATATAGATTAGTAGAATATCATTTTATATTAGTCTTCGATATTTGGAAATTAACAAGTCATATCAGTATTACCTATACAAGTAAGTTATTACAAAAGAAAAGTAGCACATATACTACTTTTCTTTTGTAATAATTTACTTGAAAGAAAAAAAGTGTAAAATATTAAAAGAACACAAAACAGAGTAGTAATTGCTTGCCTTTCACGCCGCAGGTCGTGGATTCGATTCCTACCCAGGTCAGGTATCAAACAGACTAGGTGTAATCTATATATATAACAATCAATGCCACTTTTCGTTATAATAACTCAACAACGCCTTTACTGATTTGGCTAATTTTGGTCTTGAATTATTCGTGGAAGTCCAGAAAATTTAAAAAAAGTCTTGAAAAGGTGTAAAATAAACATCTTTCTATATTTTTTGTTTGAATAAATGAACTTAATAATCATTTTTAGGGTTCCGTAGCCAAATGGCAAAAAACGGAACCCTTATAGATTCGTCATGTCTGTCTGTCTGTCTGTCCGTCCGTATGTCACAGTCACTTTTTTCCGAAACTATAAGAGCTGTACTACTGAAACTTGGTAAGTACCTAGATGTATTCTATGAACAGACATGAAGAATCTACAAGGGTCCCGTTTTTTGCCATTTGGCTACGGAACCCTAAAAAAATATTTTGGGGGGTCGCCATACATAGACCTGAAACTAAAAAAATTTTTTTCATCGTACTCATACATGTGGGGTGTCTATGGATAGTTCTTCAAAAATGATATTGAGGTTCCTAATAACATTTTTTTCTAAACTGAATAGTTTGCGCGAGAGACACTTCCAAAGTAGTTAAATGAGTGTCCCCCCCCCCCACCCCTCTAACTTCTAAAATACGAGAATGATAAAACTAAAAAAATATATATGATGTACATTACCATAGAAACTAACAACGAAAATTGTTTTGAATGCGATCTAGCAAGTAGTTTTTTTTTAATACGTCATGAACCGCAATTTGCTCTTATTTCGTTATCTGAAATACTTGCTGCTTCGGAACCCTTCATGTGCGAGTCCGATTCGCACTTGGCCGGTTTTTTTTATTACTATGCCTTATACGTAGCGAAGCACGTACCGGGCCGCAAGTTATTTATATAAGTGCACGTGTAGCGCAGCGGCTTAGACGCCTCGCCGCTTCGTGTCGCGGGTTCGAATCCCGCGCCGGACAACTATTTGTGTGACCCATAAATAGTTGTTCTAAGTCTGCATGTAATTTGTGTCCGTCTTATATGTTTGTAAAGTACCCCGCGACACAGTGATAAATTACCTAATGCGGGCGTTGTCCTTTAAAAAAAATGTATTTGCAAAAGAAACGTAGTATATGTAATATATCAGTTATCTGTTTTCCATAGTTCGCACGGCTACATATCAAGCTATACATATCCAATAAAAGCTGACCTGTCATTGTGTCGAAATCCTATACAACGCGAGATCAGCTTATAATGGAGACGTATAACTTGGTGTGTACAAGCTCTGCTTAGTTTGGAATCAGATGGCCGTGTGTAAATAATGTCCCCGGATATTATTATTATATACTTTGTGATTATATTTGAGACGGCTTCACTCGGCTATATAAATAAATAAACATAATTTTTTCGCACAACTGATCCCAAACTAGGCAACAACTGCTATGGCAACACAGTACACACAGACAACTGAAAAACATAGTTAGGTACGTATTTCTAAATATATACATATCACACTAATATTATAAAGGCGAAAGTTTGTGAGTGTGTATGTTTGTTAGGTACTTCTTCACGCAAAAACTACCGGACGGATTTTGATAAAACTTTGTAGTAATATAGCTTATATATCCCAATAACACATAGGCTATAATTTATAAAGTTTAACGCGGGTAAAACCGCGGGGAACCGCTGGTTATAGATAAATAGTACCTACTCGGGGTTCCATGTCTGGAACCCGACCAACAAAATTAATAGTGTTCGTCACTCAAATATTTGTCGGTTGTCCTGGCTGGGTATAATATAGAGGAATCAATAGTCTCATAATTGAGAATAACATCTCAATCTTCATATATTAATGGTGTGATTGACAGTGATTGACTACATCTACGATGACAGCATTATAGGAATTTGCGTAAGGTACCTACTTGTGTTCTCTTGTGAACGAAACCATACCGCGATCTAGGGGACCTGTACAGTGCCATCTATCGACAAGCATCGTAAGCATATTAAGTTTACGTGGAAGTAAGTGCACACGCCAGCACATGAAGCTACCCCGAGCTGTCAAATTCCCCCAATCGAAAGTGAACCTTATGCTTACATAATAAAGTTGAAAATCTATAAAATAAATTTGACAGATTGGGGTAGCTGGATGTGCTGGCGTCTGTACATCTATTAAAATTTCCCAGTGTTTCCCTCGGGTGGCTGATCCAATTTGGGAGCTTTCCCACCACCCTGGGAGCGGGTGGCGGTCCCGCTGGTGGGTATCCGTACCGTAACTCGGCGGCGGGTGGGGCGTCGCTGCTTGTAGGGGGTGGCCCACCGGTTATCTCTGAATACATTGCTGCTCTGTTTTTTATTGGTGGGTGGTCTCCCCTTTTAGGGCGCTCACAATCCGGAACTCCTCGTTTAGTGCGGCTCATATTCCGTCCGCTGGCGTTTGGAGGAATAGAACTCCACTCGTCTTGTATAATCGGTCCCGTGAAGACGTAACCTGCTGTAGCTCAAGTTACCTAAACGCGCTTGTGCTTGCTGGGGAGGAGGGGGGCATTCGGGACCCTCCCCTCCCCGGGTGAGAGTCTCGCGGAGGCTCAGTGTACAGCGGGGTCCTGGCGAGATCGTTCACGAGTACCCAGAGCCCCCCTACTAGCACTGTGAGGCTGGCTGTTGTGGGGGTTTTAGTGGAGCGGCCCTACATGATGTAAAAAATAATTAAAAAACCGGCCAAGTGCGAGTCGGACTCGCACATGAAGGGTTCCATAGCAGCAAGTATTTCAATTGATTAAATGAATGCAAATTGCGGTTTATGACGTATTAAAAAAGAACTACTTGCTAGTAGATCTCGTTCAAACCAATTTTCGTTGTTAGTTTCTATGGTAATGTACATCATATATTTTTTTTAGTTTTATCATTCTCTTATTTTAGAAGTTAGAGGGGGGGGGGGACACACCCATATTACCACTTTGGAAGTGTCTCTCGCGCCAACTATTCAGTTGAGAAAAAAATGATATTAGGAACCTCAATATCATTTTTGAAGACCTATCCATAGACACGCCACATGTATGGGTACGGCGCAAAAAAAAAATTGATTTTCAGTTCTATGTATGGCGACCCCACAAAATAATTGTTCTTTTTCTATTTTTGTGTAAATATCTTAATGCGGTTCACAGAATACATCTACTTACCAAGTTTCAGTAGAACAGCTCTTATAGTTTCGGAAAAAAGTGGCTGTGACATACGGACGGACAGACAGACATGACGAATCTATAAGGGTTGCGTTTTTTGCCATTTGGCTACGGAACCCTAAAGATAGGTACTTCCGTGGTGTTCGTGAAACCTCGCGACCTCTAGCGGTCAAACCGGAAGGCAACGGAGCAGGTCCGAGCGAGGCGCTGTCTGTGGAGAGTGGTGCGGTTCACGAGGCTGTCCTAGAACAAATAATCGTGCTCGTCTCTACAATATTTATTTATGTCCTCAGCAGTTGCTTGCTTGCTTGCTTATCGTATGGGCAGTGGTTACCCTGGTGTCAGAGTTGTTCAAGCCGCCCAGTAGGCCTCTGACATGGCTTAACGACTGTTACCTAATGGCTACAACCGGGACCGACGGCTTAACGTGCCCTCCGAAGCACGGAGACGCTCACAAATTAAACCACTTTGGCGGTCACCCATCTATGGACTGACCGCGAGCCTAGTTGCTTAACCTCGCCAATCACTTACGGACCGGTGAGAGCATCTCGCTAGGAGCGTCATCCTCAGCAGTGATGGTGAAGTATTGGGGTCATTTGGGGTGTGAATTAATTAAGTGTTATAACTGAGAAGAACATCTCAATCTTTAAAAATTCACAATTTTTGTTCAAGGCAAGACCTGCGTATTGAAAATACATAAATCTTCGAGCGCACCCAACCCCTGAGTGTGAACGAAACCATTGCGAGATCTAACTCGGCTGTACAGCGCCATCTATGAATTCATAACGAAACCAACATTTGTTTAATGTATTTAAGATATTTATTGAATAAAATTATTTCCTTTACCCCTTATACAAAAATTTGGTGTTAACAGTTTAAAGGCTTCAACTGTGTGTCGGTATTTGGCTTCTAAGCTTCTATACGAAGGGACTTATTTCAATACCTAGGTGTTTAATCTGTGAAATTTCAATGTGGTTCCATTGTAACTTTTGTTCAATAGCGCACAGCATTATATTATGTTTGTACACAAATTAACACACAATACAAATAAACAAAAAAATGAGAAGAAAATTCAGTAATTTAAGGCCATCTAAAATAAAATAAAAACGGTTTTTAAATTATTTAACTGTAGATATTTAATTCTAGGTACAAGTAGATTATTCAATCGTGACTTATATTTGACCAAGTAGAATATTATTTAAATCTAGATAATAATTATTAAATAGGTATTTATTAATAAGTATTTATTATTAAATTTCTGGAATGTCTTTAAATTACATATTAATGACAGGCCCAAGAATACAGGATTCCCTTTTCGCCATTTTGATAAGAGCAAGGCAGTAGTGTTGACAGGTGACATTGAGAAAATGTACCGCCAAGTACAAGTCTCTGAAGACGATCGCAACTTGCAACTTATTTTGTGGAGAGAAGAGGAATCCAAGCCTATTAAAACGCTTCGATTAAATACACTGACTTACGGTACAGCAAGTGCGAGTTATTTGAGCACAAGGTGTTTATATCAAATTGGAGAGGAACAAAAAGACGCATCAATTCTCCCCCCCACTCGAATTAGGCCCTTATGTTCCAGAAATGGAGATAACGATAGTATTTTGCATTTACTACTTAAATTCCCTTGTTGTGAAGTATGTCATACTCCGACTTGAATGATTGTTGTTGGGAAAATATATAAGAAGAAGGGGCCGAACCGTCGAACACAACCCTAAGCTTAGTGGATTCACTGCTTTCCTTCCATACGGCATGATGACATAGGAAGTAGCTTATGAATGGCTTAAGTTGTTCCGATGGAGAAAGATGGCCTAATTCGGCGTACTCTCGTATAAATTGAGAATATTGTGTGTGTAATTTAGGATTCTTCCTGAATTTCTTTTCTAGGATAATGAAACGTCTTTTGGCCATAATAATAAGAGTCACCTAAGCAGTCTGGAGTGTCTATCAATGGTAAATTAACGCAAAATCTGCCGGTCTCTAACCTATATGTGTGAGCTAAAAAATGCTCCTCACATGCTCTTTCCGTTTCACTAAATTTTGACCTTTGTGGGACCTCTTCTAGCTCCCAGAATTTAGTTAATAAGTTATCTATGTCATTAGTCTTAGATGTCAATGTTAGAGCTTGATTGCTGTATACATTGCACTTAGAATTACTTGAATGAACTGGGCCTGACAACAACCAACCTAATTTGGAGTTTAATAATATAGGGCTCGACTTGCCAAGAGAACGTCGCTCAGTTCCTAGTAACTCCCAAAATACATCGGCTCCAATTTAAATATCAATTGGAGCTGGTTGATCAAAGGTAGGGTCTGCCAGTTTAATATTTATGGGTAAATTTAACACAGCCCTATTGATTGGAGTTTTAGGCAGCTCACTTGTTAGCTCACTCAATACTAAACATGATAAGTTGATTTGAAACTCACTGTTTATTGATTGTATTGTAGCGGTACAAATTTCGTGTACATTGTTTGGACAATTGTTACCTATCCCGATAATCCTTAGCCGATTTATCGGGGTTGTGTCTAAATTTAAGTACTTTTTTAATGAAGCAGTGATAAATGTAGATTGACTTCCACAGTCCAACAAAGCTCTTACAATTTTTTTAATACCTGTTTTAGGATTAGAAACTGTAATCATTGCTGTGGATAATAGTACCTGAGTGTATAATTGTTTGGAAAAATTTGCAACAGACTCTGATTGAGCAGAAACGTTGTTATTGACTGCAATTGGACTTGGATTGTGAAGTAAAGTGTTGTGACGTTTCTTACACTCTCGACAGGGACCCAGCCTACAATCCTTTACTGAATGCCCTGGCCGGAGGCAGTTTAAGCATAACTTATATTTGTTGACATCATTCAACCTTTCTTGAACACTCTTTGATTTAAAAATATTGCAATCATATATTTTGTGTGTTTCATTACAAATTACGCAAACATAATTCTTGGGTTGACTGGTGCTAGCAAATGATTTAGTGTATGATGGTCTTTCTAGTTTGTATTGAGGTGTTGAATGCGGTGCTCGTGTATTTGGAGTAAATGGTTTATTGCTAGTGTCTAATTTTCCTCTATTTATAGCCTCCAATACGTCCGCTCGATCGATCAAAACCTTATAAAATTGTGTAAGTGATGGGCTCTCACTGATTGTGTTCCGAAACTCTTCCCATTTTAGAAGTGTACGACTATCAAGCTTTGAAGAAACCATAAATATTATTAATGTGTCCCATTTGTCCGTTGGCTCGCCCAAGCTGGACAGAGCTCTCAAATTTTTGGTAACGTGGTCAACCAAAAAACGTAGTGACCTTTCTGACTCAGAGATAATTTTATCAATATTGAATAACGATTTAAGGTGCTGATAATAAGTAATCTTTTATTATTATATCTCTCACAAAGTAAATTCCAACCTACATCGTAGTTTGCAGAAGATACCTCAAGATTAGAAAGTAACCTAGCGGCATCCCCCTCCAGGTACGATAATAGGCACAATGCTTTCATTCTTATGTATCAGATTTTTAAAAGTGTCACGAAACTCTAACCATCTAAAATAAGCACCATCAAATTTAGATATTTGTATTTGTGGTAATTTAATACCAATATCTTGATGAACCTCATGAGGAATGCGACGCTGCTCCTTCTCTAATTGGCTCTGCTCAAGTAAGGTTCTTGCAACTGCGATATTTCTTCAGTGGTAATACTTGGGAAGATGTTTATCTTAGCGCTCAGGAAGGGTTTGATATGGTATATGCATGGCTTAGAACCAATCTCCTAACATTAAATGTTAACAAAACGAAATATATCACTTTTGCATTCAGATCCAACCACCTTCCATCCCCACTACATACAATTAAAGCCCACACTTGTGATCCCTCTAACTTCTCTTGTACATGCCCTTGCCTGGTTAGAACGAACAGTATAAAGTATCTTGGTATCCTCATAGACCTGACTCTAAGCTTTAAATCCCACATCGAAATCTTTGTTACTAGGCTAAGAAAATTAATATATGTATTCAAAACGCTTAAATCAAAGCCGATTACAAGACAATCAGAATAGTGTATTTTGCTCTATGTCAGTCTATAATGGACTACTGTATAACATCATGGGGCGGGGCAGCTAAAAGTCATATCATAGAATTAGAAAGAGCACAGCGAACAATCCTAAAAGTTGCGGCTGGTCTCCCTTACCGGTTTCCAACAGTTGACCTTTATGCAAAATGGAATGTTCTCACTGTAAGAAAGACTTTCATACTTCACACAGTTCTGAAACAACATTCTGCTTTACCATACAACCCCTGTCTCTTGTTGGAAAAGCGGAGGAAGGGTAACGTGTGTCCCGCTAACGTAACCCACTCGAGCTTATCAAGTAACTTCTTCTACTATCTGGGGCCTTACTTATATAATAAGTGTAACAAAACTTTGGGCATCTGTCCTCTTTCTAAGCGGGATTGTAAATTAAAAATTAGTAATTGGCTAAAAACACTTAATTATGATGAGACCGAAAGCCTGCTTCGTCCTGTAATTTAATTTAATAACTTAATCTTTCCTAATTTAACTCTCAAATTCTGGTATAAATATGACTAAGTAATCTACTTATCTTTACCACAGGGCTCTAACATCATATCATCGTTTTTTATTTTGACACTTTATTGTTTAATACCACTATTGTTTGTTATTTTCTAAACCTAAGTCCCATTACATACATAACCATTACAGACTATTCAGAATTCTAAAACACACAAGCAAAAAGCTTGTGTGTTTTTGAATTCTGAATACACAATATCTAATTTTAATATTATTACTACTGTTATTTATTTATATCTCTACTGTTATAGATTTAGATTTACGAGTTTCAAGCAATTATAATTGCAAAGAAAGCAATATTTAATTCAATCTGCGGAGTGGGGCACTGGTGACCTGTAATACAGATTTACCCAAACCTAACTCAGGCACCAGTCTCTCACAAAACTGGTTGCATTTATAACTGCTAAAATGTACCATCCTAAATGTCATCTTATAAAAAAAATGTAAACTACTTTGTGATGAGAGAAATAAATGCATATTCTATTCTATATTGCTTATGATATCGTTCTCAATGCTTTCGCGCTCGTTAAGCTCTACAGACATATTTTGGTGGTCCATGAGGGGAACTAACAAATAACTCAAAGTCAAGAAACTAAACAACAATCGGCAACTTCATACAACAAGTACAATCACGGCTTGCGTCATCGGAGCAACGGAGCTGAAGATTGAAGATTTTGCTATATAAAGAGTTGCGGACAACTTATCATCCAGTTTGACCGGATCAGTGACGCCGCAAAAGCATCACACCGCAGCGCAAATAAGGAATAAGTGCCAGTTAGCGCATTTAAAATCAATATTATCAATGTAATAGAATATATTATAATAATAGTTCTTAGTTAAATAGTTATTTGTCAAAATATTTCCCTAAATTATAAAAAAAAATATTGACATTTATAATTGAGGAAAATACCTATGTAATTTAAAAAAATATATAATAGTTCTTAGTTCTATTATATATAGGTATTTTATATTACACAGGTGTTTTCGTAATTATACGATTTCAATTTCTTTTTCTATTATTAAAAAAAAATTTAAAAAAATTGGCAAATGTTGGTTTCGTTATGAATTCGTAGATGGCACTATACAGCCGAGTTAGATCTCGCCATGAAGCTATTACAAAGTTTTGTAATAGCTTCATGGATCTCGCAATGGTTTCGTTCACACGCGGGATCTTGGGTCGCTCGCTTTAGATAGATAGAATACCTAAAAAACACATTTTTATTGTTTATTATCTACTTTATCTACTAGCTGAGCCCACGCATTATTTTTACCCGCATTAAACTTTATAAATTATAGCCTATGTGTCAATCCCGGGTGTCAGTTAACTCCATTACAAATTTTATTAAAATTGCTGCAGCCGTTTAGACGTGCAGAAGTAACAAACATACACACTCACACATTCACACACTCAAAAACTTTCCCCTTTATAATAGTAATTAGTGTGATTAAATTAAGTAAATGTACAAGTTGTTTAATAACATATTCAGTGTTTTAACGTGTTCATGTCAGTGCTCTCACGGGGACGCAGGTGAGTGGCGACATGACCCCAAAGTGGTCTAATTTCTGAGCGTCTCCGTGCTTCGGAGGGCACTTTAAGCTGCCGGTTACGGTTGTAGTCGTCAGACAATAAAATAAAAAAAATCTGTTTAAATAACTATTTGGCACCACCCAGGATTTGGTCTTATGTACTTAACACGTAGGTACAATTACATGTCACTCACCTACGCGTGTGCACAGCATTGTATGTCAGATGTAAAACATCTAGCAAGAATGGCGTAAATCTGGGACAAATGTCCGAGCGAGACGACAAATGGAGGACATCCAGGACTGGCACATATGTGCGTGCGTGACGGCAAATGGAGTACATCTAGAACTGACACAAATTTCGCCTCTTCGCATTAAAAGTGTACAATTTCCAAAAATATTCGAAATTAAGTTAATATGCGGAAACGTTTGGTAACACCATATTTTTCTCTTGAATACTGACAAAAGAGCATAGTTCAACAAATACTCGCCAGATGGCGCATTGATTAGTTTTAAATTAGCTGAAGTGAGAACTTGTATCGCGCGAATACTGTATAATTTTAGTTACGTTCAAATGACCAAGCAGTTGTGTCTCTTCAAAAGTATACAAAAAAGAAAATTTGACCCTAAGGTAAGCATTCTATTTAATTAGTATTATACAATCACAAAATTATATACTTATTGCTACAAATGTTTAACATTGTATAATTATGTAATTGTACAGATTTTATGATAAAATATGAATAATACTGTCCTGATCTTTATCATTAAAACTATGTTTTTTCCTAAATTGTATACTGTTTTAGATATTTTTTGTGAAAAGTTATGTTTTAATTTAAAATTGTCTAATTTTTATCATAAATTAGACGTGAGCAATAGTTTAATCCCGAAAATGTTTGCTTTTTAATTAATAAATGTAACATTATTTTGACTTTCTTTAATATTATTAAATTGGTATTTATGATTTTACTGTGATTCTGAAACATATAGTGACTTGTTTCAACGCCTTTGGTTATGTTTTAATAGATGGCACTGCGACGGATGATCGGGGGCGATTTGCCGCGCGTTCCTGCCTATACAAAACGAGATAGCTACGACAGCTAGCCGTCATGTTCGTCTGTCCATTGTAGTGTTGGCTCTAATTGTATGTTTTAATATGTTATCTTTATTTGTTCAGATTTAACTTAAAGCCTTTGTAATTATAATAATAATAAGTACACTTTTGTTGCGAGTGTCCATGGGCGGCGGTGATCACTTACCATCAGGTGACCCACTTGCTCGTTTGTCATCCTCTGATATAAAAAAAAATGTAAAAATCAAAACTGAGGTATACTTATTTTTTATTTTCAGGTAGTATTAATTAGATTTTATTTTGGTACTTATTACACTTAGGGCGGTTTGCACGAAATTTCGTTTAAATAAATCTTAAACAAATTTAACTAAATACGTTTAAATCGATAAATGTGTTTAACATGATAACGTTTAATGACGTCTTGCATCACGTTAAATGCGTTTATCGTGTCGGTATAGCAGTTTCCCTACATTTCGTTATAAGTAAGTAACAAATGACACTATTTTTTAAACATACATTACGTTTTTCTGCGCGAAAGTGTGCGTAAACTGAATCCTCCATGTCATGGAAACATAACCTTTCAAAATAAATGTCATTTTTTGCTAAACGCATTTAGCTGCGCTAAATAGCTATTCATGGGTATTTAACTTTGATAGCTCTCTAAACGCGTTTAGCGACTTATTTAGCATGGTGCAAGGCGTTGCAATGACTTAAACGTAAATTTTAATTTAAATTGGATTTAAATAGTATTTAGTGCTATGGTGCAAGCCGCCCTTATAATTTTTCTTTGACAGGCTTACAACACAATTTACAGGACACGACCGAAAATTTACAGGATTCGCACGAAAATCCCCTGGAGAGTTTACAAAAATTTAATGAAAATCCCTGGGAATCCAGGTTTACAACAACAAATTTTGTACATTAAGGCTTCAGATAAGCAGCAACTTCAGAAAATTGATATCTATCAATATATTTTTTTTGTTTTTGTGATAGTACTAAGTGTATTTAAGTCATTCGCTTCTATAAGTTCTTCACCCAGCTTCCTCTGGAAAAGATTATTCTTCTGATGACAGCTTAGCTGATCCCAATTTCAATATAAGGAATGATTTTAATTTATCACAAAGTACTTCTGATTCTGAGTCATCTCAAGCTGAAAATCCATCGGTTCAATTAATCCAAACGGTTGAATCAGGGACAGAGTAAGTTTCACCGAAAATGAAAGCATGTCTAGCTAACCCAACAAAATGGAAAACAAATGAATTACAATGATTGATGCATGCAGGTAAAGCGACTCTACTAAAAATAAAGTTATAATCGAAAAATCTATGAAGCCTCCTTGTGGAGAGAAATGCATGCAGAAATGTTCCATTCCATCGTGTAGGGGGCCTACTTAGTGATTAACAGGATTTAATCAACCACTTAATTTTATTTTATAATTATTTTATTTTTTGAGCCATTTTGTTTTACTTGTATCATTTTTAGATCACATTTAGTATAATAATTTCATAATTTAGTATTGAAAGAAATAAATATTTCACAAAATATTATTGTTTTATGGCGAAATATATCATTTGTTCCTTAAATTTAATCGTATTTAATAAATTATATATTCACTTTCAAGTTAAAACGTAAAAAAATTGCAACAATTTATCTAGAAAAGTATTCAAACTCAAAACGAAGTTTTTTTTTACCTATGTTTCGGCGACTATATAATAAAATTAATATATAATTTTATATTACTTTGAAAGACAGATAATGTAACTAGCAAAAAATGAAAAATAAATGATGAAAAGATCATTATTATTAAAAATATTACATGTTAAAACTTTAAAACGCTCTCCTGTAAAATTTGTAATATTTGAGATTATACAGTTTTATTGCGAGAAGACGATTTATTGGAACGAAGTTCCTTATCGCTCGTTGTGAAAGGGGGCTAGACGGAAAAAATTCTCACTTAAAGTTGTGTTAGCCTGCTAAAAATAAAACAAGTATAATTTCAAGTAAATATTGGACATTTCGAATTATTTGGCTCAGTGATTTAAATAAATTGCGGATTTGACTAAAACGTGTTAATTATTACGGAAGTTTGTATAAAATTAAATATTAATTATCTTTCAATTTACCATAAAACATGTTGATTTTGACTTGTAATTTTAGAGTATGTTTATATTTTTATTGTTATATTTATTAAAATTATTAGTAGCTCTATTTTTGACTTCCGACAGTTGTAGCAAAAATAATTTAGTTCGTCATTGATATGACTAGTTGTTTTTTCATTTGATGTTATAATCTAAGTCTATATAAATGGCAAGTGGCAACACAAGTGTCGACGAGGCAGTCATTATTGAGCTACGAAGCACTTTGGTTGTCCGTGATATAACCTGTGTTAACGTAATAAAGTTATTATTGTGGAAAACAGTGTTTGTGTTTAATATTGGAAAATTTCTAACAAATCAGAAGCAGGGAAAGCACCAGGAATTCCAGTGTATTGACCATCCTGGTGTGATCATACGCTCACAATAAGGTATGTTAATAATTTAATTTGATATGCTAATATAATTTTTATGTGTGATTTTCATTGCAAGTATCTACTAAAACGGTGTCAGTAACGAATTTAAATAAAAAAAAAAGATAGTCTGTCGATATATTAATATCACCATAATGCCTCAAAATTGTTAAGTTTGCTAAAACATCACATCGAGGCCACGAGTCGTTGTAATTATGTTGGTATAATTTAAAATCAATAAAACGGTTTTAAATTTCCTCGATTTGTTCATCTGTGTCGACCCGTGACCACGGCTGGTGCAATCCATGCCGAAACGTCGGGTAACCTAAAGGTAATGATTTGCCTTCAATTGTTATCGAAATTAAGACCCGTGTTCACAATATATATAAATCGTTAAAATGTTTATGCCATTCTCACTTTGTAACCTCGTGTATATGCTTTTTACACTCTAGTCATAAAAATCGTTGATCGTATTGATAACTCTTGATTTTAGTAAACAGGAAGAATTCTCATCAACTTTATCCTTTGTATTAGGTATAATTAAAACCAATATAATTGTGTTCGTAATGTAGATATTTACGTAACTAATATAAGAAACATAATAAAAAAAAATACAGGAAATTAAGTTTTTGGGAACTCCGCGTGTATGTAGATTGTACATATTTAGTATTATGGTACATGCTTAAATGAAATAGATACTCGTTGTTTTAAATCATTTCAGATAATTGGACAAAGTACTGATTGTACAAACACGTGAAAATGCCTGGTGACCGGTTTGAGAATAGACGTCCGTCTACTTCCGGGGGTCATCACAGCACTGTGCCGGGAGGATCGTCGAGGTGCACCCGATCCCGGGCGCGTGATCGAGGCTCAAGGCATCGCTCTCGCTCACCGGTAACGCCTCGCGCCGATAGGCGTGGTTCCATGCGGCGCAGTAAACGTGAATAATGTACAGTTAAAAGGGTACGTTGATTTTGGTAGCCAATGTACTTTGATAAAGGAATCCGTTATGAAAAAAATTATACCATGTAAAGAGTGGAATGTAAATAATTTGCCATCTCTTAAAGGTTTTGGAAAAACATTTGTGAGTGCTTTAGGTAAAGCTAAGATTTCATTAATAATTGACAACGCTAAAATTATCATGGAAACAATTGTTGTTCCTGATCATTACCTTAACTATGACCTACTTATTGGACAGACTGCTACCGAGCAACCCAACATAATGGTATTTAAATCTGATAAAAATTTAATGATTACTGATAAGCTAGTGCAACACGATATGCGACTGGTTTTAAAATCTCTAAAAAGTGTTGCAGCTGAAGGTTGCATTTCTGTAAAAGTAATAAATAATAAATAAATAAAATAAAATACTCTTTATTGTACACCATAACTTAAAATTAAAATTAACATACATTAATTAGGTACAAAGGGCGGTCTTATCGCTACTGCGATTTCTTCCAGACAACCAATTATGGAGTGGATAGACGAAGGAAAGAGAAAACAGGGTAGATAGGTGTAACAATAGGTCAACTTAATGTAAACTTAAACTAATGTAAATAATAAAAAAAAAAAAAAAATGGAAAAACATAGAAAATTAAAAAGGTCAAAAAAAAAAAGCAGGAATGCGTGAATCAAAAACCAAAGGCGGCAGCGGTAAATAAATGAACTTAAGTAGTCAAGGCAGATAAATAATTTTTTTTAACGTGATTTTTAAAAATGTCTAGGCATTGAGCTTGTCTTGTTGTTAAAGGCAATGCGTTCCACAAACGCACAGCCTGCACTGTAAAAGATTTGCCGTAATAATCTGTGGAATGACTTGGTATTTTCAGTTTTAGGTTCTCTGATGACCTCAAGCATCTTGAATGTGTGTCATGAAGGAACTCGAAACGTTCTTTAAGAAAAGATGGTGTTGAAGGATTAAACAATATATTATAAAGAAGGGCTAAAATATGAGCGTTCTGGTGAAGGCGAATGGGAAGCCACTTGAGCTGACGGCGGTAATCGGAAACATGGTCATACTTGCGTAATCCAAATATAAACCTTATAAAGACATTTTGAAGCCGCTCAAGTTTGTCAAGTTGGGCTTCAGTGAGATCAAGATAGCTGGTATCGGCATAGTCAAGGATAGGAAGAAGAAGGGATTGTGCGAGCGCAATTTTAGTGGCAGTGGGTAGAAAGTTGCGTAGTCTTCGCAATGTCCCTGCAGAAGCGAAAACCTTACGACTGACTTCTTGCATCTGTAGACCCCAGGATAACTTATTATCAATATAAATTCCCAAGTTTTTGACATGTTCACTAAAAGATATCGCGATGTTATTGAAGAACACTGGTGGAACCTGAGACCAAGCTATCTTTGAAATGATTCTGGGGCTCCCAACAACTGTAACCTGCGTCTTATCAGGATTAACATTCAGTCCGTATTGTTTACTCCAATGACAAACACGTCTTAGGTCCTCGTTCAAGCTATTAATGGCCATCGGCAACTCGTTAAGCTCGGCTTGTGTGTATATTTGCAGGTCGTCTGCATATAGGTGGTAGGAAGAATTAAGATTATTGGAGATAGTGTTAATAAATAACGCGAAGAGAAGCGGAGAGAGAACGCCACCCTGTGGTACGCCGACTACAGTATTGCGCCACGAGGATACGCTATCCTGGACGCAAATGCGTTGTCGGCGGCCAAACAGGTAATTCCGAAACCAATCAGTTGCCGTTGGAGATATGTTAAGAGATCTTAGAATACCAATCAGAATTTCAAAATCCACCGTGTTAAATGCATTACTGAAGTCGAGCAATGAGAGGACAGTGAGTTTTCCTCCGTCCATTCCCAGTCTGATGTCGTCAGTTATTTTAATCAATGCAGTCGTCGTACTATGACCAGGACGGAAGCCGGATTGGAAGGGATTAAGAAGAGAGTTTTTACAGAGGAATGAACTAAACTGGTTGGAAACCAATCGTTCAAGGACCTTGGAGAGTAAGGGAAGAATTGATATGGGTCGGAACTCAGCAAGGGAAGAAGGATTAGGTTTTTTGGGTATAGGGATGATATGAGCCTCTTTCCACGAGGATGGGAATGTACCGCTGGATATAGAGTGATTAAATATATGATAGAGAATGGGTAGGATCTCATCAAGGATAGGAATGATCATATTACGACTAATGCAGTCACTGCCAATCGAGTTGGAAGTGATGGACAGAACCGATTTCTTAACATCACAAGCAGCAAACTGAGTAAATCTAAAAGAGCTATAATCAGGAGTCGGAAGTGATGAAAGATTGCGTAAGGTGTTGTTTATGGTAGTCCTATCACAGCTGGACGAAGGAGTAAAATGTTGATTTAATGCATTGATATCGAAGTTTATATGAATTTGATCTTGACGTGATTTTCCAACCCCCATAGAATTAAGAAATTTCCAGACCTTGGCTGGATCACCATTTTGAACAGATTGATGGATATGTTGGCGTTGCGCGTTTCTACACACCTTATTGCAGAGACATCTAATAGATACATATTTATCCCAATTGGAATCACTTGGCCGACTATTATACCTAGCTTTAGCTGCAGCTTTTTTTGCCATAATAGATTTAATATTATCCGTGAGCCATGGTGCCGGTAAATGTTTAATTTTGATTGGGCGGATAGGAGCATGAACGTCATAGAGCTGTGTCAATTGGGACGCAAAATAATTAACTTTGACGTCAATGGAGTCAGCGTTGACAAGCGGTGTCCAATTAATGTCGGTGGCGTCTTTACGAAGAGCAGTCAGATCCATACCAGCAAAACTGCGCTGCAGAAGAGTCCTTGACTTAGCCTTGGGAGGACGGATTTTGTACGTAACGAAAATGAGATCATGATATGAAAAAGCTTCCGCCGAGCATTGGCCATGCTTAGATACTCTTTGAGTAGAAGAAACAAGAATTAGATCTAACAGTGAAGGTGTGGAATTAGGAAAATGATGCGTGGAATTAAGTGGAAGCAAGAACAAGTTAGCAGAAGCAGCGGTGTAGCGTAGGGAATTAGAGCGAGTGTCATTTTTAAGGAGGCATGTATTAAAGTCTCCCATGATTATTGTTTGACTGTAAGAAGGCATCAACTGTTCAAGGATGTTTTCCAACGACAAAAAGTAGTTAATGCGCAGTGATGGGCAATAGTAGACACCAAGAAGGGCTTTAGAGTGCTGAAGTTCAACCTCTAGGAAGAGGTGCTCGCCAGCATTGGACGGTGGAGGTTGTGCCGAGATGCTAACTATAGAGAACGGAATATGAGCACGTAAGTAGATGGCAACACCACCACCACGGCCATGTGTGCGATCGTTTCTAATCAATTTAAAGCCCGGAAGGGAGTAAGAGGTAGAAGGTAGACATGGTTTGAGCCAGGATTCGGAGACAAGAATTGCATGAATATTCTTACAGTCAAACGAAGCCAGCATATCAGAGTAGTGAGCCGAAATACTTTGTGCGTTAATATGGACTACATTAAGATTTTTTGGTACATCAGAGAACTGTGAAGCAAGGGTTTCAGCAAGAGAAGGAATACTACAAAAGCTATCATCATCGCTGTTAGCCGAGAAAAAATCATCTATGTTGCTATCATTACTGCTTTCAGACATTAAACTAAACAAAAAATAATTTATTTATACTGACTAATTATACTAAAATATTCTTCTAACAATATTAAATACAGATACACCCACCAGATGAGTGCAGCGTAATAAGGTTTAACACGGTCCGAAGGTACAACACTACATCAACAAGAATAAACACTGTCCGTAAGACAAAGGAAAGGAATTAGTAACAAGTGAGACAAAGCAAACGCATGTAACTAAACGTAAGTGACAGTCTAGAGAATGTTAATGTCAAATAGAATAAAATAAACAGTGTCGATAATTATTCATGTAGGTAACTTTATAAACAATGAAAATTATATCGTAGGCAAGTTATAAAGATAACATTTGGTAAACAAATGTTAGCTAAACCAGGATGAATGAGAAATTACTTTTTCGAAGCCGCCGGACGTTTGGATTTCGTAGTTTTTGTCGACGCCGCGACCGATACAGGAGCAGAAACGGCGGGACATTCTATTTGCTCCAGATCTCTGTAACAGCTCACTTCTTTACGTGCCCCTTCAGAGACCATCATGAAAAGACGGCCATCGCGAGTAAAGCATTTATCGACGCCCAGTTGTTCACGCATTTTCACAAATAATTGGTGACGAGCCTTCGTTAAAAATTCGGAGATGGTGATGCCGGAACCCTTAAGCTTTGTCTTCGAGAACCAGATTTTGTCTCGACGAGTGACATCGTGCAACTTTATAAGTATCGGCCTGTGCTTGTTAGAGGTCGCGCGCCCCATACGATGGCAACGACTAATGTCACTAACCGAAAACCCGTCGATCTTGAGTTTGGATTGGATAACTTCCGTCACTAACTTCCCAGTGTCCTCACTCTGCACCTCAGCAACTCCATGGACCAAGAGTATTTTTCGTCGTTGCCGCCTCTCCAATTGATCCACAGTTTGCACAGTATGAGCGAACACCTCTGCCTGTTTTTGGAGGTTATCAAGAGAATCCAGAACAAACTTTTGAAATGATGAAAAATCTGCAGTCAGGCTGGATGATGCTGTTGGTGATTTACTAAGCTCTTGTTTGAACATTGCCATTTGTGTGGAAAACAATTCTCTCAGCTGAACAATCTCCAGGACAGATGCCATGTTGTAGTTTTTGTAATTAGTGCTTAAATAGTGAAAGTTAAACACTCACTGGTAGGTAATCAGTTCTAATAAATGATATTCACACTGCACATGAGTAATTAATTGAGTAAACTATTTTTATTACAATTAAAAGTATAGAGCGAAATATTTTACACCTGTTATATCAGACTACCCCTATTTACCGATAAAAAAAATTGTGGCGTTGCTTTCGTTGAAAATGGTCACCGTTTTAATTATGGTATAGAAATTGGTGCTTATAATATAAGAAATAGTAGTGGATACCTAACCATCTTAAACGATAACAATCGATTAATTCAGTTTAGAGAGGGTCAAATTTTAGCGCATGCTTGTACTTTCCAAACAAAAAATAATATAAAAAGCATTAATATGGTACAACAGGTTCATAACGCTGGCGGTATATTTCCACTTATAGCAGATGACCTTAATATTGATAAAAATTTAGATAAAAGTCAGCAACTTAATTTGCCCTATATTTTGAACAAATACCGAGATTGTTTTGCCAAAGATTTGTCTGAACTAGGTCAAACAACGGTTGCAGAGATGAATATTCAGCTGGGGGACAATGAACCAGTCGTTTATCGACCATATAAGTTGAGCCATTCAGAACGGGAGGAAGTTAGAATTATGGTTGAAGAACTCTTAAAATGTGGCATTGTTAGGGAGTCTCAGTCACCATACGCGAGTCCTATACTATTAGTAAAAAAAAAACTGGTGATAAACGACTATGCGTTGATTATCGTGCCCTGAATAGGAAAACTATTAAGCAACATTACCCATTGCCTAGTATTGAGGACCAGATTGATCGTTTGTCCGGAAACAAGTATTTTTGTGCTCTAGACTTGGCGTCTGGTTACTACCAGATACCAGTGGCTGAAGAGAGTAAGAGCAAAACCTCGTTTGTGACACCCGATGGGCAGTATGAGTTTAATAGAATGCCTTTCGGGCTGGCTAGCGCACCAGCTGTTTTTCAGCGGGCTGTAAATTTGGTCTTAGGCAATTTACGATACAGGCACCTCATTTACAAGCGCGAAATTCAAAAACTTTCTCAATGAAGTAGGAGTTCATCACATCAAGAATGCAGTGGCTTCACCTAGAGCAAATGGTCAGGTGGAGCGGTATAATCGAACCATTTTAGATTCTTTAGCTTCCCAAAACCACGGTAAAGATGAAAGACTATGGGATGACCAACTCTTACAGGTACAATGGGGTCTAAATAATACCGTTAATAAAGGTACAGGTAAAACCCCCTCTGAAGTTTTGTTTGGGACAAGGCTTACTGGGATAAATGAAGGTAGCTTAGTCTCGGATATAAATGATGATTTGATTGAAGTAGTTCCTGACAAAAATGATGTTAACACTGACTATGATAGATTACGTACAATTAGGGATGAAGTAGATAACCAAACAAAGCAGTCCCAAGAGAAACAGAAGGAAAGATATGACAAAAAAAGAAAAACCCGTTAATATTTAAAGTTGGGGACTTGGTGAGAGTCGAAAGAGCAACACATTCTATAGGCAAAAGTAGAAAATTACTACCAAAATGTTCAGGACCATACAGAGTAACTAAAATTTTCGATCACGATAGGTATGAGGTAGAAGATACTCCTATTACAAAAAAAGGGGTGTCAAAGTATAAAGGTATATTCTCTATAGACAAAATTCATCCTTGGCTTTGTTTTGATAACAAAGGTAGTGAATCGTCTGCTAGCGAGAGTACTGATGATTAATACACGTCATGATTTAAATATTATGTGATTGTGCATGATTTGAGTAACTAATTAAAAATAAAGAACAATTTAGTTAGATAGATTTTATTGGTTATAGTGAGTACTTTTTGTTACTAAATAAGTTCAAAACACTGTTTTTAAGCCTAGTGTAGGCTATGAGCGTGAGTGTTAAAAATTACTAGAAGTGCAAGGTGCCCATATTAAAATTAATGTTAGTGGTGTTGTAACAAATAAATTAAAATATAAGCCGCTATGAGCGAACATTGCTTTTGAAGTGCAAGGTGCACAAAATAATATAACCCACTATGAGCGAACATTACTTTTGAAGTGCAAGGTGCACAGAATCATATAAACCGCTATGAGCGAGCATTACTTTTGAAGTGCAAGGTGCACAGAATCATATAAACCGCTATGAGCAAACATTACTTTTGAAGTGCAAGGTGCACAAAATCATATAAACCGCTATGAACGAACATTACTTTTGAAGTGCAAGGTGCGCAAAATCACATAAGCCGCTATGAGCGAAAATTACTTTTGAAGTGCAAGGTGCACAAAATCATATACGGTTTAAGACATTTATTTCTCAAAAAAGAATACAATTCACTTATTATTGAGAAATACAAGTAATAAGGAACGGACACTAAAACTATAATAGTATAAAATTAAATGTATTGTGTTAGTAATCGCATAAATTAGGTGGTTAGTAAAGATAACTTATATTATAACTTATATAGGGTAGTTTAATTTCCAATTCGACTAGCCAAGTGAGATTTCTCGAAGTACCCATCCTTCCGTTTGTTACGCTATACCGTGGATTATTACCAGAGTAGGCAATGCAACTAATGGTTCCTATAACGTATCGTTATTTGAAAGCAACTGGGTCGTCATGTGCTTTCAAAATGGTTTCGATCAAATTTCAATTATTTTCTGTTTATTTCTGTTGTTAGGAATATTTTATGTATTATATTATAATATTGTTACGCGCCGCTATCTTAATCGGGAGTAATCGCCAACGGTCGGAAGCGCTCGGGTGCGGTGACGTCGGGCTTGCGGCTGAAAAAAACGTCGTGGGGGGTCTGTCTCGATGGCCGCGGTGGTACACGACTGTGATTGCTGTCTAATATTAATTAAAATATTGAAAAATAAAAGTGTTTGTACATCTTTACATTCAGAAGTGGCATTTTATATATATTTCTATATATCGAACCCAGAAAATGAAGAGATCTGCGCGAAAGAAAAATCGGATAATGTTAAAAAAATCAAAACCTTCCGAATCCGTTACGAGTACGGGAAACTTTAGTGTTGACCAAGTTCAAGTTAATATGGACGACGAAGATATACATCCGAACGTGCTACTTGAAAGATTACTGTCTACCAAATTGGAAGGAATGGTTGAGAAGTTTTGTGATCAATCACGATCGATTAGAAATATTTCAGGTGAGAAAATCATACCCGCTTTTGATCCCGATAATCACGAAACAAATGTGAAAAACTGGTTGGCTAAAATAGACCAACTGGGATTGGTACATAAGTGGAATGACTATACAAAGATCGTCATAATGCAAACTCGCCTCGTTGGTCTAGCACAATTATGGTTTAGTCGTTTAGATGAGTACAATTACTCTTGGGAACAGTGGAAATCGTTACTTATTAGTGCTTTTCCAAGAAGTTTTGAGTACGCAGATATGTTAGAAGAACTAGTAACCCGAAAGAAGTTAAACAATGAAACTGTAACTCATTATTATCATGATAAGCTGGCTATGTGTCGCCGCTGTCGTTTAGATGATGCTGCTGCCCTCTCTTGTTTAATTAAAGGCCTACCACTGGATTTACAAAATAATGCAAAAGCGTTTAAATGCGATACTCCCGAAGAATTTTACAGTGGATATTTGTTTACATTTGAAAGTTACCGCCATAAAACCGAAATGAAAAATATCAACCCGAGTTACCCGCGGACATCCAGGTTTGAACCTGAGAAGAGGTGTATTCCTGTTACTTTACCTACGAGTGTGCCTTCAACTTCCCGTATTACTACAACTCCAACATTTCGTCGGATGAATTGTTTTAGGTGTAATTCCACTGAACACGTGGTAAAAAACTGCCCCGTCCCTGATAAAAGAATTTGTAAATTTTGTTCTGAAGTTGGACACAATATAAACCGTTGTCCCAAAATAGAAAACCTGTTGCAAAACTCAAAAGGCGGAGCAGCACCTATCAATATCGTTCAGAATTTGAATGACATTTATAAAAAAGATGTTTGTGTCGGTAAAAAATCATTTTCCGGATATTTAGATACTGGAGCACAACTGAACGTTGTTTCACTGAAAATGGTAAAGGAACTAGGTTATATTGTAAGAGAAACAGAAGCCTTTCTGAAAGGATTTACTGGATATTCAGTACCAGCTATGGGTCAAGTGAATCTAGTAATGTCAATGTGGACTGGACTAACTTTTGATACGATTGCAGTGGTTACCCACTTGGAATTGCCTGCTAATGTTGACATACTTATTGGACAACCTATTATAAACGCTAAAGGAATTTCATTAATTACTACCCAGGATTCTGCTATATTAAAGGATGAAACTGTGTTGCGCAATGATTTATTGGATGGGAAATTTGCGATTACGAGCTCTTCGGATGTTCAGTTACCACCACAAGCTTCTGCTTTTGTCGAAGTGAATATTGTAGGGAATGCCCTCGAAAATGACGTCTGTACATCACCACGATTCCATAACTTCAACGGTAAAAATTTCGCTATACCTGCTGCTTTACTAACTGGGAAAAAAGGATATATCCGTATCTACAACATGAGTCAAGAACAGTTATTTTGGAAGAAAGATAATCTCATCACCCGTGCGGTACTATGTGAATCCATGGAGACTAATTCAACCAATCTGAAGAACAATGATGGCGAATCGCTTCAGGCCGACAAAACAAAGGTGCGTTATTTTTCTTGTTTAATTAATCTGTCTGGGGCCTTGCGCCTTCTGTTTTATTTCAGATGTGACACTGAGTGTCCCCCCCTCTGTTCTGTCTGTTTCTGTTATCTGTCTGTTTCTGTTCTGTTATCTGACCAAACGCCTACAGATTCTGATGTTCTGATTATTCCGCAAACAAAGGTTGCTGGATTCTGTCTGTATCATTTAGAATTGTCTGTATCTGCTAATTATATATTATACTGGTACACCATACGCTGATTCTGAACAGTTTACTGTAACGATTTCTTTAGATTATGTTTTATTACTCTATCATTAAATTTCTTGTGAATATTTATTAATATGTTTATTTATTACCATTTTAAATTTAGATATCAAAGATAATTCTATTATTATTTAAGTATATACATGTATGTTCTATTTAAAATTATTATTTTAAGTTTTATTAGGACGTCTTAAAACTGGATTGCTTGCCGAAAATTGCTCACAGTGTTCACCTAGCTCCAAAATGTTTTCTGTTTCGCGTTTCCACAGAGGCCTGAACTTATTCAACTTCGTACTCAACCCTATACAATATTACAAGTGAAGAGTATCTTAGAACTTGCACCAGAGCAAACACTACATTATTTATGTACCTGTAAAATTGGAGATATACCACTATCAAATATAGATATAGGAGAATTATTGCCGTATGGTAAAGCCAAGCTTTTTGAATTATTACTAAAATATAAAGATTGTTTTGCTAGTTACACCAATGACCTTGGGCAAACAACATTGTCTGAAATGACGATTCAGTTGACATCAAATATTCCTGTCTTTCATAAACCATACAGACTAGCTCCGAAAGAATTAGAAATTGTTCGGTCAAAGGTAAAGGACCTGTTAGATGCGGGCATAATAAAGGAATCGGAATCTAATTATGCCTCACCTGTTATTCTGGTTAAGAAGAAGAATGGAGATAGTAGGCTCTGTGTAGACTATAGGGCCTTAAATGCCATTACAATCAAAGATAGGTTTCCTTTGCCACACATTGATGACCAGCTCAACAAATTAGCGGGAAAATGCCTTTACACTAGCCTAGATTTGGCACAAGGGTATCATCAAATACCGCTTTCTGCTGATGCTACCAAATACACAGCATTTATAACACCAGATGGACAATGGGAATACAAACGAGTCCCATTTGGACTTGCCAATGCGCCTGCGGTTTTTCAGCGTACTATTTATAAACTTCTTGGGTCTTTACGTTACGAGGAAGTATTGACATTCATGGACGATCTGTTACTTCCGTCTTCTGATGTCGATAGTGGACTTATCATTTTGGAGAAAGTATTTACACTTCTCAGACAAGCTAATCTAAAGCTAAATCTAAGGAAATGTGCATTCCTAAAATCAGAAGTTAATTATTTGGGACATGTTGTGACACCTGATGGGATTCGGCCAGGTGATAGGAAATTAGATGCCGTAAATAATTTCCCCACACCGGTAAATGTTCATCAAGTTCGCCAGTTCATAGGATTATGTTCCTACTTTCGTAAATTTATCAACAATTTTGCCATAATTGCAAGACCTCTCACTGAATTAACTAAGAGTTGCGTGCCTTGGATATGGCAGGAAATTCAAAATGAAGCATTTTTAAAATTATAGTCATTACTTGTTAACAAACCAGTTTTAGCACATTCACTAAGAAAGATCTAGTTCCTAGGATTGCCCGTTGGTGGCTTCAAATTCAAGATTTCGATATGGAAGTCGTATATCGACCGGGAGCTAATATGTGGCACGTAGATGCGTTGAGCCGAAATCCAGTTTCTGCGATAATGAATGTTGAAGAAGTGAATGACTGGTTTCTTACAGCGCAACTTCAAGATGAACAGCTCCAATCGATTTACAAACAACTCAAAAGCGGAAATCCTAACAATGACGTCAAAATCAATTTTTGTATTTCAAACAATCGCATTTATCGTAAAACGATTCATGGTGAGCGCTTGGTAGTTCCCAAAGCTGCTCGATGGCGTATCATGATGATATCGGTCATGTAGGTTTAAAGAAATGCGATGAAGCAATAAAAGCTGATTACTGGTTTTCACGTATGACTCGATTTATAAGGAAATATGTGGAGGCTTGTTTGGATTGTCTATTTAAAAAGGGTAACTACGGTAAAGTAGCTGGAAAAATTTATCCTATAAATAAACCAGATGAACCAATGCATACAGTACACATAGACCATATGGGTCCATTTCCAAAATCTAGGAAAGGAAATCAATATGTATTGGTGATTATAGACTCCTTTACCAAGTTCGTTGCAGTTCGATCTGCCAAAAGTCTTCGTTCCACCGAGACAGTTTCTATTCTGCGAGAGATATTTTCTATACTTGGCTACCCAAACCGAATCGTCTCAGATAGGGGATTATCTTTTACCAGTCGTTATTTCAAGGAGTTTTGTACAAATCATAAGATTCACCATACTTTGAACGCTATAGCTGTACCACGAGCTAATGGACAAGTGGAAAGAGTAAACCGGACATTATTAAATGCTTTGAGGACAGCTAACAAGGAACATTCCACATGGGATGATGCAATTCCAGAAATCGTCATGGGAATAAATCACACAGTGCAGGATACAACAAAATTTAGCCCTTACGAACTTATGTTTTCCCATAAAAAGAGTGTAGTACCAGATTTGATGGGGAAAAATTTAGTAGTTGACTGCAAGGAAAGGCGTAAAAAGGCTAACGAAAACATCAGAAGGAAACAAAAGTATATGTCCATGAAATGTAACGAAAATAGAAAAGAAGCACGAAAATATCTGAAAGGCGCTCTGGTACTGTGGAATAATGCCTATACAAGTTGTGAGACTGGAGTCAATCGCAAGATTGATAAATTATATGCAGGTCCCTACAAAATAGTGCAAGTCTGTTCTAACGACCGCTATAAAATTCGCAGTATAAAGGGAATGAAAGGTTATAAGAAGTTTGTTGCAATGGTACCTGCTGATGCATTGCGGCCTTACAAAAGCTCTGTCAATTATGATACTGATTCTGTAGACAGTGATAAAGATGTCGTGGATACGCAAGATTTGATTGATTTATTGGAAAGTTAATCCAACTGAAACTGCAAGTAAGTTCTGAGTAAAGACAATCCAGTTTTAGGTAGATGTCCAAGTTACTAGTATCATTCCTCATAAATTCTTTGTGAATACCTCATCGGTATTCACTTTGCAGGATGGCCGATGTTACGCGCCGCTATCTTAATCGGGAGTAATCGCCAACGGTCGGAAGCGCTCGGGTGCGGTGACGTCGGGCTTGCGGCTGAAAAAAACGTCGTGGGGGGTCTGTCTCGATGGCCGCGGTGGTACACGACTGTGATTGCTGCCTAATATTAATTAAAATATTGAAAAATAAAAGTGTTTGTACATCTTTACAATATATATATATATTATATATACATATACACACACACATATATATATATATATATATATATATATATATATATATATATATATATATAGTTCCGTTAAGTTTAAGTATTTATTAATCGGTTTTTTTTTATAATTTTTTTTTTGTATTTGTTGTATTTTTTTTTTTAATAGTATGTATTATGTTATTACTATTTCTGAGTTGTATCGCGATACAATATAAGCACCCCAAACACATACACATAATATATAGAAACTTATGATTAAATATATTTGTGTTATTTTATGATAAGGTTTTTTTTTTATAATTTTTAAACATATAATTTTATGAGCTTTTCATTAGGTGAAATTTTAATTTCTTTTTAAATAGCGTGAATGATTGAATTTCTTTAATGTCTTTAGAAGGCATTTGTAGCAACATTGTGAAGGTACATTTGTGCTCCTTCAAATTTTATGTTTCTTTTACCGTATTCAGTCCGTGGTTTGTATAAACATATATTATTAGCGTTTCTTAATTTTTTGGCTTGTATTTGGTTTTTTTAACCGACTTCCAAAGGAGGAGGTTATCAAGTTCACCGGTTTTTTTTTTTTTTTTATGTATGTACACCGATTACTCGGAGATTAATGATCTTATTTACGTGATTCGTTTTTAGTTTGATGCGGAATAGTTGCCATTTGGTCCCATAAAAATTTTACATAGATTGGCCCAGTAGTTTTCATTTTATGGACATTTTTGTATGAAATTTTTTGTTTAAGTGGACCATGTAATTGTCTTTGGCACAGACGTTTGTAAATCTTAGCTAGACAAGCTAGACTCACCCTGTTC
Source organism: Pseudoips prasinana (assembly GCA_951640165.1). Lineage (NCBI taxonomy): Eukaryota > Metazoa > Arthropoda > Insecta > Lepidoptera > Nolidae > Pseudoips > Pseudoips prasinana. The sequence continues at coordinate 11,252,945 of OX621261.1, forward strand.
AAGTGTGTCTTGGCATGAACATAAACAACAATTTCAGACGACTAGCGTTTAATACGCACGAATAAGCTTTTTTTTTTTGGAAGCGCATGTAGGCGCACCTTTTAGCACCAGCGTATTTTTTATGTACGTACACCGATTACGCTGAGATTTATGAACCGATTTACGTGATTCTTCTTTAGTTTGATGCGGAATAGCAGGCATTTTTAGGGTTCTGTAGCCAAATGTCTTTCACAAAGGTTCTTCTTGATTTGTCATGTCTGTATGTCTGCCCGTCCGTATGTCACAGCCACTTTTTAACGAAACTATAAGAACTATACTGTCGCATCTTGGGCAGCAGATGTATTCCGTAAGCCGCATTAAGATTTTCACACAAAAATAGAAAAACAAACGATAAAATTTGGGGGTTCCCTATACTTACTTAGAACTGAATTAAAAAAAAAATCATTAAGCTATACATGTGGGGTATCTATGGATAGGACTTCGAAAATGATATTGAGGTTTATAACATATTTTTTTCTTAACTGTATAGTTTGCGCGAGAGACACTTCCAAAGGCGTAAAATGCGGGGGGCATGTAACTTCCCCCCCCCCCCCCCTGTAAGTTCTAAAATAAGAGAATCATAAAACTAAAACAAATAGATGATGTACATTACCATGCAAACTTCCACCGAAAATTGGTTTGAACGAGATCTAGTAAGTAGTTTTTTTTATGCGTCATAAATCGTAAACCGCAATTTACCTTCCATTCTATCAACTCAAATACTTGCTGCTACAGAAACATTCCGCCTTTCACGGGCGAGTCCGACTCATTATCTAATCAATGATAAATAAGACCTAGGCTATCAGCCCTCTGCTCAGTAGACTCGTTGGCTAATCGATCATTAATAAGACCTAGTCTTCATAGACTCATACCCTCTGTTCAGCAGACTAGATGGCTATTCGATCATAAGATCATTCGATTCATAATAAGATCTAGCGTATAAGCCCTCAGCACACAGACTCGTTAGCTAGATGGTCATAAATACGGCCTAACCTATACGCTTGCTGTTCAGACTTTCATAAATCTTAGCTAGTCTAGACTCGTACTGTGCAAGTTTTCTTAGAGTGAACGTAATTTTATGTAGTTTTTCTTACTTTACAAACGGTCTTTTCGATCATTCACTGTCACCCACAAGAACGCGAAAAAGAGTTTCGAACAAAATTTTTTCGTAAATGTTTCTTTTTTCCGTTATTGTTTGTTGGGATCTATAGTTTTGAGGCGCACGGCACCTTTCGAAGTCCTAACCATAGCTAGACACAAAAAAGTAACAAATAAAAAAAACTTCGTTTAAAAAAACCGACTTCAAAAACTAAAAAGTATAAAAAAATATCTTAATAATGATTTAATTTAATACATCACTTATAATATGATATTAATGAAATAATATAATTTGTATGTGCTGCCTATTGATAGGTTTGAAGTCGGTGCCAAGCCCCGAGCAAAATAAAAGTTAATATTACATACAGCTTTCATACTTTGTGATGAAATTCCTACACTAAAGATTAACCTAAGTAAATAAACTTACAGAACAATATGAATTAATATGAAACTGTATGATAAAAATATATGACGACTGTCAACGACGTCTGCACGCTTGGGTTGTTTGTGTAGAAATACGAAGCTATCCCGCTGAAAATAACGCGCGGCGAGTGTGGTACCTACTATTAGATTTGGCTTGGCACCGACTTCAAACCTATCAATAGGCAGCACATACAAATTATATTATTTCATTAATATCATATTATAAGTGATGTATTAAATTAAATCATTATTAAGATATTTTTTTATACTTTTTAGTTTTTGAAGTCGGTTTTTTTAAACGAAGTTTTTTTTATTTGTGAAAGTTATTTGTGAATGCGTGTCTTTAGTTAAGATCTTTCTTATCAAGATACAAGTATGGTATTTATATGTTTGGTTTATATTCATTAGTTTTGTTTTGTTGTATACAAATTCAGTTGGCGTTAGGTAGTTTAGGTGGAATAACAGTTTAATAATTTTATTTTGGCTAATTTGCAATGGTGATATATTGGTTTTGGCGGCAGTGCCCCAGACTTCGATGAGGTAAGTAAGATGGGATTTTACTAGGGAATTGTATATTAAGCGTCTAACACTCTCTGGGAAACATCTGACTGAGCCCCGTAGAATGCCCAATAGTGATGATATTTTTTGACGAATTTTTTCTATGTGCGGTTTCCAAGTGAGGTGGTTGTCTAGGGTAAGTCCGAGATATTTTTCGGATTCAACCTTGTTAATAGGTACGTCGTTAATTAAGAGAACTTGATTATTTACGTATTTTTTGTTTTTGGCACTAAATATCATATAATTTGTTTTTGCCACATTTATAGTTAGTACGTTTTGCTGGAACCATACAAATAATTTATTAAGGTCTTCTTGGGCTTGCCTAAATATAACATCAATTTGATCTCCGAAATAAAATAGACTAGTGTCATCGGCATACAGGGTAACATCTCCTTTTAAGTCGAGGTCTTTTATGTTGTTCATGTATATTAGGAACAGTAGGGGTCCCAGGATAGATGCCTGGGGAACGCCGTAAGTTATCAGTTCTGGGCTACTTTCTATTTCTCCGATTTTCACTATTTGAGATCTGTTTGAGAGGTACGACTGTATTACGCTGTATGCGAAATCTGTGACGCCAATAGCACGAAGCTTTTGTAGAATCTTTTCGTGACTAATCGTGTCGAAGGCTTTCTTCAAATCTATGAAAATACCAAGTCCTATTTGTTTTTTATCGATCTTGCATTTTATATTCGTGGTGAGATCTATGCAGGCTGACAAAGTATTTGAAAGAGGGCGATCCATACTGTTTACTGTAAAGGAAGTTAATTGAACTTAAAAATTTGTTAAGACGGTTAAAAATTATTCTTTCAAATATTTTAGACATTATAGGTAGAACTGAAATGGGTCGGTAATTATTAGGATCAGTTTTTATTCCAGATTTATAGATTGGGGTAACTTTAGCTTGTTTCAGGGAGTCTGGGAAGTAACCGGTCTCAAAGCAGCAATTAATAGTAAAAGTTACAGGTTCTAGTATTAATGGCTTGACGCATTTAAGAGCTTTACAAGTGATACCGTCTAAACCTGTTGCTGTGTTCGGGTTTAGCCTATCAATAATTTTACTAACCTCGTCAATCGTGGTGAGCTCAAACTTGGCTAGTCGGCATGGTTCCTTAGTACTTGATTCTGGTACAATATTAATTAATTGATTGTTTTTGTCACTAGTTTGGTATTGATTTGGTATTGCATTTGCTAGAGCAGCGCCTACGTTGGCAAAGAACGAATTAAAACAATTACAAATATCATATGATTCGGTGTAACAAATCGAATTATATTCAAGTTTATGTGGGATTGTGCTAGTTTTAGTCTTGTTAGTACTTAAAGAATGTATTAGTTGCCACATCTTCAATGGCTTCTTGGTACAGTCCGTTAACGCTTTGTGATAGTATCTACTCTTTGCGTGTTGAACTCTTTCTTGTACTTCTTTTCTCGCTTCGGCTAATTCTTTTTGTATTTTACTAACCAGCTCTTCATCACAATCCTCTGTTGTCATTTGGGTATGCAATAAGTTATTTCTTTTGTTTATAGAATTTATTATGTCTTGGTTGATCCAGTCAGACTTCGGAGGGTTTTGTATTTTTGTTTTCGTTGTTTTGCTTAGTTTGATGGATTCTACCAATGTTTTCTCTAGTTGTTCGTATTTCGCATTCAGGATCTGCGATTGACTGAGTTTAATGGTGTTGAATAGTTTGTTGTAGTTTAAGGCCGTATATGTAATCTTTTTGCATTTTTCTGGTTTATATTTGTGTACTTCTAGGTAAATATGTTTGTGATCAGACATTCCTGAGTTGATAATAGCTAGATGAAATTTATTATCCTTGAGGTTGGTCGTGATATGATCGAGTATTGTTTTGGTAGATCTCGTTTCTCTCGTGCAATAAGCGGGGCTTATTTTATTCAGTATTCATATAAGCCGCTATGAGCGAACATTTCTTTCGAAGTGCAAGGTGCACAAAAACATATAACGCGCTATGAGCGAACATCACTTTTATTGCAGGTACAACATTACGTACATAAGTCGAGAGCAAGTATGAACTGCTATGATTGTATTATTTTTCAAGAGCAAAGTTCCTAATAACTGAAATAGCCTAGTTATGTGACTGTAGAATGGTGAGAATTAGTTATGAAATACAATAAGTATTCAGCGTTTATGTATTTTTTATGATTTAATAATAGTATTAGTATAAGTGCAATTATGATAAAAATATATGAAAATGTTTTCACTGACCAATCAATTCTTATTATACAATTCGCGAGAACCTTCTGTGGATAAAAAGGGTATACCCCGTATAGTTTTTTATAAATATACCTCATGAATTTGTTTTGTACTTTCTCCAACATAACACTATATTTAGTTTCATGTGGAGACCAGATAACTGCATTAAATTCTAATTGGCTTCTAACTAAAGAATTATACAAAGACACCTGCTTTGATATTAGTGAAACCACGAGCAGCAGCATTAACCCTAGGTTTCTGTAAGCCTTTTTACATGTTTTTATGATGTGCTCCCGAAATTCTAAATAAGAGTTGAAATGAACCCCCAGATCTTTGATTTTAGTCACTTTTGTTACAGGTATTTCCTTTATTTGATATTGGTAAGCGACCGGAGTAAGAGCACGGCTAAATGTCATTCATTTAGAGACGTTAAATTCCAAATGGTGTTGCTCCATGTCACAACCCTATTTACGTCTTCTTGCAATTTTTGGCAATCGTCTAAATTGTTGATAATGTGATACAGCTTTATGTCGTCAGCAAAAAATACATTGCGCATCTTTGACGACTTTAGGAAGGTCGTTTATCATGAGTATGAACTCCAGAGGACCCAGATTGCTACCTTGACCATTGTTACTTGAAATGTGCAAGCGAGGCGGCAAATGGAGTACGTCTAGGACTGGCACATAATAATATGTGTGAGCGAGACGGCACTGCGCTGAGGGATACGCCTTAAATAACTAATTTTATTTAATTTATCCATTGTTTTTCGATTTGTTTGATTGATATCTGCGCTACTGAACAAAAGTTTCAATGGAACCGCATTTAAAATTGCCTGGGTTTAAACAAACAATTATCTCGATATTATCTCTATTTCACAGATTAAAAACCTTAATCAGTCCGTTCGTGTAGGAGCTAAGATGCCACAGACAGACACACAGTTGAAGCCTTTAAACTTTTGACACCTAATTTTTCTATAAAGGGCAAAGGAAATCATTTTATTCAATAAAAATCTTAAATACATTTAACTAATAATGGTTTCGTTATGAATTCATAGATGGCGCTGTACAGCCGAGTTAGATCTCGCAATGGTTTCGTTCACACTCGGGGGTTGGGTGCGCTCGATTATAAGAAGCGTTACAACTGACTCTAATTTAAAACTTATATTAGTATTTTTGAATGTTATACTCTTTAAAGTATAACTATGAATCTTGATACAGTATGCGAGTTTCATGCGCATATCTTACCTTACCCATCCACTAAACTCTACAAAGTAGAATTAGTGCATACATAATTTAATAAAAATTGCATCAACGAAATAATAAACAATTATTTAAAAAAATAGTTTTTTTAAAGACAACGCCCGCATTATGGAATCTAATCCCTGTGTCGCTTACAAACATATATTAGACGGACACAAATAACATCCAGACTCAGAACAACTATTTATGGGTCACACAAATAGTTGTCCGGCGCGGGACTCGAACCCGCGACAAGAAGCGGCGAAGCGACTGTCTTAGCTGCTGCGCCACACGTGCAGTCATTTTCATGATATTCAATATTTGGTTTTGATGATATCAAATTGCACTAGAGAGCGCTTCAAAAATGTAAATCCTAATCACTACATAGTATAAAACAAAGTCGCTCTCGCTGTCTGTCCGTCCCTATGTATGCTTAAATCTTTAAAACTGCGCAACGGATTTTGAACCGGTTTTTTAATAGATAGAGTGATTCAAGAGGAAGATTTATATGTATAATACATGCATAATATTGTAGAGAAACGTTTATAAAGTTAGAGGTTTCTAATGTAACGTCGTAAATAAACACATTTTTTGCGCTTACATTGCAAACGCTGGCTGAACCCCACGAGATAAATCAATATTTTTTTTCATCGTATTAGAAACCTCATATCACTTTTCTTAAACTCAATAGTTTGCGCGAGACACACAAAATGAGTGTAGTGTAATTTCTAAATGAAGACTAAAGAAAGAAGACTACAAAAATAAAACATAACTAAAATATATAATTTTAATTTTTACAGAAAAGTCCCAAAATCACTTTTGGCCCGACCCGGGATTTGAACCCAGGACCTAGTTACCTGCGGGTGAACACGCTACCGCTAAACCAACGAGGCAGTCAAAGGCGTATTGCTCCGTGAGGGAATACCCTGATGACAAGTAAACATTGCATTTTATTGTTTTTCAGTAGGTAATAAATAATCTATCTTGTTTTGATAATTTATCACAATATGAATGAACTTCATCTTTTTGTAATATGATATTTTGTTGACATTGTTGGTATTTAACTATAATTATTTCTTAGTGATACATTTTGTGACGTTTAGGTAATAGGTAGGGTAAGGGTAAGGTTTAGGTAAGGTATTGACATAGTACTCTGCAAAGACTGCCACACGTGGCTATGTATAGTATATATATATATATATATATATATAGTAGGATATATATAGTATAATATAGCTTGTATATTCGAATAAAACATCCTACTAATATTATTAATGCGAAAGTTTGTAAGTATGGATGGTTGTTTGTTACTCTTTCACGTAACAATACACAAAACTACTGAATGGATTTTAATGAAACTTTACACTAATATAGATTATACATCAGAATAAATATATATATATATATATATATATATATATATATATATATATATATATATATATATATATATATATATATATATATATATATATATATATATATATATATATATATATATATATATATATATATATATATATATATATATATATATATATATATATATTGTAGTATTTCAATGCGCACCCGGGGGAATTATTTAATCGTGAAATGTTAAACTTTTGTACTGAACAATATTGGAAATGTGCTGACTACATTAAGTTGGGTGTGGACTCTGGCACTTATACTTTTATAAGCGATGCCTGTGGCAGTAGACGGTGGCTTGACCATTGCCTGGTGTCAGAAGCAGCGTGGAAATCTCTGGGAAATATTGAAATTTATAGGGACATATATTGGTCCGATCACCTTCCACTTACCTGTGAAGTTAATCTAGGGGTGGCTAGGCCAGCGGAGGAATTACTCGCACAAGGAGGTACATGCATGAATAAGGTTGTATGGGGTGAAAGGGATGTTGCACAAATAAACTCTTACCAGAAAATATGTATGGATAAGCTCAAAAATGTTGACTTCCCATATGAATTAGGAAATTGTTGCGATAGCTTCTGTCATAACAAAGATCACTTGAAAGTAATTGATACTCTTTTGTAGTAATTGGTACAATAATATTGTAACTTCGCTCAGGGGAGCGGCAGAGGGCAGTTCTGGTTTGAAAACGGTCAGAGAGAAGCGGCGTTCAGTGGTGGGGTGGAATAGGTATGTCAGGGACGCTCACCGGAACGCAAGGAGGGCCTTTATTAACTGGGTTTGGCATGGAAATCCCCACTCTGGGCAACTATTCTTGGACATGAAAGAGACGCGAAAAATTTTTAAACAAAAATTAAAATTCTGTCAGGACAATGAGGAACAGATTAAGATGAACATTTTGGCTAAAGAGCATACGAGTAAAAATTTCAAAAAATTTTGGAAATCCACCCAGAGATTAAGTCCTAGACCAGCGCCTGCGGTGAGCGTTAATGGCTATACTAAACCTGGGGAGATTGCGGATATGTTTATGAAGCATTTTAAAGTCATTCCTCTCAAAACCGACGAGCTACACTGTGCCTCGGAGATGAATCTGTCTGGTCTGCCCATCAATATTACGGCGAGGGAAATAAATAATGTTGTAAAATCGATGACCAGGGGTAAATCTCCGGGGCACGATGGGCTTAGCATAGAGCATTTTCAATATGCGGGTCCTCATCTCCCTAGGGTCCTGTCTATGCTATATAACCTATGTTTGAGGCACTCCTATCTACCTACGGAGTTGATGAGAACTGTAATTGTGCCGGTAATTAAAAATAAAACTGGGGATTCATCAGATAAGGACAATTACAGACCAATTTCCTTAGCTACTGTAACAGCGAAAGTGCTTGACGGTGTGCTTGAGCGTAGACTTAAGGAGCAGTTCAATCCACATTGCGCACAATTCGGTTTTAGAGCCGGTTTGTCTACAGAGACCGCTGTTTTGGCGCTTAAGCACACGGTCAGGTACTACACTGATACCAGTACACCAGTGTATGCCGCGTTTTTAGACCTTTCAAAGGCGTTTGACCTGGTTAATTATAACATCTTATGGTCGAAACTGAGGGAGAAAGCAGTACCCATTGAGCTAATTACCCTACTCAAATACTGGTACGACCATCAAATTAACCAGGTCAGATGGGCAAGTGCCCTATCGGGGGCGTATAGGCTGGAGTGTGGCGTGAGACAGGGAGGTTTGACCTCTCCGACACTCTTTAGCTTGTATATCAACGATCTGATCGAGGGGCTCAGTGGCACAGGCGTTGGATGCTCTATTGATGGCAAGATTATAAATAGTATTACCTATGCAGATGACGTCGCATTACTGGCCCCCTCGGTCTTTGCCCTCAGGCAATTACTTGCTGTGTGCGAGAGTTATGCTGCCACACATGGGCTCAAGTACAATGTGTGTAAAAGCGTAACGATGGTTTTCCGTGTCGGAGGTGGGAAACCCAGAACTGTCCCTCCTGTACATCTCTATGGAGAGGCATTAAGCAAAGTGTCTCTTTTTAAGTACCGAGGACACATATTGACCGAGGACTTAAATGATGACAATGATATTGAGAGGGAGCGAAGAGCGTTATCGGTTCGTTGCAACATGCTGGCTCGTAGGTTTGCACGCTGTACGAAAGATGTGAAAATTACTCTTTTCAAAGCGTACTGCCAAACATTCTACACGTGCAGCCTATGGTTCAGACATACGCAGAGGGCCTATAACGTTCTTCGTGTACAGTACAATAATGCCTTCCGGGTGCTGTTGGCGCTGCCACAATTTTGTAGCGCGTCGGGGATGTTTACTAAATCGCACACAGATAGTTTTGAGGCCATCATGCGACAAAGAACAGCATCCCTGCTACGTAGAATTCGTGGGAGCACCAATAGCATTCTGCAGGTAATTTCTGAAAAATTGGACAGCCCTTTCCTGATGCACTGGACCCGTATGCATAGTGGCGGAGCTAGTGCAGCAGGACGGTTCTTAAATTAAATTAAATCATTAAATTATGATTACTAACATATTCTAAGTACTGTAATACTAACACTATATGGATTTTATATCTGAAATAAATGAATAATAATAATAATATATATATATATATATTGTGTGAATTGTTTGAAATATGACGATAAGTGTGACGTAAGTAGGAAAACATCTACCATTTGGGAGTTATTCCGGCATGCACTGGCAAAACCGCTAGAGGTACACATTCTACCAATAGAATAGAATAGAAATATTTATTGTCAGAAAGTGTGGTACATACAGATGTTATGGGTCCAATACAAATACCCTTAACACTTAGTCATAGTCATGACGTGACCTTGGTTTACATAGTTACAAATTAGGTACATTCAATAATCACTTTTAAATATTAACGATATTATAAATGCGAAGAATATAGATTATGTTTGTTACTCTTTTCCGCCAAACTACTACGCCAAGTGTATGGGTACAGATCACTTTTCCGATCTTTTTTGTTCGAATTTCATTTTACTACCATCCCCTCGTTTCCGCAACATTGGAGTCCCCATCTTTTCTATACCTCTCCCGACTTGTGGTAGAGTCCACTGCTAGGTAGGATTTTCGTAACGTTAACGTAGCAGTCAAGAAATACCGACTAGTGATGGACTCGATCGGGTAGGTACTTTTTTATTTATTTATTAGAATACCAACAGCGATACAAATAATTTTTAACTTTATAGTACAATCAATATAGTAAGGCCAATTACAGGTTTTCCTAAGTACAATTTGAATAGTTTAGATCGACTAAAGAACGGACAAAAAGAAATATTTAGTTGCATGGAATACATAACATAATACATGGTTGATTAATAATAATAGCTACTAATAACTAATAATAATAGTGCTCGAAATAAAAGAAACTGAAAGAAAACCATATAAATATATACCTTTTGTTTTTAGTAGGAAGAATAGTAAGTATAATATTTTTAATTGCAGCCCTTACTAATAATTTGTGCAATTTGTTCATAATCATATATAGTTTTAATGTAATGTGTGTAATTTCTGAACATTATGTTTTGTACAGAAATTATAATTATAGTAGTATACAGTGAACGCCAGAAGAGCACATTTAGCAAGAGCCTAGGAATCATCAACGGAGCGTGTGGCTCACCACAGCCAGCTCCGGGATAGACATAGATTTCAGAGAGCCAGAGAATCTTCTGCAGAGCCTGAGGCTCAATTCAGCCAAAATAGTGATACACATCGAATACAGAGAGCGAGAGAATCGCCGGCACAGACACATAGCACCGCCGAACAAAACGGACAACCGGCCAGCCACAGATAATGTTAATTAATAAAGCAAATTGTGCCATGAATTACGATCTTCCCTAATATAAAATTAATTTAGAGTGACTCAATCCAAAGCCATATTGACAATTAAATAATCTGGAGATTTGTAGTAAGCCCTGGCTACACAATTTGGCTGTTATAGTTCTTTTCAGCTTATTCGTAGACATTGCCTTGCTATCATTGGGAAGTTTGTTATAAAATGTTATACATTGCCCCGAGTTATTTGTTTTGTGAAACGGGTCGTATATAACACAAAGTTATGTTTATATCTAGTATTTATATTATGAGTATCACTTTACAGAAGGCATCTTTCTTTTTATGCCCACTAGTAGATTTTCATACAAATATTCTGCGATATTGGACAAACGTTTCAACAGAACCGCATTAAAATATGCCTGGGTCCAAAAATTAAAAACCTATTGACGACATCAGTCCCTTCGTGGAGAAGCTAAGATGCCACAGACAGACACACATTTGTAGCCTTCAAACTTTTAACACCTCATTTTTGTATAGTAACATTAAAGAAATGATGGTTTCGTTACGAATTCATAGATGGAGCTGTACAGTAGAGTTAGATCTCGCAATGGTTTCGTTCACACTCGGGGGCTGGGTTCGCTCGATTTCGTTTTCAATTTCAAACTTAAACTATGTAAATCATTAATTGTACGATATTTTTGAAAGTTATACTCTTTTAAAGTATAACTAATAAGTCCTAATTAGTACGTGCGATATCTATACATATAATAAAATCGTAGGAAAGTCAAACCTGTACATTGAATATTTTTTAACAAGGATACTTGGGGCGTGACCTACATTTGATATCGAAGCCAAAAATATAGTTTTTTGAATTTTTTCTGCTTGTTTGTATGTATGTCCGGTCTGGATGGATCATGGAGCTATTACAAAGAGGAGACGTTGTAATTCGATTTTTCTATGAAACGACGCGTGACATTTTGCGGGGTGGAGAGGGTGTTAGATCCCGCCTATTTCTTTGTTTACATCTACCGGTCAATAGGTAAACTATTCGCATGTTTTGTGGACTATAATTAGTAGTAACGTAACTTTTTTACACTAGATGTCACACAGTGCAGGATGCAACAGGGCCGGACTCATAACTTCGTACCAGGGAGTACCTACTGTTTTTTTATACTTTTGCGAACCATAATGATATCTTTTTTTTATTGACAGTGATATTATCATAAAATAAATGTGAGAATAAAAAGGTCATTGATGAATGATGATGATGATGATGATGAAGATTATGGGATTTTGATTAAGATTTATTATTAATATTCCGAATTGTTATTCATGTTATATTGGAAATAAAATTAAATATTTTATGGGTAAAAAAATGCATTGTTACGAACCGATATATCCAGTTTTAAACAAGGTAAAGTTCCCTTCTTTAATTTTCTAAGGCCTTTTTTTGTTACTACGAAGTCTTCATCGTTAAAATGGCAAGAACAAATTTTTCTATATTTAGAGGGAGACCAGTCTTGTCTGTTAATTTTTGCTATCCATTTTTGTCTAAGGTTATCTTCAGATGGCAATCTATAACATTCATAATTTTAAAATTTGACTAAATAAACTAGGTAGGCTTAAAGTACTTAATTTAAATTAAGTAAACAACGAGCATACTAATGAAGGGAAGTAGGTACATTAATTAAATTACTGTACATAGAATATTTAATTTATAGGAGATTGTATTTTTTTTGTGCAGTGCATTCCATGTTTAAGTACTTTCTATTTATGATACAGCTGCGGGACATTAGGTAAAATAACTGGATCCTAATTACGGCCCTGTTTTTGTTATGTTCATATTTGTACGATAGATAGATATAGAAGAAATGATGGTTTCGTTACGAATTCATAGATGGAGCTGTACAGTAGAGTTAGATCTCGCAATGGTTTCGTTCACACTCGGGGGCTGGGTTCGCTCGATTTCGTTTTCAATTTCAAACTTAAACTATGTAAATCATTAATTGTACGATATTTTTGAAAGTTATACTCTTTTAAAGTATAACTAATAAGTCCTAATTAGTACGTGCGATATCTATACATATAATAAAATCGTAGGAAAGTCAAACCTGTACATTGAATATTTTTTAACAAGGATACTTGGGGCGTGACCTACATTTGATATCGAAGCCAAAAATATAGTTTTTTGAATTTTTTCTGCTTGTTTGTATGTATGTCCGGTCTGGATGGATCATGGAGCTATTACAAAGAGGAGACGTTGTAATTCGATTTTTCTATGAAACGACGCGTGACATTTTGCGGGGTGGAGAGGGTGTTAGATCCCGCCTATTTCTTTGTTTACATCTACCGGTCAATAGGTAAACTATTCGCATGTTTTGTGGACTATAATTAGTAGTAACGTAACTTTTTTACACTAGATGTCACACAGTGCAGGATGCAACAGGGCCGGACTCATAACTTCGTACCAGGGAGTACCTACTGTTTTTTTATACTTTTGCGAACCATAATGATATCTTTTTTTTATTGACAGTGATATTATCATAAAATAAATGTGAGAATAAAAAGGTCATTGATGAATGATGATGATGATGATGATGAAGATTATGGGATTTTGATTAAGATTTATTATTAATATTCCGAATTGTTATTCATGTTATATTGGAAATAAAATTAAATATTTTATGGGTAAAAAAATGCATTGTTACGAACCGATATATCCAGTTTTAAACAAGGTAAAGTTCCCTTCTTTAATTTTCTAAGGCCTTTTTTTGTTACTACGAAGTCTTCATCGTTAAAATGGCAAGAACAAATTTTTCTATATTTAGAGGGAGACCAGTCTTGTCTGTTAATTTTTGCTATCCATTTTTGTCTAAGGTTATCTTCAGATGGCAATCTATAACATTCATAATTTTAAAATTTGACTAAATAAACTAGGTAGGCTTAAAGTACTTAATTTAAATTAAGTAAACAACGAGCATACTAATGAAGGGAAGTAGGTACATTAATTAAATTACTGTACATAGAATATTTAATTTATAGGAGATTGTATTTTTTTTGTGCAGTGCATTCCATGTTTAAGTACTTTCTATTTATGATACAGCTGCGGGACATTAGGTAAAATAACTGGATCCTAATTACGGCCCTGTTTTTGTTATGTTCATATTTGTACGATAGATAGATATAGAAGAAATGATGGTTTCGTTACGAATTCATAGATGGAGCTGTACAGTAGAGTTAGATCTCGCAATGGTTTCGTTCACACTCGGGGGCTGGGTTCGCTCGATTTCGTTTTCAATTTCAAACTTAAACTATGTAAATCATTAATTGTACGATATTTTTGAAAGTTATACTCTTTTAAAGTATAACTAATAAGTCCTAATTAGTACGTGCGATATCTATACATATAATAAAATCGTAGGAAAGTCAAACCTGTACATTGAATATTTTTTAACAAGGATACTTGGGGCGTGACCTACATTTGATATCGAAGCCAAAAATATAGTTTTTTGAATTTTTTCTGCTTGTTTGTATGTATGTCCGGTCTGGATGGATCATGGAGCTATTACAAAGAGGAGACGTTGTAATTCGATTTTTCTATGAAACGACGCGTGACATTTTGCGGGGTGGAGAGGGTGTTAGATCCCGCCTATTTCTTTGTTTACATCTACCGGTCAATAGGTAAACTATTCGCATGTTTTGTGGACTATAATTAGTAGTAACGTAACTTTTTTACACTAGATGTCACACAGTGCAGGATGCAACAGGGCCGGACTCATAACTTCGTACCAGGGAGTACCTACTGTTTTTTTATACTTTTGCGAACCATAATGATATCTTTTTTTTATTGACAGTGATAATAGGTCTTTACCTATGAAATTGCCGTTTTGTATGAAAAAATTTAAACGAATTTTTTTCATGAATTTTTTTATTTGTATTAATCGAAGTAATCACCCATGCAATCAATGCATCTTTGCCATCGCAGTGGCAGTTTATTGATGCCCTTCTTAAAGAAATCAGCTGGACGGGAGGCAACAAATTCTTCAAAGGCATTTTGTACTGCCTCTCGGGTATTGAATTTTTTTCCTGCCAAGAAGTTATCCAAATTCTGGAAAAAGTAGTAGTCTGTAGGCGCAAGGTCTGGTGAGTAGGGCGGATGACGGAGAGCTTCCAACCCCAGTTCTTGCAACTTGGAGACCGTCTGCTGTGCAGTATGAGGTCGCGCGTTGTCGTGCAGGAGCAGCGGAGACGAGCGATTGACCAATGCTGGTTGGAGATGCGCCAGCTTCTCCATCATTGTGCTCAGTTCTTCACAGTACACATCTGCAGTAATGCTCACCCCGTTTGGTAAGAAGCTGTGATGAATCACACCGGCGCTAGACCACCAAACAGTGACCATCACTTTTCTAGGGGTAAGTTTTCGTTTAGGGCATTGTTTAGGTGCTGAACCAGGATCCAACCAACTTGCTGAGCGCTTGCGGTTATCAAACAGAATCCATTTTTCATCGCAGGTAACAATGCGGTTCAAAATTCCTTCATTTGTGTGTCTGTTGAGCAGTGCAAGGCACGTCTCGACGCGTACTTCGCGCTGGCGATCATTGAGTTCGTGGGGCACCCATTTGTCAAGCTTTTTTACCTTGCCAATTTGACGCAAATGGACCAATATTGTTTTGACGCTAACGTCGAAAGCTGCTGCTAATTCAGCCGTAGATTGTGTATCATCAGCTTCCACAACCGCCTTTAATTCGTCATTGTCGACCAAAGTCTTCGGACGACCGCGAGGTTCATTTTTCAGGTCGAAATTTCCAGAACGGAAGCGAGCAAACCAAT
The DNA here is from genome assembly GCA_951640165.1 of Pseudoips prasinana. Lineage (NCBI taxonomy): Eukaryota > Metazoa > Arthropoda > Insecta > Lepidoptera > Nolidae > Pseudoips > Pseudoips prasinana. The sequence goes on from OX621261.1 coordinate 11,268,570, forward strand.
AACAGGTGGTGCGTTGGTTTGTAGTGTTAGCTCCGTAAACGTCGTTGATGTTGCGTGCCGCTTGTGCCGCGTTGCTGCCACGACGGTACTCATATTCCATAATTACTCGAATTTTTAACGTATCCATGATGACGAAAAAGATTGAAATGCGATGAAAATGTAACACTAATCAATAAAGAAATGACTACTTTTGGAAAAAAGAATCCATGTTTTTAAAATAAAATTAATTTGAAATTAGAATTCTTAGCCAAACAAAAATTATTTTGATTTGAAATGGCCAGTACTGCAGAACGGCAATTTCATAGGTAAAGACCTAATATTATCATAAAATAAATGTGAGAATAAAAAGGTCATTGATGAATGATGATGATGATGATGATGAAGATTATGGGATTTTGATTAAGATTTATTATTAATATTCCGAATTGTTATTCATGTTATATTGGAAATAAAATTAAATATTTTATGGGTAAAAAAATGCATTGTTACGAACCGATATATCCAGTTTTAAACAAGGTAAAGTTCCCTTCTTTAATTTTCTAAGGCCTTTTTTTGTTACTACGAAGTCTTCATCGTTAAAATGGCAAGAACAAATTTTTCTATATTTAGAGGGAGACCAGTCTTGTCTGTTAATTTTTGCTATCCATTTTTGTCTAAGGTTATCTTCAGATGGCAATCTATAACATTCATAATTTTAAAATTTGACTAAATAAACTAGGTAGGCTTAAAGTACTTAATTTAAATTAAGTAAACAACGAGCATACTAATGAAGGGAAGTAGGTACATTAATTAAATTACTGTACATAGAATATTTAATTTATAGGAGATTGTATTTTTTTTGTGCAGTGCATTCCATGTTTAAGTACTTTCTATTTATGATACAGCTGCGGGACATTAGGTAAAATAACTGGATCCTAATTACGGCCCTGTTTTTGTTATGTTCATATTTGTACGATAGATGGCGGTTCTTTTTTTAAAATATATATTAAAAGCTACAAAAATGTATTTTGGCCATTAAAGGGGTTTTAGGAATGAATGTAAAACAAATTTCAGTACATACGATTATTAGATTATGATAGTACTGAGCTCTGCGTACCTAAATATTTTTTTATTCCCATGACCCCAAGTATCGCCATCTTATGTCGTGTAGAATTATGTTTCGAAACGCCGACGTTAAGGGAATTTTCTAGAACTATTTTGATAAAAAATCGAATAAAATTACTTACAAATGAAATTTGATGCCATCCATAGCATTAGAACGTCTGTCCGAGTAGTTTTTACAAGATAAAACACAACACTTCATTATTTTTATCTTCTAGCGCAAATATAGCTGTAAATTGTGAACGTGACGTAGTTGTGCACAGGACGAACGCCAACAATACATTGACTTAGGCCACGCCTACATGTTGACGTTTAGACTCAGTTGAAAATCACAGTGCTCAGTTGCTTAGGTCGTCTCCTCTTTGTAATAGCTCCATGGGATGGATTTACTTCAAATTTTGCATGAATATTACTAAGAGGTCGGGTCAACATATAGGCTACATACTATCACGCTATGACCTACGGGGGTGGAGCTTTGATAATTTATAAAATTTAACGCGGGTAAAACTGCGGGGCACTGCTAGTTATCAATATAATAGAACATGTTAATAAGATTTTTTTAAATGAGATATCTTCCTCAATTATAAAAAAATATAATTGAGGGAAACATCTTAATCTTTTTAATTAATTGCCGCTTAATATAAGGTAATATCCAGTCCACTGCTGGACAAAGGCTTCCCCCACGACGCTATCCGCATCCAGTTGCCCTCACAAGATTATCGGTCCATCTTGTAGGGGGTCTGCCCACGCTGCGGCTTCTGGTTCGTGGTCGCCATTCGAGAACCTTTGTGCCCCAAGGTAATGAGGAATCCATTTAATTATGGAGTTATTTGTTTAATGATAAACAAATTAACATTTGTTCTTAGTCATATTGAAAGATTTTTATAAAAAGAAATTATCACCAATTCTTTGCAATAATGGTCATTCCGTCAATTTCACCACTAATCGCAACAAGCTAAGGCGCCGATTGTAATGACGCGTCAAGTTTCTAAGGTCAGGGACAACTAGTGAACCGCCGCGCGCCGCCGTTGTCTTAATGGGCGCCATTTCACAGATTAAGAGGCCTATTACAGTCCACTAGCGCCGCCAATCGAAAAAATGTCATAACTCGTAAATAGAATCAAAAATACAAAATGTGGTCTATTATTACTGTAGAAAAGGCAATAACGTAATTTTGTAACACATTGTCAACACTTGAAATATAGCTGTTTAGCTAAATCGTGCATTTGTAACAAAACGGCCGTTTATGTTTTGAATGCACGATTTAGCTAAACAGCTATATTTCAAGTGTTGATAAGGTGTTATACAATTACGTTATTGCCTTTTCCACAGTAATAATAGAACATATTTTGTATTTTTGATTCTATTTACAAGTTATGACATTTTTTCGATTGGTGGCGCTAGAGGACTGTAACTTATTGAAATCAGTCCCTTCGTGTAGAAGCTAAGATGACGCAGACAGACACACAGTAGCCTTCAAACTTTTAACACATAATTTTTGTATACCCCTTTTACATATATAAAGGAAATCATTTTATTCAGCTAATTAAATACATTAAACAAATGATGGTTTCGGTATAAATTCATAGATGGCGCTGTACAGCCGAGTTGTATCTCGCAATGGTTTCGTTCACATTCGGGGGTTAGGTTCGCTCAATGATAGTCACATTATTAAGAATGCAGTAACGTCCTTAAATACTGAATATAAAGGAATTTTTGAATGTTATACTCTTTAAAGTATAACTATATTATTTTGAAAACGAACAGATTAATTTATTTTTATTATTGATTCTTTCATACTGCATTCGACTATGTTTATGTACTGCATTGTGAGTTTGACAAGTACAACTGCATGTTAATACCCCAATGCTGAATACATTTTGATGTGAAACATCTATAGCCGCACGTAAAACAGATTTCTGGCGTGGCAACGCATGCCGTGGCGACGGGTCGCCACGCTATACGATAGTAGTGTGTACGGTGTCGCGACGCGTCGCCATGCGCAATCGACTTTTTATTTTATCATTACAACATATTTAGTTCCTATCACAATATGTTCTTTTCTGCATATTACTTTTACAAAATAATGTCGATGTTTCACATCTGCCAGGCGTCCCGTGACGGCTCACATTTTTTCATTTGATAACTATAAGTCCAAGTTGATACATGCAAGTTTCATGCGCATGCAATAGTTATACACTAAATAGAATATATTGAATACTACTTAATTGAATTTTAAAATGAAGTATAGGTATTAATTAACCAACTGACATTTAAGAAGAAAAGATAAAAAAATTAAGTATTAATTATCGATTAATATTTGAATATTATAAAGTTGAATATAAATTAATATAATAGTATAGACAAAATACGTATTGCAACCAAACAAATATTATTTAAGGCTACAAATTCAGCGTGTACAAATCTTGACTGCTAGTTTTTATTTTTTTATAAAATAGAATGGCAAACGAGCAAATGGGTCACCAGATGATGGTAAGTGATCACCGCGGCCCATAGACACTCGCAACACCAGAGGAGCCGCAAGTGCGTTGCTAGCATTTATGAAAAGAATAGGCTCGCTTCCTGCAGCTTGCCATATCATACCGGGTCGCGAGTACCTCCGCAGTTAATGGATTCCACAGGGTGGTAGTGCGCGGCAAACAGATAGATAGTGTTTGATAGATATAATCCTACTCATATTAGAAATGCAAGTTTCTGAGTATGAATAGATGTATGGTTCTTTGTTACTCTTTGACGCAAAAACTACTGAAAGGATTTTGATGAGATTTTGTAGTAATACAGGTTACGTAGAACACGTACACTATAATTTAAAAAAACCGGCCAAGTGCGAGTCGGACTCGCCCATTAAGGGTTCCGTTGCAGCAAGTATTTCAGTTGATTAAATGAAAGCAAATTGCCGATTTATGACGTATTAAAAAAAACTACTTGCTAGATCTCGTTGAAACCAATTTTCGTTGTTAGTTTGCATGGCAATGTATATTTATATATATTTAGTTTCATCATTCTCTTATTAGAAGTTACAGAGGGAGGGGACACTCATTTTACCACTTTGGAAGTGTCTCTCGGTCAAACTATTCAGTTTAGAAAAAATATATATTAGAAACCTCAATATCATTTTTGAAGACCTATTCATAGACACACACACACACACAGTTTGGGGGGGTCCCCATACATAGAACAGAAAATCAAAAATACATGTAAGTAGTATTTTTGATTTTCAGTTCTATGTATGGGGACCCCCCAAATTTATTGTTCTTTGTCTATTTTTGGTTAAAAATCTAAATGCGGTTCACTGAATACCTACCAAGTTTCAACAGTACAGCTCTTATAGTTTCGGAAAAAAGTGGCTGTGACATACGGACGGACGGACCGACAGACAGACAGACAGACATGACGAATCTATAAGGGTTCCGTTTTTTGCCATTTGGCTACGGAACCCTAAAAGTACCGTAATGATATAAAACCGCGGGGCACAGTTAGTAATATATACCTATGCCTCGTTGGTCTAGCAATAGCGTGTTGAGCCGCAGATAATGAGATCCTGAGTTCAAATCCCGGGTCGCGCCCAAAACTAATTTTGGGATTCTTCCTTAAAGAAACATCTCAGTATCAGCCCAAAGTCTGGGGTTGTTGGTATTATACCCCCGTGCCTCGGAGTGCACGATCAGTCGTCGGTGCTGTCTCCATTGAGAGTGGCCGCCGTGTCTGAAGTTCGGCCTGGAGGACATTGTACCTATGGTAATCACAATTTACTTTTCCTACTTAATATTATACTTGCGAAAGTTTGTGATATGTTTGTTACTCTTTCAGGCAAAAACTACCGACCGGATTTATAAGTTATCCAAATATAAAATTGTGTTCATACTATATAATACAAGTTTCCACGTGAGGTGCAGCAGCTAAGACAGTCACCTCGCCGCTTCCTGTCGCGGGTTCGAGTCCCGCGCCGGAAAACTATTTGTGTTCTGAGTCTGGATGTAATCTGTGTCCGTCTAATATGTTTGTAAAGTACCCCGCGACACAGGGACTAGATTCCCTAGTGCGGGCGTTGTCTTTAAAAAAAAGAAAAAAGACGTTTGTGCTCATCGGGACCTATAGAAAGATTGTTTTCTTTAGCAGGTTTTATTCACTCTCCAACAAGAGGCTGTTTATCAGACAGTACATTTAAAAATCTAGTGTTAATCAAAGAAAACTCAGGTTTTACTGATTAATTAAACTTGTTTTCCTCTACTTTTCATCCCGTGCTGATCTATTCTGTATTTACATATTTGTAGCCTTCAAACTTTTAACACCTCATTTTTGTATAGTAACAAATATTAAATACATTAAAGAAATGATGGTTTCGTTACGAATTCATAGATGGAGCTGTACAGTAGAGTTAGATCTCGCAATGGTTTCGTTCACACTCGGGGGCTGGGTTCGCTCGATTTCGTTAACAATTTTAAACTATGTAAATCATTAATTGTACGATATTTTTGAAAGTTATACTCTTTTAAAGTATAACTAATAAGTCCTAATTAGTACGTGCGATATCGATCGAAAATATTCAATGTACAGGTTTGACTTTCCTACGATTTTATTATATGTAGGTATATATAATAAAATCGTAGGAAAGTCAAACCTGTACATTGAATATTTTTTAACAAGGATACTTGGGGCGTGACCTACATTTGATATCGAAGCCAAAAAATATAGTTTTTTGAATTTTTGTCTGTGTGTCTGTTTGTCTGTATGTATGTCCGGGCTAAACTCAAAAAGTACTGGATGGATTTACTTCAAATTTTGCATGAATGTTACTAAGAGGTCGGGTCAACATATAGGCTACATACTATCACGCTATGACCTACGGGGGTGGAGCTTTGATAATTTATAAAATTTAACGCGGGTAAAACTGCGGGGCACTGCTAGTTATCAATATAATAGAACATGTTAATTGAATTTTTGTTTAATTAGATATCTTCCTTAATTATAAAAAAATATAATTGAGGGAAACATCTTAATCTTTTTAATTAATTGCCGCTTAATATAAGGTAATATCAGCCGAAAGACGTCCACTGCTGGACAAAGGCTTCCCCCACGACGCTATCCGCATCCAGTAACCCTCACAAGATTATCGGTCCATCTTGTAGGGGGTCTGCCCACGCTGCGGCTTCTGGTTCGTGGTCGCCATTCGAGAACCTTTGTGCCCCAAGGTAATAACGAATCCATTTGATTATGGAGTTATTTGTTTAATGATAAACAAATTAACATTTGTTCTTAGTCATATTGAAAGATTTTTATGAAAAGAAATTATCCCCAATTCTGTGCAATAATGGTCATTCCGTCAATTTCACCACCAATCGCAACAATGCTAAGGCGCCGATTGTAATGACGCGTCAAGTTATCGAAGGTCAGAGACAAATGGCGACCCGCCGCGCGTCGCCCTTCGCTTAATGGGCGCCATTTCACAGATTAACAACTTATTGAAATCAGTCCCTTCGTGTAGAAGCTAAGATGACGCAGACAGACACACAGTAGCCTACAAACTATTAACACATAATTTTTGTATACCCCTTTTACATATATAAAGGAAATCATTTTATTCAGCTAATTAAATACATTAAACAAATGATGGTTTCGGTATAAATTCATAGATGGCGCTGTACAGCCGAGTTGTATCTCGCAATGGTTTCGTTCACATTCGGGGGTTAGGTTCGCTCAATGATAGTCACATTATTAAGAATGCAGTAACGTCCTTAAATACTGAATATAAAGGAATTTTTGAATGTTATACTCTTTAAAGTATAACTATATTATTTTGAAAACGAACAGATTAATTTATTTTTATTATTGATTCTTTCATACTGCATTCGACTATGTTTATGTACTGCATTGTGAGTTTGACAAGTACAACTGCATGTTAATACCCCAATGCTGAATACATTTTGATGTGAAACATCTATAGCCGCACGTAAAACAGATTTCTGGCGTGGCAACGCATGCCGTGGCGACGGGTCGCCACGCTATACGATAGTAGTGTGTACGGTGTCGCGACGCGTCGCCATGCGCAATCGACTTTTTATTTTATCATTACAACATATTTAGTTCCTATCACAATATGTTCTTTTCTGCATATTACTTTTACAAAATAATGTCGATGTTTCACATCTGCCAGGCGTCCCGTGACGGCTCACATTTTTTCATGTGATAACTATAAGTCCGAGTTGATACATGCAAGTTTCATGCGCATGCAATAGTTATACACTAAATAGAATTTATTGAATACTACTTAATTGAATTTTAAAATGAAGTATAGGTATTAATTAACCAACTGACATTTAAGAAGACCAGATATAAAAATTAAGTATAAATTATCGATTAATATTCAACAAATTTATAAATAATTGTAACTGTTTTCTTTCAACCAAATTTTAAAATAAGCATTTCAATGACGAACCAAAACCGATATAAAACCTGTATGCATGAGGTTTTAATTACACAAAATGACAGAGATATATAAATATCAAAAAAAAAAAATTGAGCCGTCACGGGACGCCTGGCAGATGTGAAACATCGACATTATTTTTAAAAATTAATATGCAGAAAATTTTATATGAACTAAATATGTAATAATGATAAAATAAAATATTACGATTTATAATCGTACAGTCGATTGTTTTGTTTCACATCAAATAAAAAATAAAAAAACAACGTGGCGACGCGTCGCTCCCCTAGAAATCTTTTTTACGTGCGGCTATAGATGTTTCACATCAATAATAAAGCAGTATAATTTAGTTAAAACTTACTACATAATATATAAAAGTGCGCTTTTAAAAAATAACAAAATCAATGTTTACTTCTCTGCTATTTAGCAATGCTGTGTGGTGACGGCGACAAATATCAGAATCAGAATATCATCACCCCATCTCATCCCGTGGGGGGCGTAGAAGTCGACCCGAGGGAATATCTACCTGAGGAAGGGCAGCAGCTTCCTTCTGATTACTATGACTATCTTACTGCGATCGCCAACCCGCCTGCCAAGCGTGGCGATTATGGCATATCCCCTCAAGACGATTCTTGAGGGAGGCTTGTCCAGCAGTGGACTTATTTAGCTGTAATGATGATGATGATGATGATTTAGCAATGGCGCTGTGCCCGACAGAGGCTTTTTTTATGTGGTGGAAATGCTCAAATCGCATGTCCGTCGTTGGGGAGGCGACGGAGTATATCGGGCTCCCACTAAAACCACCACGGTAGCCAGCCTCACAGTGCTTGTAGCGGGGATTCTGATTACTCGTGGACTGAGTACACCAGTGCAGTGCCCCCGCCGTGCACTGCAGCCTCTGCGAGACTCTCACCCGGAGGGTGGGGGGGGGCTCAACAAGCCTTATAAATACTTATAATTGAGATTAACATCCCAACCGCCAAAAAATATTATAATAATATATTTTACACTGTGATTAGCAGTTCCGTATTTTCGTTCGGTACTTATGTTCTCATGTGAACGAAACCATAGGGTACACACCTGTACGTGTACAGTGCTATCTAGCAACAAAAGTAAACTTAAGTATATATGGAAGTAAATATAATAGTATAGACAAAATACGTATTGCAACCAAACAAATATTATTTAAGGCTACAAATTCAGCGTGTAGCTATCTTGACTGCTAGTTTTTATTTTTTTATAAAATAGAATGGCAAACGAGCAAGTGGGTCACCAGATGATGTTAAGTGATCACCGCGGCCCATAGACACTCGCAACACCAGAGGAGCCGCAAGTGCGTTGCTAGCATTTATGAAAAGAATAGGCTCGCTTCCTGCAGCTTGCCATATCATACCGGGTCGCGAGTACCTCCGCAGTTAATGGATTCCACAGGGTGGTAGTGCGCGGCAAACAGATAGATAGTGTTTGATAGATATAATCCTACTCATATTAGAAATGCAAGTTTCTGAGTATGAATAGATGTATGGTTGTTTGTTACTCTTTGACGAAAAAACTACTGAAAGGATCTTGATGAGATTTTGTAGTAATACAGGTTACGTAGAACACGTACACTATAATTAAAAAAAAAACCGGCCAAGTGCGAGTCGGACTCGCCCATTAAGGGTTCCGTTGCAGCAAGTATTTCAGTTGATAAAATGAAAGCAAATTGCCGATTTATGACGTATTAAAAAAAACTACTTGCTAGATCTCGTTGAAACCAATTTTCGTTGTTAGTTTGCATGGCAATGTATATTTATATATATTTAGTTTCATCATTCTCTTATTAGAAGTTACAGAGGGAGGGGACACTCATTTTACCACTTTGGAAGTGTCTCTCGGGCAAACTATTCAGTTTAGAAAAAAAATATATTAGAAACCTCAATATCATTTTTGAAGACCTATTCATAGACACACACACACAGTTTGGGGGGTCCCCATACATAGAACAGAAAATCAAAAATACATGTAAGTAGTATTTTTGATTTTCAGTTCTATGTGTGGGGACCCCCAAAATTTATTGTTCTTTGTCTATTTTTGGTTGAAAATCTTAATGCGGTTCACTGAATACCTACCGAGTTTCAACAGTACAGCTCTTATAGTTTCGGAAAAAAGTGGCTGTGACATACGGACGGACGGACCGACAGACAGACAGACAGACATGACGAATCTATAAGGGTTCCGTTTTTTGCCATTTGGCTACGGAACCCTAAAAGTACCGTAATGATATAAAACCGCGGGGCACAGTTAGTAATATATACCTATGCCTCGTTGGTCTAGCAATAGCGTGTTGAACCGCAGATAATGAGATCCTGAGTTCAAATCCCGGGTCGCGCCCAAATCTAATTTTGGGATTCTTCCTTAAAGAAACATCTCAGTATCAGCCCAAAGTCTGGGGTTGTTGGTATTATACCCCCGTGCCTCGGAGTGCACGATCAGTCGTCGGTGCTGTCTCCATTGAGAGTGGCCGCCGTGTCTGAAGTTCGGCCTGGAGGACATTGTACCTATGGTAATCACAATTTACTTTTCCTACTTAATATTATACTTGCGAAAGTTTGTGATATGTTTGTTACTCTTTCAGGCAAAAACTACCGACCGGATTTATAAGTTATCCAAATATAAAATTGTGTTCATACTATATAATACAAGTTTCCACGTGAGGTGCAGCAGCTAAGACAGTCACCTCGCCGCTTCCTGTCGCGGGTTCGAGTCCCGCGCCGGAAAACTATTTGTGTTCTGAGTCTGGATGTAATCTGTGTCCGTCTAATATGTTTGTAAAGTACTCCGCGATACAGGGACTAGATGCCCTAGTGCGGGCGTTGTCTTTAAAAAAAAAGACGTTTGTGCTCATCGGGACCTATAGAAAGATTGTTTTCTTTAGCAGGTTTTATTCACTCTACAACAAGAGGCTGATTATCAGACAGTACATTTAAAAATCTAGTGTTAATCAAAGAAAACTCAGGTTTAACTGATTAATTAAACTTGTTTTCCTCTACTTTTCATCCCGTGCTGATCTATTCTGTATTTTGTAATTTGTATTTCGTATTTCAATTAAATATAACTAAAATACTGTATTTTATATTTTAAATACTTTACTTAAAGATATTTTGTATTTTAATTACTTGCCATACAGTATTTTGTAATTTGTATTTCAATTAAAACAAAGCATGTATTTTGCCCAGCCCTGCGGGGCAGTCCTTGAGGACTGCCGATAGAAGTGATAACTATTTTTTCATTTCTCATACTCGGAAAGTACTTAGTGTTTATTTGATGACTCATAATAATTGCTTCCCTCCCTATAGTAGAAAATAATTTAAAAAATAGAACTACATTTGGTTAGGCAGTCGGCTGTAAAAAATCAAACATTATTAAGAAAAAAATGCGGCGGTCATGCGAGTGTATAAACGATCAGTTTGCATTAAAAAAAGACCCTCCGTCTTAAGAATATTCGATCAGGTCAAGTGTCCTGACGTGAGTTTAACATTTTTTACCTATCCCAAAAAGTACACAACGCTACATAAGAAGTTTTCACTACAAAAATGCGCTTAACAATTGACAAACTGTAACCCATCTAGGCTACTACGCCTACGGAATAATAGAATTAAGTTACTTAAGATAAAAAAACTTGTGTACTTATGTACACGCGTTAGAAGTTATACTTCTTAATATACAACTTGAACATAGTTATCAATTTTCATACCACCTAGAACTAACTTCATGCTGTTAAATTTTTTGGTGTCGGTGTGCGCGCGCATCGTATAAATTCACTCTCATCATTTTTCTCCATCGCGCCAAAAGAAGTATAACTTCAAAAAAAATACTTTCACCAGTCAAGGTATCATTATTGTTATATCAGCTGAAAGACGTCCACTGCAAGACAATGTGGTTAAGGTGGTGTGTTTTGGGGTCCGAATCCAGCACAGTACAAGTACCCGTAAAGTGATGTCCTGTGTCTGGGTGTGCTAAGCCCTCCGCGATGGAGGGTTTTAATACCCAAGTCCTGCCGTTCACCTTTTATAAGAATAATTGATTACAAATAACAATTACGACTTTGTCCAAATTATTCACATTGACCAGTATATTGAGGCATATGTGTAGCATAATCTTGATAAGACTACTGTGTAACAATTTTGTATCGGCTTTTGTAATAAATTTTCCCATTGTAACATTGTGTTTTCATTTCTTACAATCCTAATTTATTCCTTATATATATATACAACATGTAACGTAATTAACGCACACCCTCAAACACCCCAATTTGATTATTATGTTGTAATCATAATACATACATTGAATTTTTAATTTACCATGTATATGCATTGTTATTTACTAAATTGGTTTCTTGGTATAAAGTTTATTTTTCTTTATTTTGTATTGAATGATGGAATTTGTATGAATACAAATAAAACTGCGATTTAAAAGTCTTATTACTTTGACTTACGGTCCATTTCAATTTGTTCTGACTGTAAAGGGTTAATATGAAAATAATTTCCGTAGTTTTAATTAATTTGGAATAAAAAATTATCTATATTAAAAATGATATAAATCGATTCAGTAAACGATTCAGTACAAACTATTTTAAGGATGTGTGCTAATTAAGTAACATGTTGTATATTATATTATAAATAAATGTTTGCTACTCTTTCACGCAAAGACTACAAAACAGATTTTGATGAAAGTTTGTAGTGATCATCATCATCATCATCATGACTGCACGTGTGGCGCAGCGGCTAGGACAGACGCGTCGCCACTTCATGTTCCGGGTTCGAATACCGCCCAGGACAACTATTTGTGTGACCCATAAGTAGTTGGTCTGAGTCTGGATGTAGGTACTTTGTGTCCGTCAATTATATGTATGTAAAGTACCCCGGTATCGCGATACAAGTATAAAATTTTCAAGGGCGGGCGTTGTCTTTTTAAAAATCAATTAATAAATGTGAACGTCACATGTCTGTTTGTCCTGTGTCTACAAAAAAAAGTAGTATATAAAATAAAAAAAATATATATATAATATAATATAAAAAAAAATGTAGTACATCAGTTATCTTTTTTAAGTTATACTTCTTTTGGCGCGATGGAGAAAAATGATGAGAGTGAATTTTTACGATGCGCGCGCACACCGACACCAAAAAATTTAACAGCATGAAGTTAGTTCTAGGTGGTATGAGAGTGAATTTTTACGATGCGCGCGCATCGTAATAATAACAGCATGAAGTTAGTTCTAGGTGGTATGAAAATGTATGAGAGTGAATTTTTACGATGCGCGCGCATCGTGCGCGTGCATCGTAAAAATAACAGCATGACGTTAGTTCTAGGTGGTATGAAAATTGATAACTATGTTCAAGTTGTATATTAAGAAGTATAACTTCTAACGCGTGTACATAAGTACACACAAGTTTATTTTTATATCAGAGGGCGACTAACTAACAAACTGAACTGGGGACCTACCGCCAAGTCGCCGGTCATCGCGATCGTGATCGACGTTCAATTAGATGAAGGTTAAAAATTACTCAATCAGCTATCAGTTTTTTAAGAGAGGTAGAGCACAGCGTTCATTCGCTCAAAGAGCAGCCTGACTGGAGAAGTACCTCCACCTTACAGAATACATTCATTAATAACTTTAATGTTGTGTTTCTGCGTGTGAGTAAGGTCGCCAGAGCTCATCTGGGAAGGGTCAGCAACACTTACAAACGAGCAATGACACCTGATGGTAAGTGATGACCGCCGCCCATGGACACTCGCAACACCAGAGGAGTCACGAGTGCGTTGCCGGCCTTTAAGAGTCAGCATACAAGTGTTGCTGTGTTGCCCTTCCTCCCCACCCTAATGAGCTCTGGCGACCTTACTCACACTCAGAAACACAACATTAAATGATGAATGTTATTATTAAGGAATGTCTTCTGTAAGGTGGAGGTACTTCCCCAGTCGGACTGCTCTTTGAGCGAATAAACGATGTGCCCTACCTATCTGGTTTACATAGTACAGACGCCAGCACATCAAGCTACCCCAATCTGTCAAATTTCCCCAATTGAAAGAGAACTTTATGCTTTTGTGATAAAGTTGAAAATCTATAAAAGAAATTTGATAGATTGGGGTAGCTGGAAGTGCTGGCGTCTGTACAAGCTCTGCTTAGTTTGGGATCAGATGGCCGTGTGTGAATAAATCTCCCAGGATATCTTTATCCTTTAGGGTTAGGATTATCTTTATTATTATTTGACGGGCCTGTGATCGTGGTTGGCAAATGCTTGCTTTTCACGCCGGAGGTCGTCGGTTCGATTTCTACCCAGGACAGATATTTGTGTGCATGACCATGTGTAACGTAAAATAACACCACGCTGACGTTGAATCAAGGGTTTATTTTCAATTCAATTCAATTTATTTATTCAAAAACAATATTTTACAATTGTGTTAGAATTCAATCTTTATCATACAAGATCATGCAACAGGTATACAATAATAATAAAATTACAATTAGGTATGTCCAATATTACACGTTGTAATTATCCAATTACAACGTGTAATACGATCAAAAATTACAATTCAATAGAATCAGGTCGGATACCAAAAAATCAGAGAGATATACGTCAACATGAACATTGTTGTCAAACTTGCCCAAATGCAAGACCAAGGCGAGACTTAGCGAGTCTTGGTCTAATATAAATACTATATGTTAGATCTGGAGATCTAACATGTAGTAAATGCTTAAAATTGTAACCAACAAAAGGTAAATACAAACACATATAAATAAAAACAAAAAAAATATAGGTAGGTACAAACATTATGGTTACCGTCAGGATGGCTGGCCCAAACGAGATATGTACAGACGCCAGCACATCAAGCTACCCCAATCTGTCAAGTTTCCCCAATTGAAAGTAAACCTTATACTTATGTAATAAAGTTAAAAATGTATAAAAGAAATTTGACAGATTGGGGTAGCTGGATGTGCTGGCGTTTGTACATGAGACCATGCCCGCTGTTTATTACCTATTTCCTACCAGTAATGAAATAATTGCTACCTTGGCGTTAAGAAATATATCAAAGGAATAAAGTGGTCAGCCATTCTGACTTCAGGTTGGCCGACCACTTCCAAGTTCTCATAGTTTATGCGTCATATTAACAGCTTTGTTTATTTATATATTTGCTACCTTAACATTATATCTTTACACAACTTTGAGGGGATCCTATAAAAGATATAAAATAAAAGCCATTAAAACGCCTGTGGAACTATTATTTATTTACGTCTATTCTCAGAATAATGCTAACAATGTTTTTGCAGGCGCTTAGTGGCTTATGGACAACTTGTTTCTTCTTATCCATAAAGAAGAGATATAAAGTACAGATATAATGTTAAAGTAGCAAATATATAAACAAAGCTGTTAATATGACGCTAAACAATGAGAACTTGGAAGTGGTCGGCCAACCTGACGTCAGAATGGCTGACCACTTTATTTCTTTGATATATTTCGTAACGTAAAGGTAGCAATTATTTCATTACTGGTAGTTAATAGTAGGAAATAGGTAATAAATAATAGGCATGGTTTCATGTACATATCTCGTTTGGTCCAGCCATCCTGACGGTGATAACATTATGACTGTAGGGACTACATAATGTTTGTACTTACATAATGTTATACTTTGTGTCCACACAAGACTATACATGCATATTATTACGTAATATTGTAATAGGTAGTAACTACTACTGGGTAGAACTTTGCTAGAACGATATTTTATTTAATGCTAGGTATATTTTTATCACATGGGAACAGATTTGTGAGTAGGTAACGCGCTAGGAATTACTTATTAAATAGTCCTGAGTCTGGGTGTAATTATCTATATAAGTATGTATTTATAAGAGAAAAGTAGTGTATTATGTAGTACATCAGATATCTGGTTGCCATAGTGGGTACAAGCTCAGCTTAGGGACGCCGTGGTCTCCTTTTGTGAGGCAGTCATACTCCAAAAGGAGGCCGTCGAGCGGGAGCGGGAGAAAGCCGATCCTGCTCGCAGACTGGGGATGAGTCGAACGGCCCGTGCGCTTAATGGGCGCGCTCAATAATCAATTTTTTGTTGAAATGTTGTCGACAGGGGTCGACACAAGTGTTGTTTTTGTTCATGCTTATGAATGACTCTTTCAAGTCGTAACGAATGTTTGTTGATATTTCGTTTCTAATCTATATCTATACTAATATTATTAAGAGGTAACGTTTGTGAGTTAGTGACGTTGTAAGGGGTAATCTCTGGATCTGCTGAACCGATTTTCAGAATTATTTCACCAATAGAAAGCTACGTTATTGTGGAGTGTCATAGGCTAAGATTCATCATCATAATTTTTATTTATCTCGAACTTTTAACCTGAAATATTACGCGGGACTAACGGGAAGGGACAAACATATTTATATCGCGGAACCAAGTCTGCGGGCACTGCTAGTTTATTATATTTATGTCCAAACATTGACTAACGTAAAAGCTCCTATTACCGCCAGTTTTAGCTGTCTTAGGATTCACTTTAAAAAAATTGATATAAGCTGTTATGTTAGAAAAGATGTTATAATTTTTATTTAATCTCAACAAAGTATTCTTTGCAATTCAGTACTTAAATTCAATATTCAATAACGCAATAATTACTAAATAATTATTTAATCCAAAAGAGTAGGTGATTCTATTACCGACCCATAGAATGCGGCAAGATTCTATTACCGATTTTTCTACTTCTTTTACCGACCGCTACGAAGATGTCACTTCTTCTCTACTATTAAATAAAATAAAAAATGTTTTTTAAAGTATATATTATATAATAACAATAGTTATGAGATCACCATTATTATAATATGAACATATTTATTTATTGCAAAGCTTAGAGAACTTACTTTTTGTTATTTTAATTAATTAAGAATGTAACCAATCTCAGAAAATAGTCTTCAAATAATTAAAAGCTTACTTTTTCATTATATACTAATTATATCAATACTAATTATAAATCAATAACAAAATAGTTTTATCTGTAATACAATCACAAAATACCTTTATAATAGGTTAATTTTATAATAACACATTTATAATTCGCTCAATACAGAAGCCGACCCCAAGATGCTTGGGATTAATAAGGTTAAGAGAAGAGAGAGGGACTGTAATCAACGATATGGAATTTAATTCTTCGAAAGAAGATTTAAAAAGTTACATGGCCCTCATTCCGTCCCGCCATTTTATTTGATTGGAAAACATATGAAATATAGCCAATGCCATGAAGCCATGAATGAAACTGGATTGCAAATATTATTTTACATTAATAATATGGCCTGTGACAAAATCTCTCAAAACGTCACGTTAGCAAGAAATAAGCCAATTTGTTCAAAAATATACATTTTGTTTTTGTGTACTGTAATACTACCAAAAATATCGTCATAGCTGTGAGTCGGTAAAAGAATCAAGTATGAAGGAATCAATATTCTATTAGCGACCAATAAAATTAATAATAAACAGATAAAATATCCGTTTTATGGAATACTGTTAAATTTGATCTCATTCCTATATTATATTTTTAGTCTCAGTTAGTCTTTAATTCAGATAATAATGGTTATTTACAGTATAATATCGTTATAATAATAGGGATATTGTCTAACGTTGAATCGAGTTTTACACAAAAACTTTAAGAAATAGCTGTGTCGTTAATAGAGCTAACGAAGTAAAATAATTTTAAGAATTGAACAAGAAAAAAGTAAAATCAAATGAGGTAGTTTATAATAGATATTATTTAAAAATACTAAATGTTCTCAAAATTTAACAACGCCATGGGTCGTTATTAGATTCAAGTTTTGAAATTCGGGTTCTATTACCGCCTTAAATTAAAACATAATTTTATAACACAAAAACCAATAAGAAGTATTATATCAAGAGTTTATTTAGAAAACAAATATATACGTTACAGTTGTAATGTGATAGCAAGAAGACCAATCCATTCTTAGTGTGTTATTTTCCTTAAGTAAGATTTAGGTGTACTTACGTAGCCGGAGACGCGACACTATGAAACGTGCGTCAATTTCGGGTGCGTCCCACTAATTGTCAAATTTGTTCTTTCACTGGCTATTTACACACATAAACTTTACTCTTTTTGCTGCCCAACTAAAATAAATAATTAATTTTTAAGGTATCACATTCTGGAACCCTATATTATGTCTAATATGAGTGATTTAAAAATTAGATCGTTAATAGAGTACACTTTTTAGGGAGTCGTTAATAGGAGCTTTTACGTTATAGTTCAAAAATTTTTATTTGAATTTTGTTTATTGAAATAGGATTGTTTAAAAAAATAAATCGGTAACATACCTAGCTTATGACTTTTAACAGTGGAAAGGTTCTATCTACACACGATAAAATAAAAAAAAAAACATACTTCATACTTCAAAAATATTTATTTACAGGCGTAAGATTAGCACGAAACATACGCTTAAAACATAGCTTAAGCTATAATAATTAAACCTAAACATAATCTCTTTAACAATAAATTATTACAAGGTAGCTAAATATAATTACCATTATAAAATAAATTCTATAAACGTTTTAAAAATCCGTGTACCTAAATAATCTATATGCACCTAGAAATAATTATGGAGGTATACTTAACTATATTACAACAAACATGTTCTGACTATTTACAAGCGCTTTAAAGTCTACGTGAATAAAAACCTTTTAAGCAGACGGTGAACAATTTTTCACCGAAATTAAATAATTTAATTCAATTCCACGAAAAAGACGGATTCCACGATACAGGCTTGCCTAGTGTGGTCCACAGGAAATGTGTAACTTGTACAATTTTTATGAAATAAAGATTTTATTATTATTATTCCAAGTTATTTATTTATTTTTCTTATTTTTAACATATTTATATTTATACAATTGCTACAAAAAAATAAAACAATAATATAAAAATAAATATGAAAAAAATAGAGTTCCACCAGCGGCGGGGTTTGACACCCTAGGCCGCCGGTGGTCAGGGCGACAGAGTAAGGAACCTCCTCACAATGCGTGCCGTTCCCAATATTGCAGCCTTTTGTATTATTATTATTATTATTTATTACCTATATACACTTTCACGTAAATTAGAGATATTGTTACCATATGAAAGCTATGTTCATATTGTAATTTATGTGTAATGACTACGTTCATAGGTTTATCTAATACAGAAAAATATGGAATTGATTGAAGGAACTCACACTTACGTACAAAAACATTTAACGTTTCTTGTTTTATTATGTTCGGTGAAGTTTAAATAAATAAAATATATAATATGTAACTATTTTCTACAAGAAATGCCGTTTACAATGATGTATCACACATGTTATTCAATAGCCATCGAAAAAAAAATACAACTAAAGAAATATCACAAGTCGATAGAATGGAGGACACACGGGTGCAATAAGGCTGGGGTTACATGAAGTGCACATTCGGGCTTAACGCTATTATTTTTAATTGTGATTTTTTTTTAAATATGCTACGTTCCAATCCCTGAGGATGAAAAGAAATGTTATCCTTTTTATTTCCCCACTGCCAAAAAAGGAGGGTAATGTTTTAAAATAAACCAAAGTTATCGAGTTTGGTAACAAAACATACGGTTTCAAACGACAATTTCAAAAATATTTAAACTTATCGTGTTAGGTATCAAAATAAAGGCTTTAAAACGACAATTTCATAAATATTTAAACTTATCCAGATTGGTACCAAAATAAACAGAAATATTTAAACTTATCGAGTTTGGTATAATAATATTTAAACTTATCGAGTTTGGTATCAAAATAAATCACAATTTTTATGTAATTCTCGGCAGTCCGGTAAATAAAAAAAGATTCGATTGCTTGAAAGATTATTACAGATTATACAGCCCTTGGGATATGTGATACTCTTTAAAGCAACCGATTATACAAAGGTTCACGTTGCAAGATTCGCACTTAAAAACTGTACAAGTCGTAACTTTTTTAAGTTCGCACCACTTGCAACGTGACTTTCTGACATTTGTTTTGGCAGGAAAGTGGTGAGAAGAGACGGGTTTTACTATTGTTAACGGGCGAAACCTCTGTATGATTTCATCCGCCAACATTACCCTGAACTGCCTCTGTGCCATTGAAGTATTTGGGAACATCACAAACGCGTTGTGGATGGACACGTTGAGAAGCCTACGGAAAAGCTTCCTATACCACGCCAGATTACGCACTCGTTCCATGGGAAACGCCTGCAAAAGTTGGTTCTTTTTGTCAACGTCTCCCATAGACAAATTGTAATCCAGTACAACCTTGGGCTTGTAGCTGTCGTAGCCGTACTTTTCCTTTCGGCCAACCTCAACTCTGTGGTAAGTAGAAATTAAAGAAACTACAGTCGCGTCCTTCCACACCGTGATTGTGAGGTCCCGGGTCTGGCTGAAAGCCACTTCACCAGTCCGCATGTTTGCCTTATTTTTATGGCGTAAACTGTCAGGGACGAACTCGCGGTTAAGGCGTAATGTACCCATAACGTCGGTCTTCTGAGTCTTTAATGTGCGCGCCAGTAATGGACTGTTATAAAAGTTGTCCATTATTAAAGTGTGGCCCCTATTTAATAATGGACTGACTAACTTTAAAACAGACCTTGACGTCGCACCCTCAGACTCAGCCTCGTCCACGTCCACGTTACCGTCGACATTATGCCCTTCCTTCTTACCGGTGTATATCAGCATTTGCCAGAGATATCCCGTCTTGGACTCACAAAGATCATAGCTCTTTATACCTTCCTGAGCAGCTTTAGTTGCTATAAGCTGTGAAAAGGAGAGTCTGCCATTCCACAGCAACAACGACTCATCAATAGCGATTTCCTGCTGAGGTAGGTATAAAGAGCTAAATTTTTTATTTAGGTGGTCGATAACTGGCCGTATTTTGGTCAATTTAGTCTGGATACCTCTGGCACATACGATATTGTCTACAAAATGTAGACAGCGTTTTATTAGGATAAATCTATGGAAGGTCATAAAGTTCCTGAAGTTATCCAATTTCAAATGAGGCAAACATGGGGTCCAGTATTCCTTCTCCACAGGGATTGGGATGATGCCTTGTAGCATAATGATACCAATAAACGTCCACAACTCTTGCGGTGTTATTGGTGTCCATTTTATTAAACGTGAAATTTGTGGAAGCATCGGGTTGGTGAGTAGATTTTTTGCGTATTTATTGGTCTCGTCGACGATGAGGTTAATTATATCTTCATCCCAAATTTTCGAAAAAATTTGGAACGGAGACATACATTCAGTGGGGAAGGTTGGTCCCGCGCGCCCCGTAAAACTTTCCCGTCTTCCTGAAAACACCTCGGGGTCGAGAGACCAATCAAACGCCAGCAAATCCTCCTGACTTGACTCTCGCAGAGCACAATCATCCTGCCTGTCGATCGATCCTAAGACTGCGTGGAGTTCGCTGGACAATTCCTCCACGGCAAATTCTCCAGCGTGCCTCCTGAGAGGGCAAGGATCCAGGCAGTCCTCATCGTCGTCATCACTGCTTGCTTCCCACTGCAAAACTTCTTCCTCCAGGTCCTCTTCGCAAATCAAAGGTTCTGAAACAAAATATATGATCCTATATTTACCTATCAGCTGCTTTGAACCTCCTAGTCCCATGATGCAACCAGACCATCATCACATACGAGAAATAAACAATATAGATATATAAAGATACCTAGTCTTGTGGACGACGTCGATGGCCCTGGAGCGAAATTCTGCAGTGTGGGACGCTCAGCAGAGGATGATGTGCTCAGCGAGAATCCCACCAACTCGATGCTTTCATCACTTAAAAGACTGTCATCATTTCTGTGGCCTTCGTCAATGGTAATTACCCCCGTGGATGGGGTAAATACCATCTGGTTTTCCCTGTGGAATAACATTTATATTAAGTCATCTTCCTTTGAATATTTCAAATTCTTTAAGTCAGATACTAAATTCAAACTTACTCCAGAGAAGGCGGGGTGGCTGCATCTCCTTCGGACAATTCGACCCTTGAGGGTCTGCTTACGTCCAGCGCTGAATAGAAAAATATATAAAATAGAATCAGTCAATAAGGGGCACAGTCATATCCGGCAGACAAGTTACACACCTGGCTGGTTGAGTTGCCAGTGTTGGAGAAGACACGGGGGTGGCACTTCTGGCATGCCCGGTATTAAAGGGCACGGCACTCTAACCGGTGACACTTTTCTGGAAATATGAAAATAATTGAAACATTTGACTGTAAAAATCATATTACTTTCTTAATATTTTTACCCTACCTTCGTTTCTTGCCAGGAGGAGCAACGGGCATTAAAATTTGCCCGACCTCCTTCCTATCCCGCATCTTTAAAAGAGTTTCCCGTTGCTCCTCTGTCAACCGGGCGATATTCTTTGTATCCAACGCCCGCATCTTCTTTATTTTCTTTCGTTCCTCAGCTATTGATCTAGAATAAAATAATGAAAAAAACACACTTTAATAGCAGTAGAAGTATTTATTGCTTTAAATTAATTAAAAAAAAAAAAATTTTACTTACGTCGTCGGGTGCGACGGTCCAGCAACAGCTATAGGCACGTCGGCGACATCGTCTATTGACCTAGACGATAGAAATTGAATAAAATGAAAGCACTTATAATAGTTCTTCACTTATAAATTAGTAATTCTCGGTCACTGTAGCCTAGTTGGTAGTACCCCTACGAAGCTGGTGGTCCTGGGTTCGAATCCCGGTAAGTGCAAATATTTGTGTGATGAGCACGAATATTTGTTTCGGAGTCATGGATGTTTTCTATGTATATAAGTTATTATCTATCTATATAAGTATGAATATCGTCGCCTGGTACCCATAGTACAAGCTTTGCTTAGTTTGGGGCTAGGATGATCTGTGTTACACTATCCCTAGATATTATATTATAGTTCTTTAAAATACTGAAAAAAAAAAAAGTCTTACGTCGTTTGTTGCGCCGGCCCCGCAACGGCCAAGGACGCAGATGACACGGCGATTTCATCCTCTACAGTTGGTCCTCTTAAAAGTTAAGTATAATTAGTAAGGATCTAAAACCCAGCAAAGCAAGAAAAATTCCTGACCAAATATGATTGGTTCTAACATAATGGAAAACGTATGAAAAGAACAAAAACCTTGAAAAGACAAGCGCTGGTGCAACGCCGCGCGCACGACGACGACTGCGATTGCCTGCTCGGCCTCCAGCGCCGCGGTTACCCGCTCGGCCTCCAGCGCCGCGGTTACCCGCTCGGCCTCCAGCGCCGCGGTTACCCGCTCGGCCTCCAGCGCCGCGGTTACCCGCTCGGCCACCAGCACCACGACTTCCTACGTTCGGCATATCCGTAGCTTCCATTTCTAAATTGTCAAAAGCAAATTAGATAGTGCAAACAAAGCAACGAAATAAACAAAACAATAACACAACAAAAATTCTTCATAAACTCGAAAAAACATTCAATGAAAATAAAAGATAGATCAAAATTAGAAAAAGATATGTAACAAATAAGTTTAAATAAAAATAATTTTCAGTCCATTTCACAAATTTCGACTGGTACAAAATTTTCTGTGTGTACCTACGCAGCTTTATCGTTACTCTGCATAGGAATCCAATTTGTTTTTGATGTGAAACATCTATAGCCGCACGTAAAACAGATTTCTGGCGTGGCGACGCATGCCGTGACGCATGCGCAATCGACTTTTTATTTTATCATTATGACATATTTAGTTCCTATCACAATTTGTTCTTTTCTGCATATTACTTTTACAAAATAATGTCGATGTTTCACATCTGCCAGGCGTCCCGTGACCGCTCACATTTTTTTTTTATTCGGTACCCATTTGAACGAAAATTCTAATCCTAACTTAAATTTAGTAGCTATCGTATATTTTTTGTCTGAAAACGATTATTGAGTACTAGCGGCCCGTCCCGGCTTCACACGGGTGGACATTAATTTTTTTTAACTTTTTGGAATAAGCGTAGGTACACTAAATAATAATGCATTTAGCAATAGTGTATCGCTGGGTCCCTTTGGGTACGGGACTTGATGATTGAAAACAATAATAATAATATCCTGGGACATTATTTACAACGGCCATCTGATCCCAAACTAAGCAGAGCTTGTACTATGGAAACCAGATAACTGATATACTACTTTTCTTTTCTAAATAGATACTTATATAGATAAATTACACCCACACTCAGGGCAACCAGACATGTTCATGCACACAAATATCTGTCCTGGGTGAGAATCGAACCCACAACCTCCGGCGTGAAAAGCAAGCATTTGCCAACCACCCCAACAGGCCCATCACAACAAAATGATAATAGAGTAAACGACATCAACTGGTAATTTTTAAAACATATAACTGACGTTTAGTGTATAGTTATGCTAATAATAACGGTCACCGTAGCCTAGTTGGTAGTGCTCCTGCCTACGAAGCTGGTGGTCCTGGGTTCGAATCCCGGTAAGTGCAAATATTTGTGTGATGAGCACGAATATTTGTTTCTGAGTCATGGATGTTTTCTATGTACACACATCAACAAAGTCTAGGGATACGTTATTTTGAAATCAAACATGGCTTTATTGTTTAAAACCTATTTAGTTTCCTTAAAAAGTTTATTTACAGATTTAAACCTTGTCTATTCTTTATTCAAAATTTAAAAATTAAAATGAGAAACAAATGAAAACACGCAAAGCACAGCGCAATCTTGAGTTGTATCTAATTTCAAGAAGTTGCATTAAAATTTTTTTTGCGTGTTAATTGAAGAAAACCTGATAAATTGTTTTATTTTCTTTTCTCAATTGGTTGTGTAAGCTTTTTAGCGTCATGCCACGCCATCATTTGAGTCGAGATGAAATGTTACGGGCAGTTGGCATGTTACAAAACGGTGCTATTCAACGCGTCGTTGCTGAGTCTCTGGGCACAAGCCAAAATGTGGTATCCAGGCTGTGGTCACGTTATCGCGCTACTGGAGATGTGGCAGAACGGCACACAGGTAGATATCGTGTTACCACTCAGAGACAGGATCGATTTCTCCAAATGACCGCCAGAAGACTACCCAATATCACAGCGATGCAACTAGTGCAAAGGCTCCAGGAGGGTCAGCAGCTGCTGGTGAGCGACCAAACCGTGCGAAGGAGGCTGCATGAAGTTGGTCTTCATGCTCGCAGACCGCTACGAGTCCCAGCGCTGCGACGTGGCAATCGCGGTAGGCGACTTTTATGGGCTCAAGAACATTTGACATGGAGTGATCAACAATGGTCATTGGTGCTGTTCACTGATGAGTCCCGCTATGGATTTCATCCAGATTCGAGACGAACACGCGTTTGGAGAACTCCAGGCAGGGTCAGCCGTCTCCGACATCCACAGGAGGTCCACTCTTACCAAGGCGGGACAATTATGGTGTGGGCAGGAATACGAATCGGCGGACGAACCCAACTCATTTGGATTCAGGGCAGCATGACTGCCCATAGATACCGTGAGGAGTCAGTAGAACGTGTCATTGTCCCGCTCAGGGCCCTAACGGGGCAAGAATTTCAGCTCATGCATGACAATGCACCTTCCCATACAGCGCGGCTGGTGAGGGCCGCCCTTCGAGAACACGATGTTCAGGTATTAGATTGGCCTCCACAGTCGCCAGACTTAAACCCAATTGAACACGCCTGGGACATGTTACAGCGAAGAGCATTGAGGGATTTTCCGCCCAACTTGACAACAGAAGAACAACTTTTCGAACATTTAAAAAGAACTTGGGACTGCATACCCCAGCAAGACATTGACACCTTAATTTTAAGTATGGAAAATCGTTGCCGCTGTGTGATTAATGTTAGAGGAGGAAATACCGATTACTGATTATCAGATTTGGTAAGATTTTTATTCATTTAATTCGATTGAATAATTTTATAAGAATAAAATGTTTTTGTTCACTCAGTAATTTTCTATGGCTTAATTAATTTAAGACTTTTATTAATTAGAAAAACAAAATCGCATCGTGTTGTTAATGTTTAAATATCGGCCATGAAATTATCTTTAATTCTTCCATTTACAGTCATAACAAAATGTTTATAGTTTTCTAGATAATCAATGAAATGTTCAATATCCCTAGATTGTGTTGATGTGTGTATTTATCTAGCTATAAAGGTATGTATATCGTCGCCTGGTACCCATAGTACAAGCTTTGCTTAGTTTAGGCTAGGATGATCTGTGTGACATTGTCCCTAGAAATTATTTTTCCCTAGATATTATTATTATATACCTCCTACTATGACTTTACAGTCTACAGTCAATAATCATATGTAGTTAAGAAAGAAATTGAGTCTCATAATATAAGAAAATGTATGCATATAAGTACTTATTATCACATATTTTATAGAATAAAATATAGCACCTGGAACAGGCTTTTGTTCTTTGTACATTTATTTTTACTTTTTAATTTATTTTTTTTAATTTATTATAATGTAGTTTTTTTTTTAATTTGTGTCTCATTTCTTTATTCAACTAAGTAAATCTTTTATTATTTAGTTGTTTAATTTAAGCTACTGGTTAAGAGCCTTCTGCGCTAGCTAAACGCTCATTGGCTTCAATTCTTTAATTTTATAGTACAACTAAATTTCAAAATAATAGATTAGTAACTTGTTATTTATTTTAGGATTTAAGAAAATATATGTGATAAAACAGACTGCACAGATGGACTAATTATTTTTTTGTTACTTTTATACTGTATTCGACATGTTTATAAACTGCATTGTGATCTTTACAAACAAGTACAAGTGTATGTTAATACCCAAGTGCTGAATTAATTTCATTGTTTCATTATTATTTCACTTCATTAGTAACTTTTTAATTTTATTCGATTTTTTTTTGCATTTCTACCTTAATGCTTCACTATACACTATGTGGTATTTGTAGATGGCAATAAAACATTGATTTTCAGGAGACCCAAATTGAGAAACTGCAACATATAGTTGGCCATGTGAAAAGCACTCTTTTCTTAGATCAATGCCAACCACAGGAAAAGTTTGTCCCTGAGATTTATACAACATGTAACGTAATTAACACACACCCTCAAACACCCCAATTAGAATATTATGTTGTAATCATAATACATACCTACACTGAAGTTTTAATTTAACATGTATATGCATTGTAATTTACTAAATTAGTTTCTTGGAATAAAGTTTATTTTTTTTTATTTTGTATTGAATGATGGAATTTGTATGGATACAAATAAAACTGCGATTTTAAAAGTCTTACGGTCTACTTACGGTCCATTTCAATTTGTTTTGACTGTACAGGGTTAATATGACAATAATTTCCGTAGTTATAATTATTTTGGAATAAAAAATTACCTGTATTAAAAATGCTATAAATGGATTCAGTAAATGATACTGAACAAAGTATTTTCAGGATGTGCGTTAATTAATTTACATGTTGTATATTGTAAGGGCAAATAATATTTTTACAGGAAAATGTAATCTTTTGTAAGATATATGTTTAATACTTTGTATCTATTCATTACGGCTATTCAACATGGTCTGCAATTTGATGATCATGTATGTGTATGTAGCATGGGAGCCATGTTTGATTGAACAATAGTTTGTCAGCATCTGAAATAAAATATATCTGCAAAAATTGTGGGTTTTGTCCTGATGCCGGTAGCAGACTTCCAATGAGATGATAAACTTGGCCTCCTACCTTAAAGGTGGGCATAAAATTTCCCTCTCTAACTTCCTTTGCCCTTAAGGAAGTCATTTGGAATAGGCTATTGTATCTACCTACGTAATTAAAAAAATTGTGCAATAGGCTTTTCATTGTTTCTGGTGGCTCTTTAATATTAGGAAGAATAACTTTTCCAGACGCGCAACACATACCCTTGGCTTCATCAGTCAATTTTTTAGCATAACAAATTTTGTCAAATATTATTCATTGCTCTGATTTGGTTGCTCTCAATTTTATTAAACTTGTAATATCTTTATAATGGAATGTCAGATTTTAATAAACTAAAAAGTAATTTACAGGTATTTAAACAGTCTTGCTTGAGAAGACATTTATTTAGGTAAGGATAAAGGCGAAGGTATTAACTTGGTCTGATTTTGGTCAAAATGTTAAAAAGTAGTTATATTGACATAACTACAATAGTAAGGCACATGCTATGCCGACATTTATTGTGGATATTGATATTTTCTTTAATATTGTGAACATTTTTTGTTCTAACATCAATAGCTTTCACAGGGCATGCAATGAAAGAAATTTTATAGGCACCATGGGTAACATTATTGTAGTTTTAGTAAGGATCCTTATATTTTTCATCAAATTAAAATAGCCTCAATTAGTCAGTGATAATGTAGCATTCCAGTGGTGACAGAATTCTTAAAATCGGACCAGTACTTTTTGAGCCAATTCATAATAACGTACGTACATACAAACCTTTCCTCTTTATAATGTTGGTCAGTGGGTATTGTTAGGGGCGGTTTGTTAGTATAGATATATTCATCGCGATAGAAATTACTTTTTTACTCAGAATTGATCTCACAATTAAAATTACGATAAAATATCGGCAAAATTCTAGTTCTGTTACATATGCATTGAAAACCACACAGAAATAAAAATATACTTACTCTCAGCTTAAAACTCCGTTGCCCACGTGTAGAGTATATTATTTATTTAACGTTAAATCAGTAATTAACTCAAAAATACACACGAAAAACAATTAAAGGCCGTTTAAAAATCCGCAGGTAAGCTTCATAGAACTTCACGTAGGTACGCGCGAGAATCAACGACTGAAATAATGCTTAATGCTTTTATCCTCTTTGGACTGACATTTGACATTTTATTCAAGCCGAATGAACCATTGTGGAACTTTTGTCGTATTTCTTGCATGAAGGAATGTATTTAAATTCGTGTAAAAAAGAGAAAAAGATAAGAAACGTAACGCAATAGTAAGAAATAAATATATTTAGACGACGCATCGTACTGGAATAAAAAGGGACACTGGGACATCTGTCACTTGGGTTCACTCAACGCTCAAACAAAAAAGGGATTGCCATAATTAAAAACAAAAAAAAAGAAACAAAAAGGGACAAAAGACACTGAGTTGCATTGGTGTGGAAACTAATTTCACTGCCAAACAACTAAAACTGCGCACTTACGCCCGGTTCCTATATTCCAAAAACGAATCGTTTCTACTACGAATAGTTAGAATTTCTACCAGCCGTAACGCAAAACCGTTCCTAAAAAATACTAGTCGTTATCCAAATAACCGACGTCTGGTTACTAACGGATGGGAGGACGTTAGTAAGCTTATTGTATGGAGATGCGTTCGAAAGTGTTCCTATAAATATTTTCTACTGTCACGGAACTGTCAAAATAACGAGGCGTTACTGCTTTGATTACTAGTCGAATTCGGTCGGTTTACCAGTCGTTTGTATTTTATTTTGGTAGTTGGGACAGGCTCAAATTTTTTGCGCATATTGTAAAAATTTGGTGTCGGTATAGTTTAACTAAATAAAAAAAAACGAAAAGTATAAAAAATTATATTATTTCTCAAACTTAGAGAAACTTTGTTATTTTTCCTACATATATTATTTTTTCCATCCGGGTAATCCTATTATATAATTTAGTACATAAAAAATAAAAAAGGTTCTTTTTTTCTCCCATACAATTTTTTGTGTCTGCATACGCCCACTCCTTACAAATCATTTCACAATTTTTGTTTTAATCTCTGCAACCTTTTATTTCCGTATATATCTTATTCTATGGAATACAACTGACGAAATTAAACGGTAACAGCTATAATACAACAAAGCGTATTAATAATATTATCAATGTTAGATGTGTCTGAACTTTTTTTCCGTTGTAACACGACAGGTTGTGCGACGCGATATTTTTGGACTGGTTAAATTTTATGCCATGACGAATTCATTTATTTAAAGTGGCAACACTGGCTCACAATATTTGATACATTTCTGAACGATTCCGCCATTTGGTGTCGTATCATTTGGGAGAAAGTGGTGAAGCACGCGGATGGTCATTAAAAAATTGTAAGTTAAATTCTTTTGTATTGACGTTAAGTGAATAGATATCTTGAATTTCCGCTTTAAATCCTGTAAATCAACTATTGTTCTACTGAAATATAACACTGCACAAGAGGTACGTCTAGTATTTTTGGTGTTATGATTTTTTTTAGGTTCGATCGAGTCGAAATTTTGTTCCCTTGTGCGACGTTGTGATACGAATTGTGCTACGTGTCACAACAGAATTTATAAAGGTAAGTGTAGATCATTGTTTTTAATTTTTTTTAACCTATCCTAACTTTAATATTAATTAAAAGCTTTTATTTACTTTCGCTAGTCCCGGTTTCTGTAATGAAATTTTGCAAGTTAAATTCGAGCCAATTGAGTTGGCATTTTGTTGTTGATTACTTGAATAAACTTTTACATAGTAAGTATTGGTTACCTATTTATTTTTATTTATTACTTTCAAGATGTCTATGTCTGAGGCGGAACGGTGTCGAAGGTACCGAGAAAAATTATAACAGAGTAATGCGGCAAAATATGAAGATTTGAAAAAATGAATAATGAAAGAACAAAAGCCATAAAAAGGAAAATTGCTGAATTAAATGAAGATGAAAAAAATGAGGTCAGAAAGCAGTGGCGGGAATCAAAGCGTAATAAAAAAACATGAAGCTCCATCCCAATCCGCAAATGATAAAGAGACAAAATGTCGTAATTTCTATATCTAGGTTTTCTTGATTATTGTTTAAATGATACTCATAGTCATATGCCATTAGGTATAATAAATTTTATTATCATTAAATAAAAATACCTTCTTAAGAATAATATTTTTATTTTATTTTAAAACTATGTTTTGTAATAAAAATATATATTTTTGAAATATTTTAAAAAATTGCACTCCGTGGTAGTTATGTGTACTAAAGTTTACAAATTCCGTTGTAACACATTAGTTCAGTTGTAACACGTTCCGTTGTGATCTCCTTTGTGCGATAGCGCAAAAATTTTGAGCCTTACCCAGTTAACATAGTGTTTGAGGAGATTTCCGTGATGTCTAGCTCTGAAACTGATAGAGAATTCATGGCTTTGTTTTCCGTTAGAAAGGGTTGATTATTTTTCTATCTTCTAAGATTTCATAACCACAAACCTTAGATTAAATACTCAATTTAAAAACTTATTTAGAAACCATGAAATACTCTTGGACAGACGTCAGACGACAGACGCATGCGCCATGCGCTTTCCTGTTACGCGTTTTGTTCACACCATGCACTCGTAACATCAAATTTTCAATAGTAATGATTTATAAATATTTTAAACCTAAAACGCAAATTAAATTATTACTGTAACTATAAGTACAGTAATTTGTACTATTACTCACATAATATTACAGAATAATAAATGATTTTAGTCGCATAATTGACGTAAGACGTTTTGTTATAACTAATCGTGAAGAGGAGTGAGAGGTTCATCGCGGAACGAGTCGTAGGTGGTTTAAACTACGGATGTTCGTCGCAGGTAGGGCATTGTGGAACACTAGTTTTGCATCGGTATCGGTAGCTGAATTACGGATGGTAACGTTGGTCCAATGACGGATCGTAAAATAAAGGAACCGGGCATTATACGTGCTCCGGGCACATGCAGGATAATAATATACTGGTCTGGGACATTATTCACACACGGCCTTCTTACCCCAAACTAAGCAGAGCTTGTACTATGGAAACCAATCACTGATATACAATTTTCTTTGTAAATACACATTTAGGTATATAGATAATGACACCCCAGATAACTGATATAGATTTTTCTTTTGTAAATACACATTTATATAGATAATTACACCCCGAGTAGGATAAATAGACATAATCTTGCATATAAATATCTATCCTGGGTGTGAATCGAACCCACGACCTGCGGCGTGAAAGGCAAGGATTTACCTCGTCTAAAACATACAGCACATGTTGAGGATATCTAGGACTGGCACAAATGTGCGAGCGAGACGGCATGCGGCACCGCGCTGGGGGATACGCCTTAAATCAGAGAATAAAAAGTACTCTTAAATTACTGAATTTGCTTCTCCATTTTTTTTAAAATTGGTATTGGTGTAAGTACGACATATACAATTTTCTACGCTATTGAAAAAAGTTTCAATGGAACCGCATTGACATTTGCCTGGGGTATTAAAAAAAGTCCGCTCGTGTAGTAGCTAAGATGCCACAGACATACACACGTTGTAGCCTTCAAACTTTTAACACCTCATTTTTGCATAAGTAGTAAAGGAAATCATTTTATTCAGCAAATATTTTAAATAATATCTAACAATATCTGGGGACAACGTCACACAGATCATCCTAGCCCCAAACTAAGCAAAGCTTGTACTATGGGTACCAGGCGACGATATACATACCTATATAGATAGATAAATACATATATACATGGAAAACATCCATGACTCAGAAACAAACATTCGTGCTCATCACACAAATATTTGCACTTACCGGGATTCGAACCCAGGACCACCAGCTTCGTAGGCAGGAGCACTACCAACTAGGCTACATTAAACAAGTGTTGGTTTCGTTATGAATTCATAGATGGCGCTGTACAGTAGAGTTAGATCTCGCAATGGTTTCGTTCACACTCGGGGGCTGGGTTCGCTCAATGATGATCACATTAATTAGAGTAATGGATTTAAAATCTAATTGTCAAACATATTTTTGAATGTTATACTCTTTAAAGTATAACTATATTATAATGGAAACGAACAGATTAATTTATTGTTATTATTGATTCTTTCATACTGCATTCGACTATGTTTATGTACTGCATTGTGAGTTTGACTAGTACAACCGCATGTTAATACCCCAATGCTGGATAAATTTCATTTGATAACTATAAGTCTGAGTTGATACATGCAAGTTCCATGCGCATGTAATAGTTATCCACTAAATAGACTATATTGAATAGAATACTATAATTGAATTTTAAAATGAAGTATAGGTATTAATTAGGCAAAAATTGTTTATACATCGCAATGTCATTTATATATGAACTTTTACGAGAGATATAAACCATATTTTTATGTATTTATTATTATTTATTTAAAACCGACATTTAAGAAGAAAAGATTAGAAATGTATGTATAAATTGATTAATATTAAACAAATTTATAAATAAATTTAAATGTTTTCTTTTAACCAAATGTTAAAATAAATAAATATTTCAATCATGAACCAAAACCGATATATAACCTTATGCATACTTTATTACACAAAATGACAGAGATAAATAAATATATAATTTAGTTACAACTTACTACATAATATATGAGGATAAAAGTGCGCTTTTAAAAAATAACAAAATCAATGTTTACTTCTCTGCTATTTAGCAATGGCGCTGTGCCCGACAGGGGCTTCTTTTTTACGTTGTGGAAATGCTTAAATCGCATGTCCGTCGCTTGGGGAGGCGACGAAGTATGTAGGGCTCCCCACTAAAACCACCACGGTAGCCAGCCTCACAGTGCTTGTAGTGTGGGGCTCTGGGTACTCGTGACCGATCACACCAGTGACCCGCCGTGGTGCACTGCAACCTCTGCGAGACTCTCACCTCACCCGGAGGGGAGGGGGAGGCTCAACAAGTCTGTCTAATAATTGAGAATAAAGTCTCAATCTTCAAAAATTATTACTTTGATATACATAAGATTTTGTTTATCAGCACCGTATTTTCGTACGGTACTTATGCTCTGATGTGAACGAAACCATACCGCGATCTAGGGGCCTGTACAGTGCCATCTAGCGACAAGTAGCGGAAGTAACTTAAGTATTGACGGAAGTCAATTGAATAGTATAGATAGAGAATACATATTATTGCAACCAAACAAATATTATTGAAGGCTACAAATTCGGCGTGTCTTGGCTGTTAGTTTTTATTTTTTTATAAAGTAGGATGACAAACAGCAAGTGGGTCACCTGATGGTAAGATTGGTAAGTGATCACCGCCGCCCATTTACACTCGCAACACCAGAGGTGTCGCGGGTGCGTTGCCGGCCTTTAAGAAAAGAATAGGCTCGCTTCTTGCAAGTTGCCATGTCTTACCGGATCGCGAGTACCTCCGCAGTTAACGGATTCGGCAGATAGATAAAAAAGAAAAGAAAAAAAGATAGAAGAAGAAGAAGGTTTGAACTCAGGATTCAAATCCCGGGTCGGGATTTCTTCCTTAAAGAAAATAATTTTATTCAGCACTCATACACTTGTACTAGTCAAGCTCACAATGCGGCAATGTCCTACTTTTCCTACTTAATATTAAACTTGCGAAAGTTTGTGAGATGTTTGTTACTCTTTCAGGCAAAAACAACCGACCGGATTTATTAATATCCTTAGACATTAATAAATAACACACGGCCATCTGATACAAACCTTTTTTTTAATAAGACTACTACTTTATATAAATATAATAGACGGACACAAATTACATCATACAAAATACAACTATTTATGGGTCACACAATTAGTTGCCCGGCGTGGGAATCAAACCCGAGACACGACGCGGCGAGGCGACTGTCTTAGCCGATGCGCAACACGTGCAGTCAAAAACAATTGTAGTAATATAGCTTGCATATTCGAATAAAACATTATGCTATAATTTATGGGAACCGATCACTTTTCACACTCATTACTATATAATCGGCAAATTGAAGGTGAGTGATGTACTCGCCATTGACATTGATGCCAAAGCTTTTCCAGTCCAGAAGCTTGAAGACATCTTCCAAGTTCCAATGCAGCGGTGAACAGTTTCGGAGATATAACATCTCCCTGTCTCACGCCTCGCTACAAGTGGACAGTGACGTGGTCGCTCACTATGGGCCTTATTAAAAGGCTCAAGTTCACCCAGAGAGCAATGGAGAGGGCTATGATCGCAGTTTCCCTGCGGGAACGAAACAGAAATGTCTAGATCCGCAGGCCAACCAAAGTCACCTACATAGCCCGACGAATTGCAAAACTGAAGTGGCAGTGGGCAGAGCACATAGCTCGTAGAACCAACGGCGTTGGGCAGAATGGTTCTTGAGTGGCGACCACGAACCGGAAGACGCCGCGTGGGCAAGCCCCTTACAAGATGGATCGATGATCTTGTGCGGGTCGCTGGAAACTGCTGGATGCGAATAGCGCAAGACCGGCAATTGTGGAGATCTTTGGGGGAGCCTTTGTCCAGCCGTGGACGGCTTATATATAATTATAAATTATGATACTACCTTGAGTTAAGCGGTCATTTATAAAAAAAATAAGATAAATAAATAAAAATATAAATTATTTACAAAAAATTTTATAAATGAGGAAGATATCCAATTTATAATAACAATTAATAACTTAAATCTATTACCTATGATGATAATATTGATTTTACATACAACTGGCACGTATTAACTCAGACTTAATAGTTATACTTTAAATAGTATAACATTCAAAAATAAAATTTACGTTTAGTTAAGTTTGATACTTTTCATGATTAAATCGAGTGAACCCAACTCCCGAGTGTGAACGAAACCATTGCGAGATCTAACTCGGCTGTACAGCGCCATCTATGTACTCATAACGAAACCAAAATTGATGTATTAAAAAATGTTATTGAAAATAATGATTTACTGTACCCCTTATACAAAAATGAGGTGTTAAAAGTTTGAAGGCTACAATTGTGTATCTGTCTGTTACATCTTAGCTTCTACACGAAGGGGCTGATTTCAATAGGTTTTTAAACTGTGAAGTAGAGAAATCGAGGTAATTGTTTTTAGGCCCAGGCGAATTTCATTGTGGTCTATTGAAACGTTTGTCCAATAACGCAGTATATTCATATGACAATCTACTTAATGTGCATAATAGTGAAGATTCCTTCTGTAAAGGGAGTGATACTACTAATATAAATACTAGATATAAGCATAACTTTGAGTTTCATACCACCCGTGTCCACAAAATAAGTACTTAACTCCTTTACGGGGCAATGTATAAGGTTCTATAACAAACTTCCCAATGATATCAAAGAACCATTAATACCCATTTGATGAGTTAAGGATCCGTACGCGTTATTTCAAACAAAACTTCAAAGAGTATGTGCTGAATTAGGTAATCCAGGATTTTTAATTGGAGATGATCAAATTTATAATACTATTGTAACTGCTCATGATTTAATTATATTATTTTTTGATAATTATACCTATTATAATTGGAGAAAGTGGAATTTGGTTAGTACCTTTAATATAAGGAGCCCCTGATATAGCTTTCCCCCGAATAACTAATATAAGTATTTGACTTTTACCCCACTCTCTTACTTTATTAATTTCGAGTAGAATTGTCGAAAATGGAGCGTGAACAGGATGAACAGTTAACCCCCTACTTTCATCTAATATAGCCCATGGAGGAAGTTCTGTAGATTTCGCTATTTTTCCCTTCACTTAGCAGGAATTTCATCAATTTTAGGAGCAATTAACTTTATTACTACAATTATTATATACGATTAAATAATTTATCATTTGATCAAATACCTTTATTTGTTTGAGCGGTTATACATTCTAAATTGCGACCAATTAATAACGCGCAATGTAAACGCCCATCAGTCACAAACGAACAGCCAGTATTTTCGCTAGGAGTGCGAGCGGACCACTCTCGTACTGTTTAACGAGTCGTAGGGTTGTCGTATATGCGTGTGTGAAGTATTTTTGATGTAAATATATAATAACCGACGTTCCCGCACCACAGGCCTTATTTGAACATAGGTAGGCCTTATTTGTATCAGGTACCTTACTACATTTCTTTTTGTAAATACATACTTATATAGATAATTACACCCAGACTCAGGACAAACAGACGTGTTCATGCAAACAATTATTTGTCTTGGGTGGGAATCGAACCTAAGGCGTGCAAAAGCAAGCATTTTCCAACCACGCCACCTGGCCCGTCGAATTTATGGATATAGGCTTTATATTTCTTAACGGAATGGCCGTTAATTCCTGTCACAGCTTTTTTAATATAGGGCTGCCGAGGGGTTGACTTTCAAACGCAAAATTTAGATACTTTATGATGAGGAGTATCCAAATTACCCCCATGTATGTTCTACGATTTTGCGTAGTTTTCGAGATAGAATTTTTTTAATGACTTTTTTCGATTTTTTTCTCGTTCTGTTGAACATTTCTGGTTCAGTTTTTTTTTACCGAACACCCTAAAAAGTATGGATTATCTAATCATTGCAGAACTGACTTAGAATTTATCGATAGTTCAAATTAGGGTTTTGAGCTCAGGACTCATAAATGTTCAAAGTATCAAAAAAAATTCAAATGGGGAGATTATGGTTTATGATTCGGACACTCCTTATCATAAAGTATCAAAATTTTGTGTTTGAACGTCAACTAGTCTAATGACATCCTTTTTAACCCCCGACGCAAAAAGAGGGGTGATATAATTTTGACGTCGATGTCTGTCTGTCTGTGTATGTCTGCATCGTATCTCTCATTCTTTATTATCTCTTATTTCTTCTCATTTTTCATTTGAAAGTCAGTTTCCTTGCGGTGGTTCTTAATGTTATAATTCACCAACAACAAGTTTATACAAGCTCATTTTAAACATAAATTACAATTGCAGTATAACTTATTACTTATAGGTAAACTCCACATGTACAAAACAATGGTTAAACATAACTAAGATCTAAGAACTACTTAACTATTATTAACTTAGTCTAAATAATTAAAAATTTGTAATTTAAAAATCATATTTACAAATTTCAAATAAAAATATGAAAAAAAAAACATCTAATCAAGTATAAATAACAGTAATATTAAACAGAATGATGTAATTGTAAGATGATGTAATTATAGTTGGGAGTCGGGGGTTCTCAGGGTTAGGTTAGGTTATTAAAGTCACCCTGCAATCGCTGGCGTTTGTAAACGCGGTCCCGGGAAGAGGTAACCTGCTGTAGCTCAGGTTGCCTAAACACGCTTGTGCGTGCTGGGGAGAGGGGGAGGCATTCGTGCCCCCTCCCCTCCCCGGGTGATAGTCTCACAGACGCATTGCACGGCGGGGGTATAGGTGTGATCGTTCACGAGTACCCAGAGCCCCCGCTACAAGCACTGTGAGGCTAGCTACCGTGGTGGTTTTAGTGGGGAACCCTACATACTCGGTCACCTCCCAAGCGACGGACAAGCGAATTGAGCATTTCCTAACGTAAAAAAAAGAAAAAGGTTGGTTATTAAAGTCAAAACACATACTTTTAATTACAATGTAATTGGAAATAATGACACTAAGTTGATTCGTTAGTTCTTTTACTAATCTGTGAACAGACTGGAGCATACTTGTCTACACGCTTTGAGATCTGTAAATCTGTTCAAGTTTCCGCCGCAGCCACTCCAAGAGAAACCTCGACACGTGTTCTGTGTAAGGTCGTAGTAATACCTGAAAAATATATAGATCATTATGTTATTTTAATGAAATAATGTTAGCACTTGTGTATTTAGGTACATATACAATATGATCAGAATCATACGTTTACTTTTAAGGTGTGTGTGTGTGCTGAGTATTAAATTTTGTACAGAAATTATAATCACGTCTGTAAGACGCCGTCGTTCGAACATAGGTCGTAGTACCACCACCAGTACCACCACCAGAAGTTTGACGGTCACCATAGCCTAGTTGGTAGTGCTCCTGCCTACGAAGCTGGTGGTCCTGGGTTCGAATCCCGGTAAGTGCAAATATTTGTGTGATGAGCACGTATATTTGTTCCTGAGTCATGGATGTTTTCTATGTATATATGTATTTATCTATCTATATAAGTATGTATATCGTCGCCTGGTACCCATAGTAGAAGCTTTGCTTAGTTTGGGGCTAGGATGATCTGTGTGACATTGTCCCCAGATATTATTATAAGTAAAGTGAATGCCGGAAGAGCACGTTCAGCAAGAGCTGAGGAATCACCAACAGAGCGTGAGGCTTGCCTCAGCCAGCTCTGGGATAGATATAGAGCTGAGAGAGAAATTCAAGAGTAACCTCTAAACAAAACATGTTTGTATTGTCTAATGACAAAAGCTGTAAACGTTGTTTACGAGTATAAGGACATTCTGTAGTAGGTAGGTATATTTAGTATCAACATTGCATCCGTGCGAAGCCGGGGCGGGTTGCTAGTTTATAAGTAAACTAAACTAAAAAGTAGAAAGCTTTATGTAGAAAACAAAAATAAATTAAGAATAGTTTAATTTATTTTTATAAATGTAAATTTATACAAGAGTAAACAAGAAAAAAATGTTATATTTAAAAAAAAGCGTGGGGTACATGGTGTCAATAGTAATAAGTACTTCATTGACAAATATGAGAAGAAGGATATCATTCCGATAATATTAACCTAAAAAGCAGCCCACGCTTTTTTTTAAATAAAACATTTTCTTCTTAATTTACTATTTATATTATTTTCAATTTTTAGTTTGGTTTTCTATATAAAGTAGGTATACTAACTTTATTTTTTTTACTTTTATCTTTAGTGTTATGGATATGTGCATTGTTTTTTATCAGTGCATTTTCCTTAATAAACTTTGTTTTCTTCTTGTTCTAACTACCCTCGATTTTAGTTTAGTATTATTTATCATGCGTGGCGAGGACGAATATTGGGATTATGAAATTTTGTATGATCCCATCTATACAAATAAATAAAATTGGAGTGTCTGTTTGTAATATTGAAAAAACCGGTTTTTACTACATTAATATGAATAAATATACGGTACATACACCAAAATAACATTTTTTACAATTTTTGTCTGTCTGTCTGTCTGTTTGTTCCGGCTAATCTCTGATATGGCTGGACCGATTTTGACGGAATTTTTATTGGCAGGTAGCTGATGTAATAAGGAGTAACTTAGGCTACTTTTATTTTAGAAATATCTTTTATTTTACAAAAAAAAACGAAATAAACTAGTTAACACGCGGACGAAGTCGCGGGCACAGCTAGTATTTTATATAATGCCTATGCACTGGCTGTGGGCAAAACAAGACAAGCAATAGTAGAGACCTATGGGGGGGGGGGGCTTTATCCAGCAGTGGACTTTAGGAAAAGGAAATTAAACTCACATTGGGTGGTATTTGTTGCAAGTCCCAAAATCAGGTTGCAAGCGACAGATGACGGAGTTGGATAGGTTCGCAGGAAGCACCTGCTCATTCACATCTGAAATAAAAGTAATTAATATGATTTTACCTCATAACTAGACGCCCTCACCGGTCCGTAATCTGATCGGTTCTTGTAGCAACAAGGAACAACTTCCGTGCGTTTAAGCGCTTTTGCCATACCTACTAATGGAATCAAATAAAAACTTGTTTTTAATTGATTCCGTTAGAAACGATGTTTTTAGAGGTGTCAAGGGACACCCTGATGGAACGAAGTTATTTCTTATTATTTATTATGTACAGAAAACCTGCATACACTCAACAAAAATAATCGTTGCGACACCACACTGTTCAATGCGAAATAGAAATGAAAATATCTGGCTTGCTTTCTATGAGAGAGAGAGAGAGAGAGAGAGAGACAGAGAGAGAGAGAGAGAGAGTGAGAGAGAGTGAGAGACAGAGACAGAGACAGAGACAGACAGAGAAACATGCGCACGCCGCACAGCTGCAAAAAGTGTCGTGACAACTTTTCGTGAGAATTTTTTCCGTCTAGCCCCCTAGACTCCGAAACAAATATTCGTGCTCATCACACAAATATTTGCACTTACCGGGATTCGAACCCAGGACCACCAGCGTCGTAGGCAGGAGCACTACCAACTAGGCTACGGTGACCGTTAATGGAAGGATTACCTTTACACGTATTACGACATTCTTCCCTTGTAGAGAAGAGGTTGTAAGTCTGTTTGCATTGTCTGAAGGCAAATGGCCGGCACGTTTCCATCTGAACATCCCAAAAGTATCTGAAATTCAATATTGTTCATTGTGTCTGTCTAGAAGATAGGATATTCTCTTTACTGTACAAATGGTAAAATAATACACGCCAGCACATCCAGCTACCGAAATCTGTCAAATTTCTTTTATTAATTTTCAACTTTATCACATAAGTATAAGGTTCACTTTAAATTTTTTTTGTTTGGTTATATTTTTATATGGAATAGGATGGCAAACGAGCAAGCGGGTCACCTGATGGTAAGTGATCACCGCCGCCCATGGACTCTCGCACC
Source organism: Pseudoips prasinana (assembly GCA_951640165.1). Taxonomy (NCBI): domain Eukaryota; kingdom Metazoa; phylum Arthropoda; class Insecta; order Lepidoptera; family Nolidae; genus Pseudoips; species Pseudoips prasinana. The sequence goes on from OX621261.1 coordinate 11,309,335, forward strand.
ACCTGAGGAGCCGCAAGTGCGTTGCCGGCCTTTAAGAAAAGAATAGGCTCACTCCTTGAATGTTGCCTGTCATGCCGGATCGGAAATACCTCCGCAGTTAATTGATTCCACAGAGCGGTAGTGCGCGGCCAGCACTAGGCAACATCTTGAAAGCCAAATCCAAATGCAATATCACAAGTCCGTTTAAACGCGCCAAAGTAATCGAGTAAGTAAATCAAAATATGTCCAAAAAGAAAGCCGGTACGAACAAAATAAAGAAACCAAACGATGTCCTTGCTGAATAATAGCGAATGACTCACTGACCTGTGAACAATACGCGCGGCGCAGGAGCATCACTCCCGCCACCCCGAGGGGTAGCGGGCGCATACGGGCGGCGGGGAGTAAGTGCGAGTACTCGGTACTCGGCAAATAAGTTTTGACCGAACAAAAGGCAGCTTTTTCAATTATTCGTCTATAATAGGTAGATACTTTCTGAACTGTATAACTTTTTTCTCCGTGGGCCGATTTTATGGTGTCCATAGTAAAAAAATATCCTACATTCACGAACTATTATATAGACTAGTTCTCATCAGCCGACGCCACTTGGACCAAAGTCCATACTAAAATGTCCGATCTCCTTTCCACTTTTGGCGAGAGGGTCTGTGGCGGAATGTGGCGGCAGGTATAAGCTCAAACAATTCCTCTGAACACTCCCCGTGATAAATGCGGTAAAGGACACATAGAGACGCCACGTCTCTCCGCAGGGTAAGAGGATCAAGCCAAATAGTGGCACTCCCGTCGTCAACGTCCATTCACAATTGACAATTGGGGAAATTTGACAGATTGGGGTAGCTTGATGTGCTGGCGTCTGTACAATTGGCGGCCATGTGACTCTGTGTCTCGGATGGAACTACATTCGAGTATGTAGTAATAGAGTTGGGGTAGTTGTCGATGTACATCAAATGGTATATATATATATATATATATACACATACATATAAATAAATAGATACATACATGAAATTAAATTGAAATTGAAATTACAGGCTTACTTTCGTTGGGAAGATCCCTTTGAACAGACATAGGCGTTTGCTTGAAACTTGCACAAAATGTCATAGCTCAACACTGATAGATCTTCTGCAATAAAATTTATATATTACTAGCTGTGCCCCACGGTTTTACCCGCATTAAACTTCATATCAAATCAAATCAAATCTTTATTTGCTCAAATATGGTACATAAGATGTTAATCAAAAGGTTATATCCGACATATTCTGGACTGAGGTCGTGCAAATATACATATAGTTTTGAAACTGAATCTATTAAATTACATTATTATTTCGACTTATATTCTAGATATTCCTTAGTTTTATAAAAACATTTCTCTTTGAGGAAATTCAATTCAATCTTCCTATGTGTTAATCCAGGGTGTCAACTAACTCCATACCAAATTTTTCTAAAATCGCTCCAGCCGTTTAGACGTGATTAAGGAACAAACATACATAGTCACACACAAACTTCTGCCTTTATAATATTAGTGTGTTTGTATAATAAGGGGGGCTGGTGATGATAACTACCAACTCATCTTATCCCTTGGGGCGTAGAAGTCGTCCCGAGAGAATATCTCCCAGAGAACGGGCAGCAGCGTCTCTCTGAGTACTACGTCCATCATACTGCGATCACCAACTCCTCTGCCAAGCGTCGTGATCGTAATATTATAAATATCCTGTAACATTATTGGCACACAGCCATCTGATCCCAAACTAAGCAGAGCTTGTACTATGAAAACCAGATAACTGATATACTACATAACTATACATCCCATGACCCTATTTTGTCCAGCAGTGGACGTTCTCCGCTGTCATGATGGTCAGTAATTATTAATCAGATGACCTGATGATTTAATTTTGTCATTGAACTATTCCTTATTATTACAATCAACATTATCAGCCTGATATTGTCCGCTGCTGGACATAGGACTCCCCCAAAGGTTTCGAGAGGTTTGCTTTAGCCACCGCGCTTGGCATGCAAGTTGGTGATAGATGAGAATCATTTTCAGACCGCCACTGTATATAGACAATAATCATCATGTCACCGTGCTGCTGGACAAGAGGCATCCCCAAGAAAATAAGACTATTAATGGTTGCAGTGCTCAAATTGATCTTCATTTCGATAGCCTAGCTAAAATTAAAGCAATAATTAGTGGGTTACCTGATCTGGATCAGTAATTTAACTAAATTTGGTGCAATTCTAAGTGATAATAAGTTAAAACACTTAAATTGGACTCACATTGCAATGATTTTATTTTCTTTATGTACTTAATTTTATTATTTTAGCTTACTAACATCAACACACTTGTCTTGTTATTTTAAATGCGGTGTTTACCTTTAAGTAATTACTACGCTATTACTTGTATTATTGCATGCAAATGGTGTATATTTTTAGTGTAAGTAATTGTTGGTGAACCTAAATAAATAAATAAAATAAACAAAAAATAATATTAATAAATACTTAAGAATTATTATAATATTTAGCCATGTGGTTTCCGGTCCAGAAAGAATAAGAGGCTACCCATATCATCCCGTGGGAGTCGAAAAAGGCGACTAAGGGATACGCTTTAGAGAATTGTCTACGAATAAGTTTAGAAGAATTAGTAAAGCTAAATTGTGTAGCAGGGCTTATTACAAAATTTCTGATTATTTAAGTGTATAAAGTGCTTGGGATTGAGTTGTTCTGAGTCAACACACATGATTGTAATTAATCTTAAGTATATTTTATTTTAAAAAAGGATTCCTACTGAGTTCACTGGCAGTGTTTCTCAGTAGCTGCCACGTCATGCTCTGCACAGTAGGGTAAAAAAAATATGACGATTCCACATAAATGTAAAATTTTTACGGAATAAATGATTTTTGACTTTGACTTTGACCCCAGGTAGTCGGGCAGCAGCGCCATCTGTTTACTAGCTACAATAGCTACTGCATAGCTGCGGTTGCCAACTCGCATGCCAAGCGCGGTGACTACGGCATACCCCTCCAAATGACAATTTTATAGAAACCTGTGGGGGATACCCATATCCAGTGGTTGACGATGACAATCTGGGGCTCTACCGGCTAAGTCGCCCAACATCGATTTCTTAAATGGCGTTCAAATAAATAAAGGTTAAAAATGACTTAATCAATCGTTAAATTGGCTTCCATGAGCACATGTGACGTCATAAATGGTCCGGAATCGATTGTCAACTTTGAAGCCGATTGAACGATTGATAAAGTCATTTTTAACCTTATTTATTTGAACGCCATTAAAAAATCGATGTCTGGTGACTTAGCCGGTAGAGCCCCTGATGATGAATATGAATGGAAAATCCCCAAAAAAGTTTCATGTATCCCGTTAGAATAGTAGATAGGTATATAAAGAGTTTACCGTACCACGAACTGTCGCTGGCTCTGTGCAGTAGATATTTGGAAAACTTTGAAAAATATTTGTACATATCAAAAATTTAAGAGCGCTTTGAAACATTTTTTGGTTAGTAACCCTATTATGTCCGGGCGTAGCTGACACGCTTGAAATAAACTCAGGAAGTTTTTTACAAATTGGACACGCTGCGGAAGAATGTCTAATGAAAAAAATTAATAATGTCAATGAAATTGATTTCACAGATAATGATAATCATGGAATTATATGGATAATTGAATTATCTGTACTATGAAAGACAATTTACTATGAAATTAATAATGTTTCCAATTAAAAATCTGATAACAGAATTGTCTTTTTTTGGGATTAATATAGTTGTCTTTGCCATAAAGAGTGCTTCTGAGCGCTTGTATCTCTGATGTGCGATAAAAAAAATATAATTTGCGACTAATAATACTTACTTTAAACATGTTTATTCAATGTATTTCCGTAATGTTGCTTGTAGTTGTCGGTAAGTTTGTTATTTTTTTTTGTTTAAGGGGGTAGGAGTGCGTAGGAGGCACTATGCGGCTAGCCGCAATGCGGCCAGCCGTGCGGCTGACTGCACTCTGATATTTATTGTACAATAAAGTAGTTTTGAATGCGCGAAAGACACTTCCAAAGTGGTAAAATGTCAATTATTTATGTAAAACTTCCTTCTAAGATACTTACCGCACTAGTTAAATAAATCACTGTGTCGTGGGGTACTTTACAAACATATAATTGACGGACACAAAGTAGAGTCGCCAGCACATACAGCTACTACAATCTGTCAAATTTCTTTTATAGATTTTCAACTTTATCACACAAGTATAAGGTTCACTTTCAATTGGAGAAATTTTATTTCGGGTAGGTTGATATGGTGGCGTTTGTACGTCCAGACTCAGCCACAAAAAATGATGTCCTGTGCGGGAATGGAATATGGGACATGAAGTGCCGAGGCGACTTTATTAACCGCTGCACCACTGGTGCAATCAAACTTTTAAATCTAACATGAAGCATTTACTGTTAAGAAGCTGTATATTATTTTTATTTGACTTGCAATAAGTCAAATAAAACTCTTATACGAATAATATATAGTGGTAACTTAAAGAGTATTAAAATGATGTTTACAGCGCACGCATCTAAATACTACCAAATATCCACCAAAGATGATGGTGAATCCAAAAAACTGTACCAATCAGAAGAAGAAATTCCTGAAGATGCATCTCCAGATCTAAGACCAGACTTAAATAAAGATGGTGCCGAAATATTAATTAATTATCTTGACTTAGTAGAAGCTAATAGCATTCTCTATAAAATCAATTCAAATAAAATTAAAGAGGAAGCTCAAGTTAAGAAGAATAAATTTAATAATTCTGACAAATTAGCTAATTTTGATGAGGATCCCAAGCCAGACAAAATTCTTATGGAGCATCACAATGTACATCTTATGAATCAACCAACAAAAGTAGCGGATACCAGAAAACGTTTCAAATCCATAAAAACACCAAGACAAAGAAGCAAAGGTCTCTCTTCGGATTCTTTGGATATATCGAACTCCAAAGAATCAAAAGAAAGATATTCAGAAACAAACACATTGCCTGCAAAATTAAAGAAAAATGATGGCTCCAATAAAAGATTCCAAGTTATTAATAGTGAACCACCACATCATAAAAATAAGAATATAGAGGAATATATTCAAGATTCTAACTCGGAAGATGAAGAAGACTACAAATCGTCAGAGGAAATAAACCGTGAAAAGATTAAAAAGACTATAAAACCTAAAAAACTTCATCATAATTTTAATAAACCTCTACCTGAGTATGAATCCAATGAATCCCATGAAGTAGGCAGTAAATCAGAGAGTGCTGAATCAGAAGAAAAGCGCAAATCTTCAGAGGAATTACAAAAAAAATCCACGAGGTATATACAACCTATAAATTCTAATAAAAATACTAAAAAACTCACAAATGTATATCAATCTAGTGAATCAGACGAAATATCTTCAGAAGAAATCAAACCCAAAGAATATAAGAACTATATTCATTCTCGAAAACCTAAATATAAGTATCAATCTATTGACTCACAGAGTGAATCAGATGACAAATCTGCAGAAGAAATAAAACCTAAAAGATTTAAAAAATATTCTAGACCTAAAAATACAAACGAAAATTCTAGAAGACCTGTAAAGAAATTTAAATCCAGTGAAGCTCAGAGTGAATCAGAAGACACACCAGAACCTGGTGAGAAGGACAAATATCAGTCTTCAATTTCTGGTAATGACCACGGTGATAATGATGATAATGAATTTTATCTACAAGGTAATAATCTAGTACGAGGTAGACGCACCACAGATGTTCCTGATGAAGATAATTCAGATGAAACTGTCATAGATTTGAGACGACAACGCCTTCCGTATTTTTTGCCTAAAAGGTATCACTGGAGACCTCACGATATAGGCAAGTTAGGATATTACTGGTTTAATACTGGACGTTGAACATTGGCTTTATATTTAACTTACTGTGCCCGCGACTTCGTCCGCACATTCTGTAATGACATCGTAAATGTTACATCAGAATATCTCTAATGTTTTGTCTCTTTTCGCAAAATTATATAACATTCACATAAACCTTACATATTTCTATACAAACTTTCATCCTATTCCCTATTATTATTTTACACCCATGAGGATAACAATTTTACAAACTTTGAATGTCATATTTATTTAAATTGAATCCTCAGCCTAAAAACATAGTTTGAAGCTTCTAACTCTAAGAATGACGATACTTCTATACAACTTTTCATCCCCCCTTTTCAACCTTTTACGCGTTGCCTAAATCGATTACTGACCTACCAATTAAAAAGTTTTGTATGGAATTGCATGGAAGTGGTTGTTGCAGGAATATTTTTATTCACTTAATGAATTTTTCACCAAATATACATGTAAGTTTTTTTAGTCTTGGTCTTGTATCAATCTGAAGTATCGAAGTTGAGATGTAAACAGTGTTTTTTTAATAGAAAATAATTGTGTGCAATGTTATTGTATTGTATGTAATGTATTTAATTAATAAGAGTTGACTCAGTTTTATTTATATAATTTAATTGATAAAATAAAATCCAATTTTACTAATTTATTAATATTATGTAATTGTTGTGTGTCGGCGAAACATTTTGATCTATGTAATTATAATATTAAATAAAATTTTTTTTTTTTTTTTTTGAATAATTTATTTATTAAACAAGACAAACATTACACCATTTAGCATTACAAAAAACACCACACACTAGGCGGGGCCTGTTTTGTGAGGAGTTTTCCTTAATTTAATACATTACATAATATGTAGTGTGGGGTACCATGCTTAAGATAAGTATATAAATTAAATTGTTATAGCTATTTTGGTAACTAACATTTAGTTTACAATTTTCAAAAAGTCTTCCGTGTGTTGATACGACCAATGCAACAAAGTAGAATAAATTTTTTTCTTAGCTTCGATATGGGATAGCAATATTATTTTGTATAGTTTGTTGAATTTTTTATACAGGACTGGTTTCATAAAGGACGTAAAACGCTGTGCAAAGGCGGTTTTCACAGGCAATACGGGAATTTTGATTATTCGTTGCTTTACGGCATGGGATAGGTCTAATATACTAGGTATATCTTTGTGATGTTCTAGAATAGCACTTTTTACAAACATCCTTCTGATGCTTAATACCTGACATTCCTTGAAAAGCAAATCCGTAGGAAACCTGAAGGCCTGAATAACCTTGCACCGTGTTTCTGGCAAATAAATTCTATTCTTAAAAAGTAGCAAATGTCCTTTATCACGCTCTAGACTGTGTACCAAATTTCATCTCAATCTGTTCAGTAGTTTTGGCTTGAAAGCACGTCAGATAGACAGAGTTACTTTCGCATTCATAATATTAATAAGGATATTTATAATGAATACCCTTAACACTAATTTAATAGATTTGTTGGATGCAATAATGGAACACAACATTGATCTTAATTTTCAACACCCTCATCATCATGTCAACCAAAATATGTCCACTACTGGACGAAAGCCTCCCCAAAGAATGGGGGGATATGTCATAATCGCCACGCTTGGCAGACGGGTTGGCCATCGCAATTTGATGGTCATATTAAATATGACCAGAGAGAACGTTTTTCTGTGAAATTTTCACAGAAAAACGCCGCTGCCCGTTCTCTGGTAGGTATTCCCTCGGTCGATTTCTTCGCCCCCCACGGGATGAGATGCAGTAATGATATTCTATGCCGTCACCACAAAGCATCAGTTCCACAAAAATGTCGATAGTAGAATAGAAACAAATATATTGTAAGTGGAAAATATTGTTATAATATAAAATTTTACTCACATAAATTGGCATTTTGATTTTTTATTATCGTATCTGTTCGATGAGAATCACCAATGTGTTAAACACCTATATCGTCTACGTATTACCAACCGACCCAAGTATGTGTCTGTATTAAATATCTGTTATTATATTTTAAAAACCAGTCGCAAATATACCATCTTAAGCCGGGTATCCACTTACGTTCGCCGTGGTTTGCGAACGCGCCCGCTCCGCAAACCAAACATAATGGATACGTCGTGATCGCGAAGCGCGACTGGAGCACGATCGGAGCACGGCGGAGCGCTCGGAAAGCGGTTTTTTGCGCGATCTCAAAGGGGAGCGCAGTTTGTTCGTGGACGCGAGCGTGTCACGACGTGTTTGTTAAGTTCGCGAACATGGAGTGGTCCGATGAAAAATGTCTACAGCTCATAGAAGAATACCGTAAACATAATGTTTTATGGGACCCACGAGATGAAAACTACAAGAAAAAGAATTTAAACGGAGACGCCTGGAAGATAATTGGCGAAGCATTAAACACTGAACCCGACTTATGTAAAAGTTTCTATTTTTTCTTCCCTTATACATATTAGCTTGCCAAAATCGAGGAGGTCGTTTGTATTCCATCACAATATAATGTATCAAAATATAAGCTGCACTTCCTACTAATTCTGGAGGCGGCATGTTTGCACCGACCGTCTGTCGTGTGTCGACTGGAGACCGGAGCGCGAAATGTTAGTGCTCCGAGAGGAGCACTGATGTTGCAGCCTAAGTGTGTACACTGTACACGTTCACGTTCGCGGAGCACACAGTGTTCGCAAACCACTGCGAACCTAAGTGGATACCCGGCTTTAGAAGCAACACCTCGTTTCTGTCAACGAAATTCCTACAAGCAAAAGTGAACCCTATTACGCACAGTATCAATTAGTAGAATATAATGTCAGTAAAGCATCTTCTACACGGTTGCAAACCAACGTCCCAACAGAGGTCACCCTGGTGGTTGCCATCCATCTAGACTGCACAACTGCAGTCTAGATGGGTGGCAACCACCAGGGTCCATTTCTACCAAAGCTAAGCGGAGAAGAGATGTGGAAATATCGAAATCGGATTGGTTAATTATTATTGAGTACTAACTGTGCCGCGCGGTTTTACCCGCGTTAAACTTTATATATTATCACGCTATTACCTACGGGGGAGGAGGTGATAGCGTGATAATATGTAGCCTATATTATGTTGACCCGACCTCTTAGTAATATTCATGCAAAATTTGAAGTAAATCCATGCAGTACTTTTTGAGTTTAGCTTGGACATACAAACAGACAAAAATTCTAAAAACTATATTTTTGGCTTCGATATCGATATTAGATCACGCCCCAAGTATCCTTTTAAAAAAATATTCAATGCACAGTTTTGACTTTCCTACGATTTTATTATATGTATAGATAGTGTTTTAATTACATATTTGAATACAACCCAAAAACATATACTATATCTCTTGTTATTTTACCACTCTCAATAAAATAAGTGAGAATGGATTGGTTCCTTGTGCTGTGAGTAGACATCCACTCACAGGACAATCAAATAATTAGCCATTCAATTCTCACTTTTATTCGAATACCTTTTTGGGATTGGGGATATAAATAAACTACAATTTTTAAATCAATTATTTTATTATGGACACATTACATAATAAAAATAAACTAGAAAAGAATATTCAAGCGGTATATAAGCAGGCAATATACATTTTACATGTTCAATTCACATTTTAATAAAAGATAATTCGCAAACTGACCGGCTAATGTCAATATTTAACTTTACATAGCGGTGGGTTCTTTAAGTCGGCGACACATGTTACCCGAGATTTTATGGATTTATCTCACTTTGGCTGGTCAATACGCGAAATATACATTCGATTCATCAATATTTACATAATTGTCATCGACGTAAAAATTGTATATTATAAATATACAATTAATTGAAAACACTTAATTTTAGTTAAACTCAGACAATCTTCTCCACATGGGATTGCTATCTTAAAAAGTGCTTGACAAATAATGATAAAACTCTAAATATAAGATAATAAGGAAGAGCTTAATGTTCATTTCTAGTTTATTACAATTTAACACTTTATTGGAAAGATTTAGGCAATAACAACTCGGTTAGAACTGTCAAAATGGTTAGTTTAAAAACGTATCTATCTATGGGCAAAGGTTACCTTAGTGTCAGAATTGTTACTTTTGGAACGAAGTTCCTTATCACGCGTTGTGAAAGGGGGATAGACGGAAAAAAATCTCACGAAAAGTTGTCACGACACTTTTTGCAGCTGTGCGGCGTGCGCATGTTTCTCTTTCTGTCTCTCTCTCTCTCTTATAGAAAGCAAGCCAGATATTTTCATTTCTATTTCGCATTGAACAGTGTGGTGTCGCGACGATTATTTTTGTTGAGTGTATACAGGTTTTTTTACATAATAAATAATAAGAAATAACTTCGTTCCATCCGGGTGTCCCTTGACACCTTTCAAGTTTTTGATGTGAAACATCTACAGCCGCACGTAAAACAGATTTCTGGCTTGCTTTCTATAAAAGAGAGAGAGAGAGAGAGACACTAGAAACATGCGCACGCCGCACGGCTCACAATAGCTTGCTAAACCAAAAAGTGTCGTTACAACTTCTCGTCTTAGTTTTTTCCGTCTAGCCCCCTTTCGTAACGCGCGATACGGAACTTCGTTCCAAAAAAAATTCACCCTATGTCTTTTAATAATCGTTTCGAGCCTCATTAGAATGCTCAAGGTCACCCAAAGAGCAATGGAGACGGCTATGCTCGGAGATTCTCTGCGAGATGGAATCAAAAATGTCGAAATTCACAGGCGAACCAAAGTCACCGACATAGCCCGAAGAATTGCCAAGCTGAAGTGGCAGTGGTCAGAGTACATAGCTCGTAGAACCGACGGCAGTTTGGGCAGAAAGGTTCTCGAGTGACGACCACGAACCGGAAGACGCTGCGTGAGCGAAGATCTTGTTAGGGTCGCTGGAAACAGCTGGATGCGGATAGCGCAAGAGCGGCAATTGTAGAGATCTTTGGGGGAGACCTTTGTCCAGCAGTGGACGACTTTCGGCTGATATAATGATGATGATAATCGTTCCTAACCATCCAACAGTACACACCGAGTGAAAAATATCACTTTAAATTTAATAATAGAACATAACAAACTATTAAATATACAGATTTGTCTTTATATATTGTATCAATAAATTTACGAACTAAAACAACGGAAATGTGCTTTGAAATTAATAATTTATATTCACATTACATAACTAACAAGGAAAATTGAATTAAATATAGATAACTATCTGTTCCCCGCGGTTTTACCCGCGTTTAACTTTATAAATTATAGCCTATGTGTTAATCTAAGGTGTCAGCTAACACCATGGCAAATTTTATTGAAATCGCTCCAGCCGTTGAGATGTGAAGAAGTAAAATATACACACACACACTCACAAACTTTCGCCTTTATAATATTAGTGTGATTAAAAAACTAACAAGGAAAATTAAAGTTTTAAATATAGACAATACCAACATTATAACAAGAAAATCGATTAATAATAAATATATTGGGTCAATTAACGCACTGCCAACTGATCCCAAACTAGGCAGAGCCTTTACTATGGCAACCAGACAACAGACAAACATACTTATATAAAGTTATATATAAAACACCAACAACCTCGCAGGACTAGATAGCCAACACCATAAGCAACAACTTTTGTTCTACACTTTTTGATAATTTGTTAGATTTCATTGTCGTACAAAAATAACTATTAATTTAATTTCCCGCTTGAATTTTGATAAATCTACGCGCATCACAAAGATTACTTAAATATCAATATCATAACCATTGCGAGGGCGCGGGGAAGGACTGCAGCTTTGAACGCGCCTTTGAACTTGAGCCATATCTCTAGTAACCATGAACTCGTAGAACAAAAGTTGTTGCTTATGGTGTCAGTTATCTAGTCCTGCGAGGTTGTTGGTGTTTTACAAGAAATTTTATATATTTTTAATATTATAAATAAATTACATCCTGCTACAGAACTAATAATAGTGCTCATCACCCGAATTATTTATCCTGTGTAGGGATCGAACCCACGACCTTCTAAACTCAACTAAATATATGCATTATTCCTACATGTCTTCTGTAACGTCATTTTCCAAAGTCATCTATGGCTACAATAGTACTCGTAAATTAAAATAAGTAATAAGTCCTAAAAGTCAATAAATGTATAGATAACGGGGTGAACTACAATCCAAGGGTGAATATAGATGGGATTTTTTTATTAATGTGATGGATATTGATACAATTCCTATTCGTCCCAGGATTTTAAATCACCCCGTTCACTCATTACATAATTTAGTTTCGGTCGCTATTCACCCCCACTCGATTTATTCACCCCGTTTACCGATACATAAGTAACATTTTGTTTCCATAAATCATCCTGTATTATTATTCACCCCGTTTTAGTACAAGGTAAATTGATTTCTGTCGCAAATCATCCCACGAGTACTATCCATCCCGTTATAGCGTTACATAAGTAAAATCTTGTTTTGGTCGCTATTCACCCCATGAGTTCTATTCACCCCGTATTGCTGTACCTAATGATTGTATGATTTCAAAGAACATTTCTATAAACTACTTAATTATATGATACTAGGAACTTTTGAATGAAAATGACCAAGAAAAAATAGTTTTAAAACTGTGATTAGTTGACATGTGTTTATGGTGTAAAGTGTTAAGTGTAAAAAAATGTTTACAGTGTCAAATTAGCTACAACGCTAGTGCAGGGAATGCGAGGGTTGTGCGAGGAGCTACAAAACAGCAGAAATATAACTTGCTTCTAACCTCTTCACGAGACACCGAATGACCACATTTTTATTCTTCTAATCACTCGCACTTGTACCTCGCCAAACTATAAACAGGCTCATAATACCAAAGAACATAATTAATATATACTTAGTGTGCCCGACATAAGGTTCAATTTTGAATGAGACATATTCAAGGTATACGTAAGAAAACATGACAATCAAAACCGAACTCTATGTGGAACATCCTAAATACATTTTGCTTTTCTTACTCAATATTTGTTTCCTTATCTTATCCTCCGCCGTGCAAATGTAAACTACTGTACCGATTTCAATGAAATCGATAGAGTTTTAAATAATAAGAGAAAAACGGGAATTTTCAAGCAAATCTGCTTAATTTCAAGCACATTCCCGCCATATATTTATAAACAAGCAAACCACAAATACTAATCCAAATCAGTTTGGTCGATGTACTTAACACGTACTCACTAAAGCCGGATACATACTACACACCTGACGCGATCATACGCAATACGACGCAACCCTACGCAATGTGATGGGATGCTGTGCAACGTGATGCAATGCCACGTCACATGGGGCAACGCGACTCAATGTCTGAAAGGCATCGAGTCGCGTTGCCCCATGTGACGTGGCATTGCATCACGTTGCACAGCATCCCAATGGAATAGGCTTCTTATACCTAACCTCTTTTGTTGCCTCACTAGCGTTCAAGGTGTGAAGAAACTCACTAAACAGGTATAAGCACTAGATTTCAAGTCAAAACTTTGCATCGTGTTGTAGAGGCTAAATTATGCCTGGATCCGCCCAGGGAGAAACAGTGTTCGTGTCACGTATTCCGTTAGTGACAAATTATCTCCCTTTTCAGTTTAAAAGACTGTAGTTCCCTTTTAAAGTGTGTTTCGCGATGACTATCAACAAATCGCAAGGTCAAACTCTCAAATTCGCTGGAATTGACTTGAGGCAAGACTGTTTCTCCCACGGGCACGTATGGACTACCCACATGTATGTGAATAGTCGTGAACGTCCAAATTATTGGAGTCTTCGATCGTGACTTTGCTAGTGCGAAAACCATTTTTTTTAAGTTTTAGCGACCTTTTTTTAAGATTTTTGAACATGAAATTCACATATTTTTATTTTTGGCTGACGTTGAAAAGTGTAGGATCACGTCAGCGTGCAGTATGTTTCCGACTTATATCTACTAATTATTTCAACTGGCAACACTCGTACAATTTAAATTATAATAGTCATTTAAAGAATTATATTTGTATATTATAATAACATATAATTTTAATAATTTAAAATAATTTTTCACCATTTCTTGATTAACTAGATTTTGTTCAATAATAATTTATTTGGATAATAATAACTAACGGAATCAGGCGTTACGTACTTTGCAGAATTCCATAACATTTAAAATACAAAATTAATATGTAGTGTTAATTCCGCTAATTGTCAGTTTAATCAAGCCGGGATGCAATCTGCACCGCCCTTGCAAGCATGAAGGACAATATAAACATGTAAATTAAATGCGCCGGTACGATACCCGACACGTGTTTCACTCCTCCACGGACCATTCTCAAGAGATGCTAACTTGACGAGTGCTCGACAAGTTAGCATCCCGTGTCATATTGCATCCCGGCTTGATTCAACTGACAATTACCGGAATTAATATTACATAAAAAAGTACCCTTTATAAGGCTGTGGTAACATTATAACCATTATATTTTGAACTCTATAGGCTTCTAATAAAGTTTAAAACCAATAAATTAGAAATTTACCTATTGCCTTATGAAGGGTTAATTTTGTATTTTGGATAATAATAAAAATATACATAAGTTATATGACAGTCAGCGGGTAAGAATACCAAAGGATTTAAGATAAATAAATATGGACTCTCGCACGACGCCATAAAGTCCAATTTAATTCATGCTGCCAATTTATTTACCTAAACTCTATGTACAAAGACACTTAAAAGGCATAACCTGTTGACGGTCCCATAGAACGGGTTATTCAAATAATGTAAAACTATCAAATTGATTGTTCGGAATCTTTATAAGATCACATAATAAAAATTTATCGCAGAAATGTTTGTACAGACACCAGCACTTCCAGCTACCCCAATCAGTCAAATTTCTTTTATAGATTTTCAACTTTATCACACGAGCATAAGGTTCACTTTCAATTGGGGAAGTTTCACAGATTAGGGTAGCTTGATGTGCGGGTGTCTGTACACTCATAACTTCAAAACGAATGCACCAAATTGGATAAATCTTTCTTTTATGTGTTCGTTATAGTCAGGAGAAGGTCAGTAAGAAAAACGTATAGCAAACATTTAAAAATAATCCGAAAAATTAGTGTATGAATGAGATAGAAGACTGAGACGTTTTTTTTTTCATACAAACCTCATAACTTTCAAACGGCTGCACCAAATTGGATAAATCTTGTGTTCGTTATTATCAGGAGGTTTGTATGAAAAAAAAAAGCAATTATTTAAAAATATTAGAAAATTGAGTGTGAAGCTAATAACGACTCCAGCGCAACCAATTCGATGATCTTCGATATTTAAATAACACATGTATAAATTTCAATTACAATATCAAAAAATGGTGAAACTTTACACAAATCAACAAAACATTTCAAACAATTGATTTACAGTATACAGTATTACAAGGAAATAAATAATTTTTATATATGAAATATAATCTTTCTCTACCCGCGAACTTTATTAATATACTCCATGCTTTATTTCAAAGCTATACGTACAATTTAACATGAAACCTGAGAGGCGGAGTGGTGTCTATGACAGGTTCTATCAATTTTTTTTTCTTTTTATGCTGGATGGGCTTGGACTTGACCACGATCTCACCTGATGGTAAGTGAAGATGTGGTCGAAGGTGGACCGCGCGTACCCATAAGATGCCTGTTCACTCTAGCCTTGAATAAACCCATGTTATATGAGTCTGGAAACAACAAACTCCTATAACATGTTTACCAGACGTAGGACTAAATTATAATATATATTTGTCAGACTATTATGTCAGACAAACGACTTCTAATTGGGGGAGGGGGGGGGGGGGGCATAATCTTCACGCTTGGCAGACGGATTACCAATCGCAGTATAGTAATCATAGTTCTCTGTGAGACGCTGCTGCCCGTTCTCAGGTAGATATTCCCTCGGTTCTAAACACCTTCGACCACTTTGACGGTCACCCATCTATGGACTGACCGTGAGTCTAGTTGCCTAACCTCGCCAATGACTTACGGCCCCGTAAGAGTATCTGTCTGGGCGCCTCAAATTAATTATCTCGTATTTAAAACGGTGAAGGAAATACACCGTGGCAGAAAATGCATGACTGAATTCTCCAAAATATTCTTAATGGCATGTGGAGTCTGCCAACCCAGGCTAGGCCAACTCCTGATGGACTATGGCCTTTCCCCTCTCATGGTGAGAGGTGGCCTCCGCCCTGTCAAGTCAGTATAGGATGATGGTAAAGTCTCTTGGAAAAACCGTACTAGGCAGCGCATTCCACAGCCTCAATGTGCGTTGTAACGTCATAATTGTTAATTATACTTCATGTCCACCAGGTCTCATGTTATAATGCACGTAAAACCTTCCGACCAATCAATCTAAGGCCAATTTTATACAACATATTCCTCACAGGGACAATTCCATTAAAAACACATTTTTTTTTTAATAAATTACGTACAATTGTGATATTTATAATAATAATAAATTAATAATTATTTATGAAACATGCGCAAGAACATCAGATTTGGTACGTATTCACATTGGATACAAACTCCATGGAGAACGGTAATCTTTGGCCCAAGTCCGGCGACAATTCAACCTACCTTCATATTTGGAAAAATCATGCATATAACAATATAATAATAATTATTATAAGCTTGATATAGTTTTGGTAGACCGTTTGGACCGCCGGGCATTTATTGTTAATATCACTGTCCCGTATGACGATAATCTCTTAAGAGCCGAGAATGACAAGTTGTCAAAATACTTTTTTTGACAACTTGTCAAAAAAAAGTTGTTGTTTTGGTTCACGACGTTACCGCCATGTGGGATGTGGA
Organism: Pseudoips prasinana; assembly: GCA_951640165.1. Taxonomy (NCBI): domain Eukaryota; kingdom Metazoa; phylum Arthropoda; class Insecta; order Lepidoptera; family Nolidae; genus Pseudoips; species Pseudoips prasinana. The sequence continues at coordinate 11,326,057 of OX621261.1, forward strand.
CTCAACAATAATTGTCATTGTAAACGGTCTCATAGCAAAGAGCCTCGATCATCATCTTAAGAGGCTCTCGCTGGGTCACTGTGTCAAGGGTCGGAAGCAAAAGGCAGCAATTATGGGAACGGCACGCACTGTGAGGAGGTTCCTTTCTCTGGCGCCCTGACCACCGGCTGCCTAGGGAGTCACACCCCGCCGCTAGATGAAATCTATTTTTTTAATATTTACTTATATATTTTTATTTTTTATATAAATTTTATAATTTCAATATATAATTCAAATAAATAATTTAAAATAATAAAATTAATAATAAATTTTGGGACAGTGATAATTATTACTGCCAAACTAGGCAGTGTGTGTATTTTCAATTAGGTATTTCACATTAGTTCGTGGGTTTTGTGTGGGTTACACGTTTACTAAGTTTATAGTAAGTTTGCGTTAAACGGGGTACGTATTTAAATGTCTAAAATTAAAAAAAAACAAGCCAAAATTGCTAAGCAAATGACACCTAAATAAAAAATACCTAAGTTCAAAATACCGATCGGACTAAATATCTAATGTTTAAAATGTGTATACATAGATATAAATTTAGATTCACACACATTGTATTTAAAATGTGTGTGAATCTAAATTTATATCTATGTATACACATTTTAAACATTAGATATTTAGTCCGATCGGTATTTTGAACTTAGGTATTTTTGAAATGGTCAAAATACCTAAAACTGTTTAATGATGCGCTCGCCGGTCCCTGCCGTGTTTTCGGGTTTTAATACTTACCCATTTTAAATTTATGTATAACGATTTTAAACTTTAGGTATTTTGAATTTAAGTGAAACCATTGGGTATTTTTATTAAGAACGGAAATGTTAAACTATATAATTACAGTGTAACTGTTCGATGCCCCAAAAATAACAATATTAAATAGATCTGTCATAATAGAAGATCAAAAATAAACAGAACACCATACCTCATATATTAATTATTTCATTTGAACCTGTCAAATATAAAAATCTAAATATATCATTGAATATTGGTACTCTCTGTTTATTTTTAGTGTTATGCAGACGCTCAGCAGATATCACACTATCGTTAACAAAGGGTCAAGTTTATTACTGACAGCATGAGCTCTGCTGTAACTAGTCTGCCGTCCCTAACAAAGTGCTCTAGTAACAAGCGAGTCAAGTGTCTATAGCGAGCAACAAGCTATCCTCATATTCAGCTCGCTCCATGTTACACAGATATTTCTGACAGCATGAGCTCTGCTGTAACTAGTCTGCCGTCCGTCACAAAGTGGTCTAGTAACAAGCGAGTAAGTCAAGTGTCTATAACGAGTGACAAGCTATCCTCATAGTTAGCTCGCTCCATGTTACGTAACCCAGATATTACGGACAGCATGAGCTCTGCTGTAACTAGTCTGCCGTCCCTCAAAAAGTGGTTTAGTAACAAGCGAGTAAGTCAAGTGTCTATAACGAGCGACAAGCTATCCTCATATTTAACTCGCTCCATGTTACGTAACCCAGATATTACGGACAGCATGAGCTCTGCTGTAACTAGTCTGCCGTCCCTCAAAAAGTGGTTTAGTAACAAGCGAGTAAGTCAAGTGTCTATAACGAGCGACAAGCTATCCTCATATTTAACTCGCTCCATGTTACGTAACCCAGATATTACGGACAGCATGAGCTCTGCTGTAACTAGTCTGCCGTCCCTCAAAAAGTAATCTAGTAACAAGCGAGTAAGTCAAGTGTCTATAACGAGCGACAAGCTATCCTCATATTTAACTCGCTCCATGTTACGTAACCCAGATGTTACTGACAGCATGAGCTCTGCTGTAACTAGTCTGCCGTCCCTCACAAAGTGCTCTAGTAACAAGCGAGTCAAGTAAGTGTCTATAGCGAGCGACAAGCTATCCTCATATTTAGCACGCTCCATGTTACGTAACCCAGATATAACGGACAGCATTAGCTCTGCTGTAACTAGTCTGCCGTCTCTGACTAAATAAATATAAACAGTATTTTGTATACTTTATTTTTGTTCAAAACAGTATAGTTGGCAACCCTACCTGTAAACAATGTTGATAATCTGGAAAGATAGATTTGATACGTACCGATCTTGGACCAAAATACCGTAACTCCCAAAAATAAAAATACAAACTCGAGCCAAAAAGCCGAACTCAAAAAAAAGCTAAACAGTATTAAAAAATACCAAAATTTTATATAGTAATATATCTATATAGTATCACTTGAAAGAAACTGGTATGTATCAGTCTTTTTGATAGAATATCCAGTTTAGCAACGCCTGGAGGACCATAGCGAGGACGAAGCCTCCGAAGAGGTCCCAGGAGTGCGAGGTAGAGGGCACCCGGCCCACGTTCTGAGGTCTATAGATGGCAGCTTGTCTTTGGCTTTCACTGATGATGTCCACCGCTTTCGATAACCTTTCTATGGCTATTGTCTGCTCTCGTAGGGCGGTGTCTATGGCATAGAGCGACTGCTTCAACGTCCGCCTGGAAAGATAAAAAATAAAATAGTTAATTTCGGTATTTTATACTTATATGACGATCACCGTAGCCTAGTTGGTAGTGCTCCTGCCTACGAAGCTGGTGGTCCTGGGTTCGAATCCCGGTAAGGGCAAATATTTGTGTGATGAGCACGAATATCTGTTTCTAAGTCATGGATGTTTTCTATGTATAAGTATTTATCTATGTATATAAGTATGTATATCGTCGCCTGGTACCCATAGTACAAGCTTTGCTTAGTTTGGGGCTAGGATGATCTGTGTGACATTGTCCCTAGATATTATTATATAGGGGTCTCCTTTTAAGTATATTAATTAGTTGTGCTAGTAGGCCCGACTCTGCACAAACGGTTCAAATGTAGAAGTGTGTAATACTTAACAAAAGTGTGTTTATTCATTTACTTTTCTGTTTAAAATCGAGAAAGAAAAATATTAATTTTGTAGCTGTGGCAGTATGGTGTTTGAGTAAGTCAAGTGTGAGTGTGTGCGATACAGTTAACTTAGAAGTACTTATACCCAAGATTTGGCAACGGCGGCCTATCCCTACGGAGACCAGCCGACTTCGCAGAATATATTATTAATCACGAGTTTGTACGGTAACAAACCAAACCAAAATATGTAGTAGCAAAAAACCTGTTATTTAGTAAAGGATTCTTTTTTAGACACATGTCCCCGTAGCCTAGTTGAAAGTGCTCCTGCCTACGAAGCTGGTGGTCCTGGGTTCGAATCCCAGTAAGGGCGAATATTTGATTGATGAGCACGAATATTTGTTTCTGAGTCATGGATGTTTTCTATATATATAAGTATTTATCTATCTTTGCTTAGTTTGGGGCTAGGATGATCTGTGTGACATTGTCCCTAGATATTATTATTATTATATATTATTATTATTAAAATTTATTGTATAAATTTAAGTGCGGGTGGGAATCGAACCCCCGACCACGGGGTATCCGGTCCAATGTGCGTTAACCGCTCCGCCACCGCACCGTGGTCCTGTGACTCGAATTTATACAATCAACGTCCGCCTGGAAAGATAGGGAATTGAGTTAACTTACAAGTACTTATACTCGAGATTTCGCATCGGCGGTCTATTATATCATAAGACGGACCAGGGGCTCTACCGGCTAAGTCACCGAACATCGGTTTCGTGAACGGCGTTCAAATAAATAAAGGTTAAAAATGACTTAATCAATCGTTAAATCGTCTTCCATGATCACATGCGACGTCATAAATGGTCCGGAATCGATTATCAACGTTGAAGCTGATTTAACGATTGATTAAGTCATTTTTAACCTTTATTTATTTGAACACGATTCACGAAAACGATGTTCGGCGACTTAGCCGGTAGAGCCCCAGGTTGAGGTAACTAAGAAAAAAATTAAAAACTAGTTAAGTATCTCAAAATATTATTTTAGCAGCAATTATAGCTAAAATTATAATATTTTGATATAACTATTTTGCTGTGCATAACGCATGGCTATTTATTTAAATCTGGATTGTTTATATAAATAAATTTGTTTCTGGCACTCGGCGGCCGCTACCGCGGCACGCGTTGTATAGCCGCAGTTCAAACCTAATCTACTTTTTAGTAGCGAAATACATTTTAGTGCAATCAAGTATATTTGACACCCAAGTGCTGAATGGATTTCATCATTTACCAACACAGCTGCACTTTGTCCCCTCACTTTCTTAATTAAGGTCACCGTAGCCTAGTTGGTAGTGCTCCTGCCTACGAAGCTGATGGTCCTGGGTTCGAATCCCGGTAAGTGCAAATATAATTGTCTGATGAGCACGAATATTTGTTTCTGAGTCATGGATGTTTTCTATGTATATAAGTATTTATCTATCTATATAAGTATGTATATCGTCGCCTGGTACCCATAGTACAAGCTTTGCTTAGTTTGGGCTAGGATGATCTGTGTGAAAAAAAAAAAAAGGTCAGCATCATATCAGCTGAAGGACTTCCACTGCTGGACAAAGGCCTCTCCCAAGAATCTCCACAATGGCCAGTCTTGTGTTGCCCGCACCCAGCGGTTTCCCGCGACCCTTGCTAGATCGTCGATCCACCTTGTACAAGCCTGCCCACTTTGCATCTTTCGGTTCGTAGTCGCATGGGTTGTGGTTACCACCGCCCCGTAGGCCTCTGACATGGCTTAATTAGGGTTGTTCAAACCGCCTATTAGGCTTCTGACATTAGGTCTCTGCTACCTAATGGCTACAGCCGGGAACGACAGCTTAACATGTCTTCCGAAGCACGGAGACGCTGAGAAATTAAACTACTTCGACGGTCACCCATCTATAGACTGACCACGAGCCCAGTTGCTTACGGACCGGTGAGAGCATCTGACATGTGTTTTTAAACAGAAGCACATTTGCTGCAAAAATATCATCATAGTGACAATGAACAATTCAGTTTTGGGTATTTTTCTGATAATTATATAAAGGCGTTATAAAAACATATATAACTTCTAAACACGAAAGCAATGTTTTTACGTTGTTTTACAACGCTGTAGGTATCGAAATCGCTACAAAATGTATCAAAATTGCGTTCTGTTTTATGCATTTGTATGAAGTCATACGATTTAAAAAAGAAATATTATAAATTTTTGGCGCGTCTCTGGCAGAAAAAAAAAGTTTTATCACTTAGTACGAACCCCCTTAACCCCCCCCCCCCCCCCGTATACACACTTAACTCAAATTCAGGCGACTCGATATGAGATCCAAACCCTTTATTCAAACTCTCTAACTACCCGCAACTCTAACTTACAGACTACTTACTCGAACTCATCAATCTACTGTACGAAAGCTCGTAATTATTATCTAATAGTATACTTGTATTCTGTAGTGGTACCTACTTATAGAATAACTTTACAGCGTAAATGTCGACATAACTTAAAGAGCTTAATTTGGCCATAAAACTGGCAACATGAAATCGACATGAAAAACAAATGAAACATAACTAGTTTACGAAAACCATGAAACATTGTTGGGCGCCTCACACATAATCGGTAAAATCATATATAATATGTGCAATACATAATAAATGGACTCCAAAAATTACTCTATAAGCGCCAGAACCTCTGGACAGTTTAAATTGTTTATTTCAAGAAAATGGGACCAAATAAAAAGTATATTCTTTTAAATAAAAAAGTTCTTTCAAATCAAATCGGTTACAAAACGATGGAGGTACGATGGAATAAACTTTTTAAAAAGTACAGCCTAATTGACACCTCCTCTTTTTTTCTGTCTGTCTGTTAAAAAGCTTGTTGCTGTGCTAAACGTTGATTAGTTTCATACCCCATTAAGCATCTTAAGTTATTCGAAGAAGATATCTTAAGAATTCGATAAACACAAACTTAGAAGAATATATTAAAATTTAGACTTCGATATACCAAACTAAGAAGAATATATGACAATTTTGACTTGGATGTACCAAACCAAGAAGAATGTATGACAATTTTGACTTGGATGTACCAAACTAAGAAGAATATAATAATATGACAATTTGGACTTCGATATACCAAACTAAACACTTTATGGCAATTTTGATTTCACTTGTTCTAACGATTCCAACACTTTTCCACGATAGAAAAATCTGATATAAACTATCAACCAATCTATTCTAAGTCTATTAATTCGACACAATTTTACTTATCTATAATATGCCTGTATTTATTACATGATCTACGAAACTAACTATGGTCATTCTGCGTCACTGTATAACATTTTAGGGTATCAATAGTACTCACGATAGGCTTTTAGCGCGAATACCTGCATCGTCGAATCTGCAGAACAAGATTTAAAGTGATAATACTATAAAAACCAATACATTTTGTTAGCTAGAGCAACAAGTTTTTTATTGTTTTGGATGTTGTCTACCAAGAATAAATAAAAATATATAAATAATTTTTGACATTATTTCTCGCATTTTACCTCAAGCAGAAGACGCAGAAGAAGGTTTGTTTACTTGGTTTGGATTAATCTTCTTTTGCCTCGACATTTCATATTCCCATTATTGAAAAAAAAATCTGATAAAAATAACATATTTTCAGTAGCAATGTGTCAGGGGATTGTAAATACCACTAGTTTTAACGAACGGAGCCTTTATTGACGACGAGACGCGTTGAGACGTTAAGACATTTTTGATGTCAGATGTGGGATAAGATTTTTTTGTTTTATAGCATTTTTTACAATGCACAACGTTAATCTAAAGTCAAAAATGGGAAATCTACGAACCCGGATTGGTAGAGGTTGCCGATTTTAGACCTGCCGGACGATTAAATTTATGATTTCCCACTTTTGAGATTAGATATACACGCTGCATCGCGAATAATACAAACATTTTTTAATTCTACTAGTTGCTTCTCTAACCGGTTAAGGAATAACGTTTATTAACCGGTTAGTTCTGATTACGGTTTTAAAAGGTTTGATTGATATTGAGTGCTTCCTGCATAAGAACGTAAGCTCACTAACCGTACAAGATCATACTCACGAAGTGATCTTACTGTGACGATATCGCAGATCATCCTCAGACACAAATTTCGTCTTACTTGTACCAGCGCTGCAAAAAATAAATACAAAGAAATGTGTTCGTGGCCGACTTTAAGGTACGGCGAATCGAATACTAACTTACTACAATGCTAAATCGAATGCCCAATAATCGAATATCAATTGATCGACCACCCTAAATAGAATGTTTAAATACTGTAACGAATCGAACATTGAGATGAACACATCCTTTAGCAAACCAGACAGATATCCATGCTCAACCTAGAGAGCCCAACATGTAGTACTGAAAACTACTAATACTAACTGTATTTTATTTTTTCCCTTCCGCTATTCGACTATTGACTATACATATAATTTTTGAAAAGTGCTTACGGATAAGCAATTATTTATCCTACGGAATAAAAAATCCAAAATCCTATGATTCTACGGAAACACTCCTAACTTATCCAGTTTGATTGAGTACATACTCTACGCCTATTTGCAGCCTATCGATATTACGTTCGAGTTAGACATTCAATTTATAGTGGTCGATCAACTTATATTCAATTATTTAACATAGTAAACCGACACACACAACCGGGTAAAATAATGGCACCTAAAATAATAAAATACATTTTATTATTAAAATAGTAGGCTGAACCTTTAAAAAAATAAATTTAATAAAATACTGGACCTTACCTATTTGAAAAGTTGGGACTGTTATTTTAATGCAAATGTTGATATTGATGTGTGAGTGGGAGTATTTTGTAGTTATTTGTGACTTTACTCCTGATTTAGCAATGGTTCTCCATGAATAAAAAAATACTTGTTATATTTAAATAGAAACCTTTTTTTTATATCGCCTCAAACTTTTCGTCTATCTATCGCATGTCGCAATATGGCGGCCATGGCTCGCATCAGCTGACCGCATTATAACTCATTTGTACAAAAGCTCCACGGTGTTTGTATTTTGAGCAGTGTGTTGATATAAATGTTGTTGTTCACTTGATTGTGATGGACAACGGAACAGCTAGTGAGTGAAATAAATCGGTCAACGAGGGAAATACCAACAATAATGCGAAAATATCCTACAATGAATTACTTTTACGCCGTAAGAGACCAAGTTTTACTTGTACCGTGGCTTCATAAAACCACACAACGTTTTTTTTATACATGGTGGCCGAGGGGTTGACGTTCAACCGCAAAATTTAGATACTTTATGATGAGGAGTATCCGAATCACTCCATGTATGTTCTACAATTTTGCGAATTGATACTTTTTAAATTTATGAGAGCTCAAACCCTAATTTTAACTTTCGAATAAATTCGAAGTCAGTTCTGCAATGATTAGATAAACCATACTTTTTAGGGTGTTAGGATAAACTATGCTTATTAGTCACAGAAAAACTGAACCAGAAATGTTCAACGGAACGAGAAAAAATCGAAAACTGATGTTGGGTAAAATTTACGAAAAAATCATTAAAAAATTCTATCTCGCAAACTACGCAAAATCGTAGAAAATACATTGGGGTGATTCGGATACTCCTCATCATAAATTATCTAAATTTTGCGTTTGAACGTCAACTCCTCGGCCAGTCTGCATTATGGTACAGGTTTTAACTACAAGAAGTATAATTATTGACTTACGTAGATTTACGCACTTCTTCAGCAAAAGGTTCGACCAAAGTTCTGAAATGCATATGACATTAGCCTATATGCCGAGAACATGTATAAGTCTCATATGGGCTATGAGGGATTCCTATCTGAATGTCACAAATCACCGGGTGACTTAAGGGGTTGACACACTTAACGATAACAGGCAAACGCGAACCTCATTAAATTTAGGATCAAACGGGTTCTTGCATCGATATGAATTTATGTATACCAAATCTAGCTGTGCCCCTCGGTTTCACCCGCGTCAAACTTCATAAATGATATCCTGTATGTTTTATTCGGATGTATAAGCTATATTACTATAGTTACATCAAATTCCGTTCAGTATATTTTGCGTTAAAGAGTAATAAACATCCTCTTACTTTCGCATTTATAAAATTAATAAGATTTATATCAGCGGTTAACTACAGTCACCACTCGTCTAGATTTACCACGTAACTGAAGTTACCTACTGACTAGAGTTGCCACGTGACTCGAACTACCACGTGAATCGCACTACCACGTGACTTTAAAAACGCTATAACGCTAGTGAGTTGCAATATATAGCGTTACTTGTAAAACACCAACAACCTCGCCGTACTAGATACCTAACACCATAAGCATCAACTTTTATTCTACGAGTTTGGACATAACTCAATACATGAAAAAAAAATATTTTATAAGCTACGCGCGCGCTTGCGCTGATAATAATTATAACACTTTTTTCGCCGGATAAATCTAATTTTTTCACGGCTTGGTGTAGGGAAATTTGGATACCATAATGTTTACGTAATCTTTGGAAATAGAATTAAAACTTATTTTTGTACGAAAATAATCTAACAAATGTTGCTTATGGTGTTAGCCATCTAGTACTGGGAGGTTGTTGGTGTTTCACAAGTAATCCTGAACCGCACTACCACGTGACTCGCTATACCACGTGACTCACAATATCACGTGACTCGAAATACCACGTGACTCGCAATACCACGTAACTCACAATACCACGTGGCTTAAATTACGATTTAAAGCTCGTAAATTATATATACTTACGTAGACGTCTTAGATCGCCTGGCGAGCTCGTCGTGGCTGTCGGAGTCGGACGCTCTACGAGAGAGCTCTCGGCGCGCGTCGAGAGCAGCTCTCACGGGACCGCCGGGGATCTCGCTCAGAGTTTTGATCATGAAAGTCTCTTCATATTCTAGTATATCTTCGTTTTGCCATGGACTAGAAAAAATAGTTACTTTTTATTTATTTATTCATACGTATAGCTACTATTACAGGTTAAACCCTTTTCGATAGCGCAGGGTTACAAAACCTTATATGAGTAGTTAGTAGACTAGGTAGGGTTCCGTAGGCAAATGGCTAAACGGAACCCTTATATATTCGTCATGTCTGTCTGTCTGTCCGTCCGTATGTCACAGCAACTTATTTCCGAAACTATAAGAGCTGTACTGTTGAAACTTGGTAAGTAGATGTATTCTGAGAACCGGATTAAGATTTTTATACAAAAATAGAAAAATAATACATAAAATTTTAGGGGTTCCCATACCGAACTGAAAACCAATATTTTTTTTTTCATTATACCCGTACATGTGGGTTATCTATGGATAGGTCTTCAAAAATTATGTTGAGGTTTCTAATATCATTTTTTTCTAAACAGATTAGTTTGCACGAGAGACACTTCCAAAGTGGTAAAATGTGTGATTGAAACTTCTAATCCAAAATTGGTTTGAACGCGATCTAGTAAATAGTTTTTTTAAATACTTCATAAATCGTAAACCGCATTTTACCTTTCATTCAATCAACTCAAATACTTGCTGCTACGGGAACCCTTCAAGTCCGACTCCGGTTTTTATTTGTATGAAAAAGACAACGCCCACAATAGGAAAATGTGTGAGTACGATGAAAAAAAAAGTTTCGAGTTTCAGTTCTATGTATGGGACACCCCCAAAATTATTGTTATTTTTGTATGAAAATCTTAATGCGGTTCACAGAATACATCTACTTACCAGGTTTCAACAGTACAGCTCTTATAGATTCGGAAAAAAGTGGCTGTGACATACGGATGGACAGACAGATAGACATGACGAATCTATAAGGGTTCCGTTTTTTGGTATTTGGCTACGGAACCCTAAAAAAGCAACTTGTAATAATGACCTAGTGTTGAGATAGTTGTACTTCCAGCCCTGGTCGATGAGGCCCTCGGGCGCCGCGCAGTGCAGGTTCTTGTGGAAGAAGCGCGGCACCCACGGCGCCACCAGCGCGCGCGCGTGCGCACGCTGCGCCTCTTCTATGATCGTCTTCTGCTCCGTGGCTGCTACCTGCCACGGAAGGGTGCACCCATTATAACATTATGTGACATCCTACTAATATTGAAGTTATACTTCTTTTGGCGCGATGGAGAAAAATGATGAGAGTGAATTTTTACGATGCGCGCGCACACCGACACCAAAAAATTTAACAGCATGAAGTTAGTTCTAGGTGGAATGAAAATTAATAACTATGTTCAAGTTGTATATTAAGAAGTATAACTTCTAACGCGTGTACATAAAGTACACACAAGTTTTTTTATAAACGCGAAAGTTTGTAAGTATGGATGGATGTTTGTCACTCTTTCACGTAAAAACTACTGAATGGATTTCAATGAAACTTTAAAATAATATAGCTTATACATCAGAATAACACATAGGCTACAGTTTATAAAGATATTGTGTGAATTGTCCAAAATATGACGATAAGTGTCAAGGAAGTAGGAAAAAATCTACCATCTGCGAACTATTCGGTCACTGTAGCCTAGTTGGTAGTGCTCCTGCCTACGAAGCTGGTGGTCCTGGGTTCGAATCCCGGTAAGTGCAAATATTTGTGTGATGAGCACGAATATTTGTTTCTGAGTGATGGATGTTTTCTATGTATATAAGTATTTATCTATCTATATAAGTATGTATATCGTCGCCTGGTACCCATAGTACAAGCTTTGCTTAGTTTGGGGCTAGGGTGATCTGTGTGACATTGTCCCGAGATATTATTATTATTCCGGCGCGCACTGCCAACACTGCTAGAAGTACACATCCTACTAATATTATAAATGCGAAAGTTTGTGAGTATTGATGTATGGATGTATGTTTGTTACTCTTTTACGCCAAAACTACTTTAACACGGGTGAAACCGCGGGGCATTACTAGTCTAATATATAAAATTCTCGTATATTATATATGTTGCCTATAATTGGTTGTGCAGTTAGATTTAAGACCAAATACATGTAAATACTTATATATAAATCTGTAACAACTGTTGGTGAACCTTAATTAAATAAATAAATAAAATAGCATCACTGCTGTATGGTGACGGCATAGAATATCTTCACCCCATCTCATCCCGTGGGGGCGTAGAAGTTGACCCGAGGAAATATCTACCAGACAATGGGCAGCAGCGTCGCCCCGTGTACTAACTGTTTATCATTTCATTTATCAGGACATTTTTATTAATAATAATAATGTCCTCCTAGCCGAATTTCGGCCACGGCGGCCAGTCACAACAGAGATTAGCCATCTGCGCGGGACATATTATAGTGTTCAAGTGTGTGCGCAAACACAGGAGCACTTTCTATTCCATCACCCTCATGATCCGATGGGACGCCTAGGCGACACGACCGAAAAGAGGTCAGGTACAGGACCGACGGCTTTACGTGCTCTCCGAGGCACAGGGGTATAATACCGCCAACTCCCAGACACCGGGCTGATGCTGAGATTTTTTCTTTTTACAGAAAAGTCCCAAAATCACTTTATGGCCCGACCCGGGATTTGAACCCAGGACCTCGTTCTCTGCGGGTGAACACGCTACCGCTAGACCAACGAGGCAGTCAGTCAACATTTTTATTATTGTGTACATGATCATGTCTGTCTGTCCTGAGTCTGGGTGTAATTATCTATATAAGTATGTATTTACAAAAGTAATATATGTAGTATATCAGTTATCTGGTTCCCATAGTACAAGCTCTGCTCAGTTTGGGATCAAATGGCCGTGTATGAATAATGTCACAAGATTTTATTATTTTAAATACTATTATTTAAATGCGTGTTTTTGAAACGAAGTTCCTTATCGCGTGTTGTGAAAGGGGGCTAGACGGAAAAAAATCTTACGAAAAGTTGTCACGACACTTTTTGCAGCTGTGCGGCGTGCGCATGTTTCTCTGTCTGTCTGTCTCTCTCTCTCTCTCTCTCTCTTATAGAAAGCAAGTGGTGTCGCGACGATTATTTTTGATGAGCATATACAGGTTTTTTGTACATAATAAATAATAAGAAATAACTTCGTTTCATCCGGGTGTCCCTTGACACCTCTCAAGTTTTTTTACATATTTATAAGTATAAAATTGATATAAAAAACAACAATATATAAATAAATTTAGGGCATAACCGATCAATAATAACAGAAAATCAATGGTAAACAAATTAACACTCAGTGTAAATGCCTCTAAAAATTTGCTCATTTACACATCACACATACATCGGACAAAGCGCGTAGGCGCAGCGCACCGGTAATTATTCACATCTACCTTGTGAACCTTCAAATATGTTATATTTATAGTTTGTAGTTTTGTGATCCTACTATTTTATACTATATTTATATATATACCACACAAAAACTATTGCTTGCTTGCTTATCATGTCGGTAGTGGTAACCCTAGTGTCAGAGTTGCTCAAGCCGCCCAGTAGGCCTCTGACATGGCCTAACGACTGTTGTCTAAAGACTACAACCAGGACCGACAGCTTAACGTGCTGTCCGTGCTTCGGAGGGCACGTGTCAGAGGCCTACTGGGCGGCTTGAGCAACTCTGACACTAGGGTTACCACTACCCACACGATAAGCAAGCAAGCAATAGTTTTTGTATGGTATGGTCACCCATCTATGGACTGACCGCGAGCCTAGTTGCTTAACCTCGCCAATCGCTTACGGACCGGTGAAAACATCTAGCTTTAACTTTCTTCATCCTCCAAAACCACTAAATAGGTTAATTGTGAACAAATATTTTGTTTCTCATCGACGTGATTGTGAATTTTTGAGAAAGAAAGGTATTCCAACCATTATAAATAAACAAAAAATAGAGTTCCCCCTGCAGCAGGGTGGGACGCCCTAGGCCGCCGGTGGTCAGGGCAACAGATTAAGGAACCTCCTCACAATGCGTGCGGTTCCCATAATTGCTACCTTTTGTATCCGACCCTTGACCCAGTGATCCGATATTATTATTATTACTGGCCTGATCTTACCTGATCGTCATTCGCTATGGCTTCTGAGACCTTGATCCAGAGCCTCTGCGACTCGTGTTCCAGCTGGTGTTCAAGACCCATCAGGTATCGGGGGAGCCGCTGTTCCCTTAGTATACCGACGTCTAATAAGTTGGTTTCCTCCTGTAAGCAAGTAATGGAATCAGGGGTTACTTTGCGGAAATCCATAACATTAAAATAATAAATTAATATATAGTGTTAATTCCGCTTATTATCAGTTTAAACAAGCCAGGATGCAATATGCACTTGCAAGAAGGACAGTAATAATAATGTCCTCCTTGCCGAATTTCAGCCACGGCGGCCAGTCTCAATAGACATTAGCCATCTGCGCGGGACATATTATAGTGCACAAGTGTGTGCGCAAACACAGGAGCACTTTCTATTGCATCACTCTCATGATCCGATGGGACGCCTAGCGACACGACCGGAAAAAAGTCAGGCACAGAACCGACGGCTTAACGTGCTCTCCGAGGCACGGGGGTATAATACCGCCAACTCCCACACTTCGGGCTGATTCTGAGGAATTTTTCTTTTTACAGAAAACTCCCAAAATTCACTTTTGGCCCGACCTAGGATTTGAACCGAGGACCTCGTTCTTTACGGGTGAACACGCTACCGCTAGACCAACGAGGCAGTCAAAGATAAACATGCAAATTACATGCGCTGGTACGATACCCAACACGTGTTTCAGTCCTCCACGGACCATTCTCAAAGGATGATAAGGGATGTGAAGTTTTCACAAAACAAAAACATTCTTAATTTTGTGACTAATTGTCGTTGGTAAACCTGTAAGGTTAATTATGTAGTAAAATATTTATTTTACAACATAATAATCCTAATAGGTTTGTAGCAGCCACAAACTTCACATCATCTATACATATAATAAAATCGTAGGAAAGTCAAAACTGTACATTGAATATTTTTAAAAAAGTATACTCGGGGCGTGATCTACAATGGATATCAAGCCAAAAATATAGTTCTTAGAATTTTTGTCTATTTGTCTGTATGTATGTTCGCGATAAACTCAAAAATTACTGCATGGATTTACTTCAAATTTTGCATGAATATTACTAAGAGGTCGGGTCAACATATAGGCTAAATATTATCACGCTATCACCTACGGGGGAGGAGCTATGATAGTTTGTAAAGTTTAACGTGGGTAAAACCGCGGGGACAGATGAATTTCTTAAATATAAGTTTTAAAAATTGACATGCTTGTGATCTGTTTATTTTTAATGTAATATTTTTAATGTAATGTTTTTGTCTAATACTCTTATAATGTTTTTACTTTATTATTTTGTATCGTCTTTTTGTGTTTGACATTTTATTTGTTTTAAATTATTTATATAATAATAATATCTAGGGAATTATTTATATTATAGTTGATATTCTTTAAAATTTTGCACGACATATCTATGTCAAATATAGTTGGATAAGTTTATAATTTACCTAACAACCCTGTACCTATATTTTAGCAAATAAATATTTCATTCATTCATTCACCTTAAATCCTCGGTTTAACGTTCTACTTTGAGTAGAAAATTTGTTATTCTTACCCCCAGTTCTTTATTGTATTATATCAACTCGAGAAGTATAATACGGTTTTAAAGGATCTACAGTGTCCTTGCCTCTCTTTATCATCAATGTAAAGTGCACCTTAACTCTTAAATATAACGTACTAAGTTGAATAGAAAATATGTTTGCTACTATACTTACCCCAGTTAGTTATTGTTTAATATCAACTCGGCAAGTATAATACGCTTTTAAAAGATCTACAGTGTCCTTGTCTCTCTTTATCATTAATGTAAAATGCACCTTAACTCTTAAATATAACGTAATAATTTGAGTAAAATGTATGTTTGCTACTGTACTTACCCCAGTTCTTTATTGTATTATATCAACTCGACAAGTATAATACGGTTTTAAAGGATCTACAGTGTCCTTGACTCTCTATAACATCAATGTAAAGTGCACCTTAACTCCTTAAATATTAAGTACTCATTTGAGTAGAACGTGTGCTTGCTAATATACTTACCCCAGTTCGTTTTTCTTTAATTTGAACTCGGCAAGTATCGGTTTAAAGGAAGTGTCCGTGTCTCTCTTTATCATCAAAGTAAAGTGCACCTTAAATCCTAAATATTACGAACTAATTTGATTAGAATGTGTGTTTGCTACTATACTTAACCCAGTTCGTTTTCTTTAACTCAGCAAGTGTAATCTACTCAAATGAGTAGAACGTGTGCTTGCTATTATACTTACCCCAGTTCGTTTTTCTTTAATTTGAACTCGGCAAGTATCGTTTTAAAGGAAGTGTCCGTGTCTCTCTTTATCATCAAAGTAAAGTGCACCTTAAATCCTAAATACTACGAACTAATTTAATTAGAATGTGTGTTTGCTACTATACTTAACCCAGTTCGTTTTTCTTTAACTCAGCAAGTGTAATAAAATTCTAAAGTTTCTACAGAATCCTTGTCTCTCTTTATCACCAATGTAAAGTTCACCTTAACTCCTAAATATAACGTACTAAGTTGAATAGAATGTGTGTTTGCTACTGTACTTACCCCAGTTCGCCCTAGAGCAGTTAAAATGGTTAAGGCAAAAGGCAGGGATGCTCGTTTTATCAATGTAAAATGTACCTTAAATCCGCAAGCAAAGTTCGATTTTGAGTGTAAAGTGTGATTGTTACGGTACTCACCCCTGACTTCTTGTCCTTAATATCAATCTTCCCATCCCAGTACCCTTCAAGAGTAGCTACTGTGTCCTTTCCTCGCTTTATTCGACCGGATATGGAGTTCGTTTGCTCCGCACTCCCTAGGAACGACTGGCAAAAGATGACAGAGATATTAATTGACCATAGAAAAAAGCAAAAATATGGAATTCTTATGAAATTCTGAAACTTTGTTTCACTGGCACTATGTTAACCACCGCGCCGTATAGACGACAGATGGCCACCATTCCGCTTCATCTCTTTCTTTCTTCCTCTTATGGGCTGTGGTTACCCTGGTGACAGAGTTGTTCAAGCCGCCCAGTAGGCCTCTGACATGGCTTATCAACAGCTCAACGTGCCTTCCGAAGTCTGGAGACGCTCGAAATTAATCCACTTTGACGGTCACCCATCTATAGACTGACCGCGTGCATAGGTGCTTCACCTCACCGATCACTTACGGACAGGTGAGCGCAACTGGCTCAGAGCATCTCAGCAACAATGAAACTGATATACATGTAGTCAAAAATAAAGATAAACTTCCCAAACATCAAATATTATATATCATCATCGCCATATCAGCCGAAATACGTCCACTGCTGGACAAAGGCCTCCCCCAAAGATCTCCGCAATTGCCGTTCTTGCGCTATCGCCATCCAGCAGTTTCCAGCGTCCCTCAGAAGATAATTGGTCCACCTTATAAGAGGCCTACCCACGCTGCGTCTGCCAGTTCGTGGTCGCCACTCGAGAACCTTTCTGCCCCAACTATGTGCCCTGCTCACTGCCACGTCAGTTTTGCAATTCTTCGGACTATGTCGGTGACTTTGGTACGTTGGATTTTGGACATTTCTGATTCGTTCTCGCAGAAAAACGTCTCCATTGCTCTTTGGGTGACCCTGAGCCTTCTAATGAGGGCCACGTCTCAGATTAGTTCAGCTTCATGCGTGGACTTCTTAAGATTCCTGTACTATTTATGTAATTTGGCGGTATACATACCCTTAATTTGAATTCTACGTCGGCTTGATAGCCCGTGTCTGCGCACATCACATGCACCTGAAATCAAACAAGATTTTACTATCTTCTATATAAAAATAATGTCTGTATGTCGTTTATGGAATCGTAAACTATACATTTGATCATGTGATGATCTTCAGCAAAGTGTTGTGCATGAGCCCACGAACGTTTCTGAGTTGGTACGACCAATCTTCGACAGATGGCGCCACTAAAATGAATGTTTGTCTGTATGTCCTTTATAGAATCGTAAACTATACATTTGATCATGTGATGATCTTCAGCAAAGTGTTGTGCATGAGCCCACGAACGTTTCTGAGTTGGTACGACCAATCTTCGACAGATGGCGCCACTAAAATGAATGTTTGTCTGTATGTCCTTTATAGAATCGTAAACTATACATTTGATCATGTGATGATCTTCAGCAAAGTGTTGTGCATGAGCCCACGAACGTTTCTGAGTTGGTACGACCAATCTTCGACAGATGGCGCCACTAAAATGAATGTTTGTCTGTATGTCCTTTATAGAATCGTAAACTATGCATTTGATCATGTGATGATCTTCAGCAAAGTGTTGTGCATGAGCCCACGAACGTTTCTGAGTTGGTACGACCAATCTTCGACAGATGGCGCCACTAAAATGAATGTTTGTCTGTATGTCCTTTATAGAATCGTAAACTATACATTTGATCATGTGATGATCTTCAGCTAAGTGTTGTGCATGAGCCCACGAACGTTTCTGAGTTGGTACGACCAATCTTCGACAGATGGCGCCACTAAAATGAATGTTCGTCTGTATGTCCTTTATAGAATCGTAAACTACGCATTTGATCATGTGATGATCTTCAGCAAAGTGTTGTGCATGAGCCAAGGAAGGTTTCTGAGTTGGTACGACCAATCTTCGACAGATGGCGCCACTAAAATTAATGTTTGTCTGTATGTCCTTTATATAATCGTAAACTACGCATTTGATCATGTGATGATCTTCAGCAAAGTGTTGTGCATGAGCCAAGGAAGGTTTCTGAGTTGGTACGACCAATCTTCGACAGATGGCGCCACTAAAATTAATGTTTGTCTGTATGTCCTTTATATAATCGTAAACTACGCATTTGATCATGTGATGATCTTCAGCAAAGTGTTGTGCATGAGCCAAGGAAGGTTTCTGAGTTGGTACGACCAATCTACGACAGATGGCGCCACTATCATTCCAAAGAATTTATCCTGTCCTCTATATAAATAGAAATTAATCACCAAATTGTTTGTACGCTCATAACTTTCAAACGACTGCACCAAATTGGATAAATCTTTCTTTTGTGTATTTGTTATTATCAGGAGAAGGTTTGTATGAAAAAATAATAATAGCAAATATTATGTGTGAATGAGACAAAAGGCGGTGATAATTTGTTTTTTTTTTTTTGTTTTCCGTTGTTGTTTCTTCATCGTTATTTGTTTTCTCTCCGGAAAGATAAACGAAAAGTGTTGTACAAACGCACCTCCAGCTATCCCAATCTGTCAAATTTGTTTTATAGATTTTCAACTTTATCACAAAAGCATAAGGTTCACTTTCAATATGGGAAAATTTGTCAGATTGGGGTAGCTTGATGTGCTGGCGTCTGTACATTACAATGCATTAAGGGGCCTTTTACAGTCCACTAGCGCCGCCAATCGAAAAAATGTCATAACTCGTAAATAGAATCAAAAATACAAAATGTGGTCTATTATTACTGTAGAAAAGGCAATAACGTAATTTTATATCACATTGTCAACACTTGAAATATAGCTGTTTAGCTAAATCGTGCATTTGTAACAAAAACGGCCGTTTATGTTTTGAATGCACGATTTAGCTAAACAGCTATATTTCAAGTGTTGATAAGGTGTTATACAATTACGTTATTGCCTTTTCCACAGTAATAATAGAACATATTTTGTATTTTTGATTCTATTTACGAGTTATGACATTTTTTCGATTGGCGGCGCTAGTGGACTGTAATAGGCCTCTTAAAATATTAGACTTAGACACTTAATGGCAAAAAAATAAGGCGGTACTAAGAACGCCGGAACATCAGAATTAAAGCAAAATAATATAAAGCAATAGACAATCGGACAGTAATCATGAAATTTATAATATGTATGTATTTAGAAATAATAATAGTATCCTAGGACATTATTAACACACGGCCATCTGATCCCAAACGAAGTAGAGCTTGTACACATGGCTACATATCAAGCTATACATTTCCAGTATAAGCTGATCTGGCTTTGTATAGGATTTCTATGCAATAAGAGGTCAGATTATATTCGAAATTTATAGCTTGATATGTAGCCGTGCGTACTATGGAAAACATGATATACTACTTTTTCTTTTGTAAATACATACTTATATGGATAATTACATCCAGAATCAAGACAAACATACATGTTCATACACACAAATATCTGTCATGGGTGTAAATCGAACCCACGACCTCCGACATGGAAGGCAAGCATTTGCCAACCACGCCATGTTTATCAGTCTGCTTGCCATAGTACAGACTCTGCCTAGTTTAGGATCAGATATCAATATGTAATTTATCAACGTTACGAGGAGTCTCCAAATCAATAGCACAAAATGAAAATGACAGAAGCACCATGCTGAAACAACAATGCCGTGCCGCTAACCTGACTCTGCGAGTATTACCTTGCCCCCCAGCTCCATGCTGAGCGTGCCGATGACGAGCCCCTTGCAGTGCGCGTAGGGCGCCGTCGTGATGTAGGTCTCGCCCCAGTTCAGCAGGTGGATCCTGGCGCACCCTTCTAGGATCGCTGACGTTGAGTTACCTGGACAAAAAACAATGTGATATAAAACGGCACAAAATTAATTCATCATCATCAGCCAGAAGACGTCCACTGCTGCACAAAGGCCTCCCCAAAAGATCTTCACAATTACCGCTTTTGCGCTATCCGCATCCAGCGACTTCCACCGAACCTCAGAGTAGCATCGGTCCATCTTGTAAGGGGCTTTTGCCCACGCTGCGTGTTCCGGTTCGTGGTCACCACTCAAGAACCTTTCTGCCCCAGCATCCGTCGTCTCTACGAGCTACGTGCCCTGCCCACTGCCACTTCAGTTGGTTCGCCAACGGATTTCGACATTTCTGATTCGATCCTGCAGGGAAACTCCGAACATAGCCCTCTCCATCGCTCTTTGGTTGACACTGAGCCTTCTAATAAGGTCTTTATCGCATTATTCTTAGTTTTTCCCTCGTTGACCGGTTATGTGACTCACTAGCTGTATCGTTGTCCATCACGATCGAGTGAACAACATTTATATCAATACACTGATCAAATCACAAACAAATGAGTGAGAATGGAAATGCTACACGCTCAGCTGATGCGAGTCATAGCCACCATATTGCGACACGCGATAGATGGTCAAAAAAAATTATAGCGATGTCCAAAAGGTTTTACTTTAACAAAAATATAATAAGTGTATAAAGAACTTAAGGTCGCATTTCTAATACAGCGGCCAAAAGCAATATAAACTAGCCAAATATGCAGGACATATTATAGTGCAGGACACTGACTATTCCTTCTCTATCAAAATCCGATGGGCTGTAATTCGAGAGTGATCAGCACCGGAAAGATCCCGGTAAATGCTTGCCTCTCACGCGGCAGGTCGTCGGTTCGATTTCCACCCAGGATAGATATTTGGGTGCTTTAACATGTTTGTTTGTCCTGAGTCTGGGTGTAATTATCTCTATAAGTATGTATTTACAAAAGAAAAGTGTGTATGTAGTACCTTTATCAGTTATCTATCTAAGAAGAACTAAAATATACAAACAAGGAACTTAAGATACTAACGGTCCCTTGTTTGTATATTTTAGTTCTTCTTACTGATCTCATGAAAAAGCTGCATAATTTTGAAACACCAGATGAAAGAAGTAAGCGGGAAGCTACTAGGCGTAGGGATCTACAAAACAAGGTGCAACCTCATCTAGAAGTGGTGCGTCATGCAGCAGGTTATCAGTCGGTGAAACTCTTTAATAATAATAATAATAATATCTGGGGACAATGTCACACAGATCATCCTAGCCCCAAACTAAGCAAAGCTTGTACTATGGGTACCAGGCGACTATATACATACTTATATAGATAGATAAATACTTATATACATAGAAAACATCCATGACTCAGAAACAAATATTCGTGCTCATCACACAAATATTTGCACTTACCGGGATTCGAACCCAGGACCACCAGCTTCGTAGGCAGGAGCACTACCAACTAGGCTACGGTGATCGTCAAATAAAGTTTATAAACTACCTGTACATTTGAAGTCGATTCACAACATAAATCAGTTCAAGCAGCAGTTAAGATCATTTTTGTTAGAGAAGTGCTACTACACCCTTGATGAGTTTCTCCGTGATACATATATCTAGACCTATTAATGCTAACTATTTTTATTGATATTTTATTTTAAATTTTTGACATATATGTGTATGTGTAATGTTTTTATTTTTGACTTTGTATGGGAATTTGTAATGTATTTTTTTTTGTTTTTAGCATAATTATTATTAGTTATTTTTTAGTTATTTTCAATACGATTTAAAAATTGTTATGAAATAAATGAAATGAATGAATGAATGAATATCTGGCTTCCAAAGTACAGGTTCTGTTTAGTTTGGGATCAGATGGCCGTGTATGAATAATGTCTCAGGATATTACTACAAACGCAAACAACGAGATGATAATCACGACTTACCGTAGAATTTGGAGCGCGCTAACAAACTCCCTTCTATAACGAACCCCTCCTTTCTATTCGACACGTAGAAGGCCGACACTGGGGGGTGATGCGAGACCTAGAACAAAACAGACAACCGATCGAGCATATATTGTGTTTGCCTGCTAAATAATTTCAGTAAGTGGACCAAATCCCGTGTATATGCCCCCTTGAGTATGTTTCGCCGGAGCGTCTCAACTGGGCCGTGTTGAAACCGGTAGTAGAGACACCCGCTGAGTTTGTTTTGATGGGTCTTCTCAGCTGGGGCGCATTGGATCCCGTGGTAGCATTAAAGCGCGACCGTTGTTATATATACACAAGGTCCGCCATAATAATAACATTTAATTCGTACCTTAATATAGACAGAACCATTCAGACAATATGTAGTAAAAATATAGCTAAAATTTAAAATTTAGATATTTAAACCTACACATGATCCTTGACAATAACTTAATTTTAGTTAGCTAAATATCGTTACAGTTATAAAATAAATCTTATTGTAAATTATTTCCTGCAATCCGTGTACCTAAATATCCATATGTACCTAGAAATAATTATAAATTAATTATATATTACTACGAACATGTTCTGACTATTTACAAACGCTTTTTTAAAGTCTACGTGAATAAAACCTTTATTTTTTTATAAACAAAGCGTTATATATTATTTTGACTGCCTCGTTGGTCTAGCGGTAGCGTGTTCACCTGCAGAGAACGAGGTCCTATGTTCAAATCTCGGGTCGGGCCAAAAGTGATTTTGAGACTTTTCTGTAAAAAGAAAAGATTCTCAGGATAAGCCCGAAGTTTGGGAGATGGCGGTAGCCTACCCCCGTGCCTCGGACCGCACGTAAAGCTGTCGGTCCTGTACCTGACCTCTTCCCGGTCGTGTCGCTAGGTGTCCCATCAGATCATGAGAGTGATGGAATAAAAAGTGCTCCTGTGTTTGCGCACACACTTGTCCACTATAATAGACCCGCGCAGATGGCTAATCTCTATTGAGACTGGCCGCCGTGGCGGAAATTCGGCTAGGAGGACATTATTACATAAGCCGTCTATGTTCATGGTGGGTCATATATAATGAGATTTTGAGCTAAATCCGATATCGTCGTTCAGAATCGTCAAGGTGAGGACACAATACAGACAGTCATTCCACCGATTATTACGGCAAATCATTTACAGTGCAGGCTGTGCGCCTGTGGAACGCACTGCCCTTAACTATAAGAAAAGCGAAATCGTTAAATATTTTTAAAAATAATGTTAAAAAACATTATCTATCTGCCTAGACTACTATACCTATAAGCTTATTTATTTACCGCTGTCGCCTTTGGTTTTTTTTTCTCGCGCATTCCTGCTTTATTAGACTTTTTTTAATTATTCTATGAATTTCTTTTTTTTTACTTTTTATTATTAATTTGTATAAGTTTATGTTTACATTAAGTTGACCTATTTAATTGTTACACCTACCTTCCCTGTTTTCCCTTTCCTTAGTCTATCCACTCCATAATTGGTTGTCTGGAAGAAATCGCAGTAGCGATAAGACCGCCCTTTGTACTTAATTTATGTATGCTCTTTTTAATTTTAAGTCATGGTGTACAATAAAGAGTATGAGGCGCTCATAGCCAGATGCTCTCACCGGTCCGTAAGTGATTGGCGAGGTTAAGCAACTAGGCTCGCGGTCAGTCCATAGATGGGTGACCGCCAAAGTGGTTTAATTTGTGAGCGTCTCCGTGCTTCGGAGGGCACGTTAAGACGTCGGTCCCGGTTGTAGCCATTAGGTAACAGTCGTTAAGCCATGTCGGAGGCCTACTGGGCGGCTTGAACAACTCTGACACCAGGGTAACCACTGCCCATACGATAAGCAAGCAAGCATAAAGAGTATTTTACTTTACTTTTTTTACAGTCAAGGCTAAGGTCATGTTCAAGGTCATAAATCCGCGGTAATGGAGTAGGTACCATGTTTCGAATAAAATTGGAATTTGGATTATTAGAGGCTTATTCAGACTCTTAAGTTAGCGGTACAGACCGACAGATATAATTAGAGTATTGCCTTGCTAAATTCAATGACCTACTATGAATAAAACACTTGACAGTTGTAGTCAGACAGCCAAATAAACTACTATTGGCATCTATAATATACATGGAAGTGTTAGCTAACTTGACGATATAGTCACCCCCTATTTTATTGAAGATAAATTCAAGGTCATTATAAAACTGATCAACCTCTGTCATATATATGTAGGTGTTCGCTAGCTTAGACTATAATACAGATCCTACCGCTTACATGCCGGATTTTAATGTGTAGACCAAATAATAGAATAAGATTTCAAATGCGGCCATACCACCTAAAACAATGTCTTCACAGCCCCGATATTCGTAAACAATCAGGCATCGCAAAATGATTGTCATTTTCAATGTCAAGGTAAAGATCAAGGTCATAGATAACTGTAAAGTAACATTAGTAGTACTAACATGTTACACAGCAAATTTCAATAATTAAACCTAAACATAATCTCCTTGACAATAACTTAATACAAGCTAGCTAAATATCACTACCATTATAAAATAAATTGTATAAATGTTTTAACATTCCGTGTACCTAAATATCTGTAATAAGTAACTAGAAATAATAACTGTATTATTACAAACATGTTCTGACTATTTACAAGAGCTTTTTTAAAGTCTACGTGAATGAAAACCTTTTTTATTTATTTATTTACACAATGTAGTATGTGTAAGATTTTGAGGATTTCAAGGTCTCGGTAAAGGTCGTTAGTAGTACTAAACTGTTCCGTAATATAGTATTTGTAATATTTTGAGGCTTTCAAGGTCAAAGTCAAGGTCGTTACTAGTACTAACCTGTTCCGCAATGTAGTACGTGTAAGATTCATTATTGGCGTGCTTCCAACAACACCGGAAAGTCTCCCCCAGCACCGGGTTGTATGGCTTCTTCAGACCCTTGGGCTTGCGGTACAGCCCGGAGAGGTACCACCGGAGTACTGCCTTGAACCTTAAGTACGGGTCTTCAAGGGACTGCGCCCTGCAATCAATAAATTATGATTAGTGAAAAAATTGGCAAGACTTTTTTATATATTAATCTTGATTTGGTGGGTCACCTGAATATGAATGTGCCTATACCAGCCGCTTGAGCTTCATTATACACTACTAGCTGTGCCCCGCGGTTATACCCGCGTTAAACTTTATAAATTGTAGCCTATGTGTTATGTTAATCCAGGGTGTCAGCTAACTACATACCAAATTATACTCAAATCGCTCCAGCCGTTTAGACGTGAAGAAGTAACAAACATACACACTCACACACTCACAATCTTTGAAACTTTCGCCTTTATAATATTAGTGTGATCATTAAACCTATTATTATGAACCTATATTGTATTTACCTATTGTTACCTATTATTTTATTATTTCCTATAAGAAGGAAGTAGGATCATAATTAATGTATTACTTGTATAATTCCATTTTCAATTATTATGCATCTAATTCTATTTCTATTCATTGTTTATGATATAACATAAACTGTTATTTAAATACTTTTATGTACCTAGAAGTACTAGAAACCTCGCAAATCCTACTAATATTATAACCCGGGATTTGAACCAAGGACCTCATTGTCTGCTGTTTAATTACACTATTGCTAACCCCACGATGTAGAATGCGTTATACAAGTACAGACGCCAGCACATCAAGCTACCCCTATCTGTCAAATTTCCCCAATTGAAAGTGAACCTTATGCTTATGTGATAAAGTTGAAAATCTATAAAAGGAATTTGACAGATGTGGGTAACTGGATGTGCTGGCGTCTGAACATTGACCCGAACATCTGGCGTGGCAGCCATCCAAACAATTTATCAATCATATAATCATTATCATTGATCATTATTCACACAGATAAATAAAGTATTTTCAATACAGTTGCTTGTAAATTTACGATCTACGCATATATTTACAAGATATAATAAACGGGCAGGTTGGCGTGGTTGGTAAATGCTTGCCCTTCACGCCGCAGGTCGTGGGTTCGATTCCCACCCAGGACAGATATTTGTGTACATGAACACGTCTGTTTATCCGGAGTCTGGGTGTAATTATCTATATAAGTATGTATTTACAAACGATAAGTAGTATATTTAGTATATCAGTTATCTGGTTTCCATAGTACAAGCTTTCAAAGATTCAAATTCATTTATTCCATAATAATATTACATTTGTGTGGAATCGTCAATATTTTTTTACCCCACCGTGTAGTGCATGACGTGGCAGCTACTGAGAAACACTGCCAGAAAACTCAGTAGGAATCCTTTTTAAAAATATTTATTTCTTACATAAAATTACATTGTATTTAAATGTGTTAATTTAGAGCGACTCAATCCCAAGCTGTTTTGTTGTCACTTAAATAATCAGACTGCTTAGTTTGGGATCTGATAGCCGTGTGTCAAGAAATAGAGAGAAAGGTGCGAGCGCACATTCTCTTTCTCTCTTTCTAGAAGTGCTAAAGTCGTTTTAATCGAAAGTAAATTTGAATTTAGATAATCTATATATATAAAAATCAATGCCACTTTTCGTTGTAATGTTATAACTCAACAACGCCTCTACCGATTTGGCTAATTTTGGTCTTGAATTATTCGTGGAAGTCCAGGGAAGGTTTGTACGTAGAGAAATATTAAAAATAGTCTTGAAAAAGTGTAAACTCAACATCTTTTAGCAATTTAAAATATTTTTTTGTTTGAATATATGAACTTAATAATCATTTTTTTATTACTATCCCTTATACGTAGCGAAGCACGTACCGGGCCGCTAGTAATCTATATATATAAAAATCAATGCCACTTTTCGTTGTAATGTTATAACTCTACAACGCCTTTACCGATTTGGCTAATGTTGGTCTTGAATTATTCGTGGAAGTCCAGGGAAGGTTTGTACGTAGAGAAAATTTTAAAAAAGTCTTAAAAAAGTGTAAAATCAATATCTTTTAGCAAAATAAAATATTTTTTGTTTGAATAAATGAACTTCATAATCATTTTTTTTATTACTATGTCTTATACGTAGCGAAGCACGTACCGGGCCGCTAGTAATATGTCACACAAACCATCCTGAATAAAGATCATCTGATAAATACTTACATACATAGAAAACATCCATGACTCAGAAACATATATTCGTGCTCATCACACAAAAATTTGCACTTACCGGGATTCGAACCCAGGACCACCAGCTTCGTAGGCTGGAGCACTACCAACTAGGCTACGGTGACCGTCAAATCATCGTGTGCAACAAGTTTGTGACTTCAAAACATCTTTAAACCTATATACTTCTGCCTCTATGGTGCCGAATTTATCATACAACTTTTTTAATTTGTTAAAAATGTCTCAGATCTCCTTGATGTACTATATTTTAAATTTGCTTTCAGTATCTAACATAAATGTTAAGCCGTCGGTCCTGTGCCTGACCTCTTGTCGGTCGTGTCGCTAGGCGTCCCATCGGATCATGAGAGTGATGGAATAAAAAGTGTTCCTGTGTTTGCGCACACACTTGTGCACTATAATATGTCCCGCGCAGATGGCTAATCTCTATTGAGACTGGCCGCCGTGGCCGAAATTCGGCTAGGAGGACATTATTATTATTATTATATATTGACCCGACCTCTTGGTAATATTCATACAAATTTGAAGTAAATCCATGCAGTACTTTTTGAGTTTAGCCCGGACAAACAGACACACAGACAAAAATTCTAAAAACTATATTTTTGGCTTCGATATCGATTGTAGATTTTTTTTATGTTTAAATCATAGGGCGACAAGCGAACAAGCGGGTCACCTGATGGTAAGTGATCACCGCCGCCCATGGACACTCGCAACACCAGAGGAGTGACGGGTGCGTTGCCGGCCTTTTAGAGTCAGCAAACAAGTGTTGCTGACCCTTCCCTCCACCCCTATGAGCTTTGGCGATCATACTCACATGCAGAAACACAATATTAAAATTATTAATGTTATTATTAAGGAATGTGTTCTGTAAGATGGAGGTACTTCCCCAGTCGGGCTGCTCTTTGAGCGAATGAACGCTGTGCCCTACCTCTCTTATCACGCCCCAAGTATCCTTTTTAAAAAATATTCAATGTACAGTTTCGACTTTCCTACGATTTTATTATATGTATAGATTTGTTATAATTTAAAGGTTATTATGTCATTTCTATAACAATGTAGTAGTTAATACCTAAACTGAATTATTAGTATCTTGTGATGGTAAATCTATTTTAGTCCTTTCCTCGCCGAGGTGGGATGAAAAGTTACGTGTTGCACTCGAGCGCATAGATTTTTCACTTCGTGCTCTTTTGATTCCTTCGCTAAGGCTGATTTCAGAGTGACGCGCGCGGCACGCGCCGTAGGCCAGCGCGTCTCAACAGCGCACGCTTGACGCGCGGACCACTGTGAAACGAGTTTTAGTATCGCGCGTTTCTTTGCAATGTACAGTTGTGTATATTGGGCACAAACCAACTACGAGGTTTAGCTATTTATTTTTTATGGAAAGAGTGCAACAGCGACGTCGTCGTAGAAGATTGCAACTTGTTCCGTTCAAGCGCTGGCCGACGACGCGCGTGTCACCGGCGGCGCGTTTGAACTGCGTGACTATGAAACGCAACTACTATCTAGTGTAATTGTAAGCGCGCGCGTTTGGACGGCGCCGCTCGCCGGCGTGACTATGAAATCAGCCTTACGCTCAGGATTCC
This sequence comes from Pseudoips prasinana, assembly GCA_951640165.1. Taxonomy (NCBI): domain Eukaryota; kingdom Metazoa; phylum Arthropoda; class Insecta; order Lepidoptera; family Nolidae; genus Pseudoips; species Pseudoips prasinana. The sequence continues at coordinate 11,355,197 of OX621261.1, forward strand.
ATTTTTTGGAATTTTGGAATACTTCGCTTGCTCGGTTATCAAAATTAAGCACGCGGTTAATAAGCAACTTTGCAATCTTGTCAAATAACTATTTAATCATTTTAAACTTACTACCCCTTTCCTCATGAACGCGTAGAGGTCATCATCATCATCATATCAGCCCAAAGGTCTCCACAATTTCCGGTCTTGGGCTATCCGTGAGCCTGCCCACGCTGCGTCTTCCTGTTCGTGGTCGCCACTCGAGAACCTTTCTGCCCCAGCGGTCGTCGGTTCTACGAGCTATGTGCCCCGCCCACTGCCACTTCATTTTTGCAATTCTTCGGGCTATATCGGTGACTTTGATTTGCCTGCGGATTTCGACATTTCTGATTCGATGCCACAGGGAAACTCCGCGCATAGCCCTCTCCATTGCTCTTTGGGTGACCGTGACCCTTCTAATAAGGCCCATAGTGAGCGACCACGTCTCTGTTTCGTAAGTCAACACTGGCAACACACACTGGTCGAACACTTTCGACTTGAGGCACAGCGGTATTTTGAAAGCGTAGAGGTATTAAATTGAAATTCATATCAAATACTCAGGGGCTCTACCGGCTAAGTAGCCGAACATCGATTTCTTAAATGGCGTTCAAATAAATAAAGGTTAAAAATCGTTAAATCGGCTTCAACGTTGACAATCGATTCCGGACCATTTATGACGTCACATGTGCTCATGGAAGCCGATTTAACGATTGATTAAGTCATTTTTAACCTTTATTTATTTGAACCCCATTTAAGAAATCGATTTTCGGCGACTTAGCCGGTAGAGCCCCAGGTCTATAGTATCTTTAAGCTCTAAGAAAATCCACAGGTTTATACGGAACCACACTTGGTTGGTTATTGTTATAATACCAACATACTCACTGCGCCAATATATCTGCGTGGTAATAGTTGTCCGAGAGCTTGTCGAGGAAGGACCGCGGCTCCAATATGAACGTGGGCAGCACCACCTTGCTCAAGTCCATGCCAGGCCTCACTTGCTTCAGTAGGAACCATAGTAACGATTTGTTCTCTTCTGCCACCTCTTCCACTAATTCACCAGCCTGAAAAGATGGATAAAGACATACATTAGTTCAGTTTAAAAAACACGCTTTTAGCACGCACAAAAAAATACAAAACATATCATAGGGGTGTATTTCAAATAGTCTGTCCGCCATATTGGATTTAAGTCACGTAGCTACTTTATTCGTATTGCTGACAGCAAACCCTTTCATTTGATACCCCTATCATGGGGGTGGATTTCAAACAGCCAGTCCGCCATCTTGAGGAGACCGCAATCTTGGCGAGGCCGCCATATTGGATTTGTAATGACGTTTTCTTAGCTAGTCATGTATTGTCATCAGAACTCAGAGCGTATGCAAAATTTCATCCTAATTGGAGACCGGGAAGTGGGTCAAATTAAGATTCCAAGATTTTCTTATATGTGTTAGTTACAAGTGAAGCTAATAAAAGCGTGTAAAAAAACATGCAGGGTAGTCTTTGGGGACTGCCGATAGAAGGGAAAACTATTATTACATTTGTCATACTCGGAAAGTAGTGTTTATTCGATCCGAGTAGCGAGTGGAAGATGCTAGTTCCCACCTTTGGGCGGTAGACTCATCGTAATTGATTCCCTCTCTATGGTGGGAATACATTTTAAAAATAAAACTAAATTTGGTCAGTAATAAAGAAATTAATGTGCACAACGCCGCTAAAGAAGTTTAAACTTCAAAAATGCTGCAGACATACATACATACATAGACACACGCCTGTTTCCAAGAAGGGTAGGCATAGACATCGGATTTCCATTTGTCAACGATTTTGGCACACCTCTTTTGCCTCGTTTACTGTCATTATATTCTTTATACATGCTCGCTGGTTTAGGGTGCTTCTGACATCGCCTTTCTTCAGAACGTCTCCGATTTGGTCAGAGAATGTGCCAGGTAAGTGTAAACTTACCTGTCCAATATCCACATTAGTGTCCTGGACGTAACAGCTCTCGATCCTGGCGAGTATATCCCGTTTCTTATCCAGTTTCTGATCCGGCATGCCCTCGCTGTCGGAGTCGGACGCCGCGCCTGCTAACTCTGTGGGGTAAGCAGAGGGGGTGGTGCTGTGTTAGCTTCACTACAGTTAAAACAACTACAGTATAACTGGCATTACGTATTGTAACCGACTTTGCAATGTCAACAAATAATTTATTTAAAGCCCAGTTTGTTTGCGTTTGATTCTAATGTTAGCTATTCAAATCAAAACGCAATAGATATAGAGCGAATTTTGAAGTTATACTTCTTTTGGCGCGATGGAGAAAAATGATGAGAGTGAATTTTTACGAATTTTTACGCATCGTAAAAATAACAGCATGAAGTTAGTTCTAGGTGGTATGAAAATTGATAACTATGTTCAAGTTGTATATTAAGAAGTATAACTTCTAACGCGTGTACATAAGTACACACAAGTTTTTTTTTTTAAAACACCAACAACCTCGCAGGTCTAGATTGCTAACATCGTAAGCAACAACTTTTGTTCTACGAGTTTGTATATAACTCAAAACATGAAAAAATTTTTTTTAAGTTTTTGTTGTACAGTCGTGACATTTGTAGGTCTATGTTTCATTCATAAACGAAAGGACGACGCGCCAAAGACGCTAAACTCACGCATGTGTGCGCGTCTTTGCGATGCACACACACCACTGTATACACAGTATACATATAACTCATGGGAAGCATGCGGTGACGAAGACGCGAGTTCCATGATTTTTGTCCATCCAAAAAAGGCCCAACGCGTCTAAAGAGGTTTTCACTTATTTTTTAGATTTATAGACTGTTTTATTTTAATATTTATAGAGGTCGGTTACAATAATAATGTAAATAAATAAAGATACTTATATATCATACTAGCGTTAATATTCGTTAGCTTATCAAACTAAACACACTTATGATACAAAACTTAGCGATTAACTTAAATATATTACAATAGCGAAAGATTAAAAACAAGTATGGAAAGATTTTTTATACAAATAGCCCCGAAAAAAACCATAAATCAAAATATAACGGCAGTAATGCAGGATAATGGACCAGTCCATAATCTGTGCGAGTCCGAATTGGTCCCATCTCGTCACTAACTGCAACATTTTAATGCTGGAACGCTGGTCATTCATAACCTTACACAAATAGTTAGAACGATCATTTTATTCCCATACAACCAAAGTGATATTTTTGACGTTTTTATAGAGGTACCGAACGAATAGCATAGATATTTTGTAAGTAATGGTAGTGAGACAAAATAATTGACGACACAGTTATCTGTGCGAGTACCCATCTACCCATAGATACCAGCACAGCCACAGCACTCAATGCAACATTATAGGTACTGTTGCAGCGCTGGTGAATCCTAACGAGACGTTTAATATATTTTATTAAGGAATGTCAATGTCGCTATGGACTTATGTCTGAAATAAAGTATTTGAATAATGGCTACGTTTTTCTTAATCTTTTTTTGAATGGCGTTTTTTAGTATGGACAGCCTATACTTACTAAATTTTCAAATCACGTATCCAAGTGCACAATCTTTAAAAGCGTCACAGTATCAGTAATGCGTGCATTTTATCAGTAAGACAGTAACACTAAAATAATTAAATACTACAGCTAATATTACACGCTAAACATTATTTTTTCATAAATGGAAAAAGAATTGTCACGGTATCATGTAGACACAATCATCTGTGCGAGTCCGAATTAGTCCCATCTCAGTACTAGATTAATTAACCGTTCGATATTATGAACGTTCGAATATTTAAACATTCAATTTAGGTGGTCGATCAATTGATATTCAATTATTTGGCTATCAATTTGGCATAGTAGGTACACAGTCCGCTTTGTAAAGATCACTAAAGGCACTAAAATACAGACTTAATTAATTGGCAAATAAGCCATTCACCGTTGAGATGGAAGTAGTTTAAAAATGTACTAATGTTAGTTAAATGTATTAGTAAGAGATCCGCTGACATTACGTCTACCCTCACTTGTTTTTTTTATGCCATAATCCTATGCCTAGTAAAAAAGCCTGTCTATAAAAGTTCTGGTTCTCCCAACTCCTTGTTAAGCAATCTCGCATCTGTATCTATCATGGACATAATATTTTCAAACCAGATGTCAAATCACTATTTTAAACAACACAAAACCGACTTTTCGGTATAACAACCGTTGAAACAAAATTTATATGAAACCATACAGAAAGCATTTCCAATCTAACAAAAAAACTGAGGATTTCTATCAGTGAAAGTGAAAACTATATTTTTTCACTTGTAATCTAAATAATCTACAACATAATAGTTAAACATATAGACATGAGAAGCGTAATGTCATGATGACGCGAATTTCGGGTTTTATGTTCATCAAAAAAGTAAAAGTAAGATATCCAACGTAAGATATACCTTCTCGTCCCAAATACCGCAGTGTCTCAAGTCGAAAGTCTTCGACCAGTGTGCGTTGCCAGTGAGACGTGGTCGCTCACTATGGGCCTTATCAGGCGGCTCAAGGTAACCCAAAGAGCAATGGAAAGGGCTATGCTTGGAGTTTCCCTGCGAGATCGAATCAGAAATGTGGGGATCCGCAGGCGAACCAAAGTAACCGACATAGCCGTAAGAATTGTCAAGATGAAGTGGCAGTGGGCATGGCACATAGCTCGTAGAGCCGACGGCCGCTGGGGCAGAAAGGTTCTCGAGTGGCGACCACGAACCGGAAGACGCACCGTGGGCAGGCCCCCTACAAGATGGACCGATGATCTTGTGAGGGTCGCTGGAAATCGCTGGATGCGGATAGCGCAAGACCGGCAATTGTGGAGATCTTTGGGTGACGCCTTTGTCCAGCAGTGGACGTCTTTCGGCTGATATGATGATGATGATGAAGATATCCATATAGCTCATGGAAGCGGGACATCATGATGACGCGAATTTCAAGCTACTTGTTATCGTATATGAAAACTAAAACAGTCCAATTACCTTCCTAATTTTATATAACCTTAAAAAGAATGTTTTAAAAAGAAAATTTTTATGCGTGGAGACCTATTAATGGCTCTCTGTCACGTATAACATATAAAGCAAATATGTCGCTGAAAGCTGCTGGTCTTCCTAAGGAAAAAAAAAACACTCGTATGAAAACAAACTAATTAATAAAATAATTCCAATTTTCATTTGGTGGACGGTATTCTTCGGTATAAACTAGACTAAATAAAAAAAACAATAGGCGTTTTAAAAGTGTCGCCGGATCTCGTATCACTTCAATGGTAGTTACGTATGTTTCTAATAGATTGATTATGAATTATATTAAGAACTAATAGAGTTCAAAATATAGTGGCAACTGTTAGCAACAGGTTAAATACTTCGTCAATGAGCTTTCGATATCCAAAGCCACTTGAAGAACATTTTAAAATTTCTTCTCTATTTTCGTCTGTTATACATTACTACATTTATTGAAGAGCTGAGATCAAGATAAAGGGGAATTTTTTTAGGCGTGGCCATGATTCATTGAGCGCAAGCCACACTGCCAGCGGGCGGGCAAGCGAGCTAGGGGGCGGGCAAAGCGAGAATGAAACTATAAAAACTATGAGAAATATTAGTGAGCTAAACTATGGGGTTCACACCGAAAACTACGGACGGACGGGCGAGTGAGCGGGTAGAGCAGGCGAAGCAGACAGAGCGGCAACACTACACTGCTATTATTCGAAAGAAGAGCGTCGACTACTCCGAATACTCTAAACGGGGAGGACGGGCGAACGAACCGCGCGCCTAACGAGGTGAACGATTAGCTTCGCTGGAATCGTTAGATATTTCGTTAGCTTCGCTCGCATTGCCGACGTGGGTTAGTCGGTAGCTCGCGGTGTGAACCGAAGTATGTAAAAGAGGTGAAACGATGTTCGCCCGCCTAGCTCGTAAGCCCGGATAGCTCGCTAGCCCGCCTAGCTCGCTGGCCCGCCCGCTGGCAATGTGACCTGCGCTTAAGAGTTCAGAATACCTGGAATATAATAAAGCTTTTGCTATCAGACTTTGGATAAATAAACATTTTTATTTTATTTGGAATAAAGTGATTTCTATAAATGCCCAGAATTTTATGCATCTACCTCGCTTGTTCATTTCAGCCTAATTACGTCCACAGCTGGACAAAAGGACCCCCAAAAGAATAGGGGAATATGCGATAATCGCCACGCTTGGCAGACGGGTTGGCGATCAGTTTGATGGTCATAGTTTCAAAGAAAATCTCTGCTGCCCGTTCTCTGGTAGGTATTCCCTCGGGTCGATTTCTACGCCCCCCACAGGATGCGATGGGGTGATGATATTCTTCGCCGTCACCACAAAACGTGCATTATATATATGTTTTCATCATAATACGCAAAATATTTTGTTTCGACTCCCCATATAAAATGCATTAGTGGTTTAATCCATGCGAAGCCAGGGCTGTTGGCTAGTATTTCATTTTAAAATTCCATCTTCCACATTAATAAAACATATCACAATTTAAGTACGTTATCACATGATGGCCCTAGCAATATCGAGTTCATTGGCGTGAGATTTTAATTAACAAGTTCAACACTTGTTTACAACTGTTCATTTAAAATATTGTTATTAAGGACATACATATGTTGAGGCCGCATCGCCTTACATGTCGTTTGTATGACCTTGACACTAACTGTCAGGAAATTTATTATTATTTATCGTATGGGAAGTGATTACCCTGGTTTCAGAGTTGCTCAAGCCGCCATTAAGCCTCAGACATGGCTTAACTGCTCTTTACTTATCTAATGACTACAACCGGGTCCAACAGCTTAACGTGCCCGACGGTCCGAAATTAAACCACTTTGGTGGTCACCCATCTATTGACTGACCGCGAGCCAAGTTGCTTTACCTCGCCGAACACTTACGGACCGGTGAAAGCTTCTAGCTATGATCGCCTCTGGAAGTTAAAAAATGTGGATAATGTCCTGGACATTATTCACACACGGCCATTAGATCCCAAACTAAGCAGAGCTTGTAACTATAGAAACCAGATAACTGACATTATCCATATGCTACTTTTCTTTGTAAATACAGAATTATAGATAAGGCTCAGGCCAAACAGACATGTTCATACACACAAATATCTATCCTGGGTGGGAATCGAACCTACGGCTTGCGGCGTGAAAGGGAAGTCTCTACCAACCACTAATTTCATACTCCTCCGTCCGCGCAATTTTCGTAAAAAGGGGTACATAGTTTTTGCTTCACATATTAATATTATAATGTTGGATTTGGCCAACAGTTTCGACGCCTTCAGGAGATCATCTTCAGCGCGAAACGCGGCCACCTCGCGTCCTATCGTGCGTCGATTTATTTTATATTCATTATACAAAAGTAAAAGTACCTAGATTCTATCAGAATTCTCGAATGGAACTGCATTATAAATGTATTAAAGAATTGAGAATTCTCTACAATTGACACAAAATACAAAGGATAGAATTTAGATAGGAATTTAAATTTGGCTAGGGAGACGCATGATGACGGGTGATGCATCACCCTTAAACCTTCATGTGAGTCGCAACTCTCAGATTCTGTCGAGTGTTCCCTCCTCTACCACGCAATTGACCCGGTTTCCGCACGGTAAATACATGGAATGCAAAAAATTAGGTCACGTTAATATTAATAGATACCAACCTCCATTGGAAACAAAGATTTCTCTACTGTCAGCCTTCTGTAAACACATTTCGTATCCTCCATTCTCCACCTTCGTAAAGTCAGACAAGATGGCGGAATCTACGGAGAATTTCCGATTCAAGGTGAAGAAACCGCCAACGCCAGGTTCAGAAAACTGCCTCATCAACTTCTTCTTCTTCAGCAGGTTAAAAATGCTCGATCTTCGACGTTCAGACTTCGGGTCTTTCATTTTAGACGGCAGAAATATATCAGACTCCATAGTTTAAAACGGACTAGTCATCGTCACTTAGTGTCAGTTGTGATATAGATTTCATATTAGCATTTGATTGTTTGAAGCACACGATACACAACACGATTTTTTTATTTTCACTGATATATGTAACTAGGAGAACCCAATTTCATCCATTTCAATGATAATTTAACTAATAATCGTAGCAATGATAAATATTTGTGTTAGTCACGAACGTTATTCATACTCCACTGGTGGTGTCCATCAAGGTTTTATTATAGGTCCAGGTCAAATCACGTTTCTATAGTACACAGTTTATTTGGTTGTAAGCTATTATTATATTGTATTTCTCTACAGTCGTGTAGTTATACTAGAAATGAGTTATTCGATGTCTAAGATGGTGCGATACTAGTTACTTATGAAAAAATCTTTGAGAAAACAGAAGAGTTAAGCTTTATAAACATAGATTTGGTTGATTGTATATATAAAATAATAAACAGTACTATCTTTCGAGGAACGTAAATTACATGTTTACTTTATGATAAGAATACGGCAACTACTAAAGAGTATATTATATACCTTAAACAAACAATATTTATATAAAAGTATGTCTGTGATCTCGTTCTTGGAAACACTTCCAAAGCGCTTACTTATAGCTACTAAATGCATGTTCAGCTAGTCAAAATGTTCAAGGTGATTGCAATCTCATAACACTGATATCATGCTTCTATCATCACGGATATCTTCTATCAAGCTTACCCTCAGGGGACCGGTATATTGAATGTCTTCTAAAGGGATGGAAATGTTATCCATTTTGAATTTTTCGTACATAAATAAAATCAAGCTGCGTCCCGCGGTTTCACCCGCGTTACAGTAGTTTTGGCGTAAAAGAATAACAAACATACATACATACATATATATATATACTCACAAACTTTCGCATTTATAATATTAGTAGAATGTGTACCTCTAGCAGTTTTGGCAGTGCACGCCGGAATAGCTCGCAAATGGTAGATCTTTTCCTACTTACTTGACACTTACCGTCATATTTTGTACAATTCACACAATATCTTTATAAATTGTAGCCTATGTGTTATTCTGATGTATAAGCTATATTATTGTAAAGTTTCATTAAAATCCATTCAGTAGTTGTTACGTGACAAACATCCATCCATACTTACAAACTTTCGCGTTTATAATATTAGTAGGATAATAATGTCTTGAATTTCGGCCACGGCGGCCACTCTCAATAGAGACTAGCCAATTGCGCGGAACATATTATAGTGCACAAGTATGTGCGCACACACAGGGGCACTTTCTAATCCATCACTCTCATGATCCGATGGGCCGTCTAGCGACACGACCGCAAAGAGGTCAGGTACAGGACCGACTGCTTTACGTGCTCTCCGAGGCACAGCGGTGTTTTACCGCCAACTCCCAGGCTTCGGACTGATACTGAGAAATTACTATTTACGGAAAAATCACTTTTCATCCCACACGGGATTTTAACCCGGGACGATTCAAGACATCGAGCAAATAAGACGCCAGCGCATAAGGACACTCCCTTAGGGCCAGCGCAGACAGAGAGGAGCGCAGCGGAGAGGATTTTATTAAGGCACTAGAAAATAACTTTAAAATTATTTAAATAAAGTGCATGTATGCTTGAACATTATAATGTGCGAGACTGCGCGAGCATTTTGCCAGGTTCAAGCATATAGGCACTTGATTCCTATGATTCTAAAGTTGATTTTCTAGTGCCTTAGTTATATCCTCTCCGCTGCGCTCCTCTCTGTCTGTGCTGACCCTTACGGTTCAAAGTTAGGTATGTTCCCGGTGGTTACTGACGTGTCATTTTTTTTTTTTTATATTTTTATAGGGACTAGTCCCTCCCTCTTACCCACCACTGCAACTCCTGTAAGCCAGGATCAACAGTGGCACACAATGAAATGACACTGAGCGGTGAGGCTCAGGCATGTCCCGGGGAATGGCTTTAACTGTCTTGGATCCCGCAACGAATTTAATCAGAAAGAAGAAAAGGAGGAGTTAGAAATGAATAGTTCCACTTCCCTCCAGAGCAAAGCGGGAGACAGAATGATATAAAGAGGCTATAGCCTCATTAAACGAGAGAATTGCAACTAGAGAAGCCAGCTGCAAGAGCACCAAGGATTAATTTAAGGGTCCTAAGTGAGCTGTTATATTTGATTCCAATAGTAGGTATGGCAAAAGCGCTTAAACGCACGGAAGTTGTTCCTTGTTGCTACAAGATCCGTATAATAAACTACTCCAGATATTGGTTGCAAGCTATTTAACATAATATCACGCTGATTTTGCCAGAGATCACATTCCCAAAGTATGTGGTGAGCGGTTTGTTCATACTCGTTACAGGAAGTTGAGCACAGACAGATTGGTGAAGATACTAATTTGAAACTAAACAATTTACTTTTAAAATTGCCGTGTCCGGTAAGAAATTGTGCAACACAATGGTCTATGATTAGCCAAGTTTTATTTAACCGTTCGCGTATGTCCGGAAAGAACTGGTGCAGATGGCGACCCTTGGTTGAGGTATTCCATCTACATTGCCATTCATTTAGCAGTTCGTCATTTAAGTTAGCAATTGGCATAAATAGCCTGGATATTTTAGCACGGTCGCGTAATGATAAGAAATCATTATTTAAATTTTCTCGCGTAGAATAATACATCGCTGCTCGTCTTTGAACCTCAAGATCAACCGGAAGTACACCCGCTAGTACAGGTAGGGCCTCTGTGCTTACTGTTCTATACGCTTTACACAAAAATATCAACGCCAACCTTTGGCTTTGTAGTAATTTACGGCGAGCAGCTCCGATGGTAGCCCTATCAGCCCACACAGGCGAGCCGTAGCATATACACCCAAGATAAGTGGCTCCGTAGATGATTCTAAGAATATTGAAAGAGAGGCCCCAGGTTGCCGTTGATATCCTTGTAAGTGCAAAAAAGTTTCGCTTAGCCTTTTCTCCAACTGATTTAATATGTTCTATAAACGAGAAGTTCTTTTCTAAAACTAAACCCAAATAACACGTGGATATCTTACGTTTAACAGTAACATTATTCAGTTTTACGCTCGGGGGAGATTTTAGTTCACCCTTCAGAAGGAGTTGGTAGGTTTTATGGGGAGCAAATGTAAGGCGATTTCTTTTACCCCATTCACTTATCATACTTAAACAAGTTTGAGCCAGATTTTCCAACTCTCTCCTGGAGTCACCCTGTATAAGTAAGAGGCCATCGTCGGCATATGCCGTTAGAGAGCAGCGTGATGGCAAGGGCAATGTCAAGAAATCATCAAAACCCAAGTTCCAAAGATACGGCGCAAGCACGGAGCCCTGGGGGCAACCCATGGTTAACGATTTAGTGACTCTGTAGTGACCAAGCTTAAGAGTTGCAGAGCCATGTACAAAATAAGATGTGATTATCGAATATATATTACTGTAGCAACCGCGTAACTTCAGGTTTTGTAACAAAATTGGCCACCACGTGTTATCAAACGCCCCTGAAATATCTAGGAATATGGCCAAAACGTATTTACATTCGGACGAGTTTACAGTTTTCCTCACCAAGATAGCTGCGTCTACTGTCGATTTACCCGCAGTAAAACCAAATTGATTACCATGAAATTTTGGTCCTCCTGGTAGCAATCGCGGTACGATAAGTCGTTCTAGAAGCTTGCCTAAGGAAGGCAGTAACGTTATTGGTCGATATGACTTAGGGTCCTCAGGCAGTTTATCACCATTTTTCGGTATAATACGAATAAAACCGTTGCGCCAGGTACGCGGAAAAGTCCCTTCAGATATGCAACGATTAAAAACTTTTAATATTAATTGACCGGATTGTTTCGTGGCTTCTATTATCATTTTGTTGGATATTTTATCTTCACCTGACGCTTTGTTAACAGGTAGCGATTTCACAGTATTTATAAACTCATTAATAGTAGGAAGACTCGACATATACGTAGCGGGTGAATCATTTGCCCACTGCCTAATCTGCTTGTGGTAGTCATCATCGTCCAAGGAACTATCGTCAGGTATGAGCGAATTAAGTAGGGATTCCGTGGTCTCCTCTATTCCACTGGTGTAGGTATTATTAATTTTTAAGTTTTGAATATAAGCTAGATCTATAGACCTATTTGCTTTGAACTCATGGTATAGGGGTGACCACGGGCCTTCTTTTTCTAATTTATCGACTATTTTTCTAATAAGATTGCCTTTGGATTTCTCTATTGACGAGCGGTAACGTGAACGAGCAATTTTGAGATTAATATATGCACTATTTAAAACATCGCCTACGATTTTACGTTTTTTTAGTTTATTATATTTTTTACGTGCTCTCCGAAATTCACAGCGAACTTTAACTAAGTAGTTATTCCACCAATCGCATCTTCGAATATTAGTGATAGGGACGCGGCCTATTGCAATATCGGCACAGTAGGTAAAAGTATCCGACATAATTACGGCACATTCTTCTGTTGTTAGTTCATCCCGGGTGAAATCCCTGGCATGCGCGGCAAAAAGAGCTCTGAAAAAATCCCAATCGGCCCCTTTGAGCCGATATCTATAATTACCGTAAGTAGCCGTAGGTCTTTGTACCAACCGAGGAACATACTCGTACACGATTAAGCGGTGATCACTGGATGAAGCGTCAGACAAAACACGCCATCCATCTACTCGGACGTCTGAGCTTGAAAAAGTGACGTCAATAAAAGATTCGCCAGTAGGGCTACAATAAGTAGGCGGTGCATCAGGGGTGTTATGTATTGATAGATTCATCTCAGCGACGAAATCTTCTACGGCATTACGCCGTTCTGTATCGCTTGAACGGTATTTGCCATACCATAACGTAGAGGATGCGTTAACATCTGCACCAATAATGATTTTGTGTCCATTGAGGGACATCAAAACAGTGCGCAAGTGATGTAAATGGGGACCAACAGGATCTGAATACTGAAAATAACAGCTCACTACGTAAACTTTCCAGGATGGGGATGATATTTCAGCGACAGCACAGTGTGACGTCATGAGGTTTCGCATAGCGCTTACCGTAAAATTAGTACGCGTGACGTAAATAGCAGCCCGTGATCTGTTGTCTAGCTGCACCAATTTATTTTTTAAACGCGCATATTGATATTGTTCTTGTACGAGCACTATATCTAAGTTGTATTCATTGACTAAAGTTTCCAACTCTGATGTCGCAACCCTATCATTGTGAAGGTTTAGCTGCCCTATTTTTAAGTTAGCCATATTAATATTTGGTATTTAGCACTAACTGCTCAAGTTTATGCTTAAATGTGGGGCAGTTTTCCGAGCCGCATTTGTGGTCATGAGGTTTTTTTATATGCTTTACACGATGCACAAACTGGTTTAAATTCTGGGTCATCATGATGACTACAGGATTTTGTTGGATGTGCTTCTGCGCATAAGGCATAGGTAGGTCATTTATTATTGCAGTACTTGAAAACATGCCCATATTGCTGGCAGTTTAAACACCGAACTACCTCTAAATCATCAATGAAGCGGCATCTAGCCCAGTCGATGAAAAGTTTTTCTTTAGTGTTGACTAAATGTTTTCGTATTTCCGGTTCGAGCTCAATTCCCACCCACTTGCGCCCATTAGCTACGTTACGCTTTCGCACAATTTTGGTCTTAGATGTAAAATCGTCTTCGCTGACCTTAATATTTTTCTCATCTTTGATATTTTGCCTATATAAAGCCGTTAAGAAGATCTGGTCGTCCATTGATGATGGTACATCTTTAATAAGTATTCGCGGTCGTCGCCCGGAGGGAGTTTGAAGTTTTAAGCCCGCCGAACGAATGGCCTCGACAGATCGTATTTTATTAAGTTGGCTTTCATTTGCCACTCGAAGTACAACGCCAGAATTGGAAGTTTTTTTAACGCCTACTATTTGAAAACCGTCGTCCGCGGGTTTTATGGCCTTCATAAGCGCTTCCTTAGTCGCCGACGAAGTCGCGTACTCCGCCGATCGCTCAGCGGTGGGATATGCGATAATTGAGGGAACCGGTCTTCGCGTTTGTACTATGGGGGCGGTGGTTTTTTTTGGTAAACGCAGTTTTAATTGTTCCGCGTACGTAGGAGTCTCAAAATTAGTTTTATTTACGCAAAGGTCTAACTGTCGTTCTGCGTTCGCCAATTTCGTTTCATTACATGAAGATTTAAGAGCAAGTAATGAGATAATACTTGTAAGGCGCTGCGTACAATCCATCACCGATAACTTATTCGCTATATTCATACCCGAGTTGGAATCACTGACTAACTCGTTAATCTTTGACAAATAAACTGAAGCTTGTGTCACAAGATCGCAATAGTTCTCACTGTTGGTATCGTAATTTTTTAAAGTAGACGGATATTCGGATTGAGATCCCCGAAAACGTTTTATATCCGATTCCAGTTGACGGTCGGGAGTATAAAACGTCGGTGACGCATCGCCTATCACGCGTTTGTTTAAGCCTGAAGGGGGCGTTCTCGGCGTTCGATTGCTTTTGGTAAAACCTTCTCGGCCTCGATCGGGTGGGACATCATTTATCTTTGACATAGTTATTTACAAAAAATAAGCAAGCGCTTTAATGTAAACACAGATATTAAGCGCGATAAAAAGCGACTGTTACTTTGTACGCGGTACCCTCACAAGAATAAAAGTTAAACTTACTCACCGAACGATAATTTGGTAAAAAAAAATCCAGATATTACTTATCAAAACACTTACAGATACGTATTCAACACTAACACAAAGCTAGAAACAGAGCACAGGTCACAAAACAATCACGAAATAGCAAAACAAATAATATAATTGCACAGCGAACCTCCGACACACTGATCCGTGGCAGAGCGGGGAGGGAAGTGTGTGAACTACTGACGTGTCAGCAGCTTCTTTCTGAGTAGGTACTATACTCAAAAAGAAGCTGCTGCTCGTCCTCTGGTAGATATGCCCGTGGGTCAACTTCTATCCCTAAAGAATGGGGGGATATGTCATAATCGCCACGGTTGGCAGGCCGGTTGGCGATCGCAGTTTGATGGTCATAGTTCACAGAAGGCTGCTGCTCTTTCTCTGGTAGGTATTCCCGCGGGTCGACTTCTACGCCCCCCACGGGATGAGATGGGGTGATGATATTCTGCTATTCAACGCCGTCACCACACAGCGCATTTACATTAGTGGTATAAAAGACAGAAGCACCAGAAAAAACCGTTTAAAAAAAATTGCCAAGCAATTACAATCCTTAAGTTGAGTAAAATAAGGATTAAAATTGCATAGATAACATTTTTAATTACACGTTATCTTCGACGGTATATCGGATTACGAAATTATGTGTAATGTGTTCATAGATATATGTACTAGCAGTGCCCGCGGACTTCGTTCCGCGTTATAAATATTTTTCCCTGCCCGTTCGTCCCGCGTAATACTTCGGGTTAAAATTCGGGATAAATCAAAATTAAGGTGATGAATCATAGCCTATGACACTCCACAATAACGTAGCTTTCTATTGGTGAAATAATTTTTCATTAAATCGGTTCAGTAGATCCAGAGATTACCCCTTACAACCTCACAAACTCACAAACGTTACCTCTTTATAATATTAGAATATAAGAGAAACCCAAGCCCACCTATACGTATACATACACACATCAACACAATCTAGGGATATTGAACATTTCATTGATTATCTAGAAAACTATAAACATTTTGTTATGACTGTAAATGGAAGAATTAAAGATAATTTCATGGCCGATATTTAAACATTAACAACACGATGCGATTTTGTTTTTCTAATTAATAAAAGTCTTAAATTAATTAAGCCATAGAAAATTACTGAGTGAACAAAAACATTTTATTCTTATAAAATTATTCAATCGAATTAAATGAATAAAAATCTTACCAAATCTGATAATCAGTAATCGGTATTTCCTCCTCTAACATTAATCACACAGCGGCAACGATTTTCCATACTTAAAATTAAGGTGTCAATGTCTTGCTGGGGTATGCAGTCCCAAGTTCTTTTTAAATGTTCGAAAAGTTGTTCTTCTGTTGTCAAGTTGGGCGGAAAATCCCTCAATGCTCTTCGCTGTAACATGTCCCAGGCGTGTTCAATTGGGTTTAAGTCTGGCGACTGTGGAGGCCAATCTAATACCTGAACATCGTGTTCTCGAAGGGCGGCCCTCACCAGCCGCGCTGTATGGGAAGGTGCATTGTCATGCATGAGCTGAAATTCTTGCCCCGTTAGGGCCCTGAGCGGGACAATGACACGTTCTACTACCTCCTCACGGTATCTATGGGCAGTCATGCTGCCCTGAATCCAAATGAGTTGGGTTCGTCCGCCGATTCGTATTCCTGCCCACACCATAATTGTCCCGCCTTGGTAAGAGTGGACCTCCTGTGGATGTCGGAGACGGCTGACCCTGCCTGGAGTTCTCCAAACGCGTGTTCGTCTCGAATCTGGATGAAATCCATAGCGGGACTCATCAGTGAACAGCACCAATGACCATTGTTGATCACTCCATGTCAAATGTTCTTGAGCCCATAAAAGTCGCCTACCGCGATTGCCACGTCGCAGCGCTGGGACTCGTAGCGGTCTGCGAGCATGAAGACCAACTTCATGCAGCCTCCTTCGCACGGTTTGGTCGCTCACCAGCAGCTGCTGACCCTCCTGGAGCCTTTGCACTAGTTGCATCGCTGTGATATTGGGTAGTCTTCTGGCGGTCATTTGGAGAAATCGATCCTGTCTCTGAGTGGTAACACGATATCTACCTGTGTGCCGTTCTGCCACATCTCCAGTAGCGCGATAACGTGACCACAGCCTGAATACCACATTTTGGCTTGTGCCCAGAGACTCAGCAACGACGCGTTGAATAGCACCGTTTTGTAACATGCCAACTGCCCGTAACATTTCATCTCGACTCAAATGATGGCGTGGCATGACGCTAAAAAGCTTACACAACCAATTGAGAAAAGAAAATAAAACAATTTATCAGGTTTTCTTCAATTAACACGCAAAAAAAATTTTAATGCAACTTCTTGAAATTAGATACAACTCAAGATTGCGCTGTGCTTTGCGTGTTTTCATTTGTTTCTCATTTTAATTTTTAAATTTTGAATAAAGAATAGACAAGGTTTAAATCTGTAAATAAACTTTTTAAGGAAACTAAATAGGTTTTAAACAATAAAGCCATGTTTGATTTCAAAATAACGTATCCCTAGACTTTGTTGATGTGTGTACAACATGGCAGGACAACTTTATTGTCCTAGTTGTGACCGAGTATTTAAAACTAAGTTCGGTCTAGCTAGCCATCTAAGGGCACACCAAAGAACGTGATTTCGAAGGGTCGCCGTCATCGAAATCGATAAGGAGGACAATATAATATTAGTAGATATAGATATAGACTAGCTGTGCCCGCGACTTCATCGGCTCATTTAGTAATGTCCCTCCCTAATATCCCTAATATTTTATCTCTTGTCGCTTATAAAACAATCACATAAACTTTACACGTTTCCATAGAAATTTTCATCCTCGATTGTTACACTGAGGATAACTTTTACAAACTTTGAAAGTTAAAAAGATTAACGCTTTACATTGCGAATAACGCTATAAAATTCTAATTTGAACGTTATATTTATTAATATCGAATCAACAGCCTAAAAAATAAGGTTCAATCTTCTAGCTCCATAACTGACGTAATTCCATACAACTTTTCATCCGCACTTTCAACCCCTTACATACAATCTTTTTTTCGCATTAAATCGTAGCTTATATCCTTTCTCAGGCTCTGGACTAACTTACTTATCGTATGGGCAGTGGTTACCCTGGTGTCAGAGTTGTCCAAGCCGCCCATTAGGCCTCTGACATGGCTTAACGACTGTTGTCTAATGACTACAACCGGGACCGACAGCTAAAAAAAAAGCATGGAGACGCTCACAAATTAAACCACTTTGGCGTTCACCCATCTATGAAGTGACCGCGAGTCTAGTTGCTTAACCTGGCCAATCACTTACGGACCGGTGAGAGCATTCGCCTTGTAGATTAGTGTGTTTTATTTTATTTAATGTTATTTTATTATTATTGACTTTTAATTGAATTGTTTATTGTATTTATGTAATTGGAAACTACTAGTCAAAAGGTGTAGTTGACGGTCACCGTAGCCTAGTTGGTAGTGCTTCTGCCTACGAAGCTGGTGGTCCTGGGTTCGAATCCTGGTAAGTGCCAATATTTGTGTGATGACCACGAATATTTGCTTCTGAGTCATGGATATTTTCTATGTATTTAAGGATTTATCTATCTATATAAGTATGTATATCGTCTCCTGGTACCCATAGTACAAGCTTTGCTTACTTTGGGGCTAGGATGATCTGTGTGACATTGTCTATAAAAAAAGTGAATTGTATTACGAACACAATGTATATTGTTTACGAATTAATAAATGAAATGAAATGGACTATATGCGTACCAAATTTCATTTAAATCATTTCGGTAGTTTAGGCGTGAAAGCGCGACAGACAGACGAGAGTTACTTTCGCATTTATTATATTAGGAAGGATTATTACGTCAGTGTTTTTGAAAAGGTGCAATATATTATTACGTTAGAGTGTTTTTGCAACGGTGCAATTAATAACTTTGATCTTGCCATTACGAGGTGAAGGCCAGCCGCATGTTATAAATGTCACTAGTTACATATCAAGACTAGCACATATCCGTTCTATCTAGTATTAGATTGTAACCCGCGGTTTCGTCTGTGTTGACTAGAATTTAAAAATAAATATAAATATGTTGGGACAACTACCACACCGCCGTCTGATCCCAAACTAGTTACAAACTGTACAATGGCAACCAGACAACTGATAAACATATTTATATATAAATGAATGTTCGTCTGTATGTCCTTTATAGAATCGTAAACTATGCTATTGATCATGTGATGATCTTCAGCAAAGTGTTTTGCATGAGCCCACGGAGGTTTCTTAGTTAGTACAACCAATCATCGACTGATAAAATGGTAAATCGTGGTAAAATGAGTGTTTGGAATGATAGTGGCGCCACTATCATTCCAAACACTCATTTTACCACTTTGGAAGTGTCTGTCGCGCAAACTATTCTGTTAAGCCAAAAATGATATTAGAAACCTCAATATGATTTTTGAAGACCTATCCATAGACACATGTATGGGTACAATCAAAAAAAAATGTTTTGAGTTTCAGTTCTATGTATGGCGACCCCCCAAAATTATTGTTTTTTTTTTTTCTATTTTTATGTAAAAATCCTAATGCGGTTCACAGAATACACCTACTTACCAAGTTTCAGCTGCACAGCTCTTATAGTTCCGGAAAAAAGTGGCTGTGACATACGGACGGACAGACAGACAGACAGACATGACGAATCTATAAGGGTTCCGTTTATTGCCATTTGGCTACGGAACCCTTAAAAGGGTTGAAATTATAAAAAGTTGTATAAAACCACCCTTCGAAAAAAAAACATTATGAAAAAATACAAAATCCATTTTGATTCTTTCTATATATATAACTACAAAGATTGAATACAAAGATGTGGCCATACAATATTTATATTGACGTTTAAATATAAGTTTTTTAAGTTTGTACACGTACCTAGTTACACTGCACAACTGAATACACACAAATTTTCATAACCATTTTTTTATTTAGAAGCTTGAAACTTATTTATTTAATTCTTGATTCGATATAAATAAATATGACATTACCCTCAAGGGTATAAAATAACAATAGAGGATAGGGGATGGAAGTTAGTACGGAAATATATAAGGTTTATATTAATGTTTTATAAGTTTGCTATAAGAGACAATATGCGGATGAAACATTTATTGAATCATTACAAAATCCTCGGACGAAGTAGCGGGCACAGCTAGTCTTTGTGGTATAAATATTATATTCTTTTCACAATTAATGATTCTGTTATATTTCACCCTTCTATCCTAGATGTTTCGATAGTTTTCTGTTCACTCTATTTCGACCCGTACTTGGCTTATATGATACGATAAAATTGGATGTCGTCATCCTCTTAATGGGTAGGAAGTTACAAACAATATATCTACAAAAGTCAAGTACCTGATTGCGATTGTTTAATGGCAGACATATATTTTTGTCTGTTTACATACGCAGTGTTATCTAGAGATAAAAGCATATTTGTTAATAGCTTATATACTTTCAAACGCGTCTGGTACAGACGCCAGCACATCCAGTTACCCCAATCTGTCAAGTTTCTTTCATCGATTTTCAACTTTATTACATAATAATAAGTTTCACTTTCGATTGCGGAAATTTGACAGATTGGGGTAGCTTGATGTGCTGGCGTCTGTACATCACACTGTACACACTGTAGGTACACTGAAGCGATAGCAGTAACTAGCTACCTATTAATATATGAATTCTTACACAAATACACAGCCGCACGCACACACACACACACACACACACACACACACACACAGACACACACTTTTCACTTAATTATTCTCTTATAAACCAAATTATGTAATACAGGCCTTGAGCCCAGTTTAGGCACCAGTCTCCCACAATATTATAATTGTTACCTATAAAATAAAATAAAATAAAAAAGGTTTTTATTCACGTAGACTTTAAAAAAGCGCTTGTAAATAGTCAGAACATGTTTGTAGTAATATAGTTGCATACATTTAGATATTATTTCTAGTAACATAGATATTTAGGTACATCTTGTATGAAAACATTTATAAAATTTATTTTATTACAGAAATGATATTTAGCTAGCTCGTATCAAGTTATTGTCAAGAGATTATGTTTAATTATCTAGTTTAAGTCTAATATTTTTACTACTATATAACTAATACACCTTATACAATGGATTCTGTAATATTGTGGTTAGACAATAAAACATTATTATTATTTTTTACGTCTAAACCAATATTATACATAGGATAGGATTGGATTTGATTTTTGTATATATGCTAAGGCAGTCGTCGTGGGTTCAATCCCAACTCCAGACAAATCTTTGTGTGATTAGCACAATTATTAGTTCTGTGGATGGGTGTAATTAAAATATTTGCTAAAACTGATTTAGCCTTTTAGGTTCCAAGCCAGCACAACGAATGTAACATACATAATAATGTCATCCTAGCCGAATTTCGGCCAGCCTTAATAGAGAGTAGCCATCACCGTAGCCTAGTTGGTAGTCCTCCTGCCTGCATAAAAAAAGGTTTTTATTCACGTAAACTTAAAAAAAAGCGCTTGTAAATAATCAGAACATGTTTGTAATAATACAGTTATTATTTCTAGTTACTTATCACATATATTTAGGTACACGGAATGTTAAAACATTTATACAATTTATTTTATTAGCTAGCTTGTATTAAGTTATTGTCAAGGAGATTATGTAATAATTTTGGGGGTTCACCATACTCACTGAACTGAATCTCAAGGGATCTCAAGGCATAAGGTTGTTGGGGTTTTACAAGTAAACCTGTACAATGTATAAGTAAAGAAAAGTAGTATATGTAATATATCAATTATCTGGTTTCCATAGTATAAGCTCTGCTTAGTTTGAGGTCAGATGGCCGTGTGTGAATAAAGTCCTAGGACATTATTATTATTACCTAATATATAAGATCCTTACGTACATTATCTTATCTGAAGCATTTGTAATGTTTCTGATTAAATATTACAATCAACATGTTTTATCGCAATTATAATAGAAATCTGTTGTAATTATTTCTAATCTTCCTTAATAGATATGGAAATCTGGTTTTTAAATGTAATTTTATTTATTATAATCTATACATATAATAAAATCGTAGCAAAGTCAAAACTGTACATTGAATATTTTTTTTTAAAAGGTTACTTGGGGCGTGATCTACATTCGAAGTCGAAGCCAAAAATATAGTTTTTAGAATTTTTGTCTGTGTGTCTGTTTGTCTGTATGTATGTCCGGGCTAAAGTCAAATAGTACTGCATGGATTTACTTCAAATTTTGCATGAATATTACTAAGAGGTCGGGTCAACATATAGGCTACATATTATCACGCTATCACCTACGGGGGAGGAGCTGTGATTATTTATAAAATTTAACGCGGGTAAAACCGCGGGGCACAGCTAGTTATTGAATAACTCAGCGCTCATCAGCCTTCTTACTGACGCTATACTCGCATTAAATATATCTCTATAAATACATCATATCGTTTGAAAACATCATTTACTGTCTTGCTTGCTCGCCACAGTAAAGTATTCTGGCGGTAATTAATTGAAATAAGCGGTAAAACTAAGGGTACGTAATGAAGCGTTGATCGTACGGGGACGTTGATGTTAATTTGGGAAAGAGATTCAGGGCTATCGACTTGATTATTTAAAAGTTTTAGGAAATATACGTCACCGTAGCCTAGTTGGTAGTGCTCCTGCCTACGATGCTGGTGGTCCTGGGTTCGAATCCCGGTAAGTGCAAATATTTGTGTGATGAGCACGAATATTTGTTTCTGAGTCATGGATGTTTTCTATGTATTTAAGTATTTATCTATCTATATAAGTATGTATATCGTCGCCTGGTACCCATAGTACAAGCTTTGCTTAGTTTGGGGCTAGGATGATCTGTGTGACATTGTCCCCAGATATTATTATATGCCCTATGGAGGTAGGCGCGCCAAGTACTCTCCTGGCTTCGTCGATGAAGGAGATGACGCGGAGATCCAGGAGGTAGTTGGCTTTCAGCGCCTCCTGTGTACTAGCTACCACCTAACCGGTCGCAATCACGTGCAATTTACGAACGCAGTAAATTAAGAAGAACTCCTGAATCCCCCTCCTCCAAGAATCATCTAGAGGGGATATGCCATAATCGCCACGCTTGGCAGACGGGTTGGCGATCGCAGTAAGATGGTCATAGTACACAGAAGGAAGCTGCTGCTCGTCCACTGGTAGATATTCCCACAGGTCGACTTCTACGACCCCAAGGAATGAGAGGGGGTGATGATATTCTGATATTCGCCACCGTCACCACACAGCAAAAACCTTCATTACTTTTTAGAGTTTAGTACCCAAAGGGTAAAACGATAAAGAAACGAAACCTATTACTAAGACTTCGCTGTCTGTCACCAGGGGCACTACCGGCTAAGTCGCCGAACATCGATTTCTTAAATGGCGTTCAAATTAATTAAGTTTAAAAACGACTTAATCAATCGTTAAATCGGCTTTCTTGAGCACATGTGACGTCATAAATGGTCCGGAATCGATTGTCAACGTTGAAGCATTTTTAACCTTTATTTATTTGAACGCCATTTAATAAATCGATGTTCGGCGACTTAGCCGGTAGAGCCCCAGGCTGTATCTCACGAACAATGATGGTTAGACAGTTGAAATTTTTACAGATGATGTACATATTTCTGTTGCCGCTATAACAACAAATACTAAAAACCTAAATGAAATAAATATTTAAGGAGGCTCCCATACAACAAACGTGAATTTTTTGCTAGTTTTTAAGATAAACCACAAATACAAAAACCGGCCAAGTGCGAGTCGGACTCACGCACGAAGTGTTCCGTACCACCCTTCGTACGCGAGTCCGACTCGCACTTGGCCGGTTTTTGTATTTGTGGGTACGAAAATAAAAATGTCTTGTGCACACATTCAGGATATCCAATGCAATAATAAGTCACATCAGTGAACCCTTGCTCTTTACTATAACGTGCATGAAACCGGTTCGGATACCATCGGACAATATGGTCAAGGTGTATTCGTAAGTGTCAAACGCTCCCACTTTAGATAAAACGTCATTCAAAGACAATGATGTCATGACAACTTTGTAGCATTCGAGTTCGACTTTTAATTCCTACTAATATTATAAAGCGAAAGTTTGTACGTATGGATGGATGTTTGTTACTCTTTCACGTAAAAACTACTGAATGGATTTCAATGAAACTTAACAATACTATAGTTTATACATCAGAATAACACATAGGCTACAGTTTATAAAGATATTGTGTGAATTCTCCAAATATGACGATAAGTGTCAAGTAAGTAGGAAAAAATTTACCATCTGCGAGCTATTCCGGTGTGCACTGCTAAAACCGCTAGAGGTATACATCCTACTAATATTATAAATGCAAAACTTTGTAAGTATACTTGTATGGATGTATGTTTGTTACCTACTCTCTTATGCCAAAACTACTTTAACGCGGCTGAAACCGCGGGGCATAGCTAGTCCTTAATAATATTATAAATGTGAAAGCAACTCTGTCCGTATGTCGCGCTTTTACGCCGAAACTACTAAATGGATTAAAATGAAATGACAGATAGTTTAGAGCCTAAGAAATGATTGTCTATCTGCTGCCGCCTGCTCCCTGGTAGATATTTACTCGGAGCGATTTCGACGCCCCCTAGGGATGCGAATAATAATATCTTGAGACATTATTCAGACACGACCATCTCATCCCAAACTAAGCAGAGCTTTTACTATGGAAACCTCAAAATGAATAATGTTATTGTTTCGAAGTTTTTCTTTTGTATACCTAAATATAATCTAAAATAATAAGCATTCAGACAACCGATCGAGCATATATTGTGTTTGCCTACTAAATAATTACTCTAATTGGACCAAATCCCGTGTTCATGCCCGCTTGAGTATGTTTCGCCGGACGGTCTCAACTGGGTCGTGTTGAAACCGGTAGTAGATGAACCCACTGAGTTTGTTTCGCTGGGTCTTCTCAGTTGGGGCGCATTGGATCCGGTGGTAGCATTAAAGCGCGACCGTCGTTATTAACACAAGGTCCGTCATAATAATAATACCTTTAATATAGACAGAACCATTGACAATATGTAGTAAAAATATTAGACTTAAACTAGATAATTAAACATAATCTCTTGACAATAACTTGATACGAGCTAGCTAAATATCATTTCTGTAATAAAATAAATTTTATAAATGTTTTCATACAAGATGTACCTAAATATCTATGTTACTAGAAATAATATCTAATGTATACAACCATATTACTACAAACATGTTCTGACTATTTACAAGCGCTTTTTTAAAGTCTACGTGAATAAAAACCTTTTTTATTTATTTATTATTTAACCAGATAACTGATGTACTACATATACTAATTCCCTTTTGTAAATACATACTTAATATCTAATAATATCTAGGGACAATGTCACACAGATCATCCTGGCCCCAAACTAAGCAAAGCTTGTACTATGGGTACCAGGCGACGATATACATACTTATATAGATAGATAAATACTTAAATACATAGAAAACATCCATGACTCAGAAACAAATATTCGTGCTCATCACACAAATATTTGCACTTACTGGGATTCGAACCCAGGACCACCAGCTTCGTAGGCAGGATCACTACCAACTAGGCTACGGTGACCGTCAAACTTATATGGACAACTATCAGTGCACGCGGACATCGTACCGCGTTATAAATATTTTTGTCCCTGTCCGTTTGTCCCGAGTAATACTCCGGGTTAAAAGTTCGGGATTAGTAAAAAATATGCTGATGAAGCATAGCCTCTTTATAATATAAGTATAGATTCACCAATAATGTAATATATAGGTACATTTAAATCGAAATATAGTGAAAAACATAAACAAAAAAATATCATAATTGATTAGTTATCGAGCGGGGTGAAAAATGATTGAATTACTAAAATGGCTATTAAAAAATAGGGGTTGGTGATAAAAGGTAAAATTTTAGGGTTGTATGTAATGTTTTATGCCACATTACAGAAAAATACAACTAAACATTTTGTACAAAAATAAAAATAATGTTAAGGGTTAACAACCCTTATCACTTAGGGGTATGAAAAATAGATAGTAGCGGGTTCTCAGACCGACTTAATATGCATATAAATCTTTTTATTTGGTAAAAATCGGTAAAGCCGTTTCGGAGGAGTAAGGTAACTAACATTGGGACACGAGAATTGTTTTGTTCATGCACACAAATATCTGTCCTGGGTGGGAATCGAACCCACAACCTGCGGGGTGAAAGGCAAGTCTAGATCTACCAACCACGCCAAAGGCTCGTGACAAATGGAAATCAGTTGCCCCTGCTTACCCCTCCGGAAATCAGACATGAGCTTATGCATTTTATGTTATCATATGGGTTTTAGCCGAGTGGTTAATGAGATGGATTGTGTGTAATCAGGCTAATCACGTCTTCGAAGTAGGACATTCAGATTCCAACAAGATTACTAGTATCTTGGCAAAACTGTTATCACCGAGGTCACAATCAAAGCGAGGTTATATTAGATTAACACCAGCAAAGTTATTATCACGAGGGAAACTCATTTCTAACTACAGCATAATTCTTTTTTTTTAGGTGTCATTTACCAGCATATTACCGCAGTGTCTCAAGTCGAAAGTCTTCGACCAGTGTGTGTTGCCAGTGATGACTTACGGAACAGAGACGTACGTTGAAAAGAACTATATTTACCCAGGACATACCATCCAACTACGTAGGTCCAACTTCAAAAAGGAGGTCAATCGTAGAATCCAACTCGGCTGGGCAGCGTTCGGGAAGCTACGTAATATCTTCCCGTCCCAAATACCGCAGTGTCTCAAGTCGAAAGTCTTCGACCAGTGTGTGACGCCAGTGATGACTTTCGGAACAGAAACGTGGTCGCTCTCTATGGGCCTTATTAGACGGCTGAAGGTCACCCAAAGAGCAATGGAATAGGCTATGCTTGGAGTTTCCCTGCGAGATCGAATCAGAAATGCTGAGATCCACATGCGAACGAAAGTAACCGACATAGCCCGAGGAATAGCCGAGCTGAAGTGGCAGTGGGCAGGGCACATAGCTCGTAGAGCTGACGGCCGTTGGGGTAGAAAGGTTCTCGAGTGGCGACCGCGAACCGGAAGACGCAACGTGGGCAGACCCCCTAAAAGATGGACCGATGATATAGTGAGGTTCGCTGCAAGTCGCTGGATGCGGATAGCGCAAGACCGGCAATTGTGGGGATCTTTAGGGGCAACCTTTTTGCAGCAGTGGTTGCCTTTCGGCTGATATGATGATGATGATGATTACCAACCTATGAGGCTTTCACTGCTTCATAGGACAATAGATGTATAATGTGTAGGTATTTAGAAAAGTATGTTTATCAGTTATCTGGTTGCCTTTTTTTTGCTACTCCGGTGCTCCCCTTTTGCACCATGTCCCAGATGGTCGCGACACGTACCCTGGGAGGGCCATGGATTGCCCTCCCCTATTGCCGACTCCTGCCAGACCGGGACAGCGACTGCGCCACAAACAGATCGCTGTCTTCCCGGAGCTGCTTTCACGTGGTGGCAGTAGAGAACACTTCTCATACTGCCACCGCAGCCCCGAGGGGACTTGGGCTACCGGCTGCCGCCGCCGCCCCGACGCCTGCTCCGTCTGCGAGCGGGATCGGCTCGCTCCCGATCCCGCTGTCTGGTTGCCTAGTACATGCTATTCGTAGTTCGTGATCAGATGGCAGTGTGTTTGTTGTCTTGGGACAACTTTGGGGTGAAGAAGTCATTCCGAAGGGATATTTATCAGAGGACGGGCAACAGTGTCTCTCTGTGTAATAATAATAATGTCCTCCCGACCGAATTCCGGCCACGCCGGCCAGTCTCAATGGAGACTAGCCAATTTAAAAAAAAAACAAAATAAAAAATTGCGCAGGACATATTATAGTGCACAAGTGTGTTCGCAAACACAGGGGCACTTTTTATTCCATCACTCTCATGATCCGATGGGACGCCTAGCGACACGAGTACACGACCGGAAAGAGTTCAGGCAAAGGACCGACGGCTTTACGTGCTCTCCGAGGCAAGGGGGTGTAATAGACCTTCCAGACTTTGGGCTTATACTGAGAAATTTCTTTTTACGGAAAAAAAAAAACTTGTGTGTACTTATGTACACGCGTTAGAAGTTATACTTCTTAATATACAACTTGAACATAGTTATCAATTTTCATACCACCTAGAACTAACGTCATGCTGTTATTTTCTCGATGCGCGCGCATCGTAAAAATTCACTCTCATACCACCTAGAACTAACATCATGCTGTTAAATTTTTTGGTGTCGGTGTGCGCGCGCATCGTAAAAATTCACTCTCATCATTTTTCTCCATCGCGCCAAAAGAAGTATAACTTAAAAAATTCTGTGTATTATGACCATAAAACTGCGATCGCTAAGCGTGGCGATTATGGCATATCCCCCGTAGTTATTTAAAACACTAACATAAACATTATAATTTGCTCCATAATAAAAACAAAACAACTTATTATTAAGCGATTCAATATTCACAAATTTTCCTTGTATTGGAAGCAACAGTATTTATAAATACAGTGGTATATTTACTATTAAACATTGTATAACTTTTATAACTCTGATTATATTCTTTGTTTACGCAGGCACAGACTTCACCTCAATTAATTGAGTCACATATAATATACCTACATACAAAAAAGATGTCAGTACTGTCACGTAATTAAAAAAACCGGCCAAGTGCGAGTCAGACTCCCCCATGAAGGGTTCCGTAACAGCAAGTATTTCAGTTGATTAAATGAAAGTAAATTGCGGTTTACGATTTACGACGTATTAAAAAAACTACTTGCTAAATCTCGTTCAATGTACATCATATATTTTTTTTAGTTTTATCATTCTCTTATTGTTCCTTTTCTATTTTTGTGTAAAAATCTTAATGCGGTTCAACGAATACATCTACTTACCAAGTTTCAACAGTACAGCTATTATAGTTTTGGAAAAAAGTGGCTGTGACATACGAACGGACAGACAGACAGACATGGCGAATCTATAAGGGTTCCTTTTTTTGCCATTTGGCTACGGAACCCTTAAAAGTAACACTCTGTCTGTCTGTTTGTCGCGGTTTCACGCCAAAACTACTGAACCTATCTAAATGAAATTTGGTACACAGATAGTCTAGAGCCTGAGAAAGGACATAGGCTACTTTTCATTGCGAAATGAGGGTTGTTAGGGGTTGAAAAGGGGGATGAAAAGTTGTATGGAAGTATCGTCATTTTTAGAGCTAAATAGAAGCTTGAAACAAATTTTTTTGACTATTGAGTCGATATACGTAAATATGACATTCTAAATTGCTTAAAGTTTTACCCTCAAGGGGGTAAAATAACAATAGGAAACAGAGGAATAAGTTTGTATAGAAATATATAAGAAATCTGTAATTTTTTTCAAGTTTGCGACAAGAGACAAAATTTTAGAGATAATCTGATGCAACAATTACAAAGTCATTACAAAATATGCTGACGAAGTCGCGAGCACAGCTAGTTTTAAATATAGTAGGTAGGTATGTCTGAAATTTCAATGGCATATTATTTTAACGCGTCATGATATGGCTGCATCAATAATGATAATAATGTATTAAAGATAAAGATTAAAGTATTAGTATAATCGGTCATTGTCTCACAATCGGCCTTCCAACTTATCGAGGTGAAAACTTCTTTAGGTGCGTTGAGGGCTGTTTGGTTGAACAAAAATCTTGGACCTCGCGTCATCGTGACGTCACGTTTCCCATGAGCTGTATGTATGCATTGTGTACGTGTTGGTCTAGCGGTAGCGTGTACACCAGCAGAGAACGAGGTCCTGGGTTAAAGTTAAAAAAGTTATTTTGGGACCTTACTGTAAAAATTAGATTTTTAATATTTATTCTGACGTGCAGTTTTTTAATTGATTATTTTTTGTTATTTATTACATATTCATATTTTAAAGTAATGTCAACTGTGCACGTTTAAATGAAATATTTAAGAAATTTTAAATTTAGATGTAACCAGTTTATGTCACTTAATATGTCATAACTATGTATCTCATTCAAGCGAGCTGTAAAGTTCTTATGAGAAATAAAGTTCTTTAAACCTAACCTAAAAAGAAAAATTTCTGCTCAGCCCGAAGTATAGGAGTTGGCGGTATTATACCCCCGTGCCTCCGAGAGCACGTAAAGCAGTCGGTCCTGTACCTGACCTCTTTCCGGTTGTGTCGCTAGGCGTCCCATCGGATCGTGAGGGTGATGGAATAGAAAGTCCTCCTGTGTTTGCGCACACACTTGTGCACTATAATATGTCCAGCACAGATGACTAATCTCTATTAAGACCGCTCTGCCGTGGCCGAAATTCGGCTAGGAGGACATTATTTTCGGTGAACAAAAAGGATGAAAGTTGCGTCATCGTCACCGCACGTTTCCTATGAGGTATATGTATACTGTGTATACAACATGTAACGTAATTAATGCACACCCTCAAACACCCCAATTAGAATATTGTGTTGTAATCATAATACATAAACTGAATTTTTTATTTAACATGTATATGCATTGTTATTTACTAAATTAGTTTCCTTGAATAAAGTTTATTTTTCTTTTATTTTGTATTGAATGATGGAATTTGTATGAATACAAATAAAACTGTAATTTTAAAAGTCTTATTACTTTGAATTGCGATCCATTTCAATTTATTTTGACTATAACCCTGTTAATATGTCAATAATTTCCGTAGTTTTAATTGTTTTGGTATAAAAAAATAACTATATTAAAAATGATATAAATTGATTCACTAAACGATTCTGAACAAACTATTTTCAGGATGTGCGTTAATTAAGTTACATGTTGTATATGTATTACTAGCTATGCCCCGCGGTTTCACCCACGTTAAAGTAGTTTTGGCGTGAAAGAGCAACAAACATACATCCATACATCTATACTCACAAACTTTAGCATTTATAATATTAGTAGGATGTGTACCTCTAGCGGTTTTGGCGGTGCACGCCGGAATAGCTCGCAGATGGTAGATTTGTTAATATTTACTTGACACTTGTCGTCTTATATTTTGGACAATTCACACAATATCTTTATAAATTGTAGCCTATGTGTTATTCTGATGTATAAGCTATATTATTGTAAAGTTTCATTAAAATCCATTCAGTAGTTTTTACGTGAAAGAGTAACAAACATCCATCCATCCATACTTACAAAATTTCGCATTTATTATAGTAGTGGGATATGTTATATTTTATACTTCAAACATTTTGCACGTGTTTAAAACTTAACAAAAAGTCACGTAAGAAAATATCCTTGTACTAAGTAACAAGGAAAAAGCCACACAAAAACTTGAGATAAAGGTCAATTATATATAGTTATACTATTTAATACATAACGTTACAATGCAACCAATACATAACGCCACTATGTTGATCCAAAAGGTAATCACAAACTACTCTATTGGCCATGATTCTTTTTTATTTTATTAACCCAAACTAAGCAGAGCTTGTACTAAGGAAACCAGATAACTGATATACTACTTTTATTGTGTAAATACATACTTAAATAGATAATTACACCCAGACTCAGGACAAACAGACATGTTTATGCACACAAATATTTGTCATGTTAGGGAATCGAAATCACGACATGTGGCGTGAAGGGCAAGCGCATATCTACTAGTGTCCGACCGAAAGTTCGGTTTCGGTTTCGGACGAGTTTCGGCAAAATAAAGAGGTTCGGTTAAGTTTCGGTTTCGGCGGCAAACCTGCCGAAACTACGACCGAAACCGAAGCTGCGTTCGGGAGTTCACGCGCTCTACTCGGTCATGTTCGGCGCGTTAAATTCCATCCAAGCGAAGTAGATTAGTAGACATTTCGCCGCGTCTAGGTTGAAATTATTAGTAGTCGTCGCCTTTTGCAATATTATGATCACGATTAGTTTATAATTTAGTAGTTTAGCTTTTGTTTCTGTTGAAGTTTAGTGTCATTCAACATAAGTACACACAACATGACGAATTAACTTTAGATGAAGTTAATTTGTTCTCAAGTAAGATGAAGTGATTTACATTCAGTCAAAATTCAAATTGATATTTTTGTTGTTGTTAGATTGGCACAACTGTTTTCCATTTTGGCGCGGAGTTCGGCACATCTGTTATTTATATTAAATACAGTGCTGGTTTTAGTAATATCATATATAGTGTGTATTGCGAATTTCATAATGAACAAAAATATCGAACAAACAGTTTGTCTTAAATTTTTGCATCGCTAATGGAATTTCGTGTTCGGAGTCACTGAAAATGTTACATAAGGCTTACGGTGAATCGACTTTATCAAAAACTCGTGCTTATGAGTGGTTCAAAGCGTTCAAAAGCGGTCGAGATGTGATGAAAGATTTGCCTCGCTCTGGTAGGCCATCAACGTCTGCAACTGAAGTTAACATCGCAAAAGTGAAGGAAATAGTGGCTGAAAATTCTCATTCAACTCTGAGAGAGAATTAGCCGCCGAACTTTCTGTATCTCACGAGTCGATTCGTACCATTTTAACTAATCATTTGGGTATGAAACATGTTGCCGCTCGGCTAGTCCCAAAAGATCTGAATTTTCTCCAAAAACTCAATCCCATGAAAGTCGCTGAGGACATGGTAGAACGAGTCAATTCCGACCCAACATTCATGAAACGCATTGTTACTGGTGACGAGACGTGGGTTTACGAGTTTGACATGCAAACTAGTCAACAAGCTTCGGAGTGGCGCCTTCCAACTGAACCGAAACAGAAAAAACCACGCCAAAGTCGATCAAAAGTCAAAGTCATGTTGACTGTTTTCTTTGACTATCGCGGTGTTGTGCACTCTGAATTCTTACCGGAAGGTCGAACGGTAACTAAAGAATATTATTTGAGTGTTATGCGGCGTTTAAGAGAGCAAATTCGACGAAAAAGGCCAGATTTGTGGAAAGAAAATTCTTGGACTTTTCACCACGATAATGCGCCTTCGCACAAGGCCATCATTGTGAACGAATTTTTGACCAAACACTCAACAAATACCATCCAGCAACCACCATATTCACCAGATATGGCTCCAGCTGACTTCTTTCTTTTTCCTAAACTCAAATTACCACTTCGGAGCATACTTTGAAGGTGATAAAATAAATTTGGATTAATAACAAACATTTTGTTTATTATTGATCTTTTCCTGGTACTTTCTTGACAGAGTAGTATGTACATTATCTCAAGTATATGCGTAGTTTTTAATATTTCGGAGTGTAATCTTTAATATTTAATGTTATACAATACAACCAAATCAAAATTTTACTAAGTCGAGTACTCAATATTAGTCCTCATAAGCTTACATACAGCCGAACTTAAAATCACACCAATTTAAACAATTTCACATTTTCAAACACGAGATATTATTATTTTTATTTCACCCTCCACTTAAATTTCACTAACCACTTCTAAACGCGTTGCACTAATTTTGTTTCCACACTTTGACGAACACTAAATTTGACGAACCACTTATATTGAGTTAACTTAGACGTATAAAAGTCTTAAAACATGTGTTATACTACTAATTAATTAAGACTGCAATCCTCCCAAAAGTAATGGTTCCGAGTCTGGCTGGATATGCTGTGAGTCCGTCGGTTACATGTTTGTAATAAACCCCACGACAAAAATATATTAATTAAATATCTATACATATAATAAAATCGTACGAAAGTCAAAACTGTACATTGAATATTCTTAAAAAAGGATACTTGGGGCGTGATCTACAACCGATATCGAAGCCAAAAATATAGTTTTTAGAATTTTTGTCTGTGTGTCTGTTTGTCTGTATGTATATGCTAAACTCAAGAAGTACTGCATGGATTTGCTTCAAATTTTGCATGAATATTACTAAGAGGTCGGGTCAATATATAGGCTACATATTATCACGCTATCACCTACGGGAGAGGAGCTGCGATAATTTATAAAATTTAACGCGGGTAAAACCGCGGGGCACAGCTAGTATTATTATACAAGTATACATAGCCTGTGTGAATGGTACGACCGGAAGGGGAAGACCCCGTAGAACATTCTCTGACAAAATCGGAGATGTTCTCAAGAAAGGCCAGGTCAGAAGTAACCTAAACCGGCGAGCATGTATCTTTACATATAATAAAATCGTAGGAAAGTCAAAACTGTACATTGAATATTTTTTTAAAAGGATAGTTGTGGCGTGATTTACTATCGATATCGAATCCAAAAATATAGTTTATAGAATTTTTGTCTGTTTCTCTGTATGTA
Organism: Pseudoips prasinana; assembly: GCA_951640165.1. Lineage (NCBI taxonomy): Eukaryota > Metazoa > Arthropoda > Insecta > Lepidoptera > Nolidae > Pseudoips > Pseudoips prasinana. The sequence goes on from OX621261.1 coordinate 11,389,195, forward strand.
TGTCCGGGCTAAAGTCAAAAAGTATAAATAATAATAAAATAATAAAAATCTTTATTGACGTAAGTGATAAGTTTACATTGTTCTTAATCTAAGAGTATGTTTCTATACTTATGACATTATTCTAAGTGAAAGTACTGCATGGATATACTTAAAATTTTGCATGAATATTACTAAGAGATCGGGTCAACATATAAGCTACATATTATCACGCTATCACCTACGGTGGAGGAGCTGTGATCATTTATAAAGTTTAACGCGGGAAAAACCGCGGGGCACAGCTAGTAAAGAATATAATGCCAGTAAACGAGGCAAAAGAGGTGCGCAAAGATCGTGACAAATGGAAATCCGTTGTCTCTGCCTACCCCTCTGGGAAACAGGCGTGTATGTATGTATTATTATAATATACATAAAAAATTATACATATATGGAATTAATGCAAGGTCACGGTAAACCTGGTGTTTTTTTTGTAGAATAAGAAGGCAAACGACCGAACTTTTTGCCATGTCATACCGGATCAGAAAAACCTCCGCAGCTAATTGATTCTACAGAGAGGTTGTACTCATAACCACTCGCCGGTCCATACTTGATCGGTGTGGTAATGCACCTTGGGATGCGGTCAGTTTACAGATGGGTGACCGCCTAAGTGATTGATTTCCTTAGCGTCTACGTTCTTCAGAGTGCACATTAAGTTCTCGGTCCCGGTTGTTATCCTCAAACAACTCTGACACCAAATTGGCGTTGCGGGATCCAAGACAGTTGAAGCGATTCCCCGGGACATGCCTGAGCCTCACCGCTCAGTGTCATTTCATTGTTTGCCACTGTTGATCCTGGCTTACAGGAGTTGCAGTGGTGGGTAAGAGGGAGGGACTAGTCCCGTTAACAAAAAAAAAACTCTGACACCAGGGGTAAACTCATACGATAAAAAACGTGGAATGCCCAGTGGTACTTACCTACTTATCGTGTGGGCAGTGGTTACCCTAGTGTCAGAGTTGTTCAAGCCGCCCAGTAGAACTCTGACATGGCTTAACGATTGTTGTATGTGACAGCTTAACGTGTCCTCCGATGTACGGAGACGCTCAGAAATTAGACTACTTTGGTGGTCACACAACTATAGACTGACCGTGAGCATAATTGCTTAACCTCACCGATCACTTACGGACTGGTGAGACGGTGGTAGACGACCATTGATAATATAATAATATTTATAATAATACTAGCGGCCCGGTACGTGCTTCGCTACGTATAAGGCATAGCAATAAAAAAATGATTATTAAGTTCATTGATTTTACACTTTTTCAAGACTTTTTTTAAATTTTCTCTACGTACAAACATTGCCTGGACTTCCACGAATAATTCAAGACCAAAATTAGCCAAATCGGTAAAGGCATTGTTGAGTTATAACATTACAACAAAAAGTGGCATTGATTTTTATATATATAGATTTAGGGACAATGTCACACATATCATCCTAGCCCCAAACTAAGCAAAGCTTGTACTATGGGTACCAGGCGACGATATACATACTTATATAGATAGATAAATACTTATATACATAGAAAACATCCATGACTCAGAAACAAATATTCGTGCTCATCACACAAATACTTGCATTTATCGGGATTCGAACCCAGGACCACCAGCTTCGTAGGCAGGAGCACTACCAACTAGGCTACGGTGATCGTCACATTGATGATAAGCGTTTCATACTTTTTGTATCACTGGTCAGAATCATCGTACATGGGAGAAAGTCTCTCTGAATTCATATCCATACTAAAACTTGAGGAGTTTAGGATATGAAGATCCAGTCGCATGGGAGAGGGGGCGATTTAAAAATTGATCGAGGGTATCAAACCAAAGAGTCACAGACAGACACACACAGTCAGACTTATTCTATACATATAATAAAATCGTAGGAAAGTCAAAACTGTACATTGAATATTTTTTTAAAAGGATAATTGGGGCGTCATCTAAATTCGATATCGAAGCCAAAAATATTGTTTATAGAATTTTTGTCTGTGTGTCTGTTTGTATGTATGTATGTCCGGGCTAAACACAAAAAGTACTGCATGGTTGTGCAATTTTGCATGAATATTACTAAGAGGTCGGGTCAACATATAGGCTACATATTATTACGCTATCACCTACGGGGGAGGAACTGTGATAATTTATAAAATTAACGCGTGTTAAACCGCGGAGCACAGCTAGTGATTCAATATGACTTTTAAACAACAATCCAGACGATACCTTTCCCCATTCCATTCGTAGAACTGATTTAACAAACATTTAAATAAATAAAAAAATCTCAATAAGTTTTGTATCACATGTTTTACAACTTTTACACGACCAAGACACCCTGTATAACAGTTGGATAACACACAGTTTATTGCAACACAACTATTTAAACAACCGTTATACGATTACTTTATTAAACTTACAACATTTCTTATCGTAATTATGAACAGATATGATAAGCACACGACCGGCCGCGCCCGCGTGTTGTTATCCACTGACGGTATGATTCTCAAAAACAATGATTTGAGTAAAGGCGCGTGTATAATGATAAAGAATTGTCTATACGACTATTACAAAGCAATTTTTTGAAACGAAGCGTTTCTTGCTAAAAGATAAGAATAAACTAGCCGCATCAAGAGACAATCGTGCTATTTATATAACACAACAAATAAAAAATTCAAAATTTATAATATGGTATACTACAACTGTAAAAAGACACTTACGACCTGGCTAAAGCAATTGTGTTACATTGAAACTGAACAACTATTGCACATTCAATCTTAAAAACATTAATTAAGTAGAAAACCTATAAATTATCACGTTTATACCTCAATATCTACTATAAAATATGATAATCTATGAATTATGCAATGAAATTAAATATATTCAATAAATACAACTAATTATCTCTGCGCACTGTAAAATAGACGATTTCGCATCCAGAAACACAAACATGCACGCACACACACACACACACACACACATACATGCACGCACGCACGCACGCACATACACCACACACAAAGACCCTCACGTTCCATTTCCACATTCTATACCCCCAAAATTAACCCACTTCATTAGTTTATTTCATAACATCTCAATTAGAATATTATTTATTATGTCCTCGTTTATTAAAATTTTCTCTTTTTGTTTAACGTGTAAGTATAATGTGAAGAGCGGGGCATCCTAACACAGGTATTTTATTACTTAAAAGGAATGCCCCAACCATTACTATGAACCACAATGTAAGAAACTGAAAATAAACTATTTTTTTTTTTTATTTTACCAAGAAATGAGCGGTATCTTTTGAACGGCTTTACTTATTTCCATGACATTAGATTTCATGATGCAAATTCTCCTACTAATATTATAAATGAGAAAGTTTGTGAGTATGGATCTATAGACGTATGGATGTATAGATGTATGGCTGTGTTTTAACTGTCACGTAAAAAATACTGAACGGATTTGGATGAAAGTAATATAGCTTATATATCCGAATAACACATAGGCTATAATTTATAAAGCTAAACGGGGGTAATGCCGCGGGCTTCTGCTGGTTATATAATATACTAGCTGTGCCCGCGACTTCGTCCGCGTGTTAATTAGTTTATTTAGTTTTTTTTGTTTTTATAGTAAAATAAAATACTTTTTCTAAAATAAAAGTAGCCTAAGTTACTCCTTATTACATCAGCTACCTGCCAATAAAAGTCCTGTCAAAATCGGTCCAGCCGATTCAGAGATTAGCCGGAACAAACAGACAGACTGACAGACAAAAATGGTAAAAAATGTTATTTTGGTGTATGTACCGTATATATATTCATATTTATGTAGTAAAAACTGGTTATTTCAATATTACAAACAGACACTCCCAATTTTATTTATTTGTATAGATTTATCATGAACTATTTACATCCCAACTGGTAACATATAACGTTAGTAGGTGGTTTTTTTATGTTGTATGTACATACGTATTTTTTTTTTTGTATTAAACTTTATAAATTATCACAGCTTCTCCCCCCTAGGCGACAGCGTAAGGTTTATATTACAACATATTATTACGGAATTGTATATTGTTCCAAATAAAATAATTGCTAAAAAACAATAACTGCTAAAATAATTGTAAAACTCAATGACTAATAAATAATTTTGAATTTAATTTTTGAATTTAAAATAAAACATAAACATAAAAAAATAAGCTCTGGTATGATTTTTACAATATTTTTTTTAATCATTCATTTCGTTTTTAAATCTCAATTTAATTATTTACTTAATATTACTAATTATTATTAACATATTGCGAAGCAAAACGGGTCTGTATTTGCCTTACTGCCATAACATTATAACTAAATCATGACTTACAGTACTATAAATAAATCGTTAAAACACATTCATTATTCACGAAGAAAACATAAAATTAATGATTATTAGTTCACGATTTAAAATCAGGGTTTAGGATTATTAGTCATTATTGGCCGTGTGGTAGGCTCAGAAAGAATTACAGGGCCACCCCGTAGTCAAGGTGTCGTTAAAGGCGACTAAGGGATACACCAGGTAGTCGGGCAGCAGCGCCTCCTGTGTACTAGCTACTACCTAACTGCGGTCGCTAACTCGCATGCCAAGCGCGGTGACTACGGCAAGCCCCACCAAATGGCAACGTTATAGAAACCTTTGGTGGAGGCCTATTTCCAGCATTGGACGATATCAGGCTGATGATGTGTGATTGTTGGCATTAATTATGATACAGCCCACTACTACTGCAGAGCAAGAGCATCCATCCTGTCACAATGAGAGGGCATTGTCCACCACGCTGGTTCGTACGGGGTAGACTTCACATGACATGAAAAACATTTTTGGAAAACTCTCAGGCATGCACCAACAAACTACGATCCAACCCAGCCAACCCGTCTGCCAAGCGTGGCGATTATGGCCTTATTCCCCCCATTCTTTGGGGAGGCATTTGTCCAGCAATGGAAGTAATTTTGCTGAAAAGATGTTGTTGATGCAGGTTTCCTCACGTTCTTATTCTTCGCCGTTTTAAGTAAGAGCTAATTGATTCAATTTCAAGTAAGCGCGTACGACGCTCATTATTTTTATGTAACTGATAATTTCCTAATAAATCCTAAGAACATTATGCAATCGAAACAAAATGTATAAAGGACCACCTCGCAAACATTCTCATTCAAATAAAAAACTACAATCAAATTCGGTTCACATACGACGGAATAAGCGATGTACATACAGGAAAAAAAAACGCAAGCGATGGGGAAGCATTCTCCATTTTGAAGACAATTTAAAAATCAAAGATTTGATAAACAAATTCTCCTCAAATTTTTCATGTTTGTGTTGATCTTATAAACACATTTCTGAACAAATAATTTGTAGGGTAAAAAATAATTCTTGAAAAACTTTTATTAGAAAAGTAGAAACCTAAATCACTCCAGAATTATTCTTCAACGACCAGAAAACTTAGTACGATTCTACAGAAAAAGAAACGTATGAACCAATTCTAAGTATCGAGAGCTCAAAGAAACAAAGCATTGTTATTGACAGTCAAAGTGCTCCATATATAGTGCTTACGTTAATTTTTTTGCAAACTTATTCTAAAGCTCGAGGACAAACACTTAGACCTAGGAACACGAGATTTGCATAGAAGTTGCCTTCTATGATGTAACCAATAAATAAGACAGGATATTCACAAACGTAGTTTTATTATACTTTTGCTCGTGGGTCTTCAGCAAAAGTAAAATAAAACAATTTATACGTGTATAGGGAGAAAATCGCATCACGATATATACGTCACTGTGAACACGTCCTAAAGGAAATGTTTTGCAGACATTATTTCACGTTAATTCTAATGTAGTTAAATACACATGCTGTGTGGCTGACGGCAACGATTATCACCATCCCACTTCATTCTGTGGGGGGCGTAGAAGTCCCTAAGGAATATCTACTAGCCAACGGACAGCGTCTCTCTGTGGTAATCACCATACTGAGATCAGCAACCCGTCTGTCTATCGTGATGATTGTGATTATGGTGACCTTTATACATCAGTGGGTCTTTCAGGATGATATGTGCATAAAAATATCGATTCCTTCTGTAAAAGGAGCGATACACATAATGTAAATACTAGATACAAGAAAAATCCCATATTGCATACTACCCGTCTCCACAAAATAAGTAACTCTTTTATGGGGCAATGTATAAGACTCTATAACAATTCCCAATGATATTAGAGAATTGTCTACGAATAAGTTTAATAGAATTATTAAAGCCAAATTGTGTAGCAGGGCATATTACAAAATTTCTGATTATTTAAGTGACAAAAGTGCTTGGGATTGAGTTGTTCTGAGTTAACACACATGATTGTAATTAATCTTAAGTATATTTTATTAAAAAAAGGATTCCTACTGTGTTTTCTGACAGTGTTTCACAGTAGCTGCCACGTCATGCACTGCACGGTGGGGTAAAAAATGACGATTCCACATAAACGTAAAATTTTTACGGAATAAATGATATTTGACTTTAATATGCGCATAGGGAAAAATCGCATCAATAATTTTGATGTGTTATCGTGAACACACCCTAAACGAAATGTTAATATTTTATTTCACATTAATGCTAATGCAGCTGAATACATATCGTCATGACTCTATTATGTCAGTGGTCATGGCTTCACTTTGACCTTACTCCTAACGGACACCGAAATGAATCTTCAATTGTTTGTACGCTCATAACTTCAAAACGATTGCACCAAATTGGATATATCTTTCTTTTATTTGTTCATTAGTTTCAGAAGAAGGTTTGTATGAAAATAAATTTGCAAATATTTTAAATTACATAATATTAGTTTTTGCAAGATACAAAAATTCAATAATTATGGTGTTTTATTTTTCTCCAAGTTATTTCATACCTAATTCATTCCAAATTTGTGGAAGAATATACGTCCAGATCCGTTTACCTTTTTTTAACAAACATAGATTATTGGCGTGTCATTGTGAACACGGGCCAAACGAAATGTTTAGCATAATATAGTATTTCACTGTTATTCAAATGCAGTTAAACAGACACCGTCATGACTATTATGGCAGCGGTCATATGTTGTCCTTGAACTTGCTCACAAATACATGCAAATTTATTTAACCAACGTCAAAAGAATCGAGGTTAACAAGTCAATAATAAAATATTATAATAATTAGCAATGGAATCAGGCGACACCTACATTTTGTTTAAGTTAAACTTTTTAAATATTTTGTTGCTTTTATTACTGTTTTTAAACTGTGTTTATGTAATGCATTGTGACTTTGTGAGCTTGACAAGTACAAGTGTACGTAAATACCCAAGTGCTGAATAAATTTCATTATTTCAACATCACCTCAAATTTCGTCGATTTCTCACTCATTTGTGCAAATGCTCCACGGTATCTGTGTATTGATATAAATTTAGCTGTTCACTTGATTGTGTGTAAAGAGAGAAATCACATAAGATTTTTGACGTGTCATTGTGAACACGGCCCAAACTAAATGTTTTGCATATAGTATTTCACGCTTATTCAAATGCAGTAGAACACACACCGTCATGACTATTATGGCGGCGGTCATAATGTTGTCCTTGAACTTGCTCACAACATACCGGTACCTGCGTATGAGTAACATTCTAATTATATAGAAAACCAATAAATACATACAGATTTATTTAACAGACGTCAAAAAAGGAGGTTATCAAGTGTATCATAAAATATTATAATAATGAACGTGGCCGATTTCGGCCACGGCGGCAGGTCTCAATAGAGATTAGCTATCTGGACAGGACATATTATAAGTGCACAAGTGTGTGCGGTCACCCTTCTATGGACTGACCTCGAGCCTAGTTGCTTAACCTCATAATTGGTAGGTAATTCATTCAAAGTTTGTGGAAGAATAAACGTCCAGATCCTTTTATTTCTTTTAAACAGTGTTTAATGACGTGTCATTGTGAACACGGCCCAAACGAAATGTTTTGCATATAGTATTTCACGCTTATTCAAATGCAGTAGAACACACACCGTCATGACTATTATGGCAGCGGTCATATGTTGTCCTTGAACTTGCTCACAACATACTGGTACAGGCGTATGAGTAACATCCTAATTATATAGAAAACCAATAAATACATACAGATTTGTTTAACCGATGTCAAAAAAAGAGGTTTCCAAGTCAGGTAAAAAAATATAATAATAATAAGTAATGGAATCAGGCGTTACTTTACGGAAATCCATAACAATCAAAATAAAAAGTTAGCATCCCTTGAGAATGATACGTGGAGGACTGAAACACGTGTTGGGTATCATCTGTTCCTGTAATTTGCATTGGCAGAGACAACGGCTTTCCACTTATACAGAAAACACGCAGACCGAGGAAAATAGACATGTTCATGAACACAAATATTTGTAATTTGCGAGAATCGAACCCGAAACCTTTGGATCACTTCCAACTGAGGCGCGGCGGTCGTCAATGAATTTTAAATGCTTATAACTTTCCTTTGACATTTTCATACACGGCCATCTGATCCCAAACGAAGCAGATATTGTATATGGAAACCAGATAACTGATATAAGACATATACTACTTTTATTTAAGATAGATACATCCAGACTCAGGACTCAAGACAAACAGACATGTTCATGCACACAAATATCTCGCCTGGGTGGGAATCGAACCCACGACCTGGGGCGTGAAAGGCAAGCATTCACCAACCACACCAACTGGCCCGTCTAAATGTTACTCATCATCATGTCAGCGAAAGTACGTCCACTCCTGGACAAAAACCTCCCCAAAGAACATGCCACTATCGCCACGATTGGCAGGGTTGGCGATCGCAGTTTGATGGTCACAGTTCACAGAAAAACGCTGCTATCCGTTCTCTGGTAGGAATAACTACCAGAGAACGAGCAGCGAGGGAATAACTTCGGTCGAATTCTACGTCCCCCATGGTATGAGATGCGGAGATGATATTCTATGCCGTCACCACACAGAAGAAATCTTACTTACCTCAACTGAATATTCCCACCATTTAACGCTACCGAGGTTTACAACATACTAGCTGTGCCCCACGGTTTTATCAGCATTAAACTTTATAAATTATATTATACTAGCTGTGCCCCGCGGTTTTACCCGCGTTAAATTTTATAAATTATCACAGCTCCTCCCCCGTTGGTGATAGCGTGATAATATGTAGCCTATATGTTGACCCGACCTATTAGTAATGTTCATGCAAAATTTGAAGTAAATCCATGCAGTACTTTTTGAGTTTAGCCCGGACATACATACAGACAAACAGACACACAGACAAAAATTCTAATAACTATATTTTTGACTTAAATATCGAATGAAGATCACGCCCCAAGTATCCTTTAAAAAACAATTCAATGTACAGTTTTAAATATGTATAGATGTGTTAATCCAGGGTGTCAGCTAAGTGCATACACATTGTCCCAGCCGTTAAGACGTGAAGAAGTAACAAACATACACACTCACACACAGAAACTTTAGCCTTTATAATATTAGTAGGATTGTGATTAATGAATTTTAAATGCATATACCTTCGATAGCAATATACCTATCTATCTTATTTACCTTACATGAATATTGCCACCATTTAACGCTACCGAGATTTAGGTACCTCGATCTCAACATATAAACGAAACTAAAAATTTTAAGATGCGGTGAGCAAGTGAAAGTTCTACAAGACCTTGAAACAAATAGCATGTTTTGTATTTACAAACTGTACGGTTATTAGAAAACAAATATGAAATTACGTGGTTTCCAAACTTCATATCCAGGGCCGGATACATACAGCGAATTATAAAAATAATAAATAAATATCTTTTAAACGAATTGTGTAAATGTAAGTGCGGGTGGGAATCGAACCCACGAACCATGGGGTTGCGGCCCCATGTGCGAAAAGCGCTCCGCCACCGCACCGTGGTACTGACACTTCGAATATATACAATCCATTCGATATTTCTTAACGCATTAACTTGCTTAACGTATGGGTAGTGGTAACCCTAGTGTCAGAGTTGCTCAAGCCGCCCAGTAGGCCTATGACATGGTTTAACGACTGTTGTCTAATGACTACAACCGGGACCGACAGCTTAACGTGCCCTCCGAAACACGAATACGCTCAGAAATTAAACTACTTAGGCGGTCACCCATCTATGGAATGACTTGAGAGCATCTAGCTGTGACCGTCTGATATGAAATAATTAACTATAATTTCATTTATTACTTTTAACATTTCAAACATGCTAAACTGAAAACAAGTTTCAAACGTCTCTAAATATTACCTTCGAGTGCCTTTTCCCCGCAACGCCAACATCTTAAAAGATAGTTAGCGGGCAGCAAAATAACTGTTATGTTTTGAAGTTAAAACTTCTTTGAGCCCTCGCGTCAGGCAATTTTGATGTGGGAAATAACAATTGGACTTATGTGTTTAGTACGAAACATCTTATCTTTTATAGAAGGCATCAAATTTAGGGTAAAGATAATATAACTATAAACTAATCGTTAGAAAACTCCCGACTCCAACAAAGAGATGATACTCTTACACTGCTGGACCGATATTAACCAATCATAGCTGGTCCTGGGTTCGAATCCCGGTAAGTGCAAATATTTGTGTGATGAGCAGGAATATTTGTTTCTGAGTCATGGATGTTTTCTATGTATTTAAGTAGGTATTTATCTACCTATATAAGTATGTATATCGTCGCCTGGTACCCATAGTACAAGCTTTGCTTAGTTTGGGGCTAGGACGATCTGTGTCACATTGTCCCTATATATTATTATTATTATAGCTAATAACCACCGTAATGAAACTGGCATTCAAATGAATCGCACCGATATCGTCCATCCATTTGTGTGCTACGATGCCACAGTCAGATAGACATCAACGACAAACTTATAATACCTCTCTTTTTAAGTCGGAAGTTAAAAATACTAATTAACGCTCTGAGCTGTACATAATCAAAATTTTCGTACACAATTTATATGCTCTTATGAAGGCGTCAATAAAATTCATAAAATCAAACATTTACTCTGTAAAGGTGATATTAAACACCGTGCTGCTCTGAGTAATCATGACACTCAAGGTTATGCAGACGACCTGGTAGCCATAGTCAGAGGACACCATCTCCACACTATTGCAAGGAGCTCTTAACACCATTAATAAATGGTGCAGAGACAACGAACTATCCATCAATGCACAAAAAACGGTGATAGTACTTTTCACAAGGAAAAGGAATCTGGCAAGACTGGTAAATCCAAAGCTAAACGGCAAAATTTTGTCCTTTTCATTCAAGTGAAGTAAAGTACCTAGGGGTCACTATCGACCAAAAGTTGACTTGGAATACACATCTAAAGAATATAATCCAAAAAGCCAAAATGGCTATATGGATAAATTGTCGAATGGCTGGAGCAAGATGGGGCCTAAAACCCACGATTGCACTTTGTCTATATACCGCTGTGGTGAGGCCAATCATAACGTATGCCTCCGCGGTATGGTACAATAAGACAGCACAAAAGACAACTCTCTGCTACAACAGATCAGTAATGGTCGAGGTAGCAAGATGCCATCAAGGCATCAAGCCCCAAACAATTAATAATAATAATTCAGAAAATTAAGTTTACAATCTATATGTGTGATTTAATCGGCTTGACAAAAGAGGAGACATTCAATTCCAATTTGTGTTTTTAAATATGTTGCACCATTTCTCTTGTATTTGTAAACCCATTTTAATAATCCTTCTTATCATATGAGGCAGTAGGTACAATTAAACCCTTGCGTTTTTAGCAGGCATTCGAGTCATATACTCGTATTTCGTATGGGCAGCAAATTCTAGTGGGCAGCAATTATGACGATATAACCTTCGAAACTATACATCATCAAAGTTTTCGTATACACATGTTATTACACTGAAACTGTTTACTCAATTCATATATACTTACGAAGGCTACCGTAGATCCGGCTCTGTTAGAACAAAAACATTATTATTTACTCTGTAAAGGTCCTATTGAAACAGCGTACTATAAATAGGATTATACCTGAACCCGGCTCTGAGTATTGAACAACTGGAGGTCACACACAGGCGTACTTCATTCAGCTGAAGTACATTAGATAATATCTAGGGACAATGTCCCACTGATAATCCAAGCCCCAAACTAAGCAAAGCTTGTACTATGGGTACCAGGCGACGATATACATACTTATATAGATAGATAAATACTTATATACATAGAAAACATCCATGACTCAGAAACACATATTCGTGCTCATCACACAAATATTTGCACTTACCGGGATTCGAACCCAGGACCACCAGCTTCGTAGGCAGGAGCACTACCAATATCACAACGTAACAAGAATTTTCTTAAAACTATTAAGGTACAAACGGCGCGGCGGTCTTATCGCTAATGTAGCAATCTCTTCCAGACAACCGTGGATGTACGAAAGCACTGCAGGTAGACAAAGTGGTAATTGGCAGTGCATCAACTGATGAACATTAACACATATATTGTACTTCTGTACAAATAATTCTGTTATACCTACACACATATAATTTCTAATAATTAAGTAATATTATAATAAGTGATTCACACTCATCATCATCATCATCATCACTGCTGGACATAGGCCTCCCCCAACGGTTACTATAACATTGGCATTTGGAGTGGTTTGCTGTAGTCACTGCGCATGGAATGCGAATTGGTGACCGCAGTTAGGTGGTAGATAGTACACAGGTGGCACTGCTGCCCGAAGACCTGCTGTATCTCATAGTCGCCTTTTACGAAAGCCACGGGATGATATGGGGTGCGCCTGTTATTTTATTCTAGGCCGGAAATCACACGGCTTTTGTATAGATGGGTGACCACCAATTTTATTTATTTTAAATTGACTGCACGTGTGACGCAGTAGTTTACATGTTTTGCACTTTAGTGTGGTATTCCATATAATAATATAATAATTTAAAAAATAGTTTAAAAAACTAAAAAACATGCTTTTAGCACGTACTAGGAATTACAAAATATTAGCCAATAGGCCATCTTGGATTTAAGTCACGTGACTATTTTTTTCGTATTCCTGACAGCAAATCTTTCATTTGATACCCATATCGTGGGGGTGGATTTCAAACAGCCAGTCCGTCATCTTGGGAAGGCCGTCATATTGGATTTGTAATGACGTTTCTTAGCTAGTCATGTATTGTAATCAGAACTCAGAGCGTGTGCAAAATTTCATCCTAATCGGAGACCGGGAAGTGGGTCAAATTAAGATTCCAAGATTTTCTTACATACATAGTTAGTTACAAGTGAAGATAATAAAAGCGTGTTAAAATAGATAAAAATATAAAACAAAATTCAAATTTAGGCATTTTTATACCTGAATACCGCGCTTTGGCAAGGATTCTCGAATAATTTTAAATGTCACTTGCTTTTATAAACTCTATTTCACTAGTATTAGTAATTGTAGCCCGACGGACTGAGACGCACTATATCGGTTTTTTATCCCCATTTTGTAACAAAATCCTAAAAACTATTAAGAAACGTTTTCACTGTGTATGCGAACTCCGGAAGTTCAATACTCAAAGGCTTAAGGGTACTCCAAAATTTAGGTTGACCAAAAAAAATATATTTATAATGGACTAGCTCAGCCCCGCGGTGTCCCGCGTCAAGCTTTATAAATTATAGCCTATGTGTTATTCAGATACATTAGCTAAATTACTAAAAAGTTTCAACCAAATCCGTTCCTTAGTTTTTGCGTGAAAGACTAACAAATATCCATACATTCTTACTTACAAACTTTCGCATTTATAATATTATAGTATTATTATTATCCTATAATATTATTATATTTATAATATTAGGATAATAATGCTGTGTGGTGACGGCGACATATATCAGAATCAGAATATCATCACCCCATCTCATCCCGTGGGGGGCGTAGAAGTCGACCCGAGGGAATATCTACCAGAGGATGGGCAGCAGCTTCTTTCTGATTACTATGACTATCTTACTGCGATCGCCAACCCGCCTGCCAAGCGTGGCGATTATGGCATATCCCCCCAAGACGATTCTTGAGGGAGGCTTGTCCAGCAGCGGACTTATTTAGCTGTAATGATGATGATGATGAGGATAATAATAATGTATTCCCGGCCGTATTTCGACCACGGCGGCCAGTTTATATGGAGACTAAACAACTGCGCGGGATATATTATAGTGCAACAAAAAACGTCTGTGCGCAAACATTCATGATCCGATAGGACCAGTAGCGACACGTCCGGAAAGAGGTCAGGTATAGGACCGACGGCTTTAAAAGCAATGGCTGATAACTACTGAGAATTTTTCTAAAAATAAAATTTCATAATTACGTTTAGTCCGACCCGGGATTTGAACCCAGGACCTCATTATCTCAGGTTGAACCCCGCTAGACCAGGACAGGTAATAGGTATCATTATTATGACAGACCTTGTGTATTGCGACGGCCGCGCTTTAATGCTACATTGTGTTATCTATACATATAATAAAATCGTAGGAAATTCAAAACTGTACATTTAATATTTTTTAAAAAGGATATTTGGGGCGTAATCCATAATCGATATTAAAGCCAAAAATATAGTTTTTAGAATTTTTGTCTGTTTGTCTGTATGTATATCCGGGGTAAACTCAAAAAGTACTGGATGGATCTACTTCAAATTTTGCATGAATATTACTAAGAGGTCGAGTCAACATATAGGCTACATATTATCACGCTACCACCTATGGGGGAGGAGCTGTGATAATTTATAAAATTTAACGCAGGTAAAACCGCGGGGCACACCAAATTGGATGAATATTTATTTTATGTGGTTGTTGATAAAAACCGGCCAAATGCGAGTCAGACTCGCGCACGAACGGTCCCGTACCATTATCTATAAAAACGAGCAAAAAATTTACGTTTGTTGTATGGGAGGGGCTATGATGTATGTCTGTTGCCGCAATAACAACAAATACTAAAAAATAAAACAAAATAAATATTTATTTTGTTTTATTTTTTAGTATTTGTTGTTATTGCGGCAGAATTCTCACCTGCACTCAGTTGGACAGCTTACAAGTGACGGCATAATGCTGAATCTTATTATTTTATGCTCTTATATCGTTCTACATAGGTCATCTGGTGGTTCAAATGACCCATCATTTTTTTAAAACGGGCCTGTAGTCTATATATACTAGTGTTTAGATCGCGCTATGGTTTCGTTCACAAAATGTGATATTAGACCTATCAATGCCGTGGTCGCAACCTAATCTAATGGGAGTTACTTTTGTGATTAATGCATCCTTGATTCTTATTTTACTTTATTTGACTTAGTGACAATAAAGACAATTGCTATGTATTCTTCCTTTTTTTTTAAATAATAGTAGCAAAGTAGTCCTTAGTTTCTTAGTTGCTTGATTGTTTTAAATGTTATATTTTTTAGATTAAGCTAGAAGTAAGTAGTTACACTGGTCATCATTCAAAATTTTCGCGGACGAAGTTGCGGGCACCAGCTATCTATCTATACATATAATAAAATCGTAGGAAAGTCAAAACTGTACATTGAAATTTTTTTTAAAAGGATACTTGGGGCGTGATCTATTGTCGATATCGAAGCCAAAAATATAGTTTTTAGAATTTTTGTCTGTGTGTCTGTTTGTCTGTATGTATGTCCGGGATAAACTCAAAAAGTCCTGCATGGATTTACTTCAAATTTTGCATGAATATTACTAAGAGGTCAGGTCAACAAATAGGCTACATGTTATCACGCTATCATCTACGGGGGAGGAGCTGTGATAATTTATAAAATTTAACGCGAGTATAACCGCGGGGCACAGCTAGTATAAAAATAGAATAGAATATCTTAATTTGCTTTGAATGTAAATACAAACATAAGTAAATATATTTTGAAGAATCCTTGTACACACGGCTACATATCAAGCTACACATTTCCAATATAATAAATCCTCTCATTGTATGGAAATCCTATACAACGCGAGATCAGCTTATACAGGAAATGTATAGCTTCATATGTAGCAGTGTGTACATTCTGCCTTTTTAGTTAATAAAGCATGCAATATAAGACATGGATGCAATAATTAAACATCCTAATTATCATCTAGGTCACCGTAGCCTAGTTGGTAGTGCTCCTGCCTACGAAGCTGCCTGCAAATTTTTGTGTGATGAGCACGAATATTTGTTTCTGAGTCATGGATGTTTTCTATGTATTTAAGTATTTATCTTATCTATATAAAAATAAGTCGGGTTTTCCTTCCTAACGCTATAACTCCAGAACGCACGAACCGATTTCCACGGTTTTGCATTCGTTGGAAAGGTCTCGGGCTCCGGGGGTTTATAGCAAAGAAAATTTATAACATTTAACGCGGGTAACACCGCGGGGCACAGCTAGTCTATCTGTATAAGTGTGTATATCGTCGCCTGGTACCCATATTACAAGCTTTGCTTAGTTTGGGGTCAGGATGATCTGTGTGACATTGTCCCTGGATATTATTATTATTATTATCTAGGAATTCTTGCACGAAATAATAGCACTTTGCAGCTAGGAGTGCTCAGAGGTATTTTTTTAACCTTACCAATGGGAGATATTTAATGCTGTTTGAAATAAGTATGTATTTATAAAAGAAAAGTAGTATATGTAGTATATCAGTTATCTGGTTTCCATAGCACAGGCTCTGCTTAGTTTGGGATCAGATGGCCGTGTGTGAATAATGTCCTTGTATTAATTACTAGCTGTGCCTCGCGGTTTTACCCGCGTAAAACTTTATAAATTATCACAGCTCCTCCCCCATAGGTGATAGCGTCATAATATGTAGCGTATATGTTGGCCCGACCTCTAAGTATTATTCATGCAATATTTGAAGTAAATCCATGCAGATTTCGATTTTAGCCCGGACATACATACAGACAAAAATTCTAAAAACTATTTTTTTGTCTGTGATATCGATTGTAGATCACGCCCCAAGTATCCTTTTAAAAAATATTCAATGTACAGTTTTGACTTTCCTACGATTTTATTATATGTATAGATATCAAAGTACCTACGAAAGTTATAGCGACCTTTAATTTCTCTTACAAAGAAAACAAAATTAATTAGGACACTAAATTAACTAACTTAATATAATTAAATGTTAGCTTGATAAATATTAATAGTCTCCTAGGCGAATTTCAGTCGCGACGGCCTGTCTCAATGGAAAATAGCCATCGCGGGACATATAATAGTGCACAAGTGTGTACGCAAACACAGGGGCACTTCCTATTCCATCACTCTCATAATCCGATGGGACAACTAGCGACACGACCGGAAAGAGATCAGGGTCACTACCGGCTAAGTCGCCGAACATCGATTTCTTAAATGGCGTTCAAATAAATAAAGGTTAAAAATGACTTACTCAATCTTTAAATCGGCTTCAACGTTGACCATCGATTCCGGCCCATTTATGACGTCACATGTGCTCATGGAAGCCGAATTAACGATTGATTAAGTCATTTTTAACCTTTATTTATTTGAACGCCATTTAAGAAATTGATGTTCGGCGACTTAGCCGGTAGAGCCCCTGGTACAGCACCGATGGCTTTACGTGCTCTCCGAGGCACGGGGGTATAATACCGGCAACTCCAAGACTTCGATCTGATACTCAGAAATTCATCTTTTTACAGAAAACTCCCAAATTCGCCTTTTGGGTCGTCCCGGATTGAACCCGGGACCCAGTTATCTGCGGTTGAACTCGCTACCGCTAGACCAAAGGTTTAGAGTAAATAGTTATGGATGATAATATTCTGAATACCAATTATGTTACGTAATAAAAAGATTTGAAGAAATCTCGAGACGTTTATATTAATTAAAATACTTAATGAGATCTTTTGTTATAAATACATAAATTGCTGCGATCCTCTCTTTTACACAACTAACCTAATTAAAATTTTGTTCCATCTCACTCTAATATAACTCGTGTGAAAAGAACAGAGCATGCCGCCGCCGCCGATGAGTTATGTATGATGTATCAGTTCACACAACACAAAATAAGCTATTTTTTTAAATTCAGTTTTACGGCTCTGGCTTCTTCGGCCTTATGAGCCTTCCGTAAAATATATTTTTATTTCATTTATTTTCGTCATGTCAAGTAAAGTCCGTCACAGTCAAGTCATACGTAGTCCTTGTCGTACCCCAGTAAAGCAGTGGAGACTTTACTAGACGCTTATATGGAGTTTAATATTCAACACAGAAAATCCCAATTCACGGCAATATGGCACTTTCTTCCACTTGTGTACGTTATCCATGATGTTATGTCTAAAAATCCATATTTACACATAAAAACTAGAATTTACACCAGTTTTTGAAAATGAAACAATGCCAAAACTCCCTCAAAATAGGCTAAAATTGACAGTGTTGCCCCAAAATAAGGTAAAATATCCCAGTTCTTCTCGAAGTTTGTAAGTATGGATGGATGGATGTTTGTTACTCTTTCACGTAAAAACTTCTGAATGGATTTTAATGAAACTTCACAATAATATAGCTTTTACATAAGAATAACACATAGGCTACAATTTATAAAGATAAGCGTCAAGTAAGTAGGAAAAAAAAAAATCTACCATCTGCGAGCTTTTCCGGAGTGCACTGCCAATACCGCTAGAGGTACAAATCCTACTAATATTATAAATGCCAACGTTTGTGAGTATAGATGTATGTTTGTTACTCTTTTACGCCAAAACTACTTTAACGCCGGTGAAACCGCGGGGCATAGCTAGTCTTCTATATACTTTCACATTGTTGAATAATTTGCCCAATTCTTATAGGGTTGTATAATCTTTCCAGTTAGTTATTTATACATATAATAAACTCGTAAGAAAGTCAAAACTGTTCATTGAATATTTTTTTAAAAGGATAATTGGGGCGTGATTTACAATCGATATCGAAGCCAAAAATATAGCTTTTAGATTTTGTCTTTTTGTCTGTATGTATGTCCGGGCTAAACTCAAAAAGTACTTGCATGGATTTACTTCAAATTTTGCATGAATATTACTAAGAGGTCGGGTCAACATATACGCTACATATTATCACGCAATCACCTACGGGGGAGGAGCTATGATGATTTATAATTTTTAACGCGGCTAAAACCGCGGGGCACAGCTAGTAAATAATAGATTAGAGGGCAGAAAGGATGTCGAGTGGCGACCACGAACTGGAAGACGCAGCGTGGGCAGGCCCCCTACAAAATGGACCGATAATCTTGTGTGGGTCGCTGGATACGGATAGCGCAAGGCCGACCACTGTGGAGATCTTTGTGGGAGGTCTTTGTCCAGCAGTGGACGTCTTTCGGCTGATATGATGATGATCTATACATATAATAAAATCGTAGGAAAGTCAAAACTGCAAATTGAATATTTTTTTTAAAGGATACTTCGGGCGTGATCTACATTCGATATCGAAGCCAAAAATATAGTTTTTAGTATTTTTGTCTGTTTATCTGTTTGCCTGTATGTATATCCGGGCTAAACTCAAAAAGTACTGCATGGATTTACTTCAAATTTTGCATAAATATTACTAAGAGGTCGGGTCAACATACAGGTTACATATTATCAAGCTATCGCCTACGGGGAGGAGCTGTGATAATTTGAGTTTAGCCCGGACATACATACAGACAAACAGATAAACAGACAAAAATTCTAAAAACTATATTTTTTTGGCTTCGATATCGATTGTAGATCTCGCCCCAAGTATCCTTAATGTAAAGTATTTAATGTACAGTTTTGACTTTCCTACGATTTTATTATATGTGTTGATAAGACTAGCGGTGCCCGCTACTTCGTCCGCATATTTTGAAATGATTCCGTAAATGTTACATCTGAATATCTCCAATATTCTCTTGTCGCAAACATATACAACATTCATATGAGCCATACATATTTCCATACAAACATCCATTCCCTATTGTGATTGTACACCCTTGAGAATAAAACTTTTACAAACTTTGAATGTCATATTTATTTATATCGCGTCAACAGCCTAAAAATAAGTTTCAATCTTCTGGCTCCACTTATACTTCTATAGAACTTTTAATCCCCCATTTCATGTCCTTTCTCTGGCTCTAGACTAGCTGTGTACGTACCAAATTTCATTGAAATCGGTTCAGTTGTTTTATCAGTGGACATACAGACAGACAGGCAGACAGAGTTACTTTCGCATTTATAATATTGCTAAGGATTATCTTAGGATAGCTTGCCATCTTATCGATACAAAACTGCTGATAAACACCGAAAAAAAATACTGTATTTATCCACACTTTTTAGGTAGAATAAGTACAAACACATCAATCTGTCACATTTTCCCAATTATAATAATAATATCTAGGGACAGTGTCACACAGATCTTCCTAGCCCCAAACTAAGCAAAGCTTGTACTATGGGTACCAGGCGACGATATACATACTTATATAGATAGACTAGCTGTGCCCCGCGGTGTTACCCGCGTTAAATTTTATAAATTTTCTCTGCTATAAACCTCACGGAGCACGAGACCTTTCCGACGAATGCAAAACCGTGGAAATCGGTTCGTGCGTTCTGGAGTTATAGCGTCAGGAAGGAAAACCCGACTTATTTTTATATAGTAGATAAATATTCAAATACATAGAAAACATCCATGACTCAGAAACAAATATTCGTGCTCATCACACAAATATTTGCACTTACCGGGATTCGAACCCAGGACCACCAGCTTCGTAGGCAGGAGCACTACCAACTAGGCTACGGTGATCGTCATGAATTGAAAGTGAACCTTATGCATTTGTGATAAAGTTGAAAAGCTATAAAAGAAATTTGACAGACTGGAGTAGCTGGATGTGCTGGCGTCTGTACAACATGAAGTAGAATATTCAAATTCATCTCAATCACGGTAAATTATTACTGACGTGACCGAAGGCCGAGCCTACTGCTGATCAATATTCCGCGATTAGACGTGCTCAAACAATAACCATGTTCAAAAAACTAGTCAAACACTATTTGTCTTATCTGTGTATGGATAAAGAATAAATGAATATTATTCAGCACTTGGGTATTAACAAGCACTTACTGTGTAGTTGTCAAGATGACAATGAAGCAGTATACAACATGTAACGTAATTAACGCACACCCTCAGACACCCCAATTAGAATATTATGTTGCAATCATAATACATACACTGAATTTTTAATTTAACATGTAAATGCATTGTTATTTACTAAATTCGTTACTTGGAATAAAGTTTATTTTTCTTGATTTTGTATTGTATGATGGAATTTGTATGAATACTATAAAAATGCAATTTTAAAAGTCTCATTACTTTGACTTACGGTCTATTTCGATTTGTTTTTACTGTACAGGGTTAATATGACAATAGTTTCCGTAGTTTTAATTATTTTGGAATAAAAAATTACCTTTATTAAAAATGATATAAATCGATTCAGTAAAAGATTCTGAACAAACTATTTTCAGGATGTGCGTTAATTAAGTTACATTTTGTATAAAACAACTAGATTTTAGAACTAATCCGCCCGTACAGGCTGAATCGCATAAAATATTGAGAAATCTATACAAATAAATAAAATTGGAGTGTCTGTTTGTAATATTGAAATAACCGGTTTTTACTACATTAATATGAATATATATACGGTACATACACCAAAATGACATTTTTTACAATTTTTGTCTGTCTGTCTGTTTGTTCCGGCTAATCTCTGAAATGGCTGGACCAATTTTGATGGGACTTTTATTGGCAGGTAGCTGATGTAATAAGGAGTAACTTAGGCTACTTTTATTTTATAAAAAAGTCTTTTATTTTACAAGAAAAACGAAATAAA
Organism: Pseudoips prasinana; assembly: GCA_951640165.1. Taxonomy (NCBI): domain Eukaryota; kingdom Metazoa; phylum Arthropoda; class Insecta; order Lepidoptera; family Nolidae; genus Pseudoips; species Pseudoips prasinana. Next base: position 11,411,098 of record OX621261.1, read on the forward strand.
CTAATTAACACGCGGACGAAGTTGCGGGCACAGCTAGTCCTTAATAAACTAGGTCTGCAAGGCATTCTTCTGCTTGGAAATATTGAGCTGAGTGAGTGTAGCTAAGCAGGGAGGCTACCACCTAATTCGCTGATCAGCAATCGTGTAAGTGAACGGCTCTCTCAATGTCTCAATTCTCCGGTCTTTACTTTGGTTGTATGGAAGAGATGGAGAAACATTCTGTGATAAGGCCTAAGGCCATTATATACTTCAAGATTTTAAGTGCTTAATGTAAAGATAAATATTTCGCAAGTATGGGTCCAAAAGTCCAGCCATACTTTACCTGCTGGCATGCAAAAAAATAACATAAAATAAATGGCTTTCAATTGCGCATTAACTATATATAAAACAAATTTAATTATAATTTCTATACGTCTTTTATAAATCTAAATGTCAATAAATCAAATAAGTATTACAATGTCAATAAATCAAATAATTAATACAATATCCATAGATTAAAAATGCGCAATAAATCAAATAAGTTTCACTAAGTCAATAATTACAATAGCAATGTCAATTAAAACTAAATTTACAAATCTTCCTCATTTAAAAAATCATTTATACAATAATACGCCTTAGAAAGTAACAGGCCCCGTAGTCTTTTTTTAAACATTGTTAAATTTAAGTCCTTCCAACACTTAGGCAATTTATTATATATAACAATGTGTTTTTGCTTTGGTATAAATAAAGAGTTAAGCCACCCAATTTTACTCAAGCAATTAGAACTTTTGCCAGTGATAGTTTACGGAACAGAGACATGGTCACTCACTATGGGCCTCATAAGAAGGCTTAGGGTCACCCAAAGAGCAATGGAGATAGCATAGCTCCGAGCATAGCAATGCTCGGAGTTGCCTCGCGAGCTTAAATCAAAAATGTCTAACTCCGCAGGCGAACTAAATCATCCGACATAGCCTAAAGAATTGCCAACCTGAAATGGTAGTGAGCAGGGCACATAAATCGTAGAACCCAGGAAGGCGCAGCGTAGGCAGGCCCACTACTAGACGGGCCGATGATCTTGTGAGGGTCACTTAAAACCGCTGGATTCGCAAGATAGCGTAAGACCAACAATTGTAGATGTCTTTGTGGGAGGCCTTTTGGCTGCTATGGTGATTATGATGATGATAACGAATTATAATAACCTCTTGCAAGTGGGTAAGGTAAAATTTGTAATTTAGGTTTAGACATAAAAATCTGTGAATTATATGTAGTACCCATTGCCGTACTGCGACCCGGCGAACAAGGTTACGGTTGATTAGAGTTCGGTCACTTATACACGCTCATACGCCCGATGCAAGGAATAAGCAACACACGGCTTCTAACTTACTTTAAATTATGAAAAAACGATCATTAATGCTTTAAAACTGCCTATATCTGGATAAAAAGTTGTAGTTATAATTCGAGTTCACACCAATAAGATTATAGAAGTTGCTTTTAATTCGTGAGTGATAGCTAATGTTAAATATGACAATAATTTACTATAGTTTTTAAATTCATTGATGACAACAATGGAGACTTGATGATAAGGAACGATTGTGCTCAATTTACCATGTGAGTAAACAAGACAACACTATATTTCATTGTTCGAATCAAGTGTGGCCATGACTATATTTTAATTATCCACTTGTATCCCGATTTAAGCCCAAATTCTCAAATGGTCGTAACAATTATAAGTGTAGTGTTTGTAAACGGCCAGTTTTTGGAACGAAGTTCCTTATCGCGCGTTGCGAAAGGGGGATAGACGGAAAAAATTAAGACGAAAAGTTGAAACGACACTTTTTGCTATAGTAAGCTATTGTAAGCCGTACATGCGCACGCCGAGTGCGCATGTTTCTCTGTCTGTCTCTCTCTCTCTCTTATAGAAAGCAAGCCTGATATTTTCGTTTCGTCGTTCTATTTCGCATTGAACAGTGAGGTGTCGCGACGATTGTTTTTGTTGAGTGTATACAGGTTTGAACTTAATCCCATCCGGGTGTCCATTCACACCTGTCAAGTTTTTTATTTTTTAAATATAAGAGAAATAGATTTTTAAATATAAGATCAAACCCGCACTTGGCATATTAATCCCTGCCACGATGGGAACTTTACAAACATATAATTACACCCAGACTATGGGTCACATAAATAGTAGTCATGTGCGGGGAACCCGGGACACAAGCGACTATCTTACCCGCTGCGCCATGCGTGCAAGCTTTTTTACGTTGTCGTGTTTCTATGTATGTGTAAATGATTCAGCTATGTACCTCTTGCAAGATAGTTTCGAAAACAATCTCGATGACTCTTGATAGGTTGAATAAAAAAAAACACATAAGACTTGTCCATGTGTTTTTTTTATTCAACCTATAAAAAAACTCGCCATGTTTAAATATTTTGTTTCTACACCGATTGCTTTCAAAATCGATATTATGAGACGAAATGGAGCGCTAATTGAAAACTTATTATCACTGGATCGAGGGGATTAACTGATTTATTTGTCCAAACTAAAAACTTAGTTGAGTCACAGTTATTCAAGGAAATTGAGAATGTATTGACGCAACAAGACACAATTTGAACTCGCACTTTGTCGATTTTTAACAATTTATTAATCCGTTAATGTTTAAAGTATAATTATAAACCTCCATACATGATAAACGATAATTTAATACATTAAGTAAGCATAAACGAAATATTACTATTGAAACACTCAATTAATAAATTAAATGCGAAACATCTTCACTTTCATATGAATTGATACGTTTATATAAGATACGTTTTGTTCTTACCTTACCACGCAAAAGACTGTAAACCAATCCGACAAATGATAATTATTCATACAAAACATCTCAAGAAGTTTAAAGCTAACGTGATGGCCGTTCAAACTACACACTGACCTTTTCCCCGCTCTAGTCTCGGAATCCCCGGAAACGGGGAAAATGGTCAATTATTGGTAACCCTATATTGACACACGCACACTAGGATACTATTTCTACATGTCTGGCATTTCTACGATATATACAAGATGAAGTAAAATAGCTCAGTTCGATTCAAAATGATGATAAGAGTCCCCCTTTGTAGCTCACCGCTCCTTATAATCTTGCCCGCGACATAGACATTTTGTGACAGAAATCTGTCATCTCTTCTCTCTGTCTTACTCGCCTCGAAGGTAGCCGATGGTAGCTTATCATAGTCGATGAGAGAATATTTTTCAGGCGTTGGGGTATGCGGAGGGTAGTTTTGTGGTTTCCTATAAACATTTCTTACATACATACACATACATAGACTCACGCCTGTTTCCCAGAGGGATAGGCAGAGACAACGGATTTCCATTTGTCACGATCTTTGCGTACTTCTTTTGCCTCGATTACTGTCATTATATTCTTCATACATGCTCGCCGGTTTAGGGTACTTCTGACCTGCCCTTTCTTGAGAACATCTCCAATTTGGTCAGAGAATGTTCGACGTGGTCTTCCCCTTCCGGTTGTCCCATTCACACAGGCCAGGTATACTTCTTTTGTCAATCTTCTTATAGTAAAAACATTTCTTATAGTAAAGAAATAAAAAATAGAAAAGAAAAATATGATGTTAAGGTAAATTATTATTATTATACATGAAACCAGCCTTTCAAATTCCTCGTTATCAATGTTTGACTCCCAAATATAATGCCCATTTGAGTCAAGAGATGGCGATGTTTCAATAAACATATTCTCAGACGAATTGATGATTTTAATGTGAATTATGACGTTCAAACGCAAAATTTATATACTTTATGATGAGGAGTATCCGAATCACCCCCATGTATTTCTCATTCTTCATTCTACGATTTTGCGTAGCTTTCGAGATAGAATTTCTTTAATGATTTTTTTCGTAAATTTCACCTAACATCAGTTTTCGATTTTTTTCTCGTTTTGTTGAACATTTCTGGTTCAGTTTTTGTGAAAACTAATTAGCAATGTTTAACGTTACACCCTAAAAAGTATCTAATCATTGCAGAACTGACTTAGAATTTATTCGAAAGTTTAAATTAGGGTTTGAGCTTAGGACTCATTAATTTTCAAAGTATCATCATAAAGTATCTAAATTTTGCGTTTGAACGCAACTCCTCGCCACCCTATATATGAAACCAGCATACCAAATTCCTAGTTAACAATGTTCGACGCCAAAATATACTTCCCAATTCTCTTAATAGATGGCACTGTTTCAATAAACATAATAACCGAGATATTTATGATTGTAAAATCAATTATCAACAAAACGGACAGGATCATATCCGTACATAAGTATAAATTTCTTACAGTCTCTATCCACCCCTGAGTTCTATTCACCCAGTTTAACCTCCTCGACCACGAACTATATTGCTTAATCCTCTCAATAGATGGCGATGTGTTTAATCATAATATTCTCAACCGTAACATATTACAATCTATTTGAATTTAGTTAAACTTTTATCAAAATTGTTTGGATTCATCGTTAATTGATAGGCTATACTGCCGAACTTTCTCAGTAGTTGGCGCTGTGTTAATCACATACAAATTTAAGGAAAAATATTACATGTAAAAACCATCTAACCTAGTAATCTTCATCATCATTCGACAAAGAAATAAATTGCCTGAATAATTCGGCAGATGGCGCTGTTTTTATAATATTTTTATATAATACTTGAGGTGGCTAAATTATTACAAAAGGAACAAATTCCTTGAAAACCCGGTCTATAACCTATACTACCTACCTATCTCAATAGGTGGAGCTTTTTTAAAATAATATTTTCAGACAAAACGAAATAAATTATTATTGTCTATGCATAAGTTCCCCGTCTAAATTCACACCTTTTTACCCGATCTTAAGATAAAAAAAAAATCCTCGCCATAATTATTCAACAAAGAACTGCTTAATTCTATCGATAGATAGCGATGTCTTCAGACATGCTTTATTACTATTTATTACATTAGAAACCCACCTAACAAATTCCTCTTCATCATCGCTCGACGACGAACTGTACTGCCTAACTATCTCAACAGAGGGCGCTGTTTTAATAATCAGATTATCAGGCGTGTCGCATATGACTTGGGTGCGCTTGCACAACTTTTTCTTCTGTGTTTTAACAAACACATCGTCGTTTTCCGAATCAGTCTTCACTCCAGACTCGCGCAATTCACTTATACGCTTAGGAGTGATCAGCATAGGCGTAGAACTCCTTCGTTTCGGGAATGTCGACATGAATTTAACGAAATTATCATCGATCAACGTTGTTGGCGACAATTTGTCTTTGCTTTTCAGTGTAGGTGTCATGATACGCGGTAAATCAAGACATTTTAACACCGGACTCCTTTTAACATCTAATCTATAAGGACTTGAAGCTAAGCTTTTGCTCATCTGTTTTTTAATCTTCGGTTTTTGCTCCAATTTCACAGAGGCTGGGGAGTTGGGTTCAGGCGTATCTTTCTTCCTCAGCCAATCAAAGAAACTGCCATCTCTTTCTGGTGATCCGTCGCTGGAATCGTTGTCTTTGGTTAAAATTTCCACAGACTCCATAAACTGCGTCCATTTCGTTTTCCTCTGCGTTTTTTTAGGGGCATGGTAGGTGATGTCATTGGAACTTGGGCGTCTTGGCGAGTAATCAGATATGGACATTAAGGGTGAACCACAAGATGATGGGTCTGATAGCTTGGAGACTACTTAGCGTACGTGCGAAAGGAGGGTAGAACAAAAAATTGTTACCTTTTTTTCAATGTTGCTAAAGTTATGGCTTGTAAAAAATGTTGTATAAATAAAAATGTGACAGTTAAGTTAAAGATATGTTTTACAAATACCCGCTGACCCTTAACCATAGATATTTGACCACATGATCCAAAAGACTGATTCTAAAAGTTGATATAACTATAACTTAACTGCAACTTTGTTATCTAAAAAGTGACAGTTAAGTTAAACATATGTTTTAGAATTACCCGCTTTACACATATATATTACCCTTAACATGAAATATTTGACCACAGGATCCAAAAGATGGACCGTTACAGCAGATATTACATTAACTTAACTGTAACTTTGCTATCCATAAAGTGACAGTTAAGTTAATGTTATTGTGTTTTTAAATGCCATCTATACATACATTGTACCTGTAACTTATGGTTACTGTTACAATGGGTGTATAGATTGACCATGATATATTTGAACACAGGATCCAAAAGATGGACCATTAAGGTAAATATAACTTTAACTTAACTTTAACTTAAAATTTTGTCGAAGATGCAGAAATTTCCCTTGGAGGAATTCGATGTTGGGAGTTTTTTGGGCTCCCATATAGTGGCTTCCCTAAATATCCTTCCCTTAGTTTCTGTATGTTAAATCTTTATCTCTGGATCACGCTGGTGGAGTATCCCAATACTCTAACCAAAATCTTTTAACTTTAAAGATGTAGCTTTTTGAGTATTTGGACTTCCATGTAGGACTTCCGGAATTTCCAAAATATCGTGGAAGAAGCACTTAATATTAATAAATTACATCTATCACTTACCGTGTTCATTGAAGTGTTTCTCGAGGTCTTCGTGCGAGAGATTTGTTTGTGTCGCGGGCGAATCCGCGGCCACAGTCTGTTCGGGCCGCGATCGGGAACACCTGCGTAAACACAATAAGTTAATTAAACTATAACCAAGTAAAGTTGACTGGCTTGTTAGTGACTCTGACTGCGGAGCAGGTTCGATCCCAACTCAAGTCAACTATTGGTGTGATGGGCAGCTACTCAGCACAATCTATATAAATAAAACTTGAGAGGTGTCAAGGGACACCCGGATGGGACGAAGTTCCTTTCGATTAATTAGTGAAGGAATTGTAATAAAATTTTAATTTTTTCAAGTTATAATAATATTTTTTTTATTATTAACAAATATAATGTAATATAAACTTAATCAGTAGGCTCAATTTTCGTAATAATTGGCTTGTGGTAACATATCAAAAAGGTAATAGCAAAAGTGTCGTGACAACTTTTCGTAAGAATTTTTTCCGTCTAGCCCCCTTTCACAACGCGCGATAAGGAACTTCGTTCCAAAAAATTCCCTTGGTCACGCCATCACGCGTGAACGGCTGCACCGATTTCACTATTTCTTTTTGGAACGAAGTTCCTTATCGCGCGTTGTGACAGGGGGCCGGACGGAAAAAAATCTTACGAAAAGTTGTCACGACACTTTTTGCAGCTGTGCGGCGTGCGCATGTTTCTCTGTCTGTCTCTCTCTCTCTCTTATAGAAAGCAAGCCAGATATTTTCATTTCTATTTCGCATTGAACAGTGTGGTGTCGCGATAATTATTTTTTGTACATAATTAATAATAAGAAATAACTTCGTTCCATCCGGGTGTCCCTTGACACCTCTCAAGTTTTTTTTATTGTGTTTGTTATTGTCCGGAGAAGGTTCTTATGAAAGAAAAAGAATTAAAAATTACGCGTAAAATAAGAAAATTTAAGAATATTTGACAATTAACCTTAGCGCTTTGGACAGAATGCGTGCGTAAATAGTCATCGTTAAGACAGGACAACGTCTGTCGGGTCAGCTAGTTAATAACATAATTCATCGCCATCATCATTATTACATCTTTTTTGTTTTTTATAGGGACTAGTCCCTCCCTCTTACCCACCACTGCAACTCCTGTAAGCCAGGATCAACAGTGGCACACAATGAAATGACACTGAGCGGTGAGGCTCAGCCATGTCCCGGGGATCGCGACAACTGTCTTGGATCCCGCAACGGATTTATAATTTTTTCGTTGGCTGTACCATATTACGTTTTCTTTTTATATTTGCATCCCGTACGGTATAATATACAAGGCGTTTCTTATTGTATTTAAATTATTATCACAGCCGTCATGCCGTAGGTGATAGCGTGATAATATGTAGCCTATATGTTGACCCGACCTCTTAGTAATATTCATGCATAATTTGAAGTTAATCCATGCAGTACTTTTGAGTTTAGCCCGGACAAACAGACAAAATTTCTAATAACTAAATTTTCGGCTTCGATATCGATTGTAGATCACGCCCCAAGTATACTTAAAAAAATATTCAATGTACAGTTTTGACTTTCCTACGATTTTATTATATGTATAGATAAGACCTGAACTGATAACCTACATTCTAGCAAATAAATACATTTAATTTCATTTCTGGATGGGAATCGAACCCCCCATGCGGCGTATATGGCAAGCATCTACTAAACAGGACAGGCCTGTTGGCGCGGTTGGTAGTTACGCTGCCTTTCACGCCGCAGTTCGTGGGTTCGATTCCCACCCAGGACAAATATTTGTGTGCATGAACATGTCTGTTTGTCCTGAATCTGGGTGTAATTATCTATATAAGTATGTATTTACAAAAGAAAAATAGTATATGTAATATATCAGTTATCTGGTTTCCATAGTACAAGCTCTGCTTAGTTTGGGATCAGATGGCCGTGTGTGAATAATGTCCCAGGATATTATTATATTAATAAAAAAAAACATGAGAGGTGTCAAGGGACACCGGATGGAACGAAGATCCTTTCGATTAATTAGTAAAGGCAATTGTAATAAAATTTTAATTTTTTTAAGTTATAATAATATTTTTTTTATTATTAACAAATATAATGTAATATAAACTTAATCAGTAGGCTCAATTTTCGTAATAATTGGCTTGTGGTTACATATCAAAAAGGTAATAGCAAAACTATTATAAAGGTAATAGCATAACTTGTGTCGTGACAACTTTTCGTGAGATCTTTTTCCGCCTAGACCCCTTTCACAACTCGCAATAAGGAACTTCGTTCCAAAAAAACACGCCAACCGGCCCGTCAATAAATCCACCTATGTCCAAGAGTTAAGTGTTACCTGAGCATGGCATTGCTGCATCGTAGTGCGAGTTCTAATCCGTCCAGCCAGCAATGTCCCGCCGCCTGAGACGGGGCTCGGAATATAAGGTGCGCTGTCGGCAACGGCTGGACCACAGCTCCTGTTAACAAAGTAATATAAAACATGATATAGATCAAATTCATAAAAAAATCCTAATAATCTATACAAATAAATAAAACGGAAGTGTCTGTTTGTAATATTGAAATAACCGTTTTTGATGTAGTAAGGAGTAACTTAGGCTATTTTTATTTTAGAAATTTCTCTTATTATTGTAAAAACAAAATAAACTAATCAATACGCGGACGAAGTCACGGGCACAGCTAGTTATTAATAATAATAAAAAAAAATAATAGTTAAAGTTATTACTAGCTGTGCCCGCGACTTCATCCGCGTGTCGATTAGTTTATTTAGTTTTTACAAAAATAAAAGAAATTTCTAAAACAAAAATAGCCTAAGTTACACCTTATTACACCAGCTACCTGTTAATAAAAGTCCCGTCAAAATCAGTCCAGCCATTTCAGAGATTAGCCGGAACAAACAGACAGACAAAAATTGTACAAAAATGTTATTTTTGTGTATGTACCGTATATATAGACTCGGGACAAACAGACATGTTCATGCACACAAATATCTGGCCTGGGTGGGAATCGAACCCACGACCTGCGGCGTGAACAGCAAGCATTTGCCAACCACGCCAACAGGCCCGTTATGATGTATGTAAACTTTATTGGAACGAAGTTCCTTATCGCGCGTTGTGAAAGGGGGCTAGACGGAAAAAAATCTTACGAAAAGTTGTCACGACACTTTTTGCAGCTGTGCGGCGTGCGCATGTTTCTCTGTCTGTCTCTCTCTCTCTTATAGAAAGCAAGCCAGATATTTTCATTTCTATTTCGCATTGAACAGAGTGGTGTCGCGACGATTATTTTTGTTGAGCGTATACAGGTTTTTTGTACATAATAAATAATAAGAAATAACTTCGTTCCATCCGGGTGTCCCTTGACACCTCTCAAGTTTTTTTCTATTTTCGTGTAAAAATCTTAATGCGGTTCACAGAATACATCTACTTACCAAATTTTAACAGTACAGCTCTTATAGTTTCGGAAAAAAGTGGCTGTGACATACGGACGGACAGACAGACAGACATGACGAATCTATAAGGGTTCCATTTTTTGCCACTTGGCTACGGAACCCTAAAAAGGATTTCTACTGAGTTTTCTGGCAGTGTTTCTCAGTAGCTGCCACGTCATGCACTACACAGTAGGGAAAAAAATATGACGATTCCACATAAATGTAAAATTTTGACGGAATAAATAATTTGGGAGTGGAACAACCGGAAGGGGAAGACCTCGTCGAACATTCTCTGACCAAATCGGAGACGTTCTCAATAAAGGCAGGAAGTACCCTAAACCGGCGAGCATGTATGAACAATATAATAATATAATAATAATAAATTTAATAATAATAAATTTATTCAAAAATGTGTACAAAATTTATATCTATTTATATTAAAAATAATTAATACTAAGCTATAGACAGTTTGTGCCTGTACTAGGTTAAACCTGTACCACAGGCGTTCTAATGGCTTAAAAAGTATACTTATCCTTTATTAAAAATTTAAACAATATTAAATTATACAAAGTCAAAAATCTAAGATATAATGTTTAAACATTAACTTATTTTAGAATACTAAATAACGCCTCAGTCTCATCATAGGTCAACTTTTGTTAAAAATTACTGACTATTCTTTTACAATTTATATAGTTAAGGTTATATATGGATAGTGACTTATTTATTTTATTGTAAAGATATGGCCCGAGAAAAGGATAAAACCTGTTTGTATAAATAAACTTAGACTCTGATGCACTAGTGCAGATAATATCTTTCCGTCTTTTGCTGTTAGTAAGGTTAGCATTGTAAGTGAGTGTTGAGTGTTGTTTTAAAATTGCATGTTTAATAAAGAGTTGGCGGACAGTTAAGACGTTGCATTTTTCATACAGAAGGCACGTAGGAAAAAGGAAAGGTCGAAAAGTTGCAACTTTTAGTATTGCTCTTTGGGCACGTTCAATGGTTAACATTAAGGTTTTTGAAGCACCACCCCAGGAAGTAATGCAGTATTGAATAATAGATTGACATAATGCCTGATAGACTAGTTTAATCAATTTGATATCAGCAATATGGCGTAGTTTTTTAAACACGAATATGAGCTTCCGTACCCGATTTGACAAGGCAAGGATATGTTGTTTAAAAGATAGAGCTTCATCGATAATAACACCAAGATAATTCATGCTATTTGTGTTAGCAATAACTGGACAATCGCAGGAAACCCAGGGGCTGGGACAATAGTGTGCATATATGTTATCTTGTTTAGGAAATCTGTGGTTTTTACGCATCCAAAAATTAATAAACATTGTCTTTTCAGCATTTAAAGTTAGTAGATTATTTCTAAGCCATTTATTTATTACATTAAACCCATGCTGTGCGTAATAATGAACCGCAGTAGTGTTTGGAGCAGAAAAAATTAATGCTGTATCATCAGCATAGGAAATTACTTTCCCATGGTCTAACTCTAAGGAACATAGATCATTTATGTAGATCAGGAATAGGGTAGGGCCCAGTATACATCCCTGGGGAATTCCAAAAGCAGGAATTTTCACGTCCGTACTGATGAATTGGTCAATTTTAACACATTGAGTACGGTCATTTAAATAGCTTGCGAAGAGTTTCAACTGGGTGCCCCTAATTCCTAATGCCTCTAACTTGGATAGAAGGTTAGGAATAGACACGGTGTCGAATGCCTTCGCTAGATCAAGGAAAATACCAGTTACTAGGTTCCCTTTTCCCAGTTCCTGTGTGACAAAATCAGTTAAATGTTGAACTGCGTCTGATGTGGATAAGTTAGCTCTAAAACCAAATTGCATGTTTGAAAGCAAAGAGTTCTTTTCTAGATATAAGACAAGTCTATTGTCTATTATTTTTTCTAGAATTTTGGAAAATGAAGGTAGTAAAGAAATTGGCCTGTAATTAGTTACAAGATCCTTACTCCCTGATTTGTGAACGGGAATAACTACGGCTTTTTTTTAAGCATTTAGGAAAAATTCCATCAGTTAGGCAGGTTTGAAAAATGAAAGTTAAAGGAGGGACTAGAATGTGCTTAAATCTTTTGAGAATATTATTACTAATGTTATCCCAACCCGCTGCACAGTTGTTTTTCAACCCTACAATAATTCGTTCCACTTCAGATTCATCTGTGTCTAACAGAACAAAAGATTTCCCACTATGGAGTTGAGTTCTTGTAGAGGAATAACCAGTCAAGTTAACGTTTTGCTGTTTTATTTTTTCCCCAAGTTCCTTTCCAACGTTTGCATAAAACTTATTAGCGTTGTCAGCAGCGATAATCGGTGAGGAGTGAGTGCGAAGTAAACTTGAAGATGATTTATGCTGGTTAGAAGAAAAGGTAGTGGATTTTATAACTTTCCACAGTTGTTTACTATTTGAACCTGCTTCATAAAGTTGTTTTTTGTCAAACTCAATTTTAATTTTTTTCAACAAGTTATTACAAAAATTTCTGTATCTTTTGTAAGATAATTGTAGGGTATAATTATGTGGAGATTGCGTAACTCTTTTATGTAATCTAATTATAGTTGTATTACGTAAAATTGCTTCTTGCAGTTTATTAATTACGTATAACAATGCCGTATTAGCATCAGCAGAATAGTAAACTGGGTCAAAATTAATATTGCACAAATCACATTCAAGGTTATACATGTTTATGTGTCATTTTTGCTGCGATTGTGAAATCTGTTTACGTAGCGTTAATTCAAGTGTAGTTAGAACTGGGTAGTGATCAGTTATTGTGGCGTTGGTAACAAGGGTTAAGCTTGGTAATTTAGCTTTAAGCATGACGTGATCTAAACAAGAACCACTCTGGTGAGTTGGAAAAGTGTGGGAAGGCAAAAGCCCATGAAATGCACATAAATTAAGGTAGTTTTCCATCCCTGCATTGATGTTTTCAGGATTAATGTTTAAGTTGATATCTCCAGTTAATACAATATTATTAAAAGAAGAGAGAGATGAGAGTATTGTATTAAGAGAATTATGAAAAGAATGTAAATTTCTAAAAGAAGGAGGTCTGTAAATAGCCACGATTGCGATGTCGGTTCCAATTTTAATAACTAAGCAATTGCATTCCTGTGCAACGGGCTCTTCAACAGTGACAAGAAGAGATTTTTTAGTATAGACAACCACCCCATCGTTCTGATTGAAGTTGACTGAACTGTTGTAGTTGTTGTATCCCTGTAGCACAGGAATATTACCATCACGATTAGAAAGCCAACATTCCGTAAGAATTATAACATCACAGTCGACATTTAATCTATGTAAAATAATATTAAAACTGTCTATGTTCTTAAAAATACTCCGAATATTTTGAGTTAGTATCGTTAATGGGTTAGTAAATGCGGAAATGTATTGCTTGCAGCTTTCAGTGTCACACTGTTTTGAGTCATACAAACAAATTTTATCTACATCATCGATTAAATTATGCGTCATTGTGTAAAACTATATCTGTTCTAGTTAAGGCTAATTAACAAAATAAAATATACGGCGCTCTAGGCGCCCTCATAATCGATTGAGTTAATGTATCTGAGTTCTGCGTTCTTTTTAGCGGGACACTCAATATCTCCAGTTTTGTGATTGCACGGCTTCTTGAAACGGAGGCATGTAGCACATCTTGGGGCGTCACCTTTCTTTGTGCATTCTGCCATTGAATGCCCTGAATCGCCACAATGTCCGCACATGGAAACGGTGTCCTTACAGAATTTTGCTGCGTGCCCGTATAGCTGGAATTTGTAGCACCTCGTTACAAGTGTAAAATCACGAACTGGACAAGAGGTCCAGTTTATGAAGATTCTAGATTGCGAAATTAGGGCTTTGCGGATATTAGCTGTGACCTCGATTATAAAATTGCATGTTGTGACATCTTTCTTACCAGACTTGTGGCTTAGTTTCGTTGAGGACAAGAACTCTTCAAAAGTTAAAGATGGTATCTTTTCGGTGACGTTCTGTTCGTAGATACACGGAAATAACTCCTTTTCTGTTAGCGATGTGGGCACTCCAACGATAACAATTCGAGGTTTACGCTTATAGGGGTCACCAGCTGTAAGCCCGGACGACGATTGTTCCACAGCGACTTTTAATTTTTCTGCGTCCTCCTTGGTCTCGGTGTTAATGATGACTCCGCCATTTATCGTTTTACGTAGGCCACGCACTTGGAGCTTCATTTGCTCTGGCCGTATAATTTTTGAATCATGTTTTTGGTATCCTCGCTTGACGTAGACTTGCTTGAGTTGTTGGGGTAAATGGCCACGGAATTAATTTGGCTGGGCTTAACAAAATTATTAGAACCCCTCTTTACCATATCGGCAAAAGACGTAGTCCCTGATGATTCCTTGATTGTTTGTCTCAATCCGGATAATTGGTCTTTTAGTTCCCGCTCATCTTTTAGTTCGTCCACCCTGTTAAATGCTTGAATGGCTTTCTGCTTCAAGGACTGGTACATGACAGCCATTTGTGAACTACCATGTTCTACTTTACGGCACAGGTTTGTTATACGAAGCTTTTGCTCTGAGTTGAGCTTACCTTCAGTGATGATGGTGCAAACTTCATTTAAATTACAGTTGATGTTAGTCAACCATTTTTGAATTTCGGACGTATAGAGTATGTGCAGAGCCCCACTGTCAGAGTCCGAAGGTGTAGGTTGCAACGGCGCCGGATATGGTGAGCCCACAGGATGCACGAGACCACTGAAGGGACTAGTCATTTTTTTAAATTATTATTACGCTGTTACTTCACTGTGAGTACATTATTGAAGATCGTCACGTACAAAATACATTACACTGCAATGTCCGACATAAAAGGACGTCAATATATTTATAATAATTATTAATTAAATATTGTTAACGTACACGTCCGCCACTATACGCGACTACGAAATGAAGAGGTAAATAATATAAAAATAATAATGACAGTAATCGAGGCAAAAGACGTGTGCAAAGATCGTGACAAATCCGTTGTCTCTGCCTACCCCTCTGGGAAACAGGCGTGAGTCTATGTATGTATGTAAATAATTTTTGACTTTTATTTTGTGAGTTACCTATAGTCTCGTTGTGGGGTCCACGCGGGGCCCAGATGCTCTGCTCCAGGGGGTGGTACAACTTGAAACAGAAGCCGTCCTTCTTGCTCGGCCGCTCTATCACCTGGCACGAAGTCAGGAGCACCGTGCCCACCCAGTGACTACTCTGTGGACACAAAACAACAGTTATTTCACTCCTCTGACTTAAAAAAATACATAGTTGTGAAAATATTTTTTACACTTCTGATCTACATAATCTACAATTTTACTGATCTACAAGTTCACAATTTTGTAACTAGATGGCGTTTATATCGTTTCAGATCGCAGAACTTATTTGGCATATCGGTTAAAATAAATAAATGCTTGAAATAAAAGGTAGTCCAAAACTGAATCAATAGTTGATCGCCTAAATCTGACCCACAAAATATGCACACCTCTTAATTTTACCGCTTTACAAGTTTATATTTTTGTAAGTAGATGGCGTAATCATCGTTTTAGATCCCGCTATGGTTTCGTTCACAAAATGTAATATTAGACCTATCAATGCCGTGGTCACAACCTAGTCTAATGGGACTTACCTTTGTGATTAATGCATCGTTGATTATTATTTTACTTTATTTGACTTACTGACTTTACTTTAGGATAATTGATAACTATTCTTTAATTTTTTTGGTTTATGATGTCGGGTCCTTTTTTTTAAATAACAGTAGTAAAGTAGTCTTTAGTTTATTTCTTAGCTAGGTTATTTATAGGATAGTTTTACTTAAATTTATATTGCTTATTTCTTTTAAAAGTTATATTTTTTAGATTAAGCTAGAAGTAAGTAGTTACATTGGTCATTATTCAAAATTGTCGCGGACGAAGTCGCAGGCACCAGCTAGTCTATATAAATAAAAACACAAGTCCTGACTGACTGACTGACTCATCAACGCCCAGCCCAAACCCTTGGACCTAGAAAGCTGAAATTTTGCACAAATCTTTGTTTTATAATGTAGACAAGGAATAAGGAAGGATTTTTCGAAATTCAACCCCTAAGGGGGTAAAACAGGGGCGCTAAGTTAGTATGAAACTTTGCCGTTTTTGAAGTTTAAGGTATAAAAATTGGTATTTGGCCTTCCAGTTAAAAATAAAAAATCACGTATTTCAGGGTTTTTTAAAATTCCACCCCCAAGGGTGAAAAATAGGGGATGTAAGTTTGTATGGAAAATGTGACAATTTTTAAGTTAAACGCATGAAAATTGGTATTTGGCCTTTTAGTTAAAAATAAAAATATATATTTCAGCATTTTTGGAAATTCCAGCCCCAAGAGCGTAAAATAGGGGGTGTAAGTTTGTATGAAAAATGTGTCAATTTTTAAGTTAAACGCATGAAAATTGGTATTAAGCATTTCAGTGAAAATTTAAAATATATATTTCAGGATTTTTGGGAATTCCACCCCTTAGGGCGTAAAATAGAGCATGTAAGTTTGTATGAAAAATGCGACTTTTTTGAAGTTAAACCCTTGAAAATTGGTATTTGACCTTTCAGTTAAAATTAAAAATATGTATTCCAGGATTTTTGAAAATTCCACCCCGAAGGGCATAAAATAGGTGATGTAAGTTTATACTGACTGACATATCAACGCACATTTTGACAGAAGGTACCTTTTATGACGTAGGCATCCACTAAAGAAGGGTTTTTGAAAATATTTCTGAATATTTGAGAATCCCCCCCCCCTAAGGGCGTAAAGAAGGGTACGTAAGTTTCTATGTAAACTGCGACTTGAAGTTAAACGCATGAAAATTGGTACTTAGAATTTCAGTTAAAAATTAAAAATATATATTTTAGGATTTTTGGGTAGTTATTTTATTTTACTTTATTTAACTTACTGACTATACTTAAGGACAATTGATATGTATTCTTTAATTTTTGCGTGATGATATCGGGTCCTTTTTGTAAATAACAGTAGCAAAGTAGTTTTTCATTTATTTCTTAGTAAGGTTATTTATAGGTTAGGTTTTATTCAATTTATATTGCTTATTTGTTTTAAAAGTTATATTTTTTAGATTAAGCTTAAGTAATAAGTAGTTACATTGGTCATCATTCAAAATTGTCGCGGACAAAGTCGCGGGCACCAGCTAGTATATAATAAAATTGTAGGAAAGTCAAAACTGTACATTGAATATTTTTTTTAGATACTTGGGGCGTAATATACAGTAGATATCGAAGGCAAAAATATAGTTTTTAGAATGTTTGTCTGTGTGTCTGTTTGTCTATATGTATATCCGGGCTAAACTCAAAAAGTACTGCATGGATTCATTTCAAATTTTTCATGAATATTACTAAGAGGTTTGGTCAACATATAGGCTACATATTATCACGCTTTCACCTACGGGGGAGGAGCTGTGATAATTTATAAAGATTAACGCGGGTAAAACCGCGGGGCACAGCTAGTAGCGTATAAATCGATAATACACCATAAGTTACATACCTGAATTAGGTACACCAATACACGCGCGGACTACTAATACTAGCAATTTGGGGCCAAAACTCGGGGCAAAACTGTCCCGAGTTTTGGCCCCAAATTGCTTGTGAGTACGTACGCGTTGGGTTAGCTTTGAGGTCCTGATTTATGACAAATATACCAGACGATGCTTACGTGGAACCACTAGTATCTAGCGCGCTAAACTAAAAAGTTATCGCAAAAAGAGTTACCCTGGTATACTATAGTAGGCCGCGCGTGTAATAAAATAATAAAAAAAAAAATTGTTTATTTTCACACAAAACAAATAATTTTAAAAGTTGTAGTTCCTGATTCCCAAACTAAGTAAACTTGTATCTTGGGAATCAGGGCACTCTCCTTAACGTACTTAATTAATTAATATTAATTAATTAAAATAGGTAAAACTTAATACACACAACATAAAAGAATTTACAAAAATATTAAAAAGAGAAAAAATATTACAAAAAATTACAATCATATGAAAAAAAAAAAAACTTAAAATAGCAGTAAAATAACGATACCATTACTAACGAGTTAATGTGTGAGTAAGTGAGTGTGTGTGCGGTGCGCGCGTGTGTAATGTAAGTGTAAGTGTGCGCGCGCGTACTCTAATGTTAACGCATTACTTACTTAGTTATCGTATGGGCAGTGGTTACCCTAGTGTCAGAGTTGTTCAAGCCGCGCAGTAGGCCTCTGACATGGCTTAACGACTGTTGTCTGTACAACCGGGACCGACAGCTTAACGTGCCCTCCGAAGCACGGAGATGATCATAAATTAAACCACTTTGGCGGTCACCCACCTATGCACTGACCGCGAGCCTAGTTGCTTTAATAATAATAAATAAATAATAAAAAAGGTTTTTATTCACGTAGACTTTAAAAAAGCGCTTGTAAATAGTCAGAACATGTTTGTAGTATTATAGTTGTATACATTATTATTTCTAGTAACATAGATATTTAGGTACACATTGTATTGATTGTATTAAAACTTTTATAAAATTTATTTTATAACAGCAATGATATTTAGCTGGCTCGTATCAAGTTATTGTCAACAGATTATGTTTAAGTTTAATTATCTAGTTTAAGTCTAATATTTTTAATACATATTGTCAATGGTTCTGTCTACATTAAGGTGTTATTATTATGACGGACCTTGTGTTAATAACGACGGTCGCGCTCAACCTCGCCAATCACTTACGGATCGGTGAGAGTATCTGGCTATGAGCGCGAACGCATTTAATGCGCTTTTACGCCATCTTACCGAAACTTACACGGCTAACAACGGCTAGAATGCCAATACTTAGATCTTTTAGACTACATACAATATTTACCTTTGCTTTAGGGCTTTTGTATAGTAATAGAAGTCCAGGCTTCAGTACACACCATAGCTTTGTCCATGATTTGAGTGACCCTCGTACCTGAAGACAAACAGACACATTAGGAACACATAACTTGAGACTTACATCTGAAGACACATCATTGTAACACTACCACTTGTTTGTGGCGCTCACAGCCATTACTTACTTAAGCCTAAATAAAGACTCCTTCTGTAAAAGGAGTGATACTCTTACTATAAATACTCGATATAAGCATAATCTTGTGTTACATATCACTCTTCTCCACAAAATAACTAACTCTTTTATGGGGCAATGTATAAGATTCTATAACAAACTTCCCAATGATATTAGAGAATTGTCTATGAATAAGTTTAAAAGAATTATAAAAGCCAAATTGTGTAGCAGGGCATATTACAACATTTCTGATTATTTAAGTGACAAAACGGCATGGGATTGAGTCACTCTAAATTAACACATTTAAATAAAATGTAATTTTATGTAAGAAATAAATATTTTAAAAAAGAATTCCTACTGAGTTTTCTGGCAGTGTTTCTCAGTAGCTGCCACGTCATGCACTGCACGGTAGGGTAAAAAAAAGTCACCCTGGTGGTTGCCATTAATCTAGACTGCAGTTGTGCAGTAAGAAGAAAGAAAAAAGAAATTCGAGTGGCTGAATATAAAAAATATTTCATACTAGCAGTGCCCGCGGACTTCAGTTCGCGTTATAAATATGTTTGTCCCGCAACTTGGATTATATTATTCAAGTAAAGATGCGTTATTAATTTTAGAATTTTTCATTGCTTATGACACTCCACAATAACGTACCTAGATTTCTATTGAAGAAATAATTTTATAAATCGGTTCAACAGATCCAGAGATTACCCCTTACAACGTCACAAACTTACAAACGTACCTCTTTATAATAAACAGGTAAAGGGGCATGTCGCAAAAAACAATAAATCGTTTAAAATGAAAGTAATAAGAAAATTATTTGAAGCAGGAGTTAGTAATGTGACCCCGTCGTCATGGAGTGCTTGCGTATCTCACATATTAAAAGTAGAAGATGATATGTGTCGTATGGACC
This sequence comes from Pseudoips prasinana, assembly GCA_951640165.1. NCBI lineage: Eukaryota > Metazoa > Arthropoda > Insecta > Lepidoptera > Nolidae > Pseudoips > Pseudoips prasinana. The sequence goes on from OX621261.1 coordinate 11,431,012, forward strand.
ATGTAATTGATAACATTAATGACATTTATCATAAATATAATGATTATATATGTCATCTCTAACTAAGTCCTCTTATTTAAAATTACCTTACTACTGAGAAACATAATATGTTTATTACATAATACAACAGAATGTGTTTTTAAGACAAGCTTATTAATTATTTAAAATAAAACGTTCGTGTAAGTACATTATTTAAGTTCATTCAAGTTAGTTCATTCCTACACCACCTCACTATATTATTTGTCAAAACCTGGTAACCCTCTATCTGTCAAATTACTATTAATAAATATACTGAATACAATTAAAAGTCGAAATTTAATGACTACAACCGGGACCGACAGCTTAATGTGCCCGGTCTACAAATATGTATTACCTTAAATGAAACAGCTTATCAAGGCGACAAAACCAAGAAAATATTCTGTTTAAGCCAGTCTACTAATAAGTATCGCCTTATGAGAAAACGGCCAGTAGTACTATAGCACTGTTAAGACGGTAATACAGAAAAGTTACTTTCAGCCAATCGGTTAATAAATTAGAATAGTTAGCCGGCTTAAAGTAAATTAGTTCTGAAAACACAAACAAGACGGCTTATAGATGTCATTTAATTAAATTAAATCAAAATTCAAAAATACCCTACCGTGCAGTGCATGATGTGATAGCTACTGACAATCGCTGCCAAAAAACTCAGTAGGAATCCTTTTTTTATATAAAATATACTTAAGATTAATTACAATTTTTTGCCAAGCCAGTCTACTAATACGTATTACCTTTAGTGAAATAGTGATAAAGACAAGAATAAAATTATGTTTAAGCCGGTCTACTAAAAAGTGTCATCTTATGTGAAATGGCTATTAATACTATACAAATGTTAAGCCGGTTGGTTAATACAGAAAAGTTACTTTGAGCCAGTCAGTTAATAATTAAGCATACTAAGCCAGCTGAAAGTAAATTAGTTCTTTAAACACAAACAAGACGGCTTATAGCTATTATTTGAGACTAAGCCTACATTCCTATTGTACTGAAGTATAAATAAATATCTTTAACTAGAGCCCTCTTACATGTATGTATTATGGACCCAGCACTTCCCTCCTAGAACATTTGCTTGGTCCATAATACATATATACATAGACTCACGCCTGTTTCCCAGAGGGGTAGGCAGAGATAACGGACTCCATTTGTCACGATACTTTGCCTCGTATACTGTCTTTATATTCTTCATACATGCTCGCAGGTTAAGGGTACTTCTGACCTGGGGCTCTACCGGCTAAGTCTCCGAACATCAATTTCTTAAATGGCGTTCAAATAAATAAAGGTTAAAAATTACTTAATCAATCATTAAATCGGCTTCCATGAGCACGTGTGACGTCATAAATGGTCCGGAATCGACAACGTTGAAGTTGATTTGATCAGAGAATGTTCTGCGAGGTTTTCTCCTTTCGGTTGTCCCACTCACACAGGACAGGTGTACTTCTTTGGTCCATAATGATGTCCTGTATATAGTAATACCTAATTGACATTGTGGAATGTTAAAACATTGAGTATAGCGTTACCTTAAGCCAATCGGCTAATACCACGACTGAGGGGTCTTCTATATTATGTAGTAGGGCTGAGGCCGCTCTCTTCTTTTCTCTCCTATAATGTTGTCTCTGCGCTTTATAACTCTCTTTACGGGACAATGCCGTGCTGGCCGTACGAGACACACTGCTGCCAACAGCAGTTTCTGAAGACTGCAAACAAAAATTATAAAAAAGTTAATAAATATAATACATACATACATACATAGACTTACACCTGTTTCCCAGAGGGGTAGGCAGAGACAACAGATTTCCATCTGTCACGATCTTTGCACACGTCTTTTGCCTCGATTACTGTCATTCTATTGTTCATACATGCTCGCCGGTTTAGGGTACTTCTGACCTGCCCTTTCTTGAGAACGTCTCCGATTTGGTCAGAGAATGTTCGACGAGGTCTTCCCCTTCCGGTTGTTCCATTCACACAGGCCAGGTATACTTCTTTGGTCAATCTTCTTTCATTCATCCTCTCTAAATGGCCAAACCATCTCAGCATTCCTTTTTCAATCTTTGTGACTACATCCTCTTTCACACCACAACGCTCTCTTACATCATTAAATAAAAAAAAAATAATATCCAGGACATAATTTACACACGGCCATCCTATCCCTAAGTAAGCAGAGCTTGTACTATGGAAATCAGACAACTGATATACTACATATACTACTTTTCTTTTGTGAATACATACTTATATAGATAATTACACCCAGACTCAGGACAAACAGACATGTTCATGCACACTGTACTGCGGCGTGAAAAGCAAGCATTTGGCAACCATACCAACAGGCCCCGTCTAATGATGATGATGATGTCCTCCCTACCGAATTTCAGTCTTAATGGAGACTAGCCAATTGCGCAGGACATATTACAGTGCAAAAGTGTGTACGCAAACACAGGAGCACTTTCTATTCCATCACTCTCATGATCCGATGGGACGACTAGCGACACGACCGGGAAGAGTTCGGGTACAGGACCGACGGCTTTACGTGCTCTCCGACGCACCCTAATAACATTAATTAAACCATCTATACAATCTGAACATGAATTATTCAACTAAAACCTCCAATGCAATATTAGGTCTTTACCTATGAAATTGCCGTTCTGCAGTACTGGCCATTTCAAATCAAAATAATTTTTGTTTGGCTAAGAATTCTAATTTCAAATTAATTTTATTTTAAAAACATGGATTCTTTTTTCCAAAAGTAGTCATTTCTTTATTGATTAGTGTTACATTTTCATCGCATTTCAATCTTTTTCGTCATCATGGATACGTTAAAAATTCGAGTAATTATGGAATATGAGTACCGTCGTGGCAGCAACGCGGCACAAGCGGCACGCAACATCAACGACGTTTACGGAGCTAACACTACAAACCAACGCACCACCTGTTATTGGTTTGCTCGCTTCCGTTCTGGAAATTTCGACCTGAAAAATGAACCTCGCGGTCGTCCGAAGACTTTGGTCGTCAATGACGAATTAAAGGCGGTTGTGGAAGCTGATGATACACAATCTACGGCTGAATTAGCAGCAGCTTTCGACGTTAGCGTCAAAACAATATTGGTCCATTTGCGTCAAATTGGCAAGGTAAAAAAGCTTGACAAATGGGTGCCCCACGAACTCAATGATCGCCAGCGCGAAGTACGCGTCGAGACGTGCCTTGCACTGCTCAACAGACACACAAATGAAGGAATTTTGAACCGCATTGTTACCTGCGATGAAAAATGGATTCTGTTTGATAACCGCAAGCGCTCAGCAAGTTGGTTGGATCCTGGTTCAGCACCTAAACAATGCCCTAAACGAAAACTTACCCCTAGAAAAGTGATGGTCACTGTTTGGTGGTCTAGCGCCGGTGTGATTCATCACAGCTTCTTACCAAACGGGGTGAGCATTACTGCAGATGTGTACTGTGAAGAACTGAGCACAATGATGGAGAAGCTGGCGCATCTCCAACCAGCATTGGTCAATCGCTCGTCTCCGCTGCTCCTGCACGACAACGCGCGACCTCATACTGCACAGCAGACGGTCTCCAAGTTGCAAGAACTGGGGTTGGAAGCTCTCCGTCATCCGCCCTACTCACCAGACCTTGCGCCTACAGACTACTACTTTTTCCAGAATTTGGATAACTTCTTGGCGGGAAAAAAATTCAATACCCGAGAGGCAGTACAAAATGCCTTTGAAGAATTTGTTGCCTCCCGTCCAGCTGATTTCTTTAAGAAGGGCATCAATAAACTGCCACTGCGATGGCAAAGATGCATTGATTGCATGGGTGATTACTTCGATTAATACAAATAAAAAAAATCATGAAAAAAATTCGTTTAAATTTTTTCATACAAAACGGCAATTTCATAGGTAAAGACCTATTATATAAAAATCAATGCCACTTTTCGTTGTAATGTTATAACTCAACAACGCCTTTACCGATTTGGCTAATTTTGGTCTTGAATTATTTTTGGAAGTCCAGGGAAGGTTTGTACGTAGATAAAATTTAAAAAGAGTCTTGAAAAAGTTCTTCTAGCTAGCAATTTAAAATATTTTGTTGTTTGAATAAATGAACTTAATAATCATTTTTTTTTATTACTATGCCTTATGCGTAGCGAAGCACGTACCGGGCCGCTAGTTCCGTTATAATATTACATTGGTGTGGAATCGTATTTTTTTTTATTCTACCGTGCATGACGTGGACTCTACCGAGAAACACTACCAGAAAACTCAGTAGGAATAAATAAAATATTTATTTCCTAACATAAAATTACATTGTACTTAAATGTGTTAAGAGCGACTCAATCCCAAGCTGTTTTGTCACTTAAATACTCAGAAGTTTTGTAGTAAGCCCTGTTACACTATCTGGCTTTTATAATTCTCTTAAACTTATTCGTAGACATTTCACTGACATCACTGGAAAGTTTTCTATACAATATTATGCATTTAATAAATAAATTATTAAATATCCAGGGACATTATTCACACATCACAATCTGATCCCTAACTAAGCAGAGCTTCCACTATGGAAACCAGATAACTGATATACCTACTTACTACATATACTACTTTTCTTTAGTAAATACATACTTATTAGATAATTCCACCCAGCCTCAGAACAAACAGACATGTTCACGCACACAAATATCTGTCTTGGGAATCGAACCCACGACTTGCGGCGTTAAAGGCAAGCATTTACCAACCATGCCAACCGGCCTGTCACTTTTAACTTATTATGTTTGACGTAATCTATTTTAAAGCCATTTCATTACCATTATCTCTATTTGAAATGGACATTACGTAAAACGGATAAGAATTTCCGTTGATAAAAACTATCAGTCACACCTCTGTATAACATAAGGTCCTATCAAAATTGACCACCCGAAATAATTTATATACAACTCGCTTACATGTAATTTGGTTTATAGCAACCTAGCTGTGGCCGCGACTTCGTCGGCACATTTTGTAATGACTCCGAAAATGATACATCTGAATATCTCTAATATTTTGTCTTGCTATCGCCAACCCGTGTGCCAAGCGTGAATACCTCCAAATGATCGACATAACTCCATTGTGGAAATCTTTTGGGGAGGCCTTTATCCAGCAGATGACGTCATTCGGCTGACATGATGAAGAGAGAGAGGTGCAAGCACATATTTACTTTCTCTCTTCCACTTCTAGCAGATTCTGCAGGCGAATGTTATAGAGAAAACCAGAGCGTGACGATTTTGGCATATCCACAGGTCACAACTCCATTGTGGAAAGCTTTTCGGGAGGCCTTTGTGCGGCAGTGGACGTCATTCAGCTGACATGATGAAGAGAGAGAGGTGCAAGCACATATTTACTTTCTCTCTTCCACTACTAGCAGATTCTGCAGGCGAATATTATAGAGAAAACAAGAGCGTGGCGATTTTGGCATATCCCTCCAAATGATGAACACAACTCCATTGTGCAAGTCTTTTGGGGAGACCTTTGTCAAGCAGTGTTCGTCATTCAGCTGACATGATGAAGAGAGAAAGGTGCGAGCACATATTTACTTTCTCTCTTCCACTTCTGGCAGATTCTGCAGGCGAATGTTATAGAGAAAACCAGAGCGTGGCGATTTTGGCATATCCCACCAAATGATGAACACAACTCTATTGTTGAAATCTTTTGGAGAGGCCTTTGTCCAGCAAATGACGTCATTCGGCTGACATGATGAAGAAAACGAAATGCGAGAACACATGTATTGTCTTTCTCTCTTCCACTTCTAGCAGACTCTGCAGGCGAATGTTATAGAGAAAACCAAAACGTCGCGATTTTCGCATATTCACATGTCATATGTCCATTCTGGAAATCTTTTCGGGAGGCCTTTGTCCAGCAGATGACGTCATTCGGCTGACATAATGAAGAGAGAGAGATGCAAGCACATATTTACTTTCTCTCTTCCACTTCTGGCAGATTCTGCAAGCGAATGTTATAGAGAAAACCAAAACGTCGCGATTTTCGCATATCCCCATGTCACATGTCCATTGTGGAAATCGTTTCGGGAAGCCTTTGTCCAGCAGATGACGTCATTCGGCTGACATGATGAAGAGCGAGAGGTGCAAGCACATATTTATTTTCTCTCTTCCACTTCTGGCAGATTCTGCAAGCGAATGTTATAGAGAAAACCAGAGCGTGGCGATTTTGGCATATCCACATGTCACAACTCCATTCTGGAAATCTTTTCGGGAGGCCTTTGTCCGGCAGTGGACTTCATTCAGCTGACATGATGAAGAAAGAGAGGTGCAAGCACATATTTACTTTCTCTCTTCCACTTCTAGCAGATTCTGCAGGCGAATGTTATAGAGAAAACCAGAGCGTGGCGATTTTGGCATATCCACATGTCACAACTTCATTGTGGAAATATTTTCGGAAGGCCTTTGTCCGGCAGTGGACGTCATTCAGCTGACATTATGAAGAAAGAGATGTGCGAGCACATATTTACTTTCTCTCTTCTACTTCTAGCAGATTCTGCAGGCGAATGTTATAGAGAAAATCAGAGCGTGGCGATTTTGTCATATCCCACCAAATGATAACACAATTCCATTGTGGAAATCTTAGGGGAGGCCTTTGTCAAGCAGTGGACGTCATTCGGCTGACATGATGAAGAGAGAAGTGCGACCACATATTTACTTTCTCTCTTCCACTTCTAGCAGATTCTGTCTGCGAATGTTATAGAGAAAACCAGAGCGTAGCGATTTTGGCATGTCCCTCCAAATGATGGACACAACTTCATTGTGGAAATCTTTTGGGGAAGCCATTGTCCAGCAGAAGACGTCATTCAGCTGACATGACTCATAATGTCAGCAAAATGACAGCAAAGAGAGAAAGAAAATATGTGTTATCTTTCCTCAGAAAGATAGCATATATTTTCTTTCTCTCATAGCAGATCCTGCAGGCGAATGTTATGGAGGAAAACATTTACCTTGTCAGAGGAAGTTCCGTCTGGCGGATGAGCGCGCCCGTCGCCCGAAGGGCTTGCTACCGGCGCGCCCGGAGACCGCGGCGGTGGGGTGAGCGTCGGCTCGCCTGAAAAACATTTTTTGCACTTCTTAATCGCATATTCATTAGATAGTACCACAGATTATACACTGTACTGAAACAAGTATAAGGACCACTTTATACAAATGGCTGGTGTTTTGTTATTTTAATAGATCGTCATCATAAAATTGGCTACATAAGCGGTCGCCGTGGCCGAAATCGGCCGGGACCACATCATCTTCATCAGATCGTCATCATGCCCAACACTCCATTCCTCTTTCAGTTATAGACCAGATCACCACACACTTATAACAAGTTTGGTAGTTTACTGCCAAAATCATGATTCGTATACACAAATTAAAACCCAAAAAAATGGGTTAAGCAATTTCTGAGGACTTTGGTTACAAATACTGTGACACGAGAATTTTACATATACAGGTTATTTGTAAAACACCAACAACCTTGCAGCACTAGATAGCTAGCACCATAAGCAACAACTTTTGTTCTACAACTTTTGATAACTTGTTAGATTTTATTTTCTTACAAATAATATGTATTAATTTAATTGCCCGCTTGGATGTGTATAACTACGCGCATCGCTGAAATTACTGCCGCCAATAAGCAACAAGGTCTTCAAATTTGCCTACACCAAGCCGTGAAATTCACTAGATACATATCTGACGAAGGTGTTATTATTATAAGCAGCGAGCGCACGCGAGCAAATGAAACATAGACCTACAAATGTCACGACAGTACAAGCAAACTTGTAAAAAAAAACTTGTGTGTACTTATGTACACGCGTTAGAAGTTATACTTCTTAATATACAACTTAAACATAGTTATCAATTTTCATACCACCTAGAACTAACTTCATGCTGTTATTTTTACTATGCGCGCGCATCGTAAAAATTCACTGTCATACCACCTAGAACTAACTTCATGCTGTTAAATTTTTTGGTGTCGGTGTGCGCGCGCATCGTAAAAATTCACTCTCATCATTTTTCTCCATCGCGCCAAAAGAAGTATAACTTCAATAATAATTTTTTCACGTATTGAGTTATGTCTGTACTCGTAGAACGTTTGCAAGATCGTGGGTCTACCTAGTAGGTAGGGTTGCCAACTTTTATTTACTAGAAATAAATTATATTCAGGTCTATGAAGAATATTAAACAGTATTTTATGTATTTATTGTTTTAAATACATATTTTTACAGCTTCTCGCTCAACTTACTAATTTACAATCTCAGTGTGATTTGTTTGTGGCTGCGCTGCACTGAGCAACGCCCTCTGACTAAATAAATGTAAACAGTATTTGTATACTTTATTTTTGCTCAACAGTACAAAGTATAATTATGTGAAAAACATGGCAACCCTAGATGTAAGCTACCTTTTTCTGCCAAGTTGTTGGTGATTTACAAGTAACCTTATATAGATGTAGCAATGCATTTGTTATCACTTACCGTAAGTAGGTGGTGTGGCGGGCGTTGGAAGAACTACGTGCAGGGGCGGATGCTGCTGCTTCTGGAACCAATGTCAACAACGCATTAGATTACGTAGAACTGCAAATTAGGCAACTTATTTCTATACTCGAAAAAAGAAAATTAGAAATGTAAACTCGAACCATCCACCAAACCAGGATGATTAAATTTATCATTTCCCTGTATTTTAATCCCGATTTACGTTGTTGATAGACACGTAAAGTAAACGTAATTTTCTTTTAATACTAATTGATACCACTATCTTACTTCTTCTTAGCGAGTCGATGGCAATCTAAATTGTGTCCGCCCAGAACTTGGCCACGAGAGTCTCATTATGAAGAGCCTCCATCAGTTCTTTAAGCGTGCAGTTGTAAGGGCACGCGCTACACGATAACAGATATCCCATTGTCTGTGGGACTACGCATTTGCATTGCAGGCTGCGCTCATTGTATCCCCACCTGAACAAGTTGTTCCTACTACGACCAACCTGGGTTCGAAGCCTGTTTAATGACTTCCAAGCTGTTTTACTTAATGGAATGGTTACCCTCATGTAAGAGTCGTTCAAGCCGCTAGTAGGCCTCTAACATGGCTTAACGACTGCTGTCTAATGACTACAAGCGGGACCGACAGCTTAACGTACCCTGCGAAGCACGGAAAGGCTCAGAAATGAAACCACTTTGGTGATCATCCATCTACGGAGTGACCGCGAGCCTAGTTGCTTAACCTCGCCGATCAGTTACGGACCGGTGAGAGCATCTATCTAGGTGTGCCTCTATACCACTCATCATCATCATCATATCAGTCGAAAGAAGCTCAAACAAAGAACTCATCCAAAGATCTACACAATTGCCGGTATCTGCATCCAGCGAGTTCCAGCGACCCTTACAAGAGCATTGGTCCATCTTGTAGGAGGCCTGCCCACGCTGCATCTTCTGGGTCGTGGACGCCACTCGAGAACCTTTCTGCCCCAACGGCCGTCGGCTCTACGAGCTATGTGCCCTCCCCATATTTACGCCACAGATATGGAGATGTTCAGGTGGAGTAACGAGGTTGGACAAAGTCAGGAATGAACATATCCGAGGCAGCTTTAAAGTGTCTCCTGTATCAGAAAAGATTGGAAGAATATCGTATGTGATGGTACGGACATGTCATGCGAAGAGATGAGGAACACGTAGTACGCGAAGCACTCGCAATTCCCGAAAAGAAGAGAGACAGAGGTCGCCCGCCCTTGACGTGGTGGTCTAGTATTACCAAATACCAGATTCGACAATCCAGGACAGACGGTCCTGGCGCAAAATAATTAGGAAGGCCGACCCCACCTAACGTGGGATAAGGCAAAGAGAAAGAAGAAACTATGGATGCGTTTGATACCCACCAATCATATTCATCGGTGCACATACCTCAGCACTGGTGGATTAAACTTCTTAGCGGATTCAACTAACATATCTCAAGTGGCTCCCTATCCGTCTTCGTAGGAATGCTCGCGTATTGTATCTCTTATTCAATGTCCTTCACAATCCCTCATACCCCGCCTACCTACGGGAGCGTTTCTCCTTTATTCACTCATCTGATGCCTCCTGTAGGTCACACCTCAGATCCCTCCTTAAATTTCCTATCCACAAAACCGATTTTTACTCCTACTCCTTTACGGTGCAGGCCGTGAGGTTGTGGAATTCTCTTCCGCCTAACATCCGTAAAATAAACACTATCACTTTATTTAAAAAACGAGTGAAAGAACATTATCTCTTATCTTCATCCTAATATTTGTGTACATTGTATATGTAGTATATTATATAGTCTTTATATATATATATATCCCCTCCTCTATTTATGTATTATTAGTATGTAGTGTATAAATACACTTAGTATTGTATAGTTGATAATAGTTGTCTACACACGGCATGGTCTTTTTCCAATTAGTTTCTCCTCTCGCGGATCTGCTGGAAGATATTTCTATTGAAATAAGCAGTACCTTTGTGCTATTTTTTCCTATTTTTGTAATTTATTGTTATTTTTGTTTCTGTGTGTACATAAATTATTAAATAAATAAATAAATAAAAAATAAATAAATATGTTTTTTATATGGAAGGATGCGTACTATGGATGCCTGCTATGGATCGTCGCGAGTGGTGTGGCTATGTGCAGAGCAGAGTACGGACAGTAGAAATGAGCCGAACGGCACGGCACGGCAGGACGCGTGAGCGCTTCTCCCCTCACCGCGCCGCCTTCGCCGCTTCCTACTATCGATACATCGCATAGCTCGAGCTGCGCATCTTCCTCGCGCAGCTACTTTGCGGCGATGTATCTTCATAGCACATCTTACTTGCACCGCTACATAGCTTGGCATTAATGGAAACGATCACATAGTTTCGTAGCTTAGCTTTTACATTTTCGCAGTATAGTTGCATAGCTCATCTCTGGTGGAAAGGCACCCTTAGGACTGAGACGGAGCGGAGCAGAGCATTCACATGGCTTGGATTCCAAGCCTTGTGAATAGTTAATTGGTTGACGGGCCTGTTGGCGTGGTTGGTAGATACGCTGCCATTCATGCCGGAGGTCGTGGGTTCGATTTCCACCCGGGACAGATATTTGTGTGCATTAAAATGTCTGTTTATCCTGAGTCTGGGTGTAAATTATCTATATAAGTATGAATTTACAAAAAAAAAACTTGTGTGTACTTATGTACACGCGTTAGAAGTTATACTTCTTAATATACAACTTGAACATAGTTATCAATTTTCATACCACCTAGAACTAACGTCATGCTGTTATTTTTACGATGCGCGCGCACGATGCGCGTGCATCGTAAAAATTCACTCTCATTCATTTTCATACCACCTAGAACTAACTTCATGCTGTTAAATTTTTTGGTGTCGGTGTGCGCGCGCATCGTAAAAATTCACTCTCATCATTTTTCTCCATCGCGCCAAAAGAAGTATAACTTCAAAAATAGTATATCTAGTTTATCAGTTATCTGGTTTCCATAGAACAAGCTGTGCTTAATTTGGGATCAGATGGCCGTGTGTGAATAATGTCACAGGATATTATTATTATTATAATCACGGCACAGCTCGTCTCCGCTCTGCTGCACTCCGCCTCAGTGGAACCGCAGCCTTAGACTAGATAAAAATGAATACCTTGGGACCGCTGGCGTTTGGAAGAAGGGAACTCCACTGGTCTTGTATAAGCGGTCCCGGGAAGAGGTAACCTGCTGTATCTCAGGTTGCCTACACGCGCTTGTGCGTGTTGGGGAGGGGGGAGGCGTTCGGGAAATTCCCTCCCCGAGTGAGAGTCTCGCGGAGGCTCAGTGTACAGCGGGGGTTCTGGCTAGAACGTTCACGAGTACCCAGAGTCCCCACTTCAAGCACTGTGAGGCTGGCTACCGTGGTTGGTCGGTCCTACACGACGTGCGATGGCATTTCCACCACGTAAAGAAAAATAAAAAAAAAGATAAAACTGAATAACTTACCCTCCCAGTATAGTAAGGCGTCGACGTATGAAACTGGGTGCAATCAGCTCGCAGCGCCGGGGAAGAAGGAGTGGTGGAAGGAGAAGATGGCTCCACAGCTGGAGAGGAGGACATTATGAGGAAGGTCAACACATGGTGGAGATAATGGGGGGCACTCAACACATAGCAGAGAATCTGAGCTCCAACAGGTTACAGGCCAGTCGAAAAATACATTAAGAGAAAATAATTAGGATTTCAATTATTATTATTTTTTTAAATAATTATTTTCGAATTATAATTTGAACCAGTTCAAAAATAATTAAGATTTTTAATTATAATTATTTTCGAATTATATTTTTAACTAGTGCAAAATATCGTTTTTATTCGATTTATTTTTAATATTAATAACACAGATGTGCCTTTGTATCGTTGTAATATTATTATTACTATTTTAAAAATAAAATCATTGGATGCTGTGAGTCGTCGATGAAACCAACTAAATATTCGTTGTTTCAAAGATAATTATATATCTTAAATGGAGACAGTTATATATAAATATAAGGCATGGGTACATAGAGTATCTGTAGAATATTTTAAAATACTTTATTCAAATATAATTACTATATTATTTATTCATTTATAATTAACATTGAAAAAATATAATTACATTGGAATGAATAGAGGAATAGGGTATTATTGATTATATATTTGGAATTATTATTATTATATCTATTTAACTATTTATATGGAATGCTAAAAGGAAGTATGGTGAGGAAGAATGGAAATATAATTAGGATTTTCCTGAAACAAAAATAGTTACATAAAATATTATTGTTATCACATAGCTTAATAATTTCGTGGTAAAATACTGTGCGAAACTGATTAAATCATCATAATCATCATATCGGCCGAAATACATCTAGAGCTGGGCAAAGGCGTCCCCCAACGATCTCCACAATAGCCGGTCCTGCGCTGCCCGCATTCAACGACTTCCCGCGACCCTTGCAAATTTGTCGGTCCACCATGTGGGGGACCTGCCCACGCTGCGTCTTCCGGTTCGTGGTCGCCACTCGAGAACCTTTCTGCCCCATCGCCCGTCGGTGCTACGAGCTATGTGCCCCGCGCACTGCCACGACAGTTTGGCAATTCTGATTAAATAAATAATATATTTTCTTTGTGTATGATTACAGAAAAAAAAAATGATTGAGGTAGCTTGATGTGCATAACTGTATAAAAAAGGTTGATCCCCAAAATGACTTAGTACTAAAAAAATTCAATACTAAAGCCTATTTCAAACTGCCGAGTATAAAATGTCTGGCAAACAAATACGGCGACTTGAATCTCTATTCCGCTTTGTCGCTGACACTTCTATCAATTCAATAAAATATCATCTTGAAACTTTTAAAAACCATAAATACATAATAATTACAGCTGACCTAAACTTAAACTTAATACCTAAAACAACTGAATCCTCGAGCGCAATAACAGACAAACCTATCTTACTGTGTTGTCGATGCATGGTTTGTTCACAGGTCATACACTCCCTACAAGAGAACATAGCCGTCTTGATCATTTCATTGTGAAATTGGAAAGCAAACCAACATCAGCTATTATTTGCTTGATACGTCGATTAGTGACCACTTTACGATATTATTATGTTTAACTAATGAACTTAAATACAAACAATCTCGTAAATTAAAAAGAATAGTCGATCTAGACCAGGCCTGCATTGACCTGTACTATAAAAATCTTACAGACTTATATTCAAACACAGATTCAAATTTGTTAACTGATCTTTTAAGTAATAAAATTAAAGAATGCCTCGACGACAATACACAGATTTACACAATTTCTAGGTCAAAACAATTAATTAAACCCTGGATGACCGAAGGTGTTAGGGTAAGAGTGTTAGGGTATAAGGTATGAAGGGTTACGCTGTATAAAAAATAGAAATAATATGCAAAAGAAATTAAAAATACAACCCTTTGATGAAATTCTAAGAATAACTTATAGAAGGTATAGGAATCTCTGCAACACATTAATAAAAAAATTAAAAAGAAAATATGATCGTGATAGACTGGCTATCTCAACACGCAATTTACGCTTTACTATTAAAGCCTTATGGAAAACTATCAATGATATAATTCAGTATAAAACTTCTAAAACGACAAACACTAATTTATTAAATAGTTGTCTACCGCCCGAGGAATCAGTTAATCAAATTAACCAGTATTTATTTCGCTGGTATTGTGCAAAGCTTGGCTGATGATATAATAACTAAAAATGGACTACGTCACACTAACGTCCCTATTACACTATTACATGGTAAATCCTCATCATTTGTCGTATTCAAGACTGACTTATCTTGGTTGAAAATGTTTTGATAAGTCTTGATTCTAATAGTGCCGCTGGGCGGGATAACATATCTACTAGATTTTTAAAATTGGCTAAGGTAGAATTAGTACCATTAATAACGTATCTTATAAGCATATGTTTCAATTGTGGTGTATTTCCTAATGCCTTTAAACAATCAATTATCACGCCTGTGTATAAGAGTGGTGACAATGATGATGTAAACCAGTGTTTTTCAACCTGTGGGTCGCGACCCCCTGGGGGGTCGCGAAGCCTCCTTAGGGGGGTCGCGAAGCTTCTATAGGGAAGTTGCAAAAGATTGGGAGAGCTAGTCACAGGGTCGCAAATGAATTTGGAGTATTATAATTAGGCCTTCTGCAAATATATTAAAAATTTTCTCTTTGTGTCTCGACATAAGGTAAATTTCGGTGAAGTGCTCCCATATCTTCATTAATTTTTCGAAACAGACGTGTCTGAAACGCTTTTTCTTTAATAGAATTTACCATTTTTATAATTATATTTAGAACTTGACTGTATTTCTGTGGCAAGTTTTTGGCCACAAGAGCTTGGCGATGGAGAAAGCTATGCGTCAAAAGGTGTTTCGCATTTGTTCTTCAGTCTAGCAATAATACCACTGTTTGCATCAGTCATGTCCTTTACGCCGTCACTACCAATAGAGATACATTTCTTTTCCCAATAGATATTCATATTTCGCGTAGCTTCTGGAAACATTTTATACAAGCACTGACTTTTACTTTCTTCCATTAAATTTTCATTGGATTCAAAACTCACGAAAGCTAGACAGTGCACACAATCCGCAATATCCGTAGATTCATCAAATTAGGGAGACTACCTTTTATTTTTTGTTCTTTTATTTATTTCCAATCATAGTAAATCCGAATTTCAAATGTCGTCATATTTTTTTTGCTTTATTGTAGTGTATTATTGGTGGTTCTGTCGGTGGTTTCAGTTTTTTTTTTCACGTTCAATAATTAAAAATCACTTCAGTTAAAGACGTAAACACAATGGCTGGCGTTCGACAAACAGTCGCAGAGCAAGCGAGTCGCGATCACCTGTGGCGTTGCTGCACAGCCAGCGTCACCCCCGTAACGCTCGTATTCCCTCTTATTGTATCCAATATGTATTGATCTGAACCCTAATTACGAAAAGTAATAAATATGTTGGATTAAATATTTGTAACAACTAAAATAAACATGAAAAAAAAAGAGGGTAGGAATGTGTAGGGGGGTCGCGAAAATTTTTATTCATACTAAAAGGCCGCGGCATGAAAAAGGTTGAAAAACACTGATGTAAACAATTACCGACCAATCTCTGTTCTTCTCGGCCTGTCAAAGATAATTGAAAATATTTTAAACAAAAGAATACGAATACTATCCTATCTTGAAAAGCAAGAAATTCTATCGTCTTCACAATATGGATATCGCTAAGTTCTACTAAGTTCCCTGATAGTAGATAAACTAGACAGTAAAAAGAAGTGTTGGGCGGTATTTTTAGATTTAAAAAAGGCTTTCGAGACCGTTTTTGTCCCCACTCTGCTACGCAAGTTTGAAAATATAGGGATAAGAAGTACACCGCTTGCCCTTCTAGAAGATTATCTGCATAACCGTTAACAGCGCGTTAAAATAGGTGATCATGTCAGTCAATATACAACCGTCTTGTTTGGCGTACCCCAGAGAAGTGTTCTCGGTCCAACATTATTCTTAATCTATATAAATGATTTGTGCAGTGTGAGTATCGAGGCTGGGAACATTTTCTCTTACGCGGATGAAACCGCTGTAGTCTTCTATGGGGATACATGGGAAGAAGTACGGGATTATGCTCAAAATGGCTTAGGCTTGATCTCTGAATGGCTATCTTCAAACCTTCTGGCTCTTAATGCAATAAAATCTAACTTTACTTGTTTCTCTCTAACAAACTCTTCCCAACCCAGCACGGCCTATTAAATAAGGATTGCATTGCCAATGCCCCGCAATAAATAAAGTCAATAGCGTTAAATACCTGGGTATAAATATTGATTATAGATTAAACTGGTACTCACATTTAGATTTCTTAAGCACAAGAATAAGAAAGAATATCTGGATTTTTTAAAATTTAAGACATGTAACCACTAGAGATATGATAAATAAAATATATGTCGCTCTACCTCAGAGTATACTAATGTACTGCACTCCAGTGGTGCATTAAAAACAAAGTTTTTGGAACTTGAAAGGGCCCAAAGATCACTTATAAAAGTAATGCATATTAAGCCATACCGATTCCCTACTACACAACTATATGTGTTTAGTAACTTACTCTCTGTAAGAAAATTATACATATCACTTACGCTGTTAAAACTACACGGTACTTTAAAACTCGATACCGATAAGCTCAACAAAAGAAGATATGTTATGGTCGCCCTTACCGTCCTATTAGAAGCACATTTGCCAGTCATCAGTATGCTAGGCAATCATCATATCTTTACAATAAAATAAACAGCATATTGCATATCTACCCCATGAATAAATACGAATGTAAGGAAACTATAACAACATATTTAAAAAAAAACGAACGATGAAACAGAATCTCTCATTGTTATATTATCCTAGGTAAAAGTATGGACAGGCACACACGCGAGAAAAAAAACTCACCCTACACACACGCACCCACACATACACACACATATACACACACACACACACACACACACACACACATACATATACACACACACACACACACACACACAAACAAGGACGTGATTAGATCTGTTCTTAATTAAATTTAATTAGTTTAATTTTTCTGTAATGTTTTATCTGTAACTTGCTATTTAATCTGTAAACAATTACCTGAATGTGGAAGAGCGGGGAGTCCTAACACGTGCAATGTTATGCCTAAACGGAGGCCTCAACAATCTTGTCATTAGATTAACTTGAAATAAGGATAAAATAATATTATACCGTACGAAGCGCATTGCTTCCTCTTTCAACAAAATTCCCGTGACCATATTTTTATCATAAAGTTATGTAATTTAAAAACCCCATTGTAATATTCGCTAAACGAACAAAATAAGGATACATTTATGACAAAGCTACGTACATATCCTACTAATATTATAAACGACAAAGTTTGTAAGTATGGATGGATGTTTGTTACTCTTTCACGTAAAAACTATTGTATGGGCTTTAATGAAACTTTACAATAAAATAGCTTATACATCAGAATAACACATAGGCCACAATTTATAAAGATATTGTGTGATTTGTCCAAAATATGAAGATAAGTGTCCTTTAAGTAGGATAAAATCTACCATCTGCGAGCTATTCCGGCGTGCACTGCCAAAACCGCTAGAGGTACACATCCTACTAATATTATAAATGATCAATCATAGCCTATGACACTCCACAATATCATAGCTTTCTATTGGTGAAATAATTTCGAGAATCGGTTAAGTAGATCCATAGATTACCCTAACAACGTGACAAACTCGCAAACGTTACCTCTTTATAATATTAGTATAGATATATAATATAATTTTATTAAAATCGCTCTAGCCTTTTCGACGTGAAGAAGTAACAAACATACACACTCACACACTCACAAACTTTCGCCTTTATAATATTAGTGTGATATGTCGGTTATCTGTTTGATTGTTTCCATGGATGATTAAATTTACAATTGGGCCCGGTAGTACGTAAGTACTTTTTATTCTGTGCCGGTAGGTGGAGCTGCAGTGAGCTTCCAGGTTTTATTACTATTATTAAAGCAGTATTACGTTTGCCGGGACAGCCACTAAATATATAAACATGTTAATCAGTTGTCAATTACTAGATTACTAGATGCTCTCACCGGTCCGTAAGCGATTGGCGAGGTTAAGCAACTAGGCTCGCAGTCAGTCCATAGATGGGTGGCCGCGAAAGTGGTTTAATTTCTGAGCGTCTCCGTGCTTCGGAGGGCACGTTAAGCTGTCGGTCCCGGTAGTAGTCATTAGACAACAGTCGTTAAGCCATGTCAGAGGCCTACTATAATGTAAATACTAGATATAAGAATAATCTCATATTGCATACTACCCGTCTCCACAAAATAAGTAACTCTTTTATGGGGCAATGTATAAGATTCTATAACAAACTTCCCAATGGTATTAGAGAATTGTCTACGAATAAGTTTAAAAGAATTATTAAAGCCAAATTATGTAGCAGAGCATATTACAAAATTTCTGATTATTTAAGTGATAAAAGTGCTTGGGATTGAGTTGTTCTGAGTCAACACACATGATTGTAATTAATCTTAAGTATATTTTATTTTAAAAAAGGATTCCTACTGAGTTTTCTGGCAGTGTTTCTCAGTAGCTGCCACGTCATGCACTGCACGGTAGGGTAAAAAAATATGACGATTCCACATAAATGTAAATTTTTTACGGAATTTGACTTTGACTTACTGGGCGGCTTGAGCAACTCTGACACTAGGGTTACCACTACCCACACGATAAGCAAGCAAGCAAGTTGTCTCGTTGCCATAGTAAGGATTCTGCCTAGTTTGGGATCAGTTGCGTGTTCGGTGCTTAACGTAGTTTCGAGAGTCATATGTTCAATGAATGGGAAGTCGGCTGAACGATTGTTCGAATGGAATTTATTGTGAAAAACCTTATATGTATATCAATAATAAATAAAAAGAGAAGTCCTGACTGACTGACTGACTCATCAACGCTCAGCCCAAACCCTTGGATCTAGAAAGCTGACATTTTGCACAGATGTTTTCTTTATAATGTAGACAGGGAATAAGAAAGGATTTTTCAAAATTCAACCCCTAAGGGGGTAAATGGGGGTGCAAAGTTAGTACGAAACTTTGCCGTTTTTGAAGTTAAAGGCATGAAAAGTTCTATGTGGCCTTACAGTTAAAAATAAAAAATATATATTTCAGGATTTTTGGAATTTCCACCCCCAAGGGCAAAAAATAGGGGATGTCAGTTTGTGTGAAAAAATGTGACTTGAAGTTAAACGCCTGAAAATGTGGTATTTGGCCTTTCAGTTAAAAATATATATTTTCAGAATTTTTGAGCATTTCACCCCTTAGGGCGTCATCTAGGGGATGTAAGTGTGTATGAGAAATGCGACATTTTTGAAGTTTAACTCATGAAAATTGGTATTTGTCAACATATAAGCTACATATTATCACGCTATCACCTACAGAGGAGGAGCTGGGGAGATAATTTATAAAGTTTAACGCGGGTAAAACCGCGGGGCACAGCTAGTCAATAATAAATTGCCACGACATCTTGTGGAACAAAGTAATATTTCTAAATTCAAATCACTGTTGATAGAACTGTTAGTGAATAAAACTTACTACAGCATGAATGAATATCTTCTGGACAAAACTATATGATTCCGATTTGTGCATTGATCCATTTAATTAGGATTTGGTTATCATTTGTTTTTTAAATAAATAACTTTGTTTTAAATGAATGAATGTTCTATAAATCGAGCGTAATCAAAAGAGATTTGTTCCGCACTTGTCATATTCGGTGGGATTGGGGGGGAAAAAAGTGGATTACAAAACCAGGTTAGATTATTTTAAGATGATGGAACTATCTAAGAGAAGGCATGTAACTGATTTGGTATTTTTATTTAAATTGTTAAGAAATAAAATTGATTGCCCTGAGTTGTTACAAAGGATACGATTTAGAGTTCCGTTCCATATTCCACGAAAACCGATAACTCCCTTAGCTCCTCCACTACGTAGAACATTACTTGGCTCAAACTCACCTCTCTGCCGAATGACAAAATTATATAACGAATGCAGTGACAGGATTGATATCCACCACGTCTCATTAGGATTATTTCGGAAAACTATCAATAGTTATTAGGGTTTTAGTTACACATAAAAAATTAAATTGTAAAAGTAGCTCATTACATTTTGAATGTAGTGTTTACCTATAAGTAACTAGACATTTAGATCTTAAGTATTGTGCTATTTTTAAAGATTCATGTTAATGTTTAAGTTGTTGGCGAACCAAATAAATAAAAAAAAAAAAGAATAAATGTATTACTATCGATACCTGTAATAAGTGTGACATTTACGTATATAATGTTTTTAATTAAATTTTCTGTAAAATAATGACATTGTACCAATAATAATTGCATGAACTAACTGGCTGGACAGAGCGACCTCAACATTACTAACACCCTTGAATGTGCAATGTACCTACATATGTTCGCAATAAAGAATTTTTGATTTGATTTGATTTGACCTTTTCTCGCCAAACGCTGTTAAACTGAACGATTTTGCGAATATTTATTAATCGATGGACTGCTCTTTCGAATGTTAAATTGAGATTTGGGTCAGGTTAGGTTAGAACTGTCCTGGCGCTGGGAGCTAATCTCAGCGCGAGAGAGAATGCGGCGTCCGGCTGGCTTCTCCCCGGCTTGACGTCGTCGCCCCTGGGACCGCTGGCGTTTGGAGGAGGGGCACTCCACTCGTCTTACACAAGCGGTCCCGGGAAGAGGTAACCTGCTGTAGCTCAGGTTGCCTAAACGCGCTTGTGCGTGAAGGGGAGGGGAGGAGGCATTTGGCCCCCCCCTCCCGTCCCCGGAGGAGAGTCTCAGACGCTCAGTGTACAGCGGGGGTACTGGCGAGATCGTTCACGAGTACCCAGACCCCCCGCTACAGGCATTGTGAGGCTGGCTACCATGGTGGTTTTAGTGCGTATCCCGGGACTAGCCCGGCGAGTCCCACATAACCCGTCGCCTCCCCAAGCGGCGGGTATGCGTAAGTTTAATGCATTTCCACCATTTAAAAAAAAAAAAAAAGGTTAGAACTGTCACCATCTAGCGCGCGAAGGGAGTGTGCCGCGGAGCGGCCGCCGAACGCTAGATACACTATTGTTGGTTACGATTGGTGGAAAGTGTCTTCTAACACAATTTGCATAATCTCAATTTAACATTCGAAAGAGCAGTCCATCGATTCGATTAATAAAGTTTCGCAGAATCGTTCAGTCGAAGCAGCGTTTGGCGAGAAAAGGTTGTTCCGCAATAAATTCCCTTCGAACAATCGTTCAGTCGACTTTCGATTCATCGAAATATGACTATCGGTACTAAGTTACGGACCCCAGTGTGTTAGTTGTCCCAAGATATTTATTTATTACTAGCTAGGCCCCGCGGTTTGACCCGCGTTAAAGTAGTTTTGGCGGAAAAGAGTAACAAACATACATCTATACTCACAAACTTTTGCATTTATAATATAAGTAGGATGTGTACCTCTAGCAGTTTTGGCAGTACACGCCGGAATAGCTCGCAGGTGGTAGATTTTTTCCTGTTTACTTGATATTTATCGTCATATTTTGGAAAATTCACACAAATCTTCATAATTTGTAGCCTATGTGTTATTCTGATGTATAAGCTATATTGTTGTAAAGTTTCATTAAAATCCATTCAGTAGTTTTTACGTGAAAGAGTAATAAACATCCATCCATACCTACAAACTTTCGCGTTTATAATATTAGTAGGATTATTATTACGATAATATTTAAGCATGTACCCTTTACATAACCACATTACTATCTGCTAAGATAGCGCAACAGACTTACCTTAAGAACTAATGCTTAATATTAACAAATCCCTCATCGGGTAAATAAGTCACATTCTTGGACTTCGACAGCTGATAGGCAATATCTTCGGCCGCCTCAATCCTCCTCAACTCCACCAAACCTTCACCAGCCACCCCAAACGCTTTCGCTAGAAGGTTCGCCTGTTGAGAATCTCCTTCTGCGGAAATCACAGCCGCTTTCTTCCTCTGCTCCGCTTTTTCCACCATGTACCTCGCTTTTTCAGCTTCTATCTGTGCAATCTGCTTCAATTCAACAGCTTGGAGGAATTCCCTTCCGAAAGTTATATGTGTTATAGCTATATCGTCAAGAATGAGTCCGAATTGCTTAGCTCTTTCCGTAAGATTCTCATTAACTTTGAATGAGACCATTTCTCTTTGTGTGATGAGTTCGCTGGCATCGAACTGAGCGACAACAGCCTTTAGAACTTCAGAAGTTATCGATGGCAACACTCTCTGATCATAGTCTTCGCCTAAAACTGTGTAAATCTTCGGTAGTTCTTCTGCCACGGGTCTGAAGAGGATTCTCAGAGTGATCTCAACGCGTTGAAGATCTTTGCTTCCAGTGATGGTGGAAACGTTTCTTGGGTTCGACTTCACATCGAAGATTATAGGTTTTTGAACCCAGGGGATGATGAAATGCGTGCCTTCGCCAACTACGAAGTTTTTGATGCCAGAGAATCTGTCGAAGATGACCGCTCGCTGGCCGCCATCAACGTTGTACAAAGCATTGTTTGCAACACCACCAGCGAACGCCAAACCTATACCCATCTGTGTTAATCTGTTGAAGAGTTTCGAAGACATTTTTATGTGTAGTGTTAAGTGGTTCTGCCTTTATCGATGTCTTGCCTTAATATGGCTTCGTGAAGTGCTTAAGGCCTTGTGTAGTACAATCTGTGTCACGATGCACTATACAGAATATACTGTAGGATTTCTTCGAGATTACTTTAGATCCGAAAGACAAAGCTTAGACTTTTGGAAGAGTTATGTAGAGACCAGTCTTATAATCACTGTACGGTTATCTATAACACACTTTTACTAAACAAACACAGTATAGAAATGTCCCATGTAAATAATTAACACACTTACTTTTAGCACCTAATATAGAACTAATATTTTATACTACGTTTATGTAGAACGTAATTTGTAAAATCTTCCATAGTAGTCTATCATAAGAATGACAGGAGGAGACTGAAGTTATCAAGGTTGTAATTATTTAGCACCTTTGTTTTACGACATAGTTTGCGCGGTGACTATGTTTGTAGTCTAGGAGACGGTAGCCTCAATATTTACAACATCCAACGAAAAATGTGCATAAACAAGAATGCCGTGAACTACGCTAGTTTTTAAAAAGAAAATATTCCTGTAGTCGTTATTATGTTGTCATCAAGCTACAGTTTGACGGCCGGTTGCGCTTAATAGGAGGAATTTATGCATCATCATAACTAGGGTGTTAACGTGACATTGCCGTCTCAGGATACACCTGACCACGGGGGCATAGAAAACTGTAGTGTGTAGGTTCTGCAATAATGCGGACGAAACCTCTACACCTGCTCTGCCACTGTGAACCACTGATGCATAAACGTAACACCGTCCTAGGTCGATGTTATCGATACTCATGCCAAAAAGATTCTGCAATTTATCTATGTTGCAGGGCTGGACAGGGAAGTTTAGATGGAACGGCGAGCACAATATTTCATCGCTAGACGCGGTGTTACCAGGACCTCCGGGGACTGGAAATAAACACCACCAGAAGAATATGCATACCCTAGTATCAAGTTTCCAGAAGGCCTCTTACACGGTTTAATAATAACAATCGGGACCAAAATGTATAGTTCAAAGGTATTGCATAGAATCAGAGGCCCTAGCTCCTGGACTATAATAGATGACGTAAATATACGTGATCGTTAACACAATTTTGACTAACGCAATAACTCCATAGGCCATAAAAAATACTGATTATGATCTGAAAAACGGTATAGTACACTCGCCAGCACATCCAGCTACCCCAATCTGTAAATTTTCTTTTATAGACATTCTACTTTACCACAAAAGCATAAGGTTCACTTTCAATTTGGGAAATTTGACAGATTGGGGTAGCTTGATTTGCTGGCGTCTGTACCAAGGGTGAAAGTACACCGTAATTACCATAGCTGTGTTAAGCGCTTTGTTGAGATCTACTGGGCACGTAACTCCACATGAAGCGTCGGTATCAAGCGCTCATAGTTAGATGCTCTCACCACTCCGTAAGTGATCGAGGTTAAGGAACTAGGCTCGCTATCAGTCCATAGATGGGTGTCCGCCAAAGTGGTTTAATTTCTGAGCGTCTCCTTGCTTCGGAGGGCACGTTAAACCCTCAGTCCCGGTTGTAGTCTTTGACAACAGTGGTTAAGCCATGTCAACGGCCTACTGGGCGGCTTGACCAACTCTGACTAAGTAAGACGGACATGCTACTAGAAAAAAGCCGATGGATGACATTTCCATCTCTCATAAATTGTTCTGTCGGTGTGTTCCCTCCACGGCATAGCTCCTAGCGGTATAACGAAAGATTTAATCATCATCATCATCATCATATCAGCCGAAAGACGTCCACTGCTAGACAAAGGTCTCCCCAAGGATCTCCACAATGGTCAGTCTTGGGTTGCCCGCATCCAGCAGCTTCCCGCGACTTTTGCAAGATCGTCGATCCACCTTGTAGGAGGCCTGCACCGAATTATTCTTAACCTTCATCGATCCCCGACGTCTATACTTTTACATTAATTTCAGTGGGGAATTTGTTTTTATAAGCACTCACGAGTATGGTCTTGTCTTGGTTATTAGCGTACAGCACTTCGAGACTTCACGATCAGGATCTTTTGGAACGAAGTTATCGATATTGATTAGATATATTATATCCTTATCGCGCGTCATGAAAGGGGGCTAGACGGAAAAAATTCTTACGAAAAGTTGTCACGACACTTTTTGCAGCTGTGCGGCGTGCGCATGTTTCTCTGTCTGTCTTTCTCTCTCTCTCTCTCTCTTATAGAAAGCAAGCCAAATATTTTCATTTCTATTTCGCATTGAACAGCGTGGTGTCGCGACGATTATTTTTGTTGAGTGTATACAGGTTTTTTGTACATAATAAATAATCAGAAATAACTTCGTTCCATCCGGGTGTCCCTTGACACCTCTCAAGTTTTCTACTAACCCCCATTGATTTTTACTCTAACCCAAGAGCCCTGAATGAAGTTTGCACATAATTCAGTACGCTTCTTAGGGGTAGATCCTTGTAGTCACCTGGTTCTGGGTATGTCAGCCCCAGGGTGGCCATTCATTGACGGTCACCGTAGCCTATCATATATCAGATCATCCTAGCCCCAAACTAAGCAAAGCTTGTACTATGAGTATCAGGCGACGATATACATACTTATATAGATAGATAAATACTTAAATACATAGAAAACATCCATGACTCAGAAACAAATATTCGTGGTCATCACACAAATATTTGCACTTAGCGGGATTCGAACCCAGGACCACCAGCTTCGTAGGCAGGAGCACTACCAACTAAGCTACGGCGACCGTCCAATTTTTGTTTCAATTGTTGTCCAATGTTTATACTCAGCCCCCCCTGAACTGAGAAATGACAAGTGGTCAACACCTTGGATAATTTTGTAACAGTTCTTAGATTTCATTGCGATGAACCCAGTGCTATGATAACATACAGATAAAACACGTCTGCTTATCTCGCGCAGCGCTTCGCCTGTCACAATCCATCATTGATGATAGTCAGCATCAATCCTCTAATACTTTCAATATTTAAATTTATCTCACGTTATCACCCTTAGTCAAGCACGTTTCCAGCAAGTTGTTGCGTAAAAGTATACAACTCTAGATTTTCTAACTAATAGAACCTTTGCGGAAAATACATAATCGATAATTTGTAAAAAGTAACCTTTTTCTGTTTGACACCCTTGAGGCGGTATAAGACACAGACATAAAATACGCTTTAGACCCCACAAAAAAGCCGTATTTAACAATAACTTTAAAGACATGGCACCAAAAATTTACAACAAATTGCCACAACATATAATATTAGAATGCAACAATACGAAATTCAAAAAGCTTTTGACGGAGTTTTTAATTAATAAGGTTTATTACACCATAAGCGAATATTTATTAGATAACGGTATGTAATGTAAATTATAATAATGGCTCAACTATGTAAATTGATAATTTGTGTATTGATGTATCTTGACGACTTGGGCTACTTTATTTATTTATTTGTTAATTGACATATTATATGATTGCCGTCTATACATTGCGCGATATTGACATGTGTATATTTTCTAATTTAATTGTGTGACATTCTTACTTTAATTTAATTTAATTTTTAAATTTGTAATCGCATTGCTTCTAATATTAAAGCAAACATTGTAACAAAATAAAATCCAGTTGCATGCTCTAACAGGCTGGACATAGCGGACTAACATTTTACTGCTGGACATAGGCTTCAAGATCTACACAGATGCCCGGCTTTGCCCGCATCCAGCGGCTTCCAGCGATCCTCACAAAATTCATGACAGTCAAAATACAGACTTAATCATCATATCAGTCGAAAGATGTACACGGCTGGACAAAGGCCTCTCCCAAAGATCTCCACAAATGTCCGGCTTGTGTTACGCCCATCGCCTTTAACCCTTAAAGCGACCGTCACAAGACCAGAAGACGCAACGCGGGCCGGCCGCCACAAAACGGACATGTTAATGAACACAAAAATTTGTCTTGTGCGAGGAACGAACCCATGACCCTTGGATCAGAAATCAGGCTCACCTTCTGATCCAACGGTTCATGAACACATCTTCCATTTTTATAGTGCAAGCTTTGCTTAGTTTGAGATCAGATGGCCGTGTCAATAATGTCCCAGGATAATAAGTAATCTCAGGATTTTTTAATAGAAATCAATAGAAGAACTTTAATAGAATTTTTCTCCGGACTATTAATTTTTTCTTTGGTTCGCCTGCGGGCCGCGTCCGCGGCCGACACGACATATCACCGACATAGCCCGAAGAATTGCCAAGCTGAAGTGGCAGTGGGCAGGGCACATAGCTCGTAGAGCCGACGGCCGTTGGGGCAGAAAGGTTCTCGAGTGGCGACCACGAACCGGAAGACGCAGCGTGGGCAGGCCCCCTACAAGATGGACCGATGATCTTGTGCGGGTCGCTGGAAACTGCTGGATGCGAATAGCGCAAGACCGGCAATTGTGGAGATCTTTGGGGGAGGCCTTTGTCCAGCAGTGGACGTCTTTCGGCTGATCTGATGATTATTTTTTTCATCACGTAGCCCTCAATCTATCGAGTTCACATAGAACACTTATTGTTGACCCTTCCCGAGGTTACCGCAAGAAGAAAATAAAAACTTGAGAGGTGTCAAGGGACACCCGGATGGAACTAAGTCATCTCTTATTATTTATTATGTACAAAAAACCTGTATACACTCAACAAAAATAATCGTAGCGACACCACACTGTTCAATGCGAAATAGAAATGAAAATATCTGGCTTGCTTTCTATAAGAGAGAGAGACAGACAGAGAAACATGCGCACGCCACACAGCAGCAAAAAGTGTCGTGACAACTTTTCGTAAGATTTTTTTCCGTCTAGCCCCCTTTCAAAACGCGCGATAAGGAACTTCGTTCCAAAAAAGAGCTTGTGTAGTAAATATACATCGATTAACTCTAAACCTAAGCAACACGGGGTAGTACCTGCAAATAAACCCAAGACCTAAATAGCGTGCTTGCAAGTATTAGAACAATAACTGTAGGTATAACCTTTAGTAATGTTAGGTACTTACTCCTTAATGTCTAGATGGATTTTTATATAGTTTACTTGACATTTTGAGTTAATGTTCGATGGAATGGCATTTAAAGGTATAGCCAGCATAAAGTCGGTCGATTCTCTTTAAGAATACGCTTAGATTGGCGGCAGGGAATAATTTCTGAAGTTAGTTAACAATTCCATGGGAGTTATGGAGCCAACCCGGAAAACAGACAAGTCCTCCGAGCCGAATTTCGGCCACCGCGGCCAGTTTCAATATAGATTAGCCATCTGCGCAAACACAGGAGCACTTTCTATGCCATCAATTTCATGATCCGATGGGACGACTAACGATTTATTTATTAGGACAACCAGTAACTGTTGCATTATTGCTAGTCTAAATACAATGCTTAAAAACTTGAAAGGTGTCAAGGGACACCCGGATGGAACGAAGTTATTTCTTATTATTTATTATGTACAAAAAACCTGTATACACTCAACAAAAATAATCGTCGCGACACTACACTTTTCAATGCGAAATAGAAATGAAAATATCTGGCTTGCTTTCTATAAGAGAGAGAGAGAGAGCGAGACAGAGAAACATGCGCACGCCGCACTGCTACAAAAAGTGTCGTGACAACTTTTCGTAAGATTTTTTTCCGTCAAACCCCTTTCACAACGCGCGATAAGGAACTTCGTTCCAAAAATTAAATCAAATGCACAGTTTATTAATGTGTCACAACATACACAGCTTCATGACACTCGTAAAGTCAATAAAAGACAAAAAATACGGTAGAAGACATAAAGGAGAATTCGCGGCGAGAACTGAACTCAATTCCGAAAGCAGCGTTAAAAAAATGTTTTAATGAATGAATGTTTCTGAAGGAGCATACTTTGAAGGTGATAAAATAAATTTGGATGAATAACAAACATTTTGTATATTATTGATCTTTTCCCGGTAGGTACTTTCTTGACAGAGTAGTACATCATATATTTTTTTTAGTTTTATCAATCCCTTATTTTAGAAGTAACAGAGGGGGGGGGGACTCATTTTACTACTTTGGAAATGTCTCTCGCGCAAACTATTCAGTTTAGAAAAAAATGATATTAGCAACCTCAATATCATTTTTGAAGACCTATCCATAGACACATGTATAGGTACGATGAAAAAAAAAAATTCTGAGTTTCAGTTCGATGTATGGGGATCCCCAAAATTATTGTTCTTTTTCTATTTTTGTGTTAAAATCTTTATGCAGTTCACCGAATACATCTACTTACCAAGTTTCAACAGTACAGCACTTATAGTTTCGGAAAAAGTGGCTGTGACATACGGACGGACATACAGACAGATTGACGAATCTATAAGGGTTCCGTTTTTTGCCATTTGGCTACGGAACCCTAAAAAGGCTCGCTTCTTGAAGGCTTCCATGTAAAACCGAATCGGTAGTATCTCCGCAGTTAATCGATTCCACCGATTAGTAGAGCGCAGCAAAAAGTTCTTATTGATAACCCCATTTTAAAACTCCGTTAACTATTATATACCGTGCCGGCGACTTTTTTTTTTCCTGAAACTATTCATTTTGAATAATTAATCTTTAAAGAATGTGGCGCGGCTAGGGAGGATTACTTTCAGCAAATATAACAAAATATGCTTTATTTCTTTATGCCAAAGAAAACTGCATAGTAAATACTTTATAAAAAGACCTGGACCTCATCAATAAACTTTTATTTTTTTACCAACAACGATTTTGTAAAAGGCGCACTTTTTGTTCACGTATCTACCTAAGAATAGGTAGTTAATTTGACGAAGTTTGACGCTTATTCTATTAAATTTTAATTCATATTGCAAGGTGGAATATTTCATATATTATAAAATATTCATATTGCAAAATATTGGAAGGTGTTTAAATTTATACTAAGTTCCGCAATTTATAAAACCTATTGTATGAACAATTTTTTATTGTTTCAATCAATCAATCAAATCCTTTATTGCTGAACATACACAGGTAAGTACAATATAAGATGACAAATAAAGGCGCTTAGTTCACTATGTTCTGCCTGATGTGGCATGCAAAGTATTACATTATTACATCAAAGTTAATGTCACTAAATATCTTATAAAAGTATGTTATTAGCATTATGTCATGTATTACATTTAATATTAGTTTACAATAAAATCAGAAGTCATCAACATCATAATTTAAATCGGACTTACAAAACATTCACCTAAATATCTAAATTACTCTTTTATGGAATAGTATGTCTTATTTATTAACAATTCAAGAAGTTTCTTTCTGTATTTTGTGATAAGATCTTCTAACATAATGTTTTTGAGTAATTTATTGGAAATTTTTGGGATCATACCCAAGATTTTTTTATTATACACGGACTTTTTGTGTGGTCGGAATCTAATTTTATCTTAGTGTCTTTTGCTTTTTAGTGTGTCAAATAGATGGAAGTTGAGTAATGGAATCAGGCGTTACTTTGCGGAAATCCATAGCAATCAAAATACAAAATCAATATGTAGTGTTTATTCCACTAATAGTCAGTTTAATCATGCCGGGGTGCAATTTGCACCGCCCTCCCGCCCGCAAAAATGTGCACATCCAAGAAGGACAATATAAAAAAGCAAATTACATGCACCAGTACGATACCCAACACGTGTTTCATTCCTCCACGGACCATTCTCAAGGGCCAAACATTTAATCGAAACTGGCCATTCCTTGGGCGACAATAATACATATAATATTTTACATAGTTGTAATAAAAGTTTCCGGTTATGTGTGTTGGATCAATTAGAAATATTAAAACATAGCATTAGCGAATATTTGGAGGTAGTTAGAAATAATTGTCCATGCGGTTGGTAGTATATAAAAGAGCGCTCGCTTCGTTGACTTTTATTCTTCTTCGAGCACTCGAAAAGTTAGCAGTCCTTGAGAATGGTCCGTGGAGGAATGAAATACGTGTTGGGTATCGTACTGGTGCATGTAATTTGCTTTTTTATATTGTCCTTCTTGCATGTGCACATTTTTGCGGGCGGGAGGGCGGTGCAAATTGCATCCCGGCATGATTAAACTGACAATTAGCGGAATAAACACTACATATTGATTTTGTATTTTGATTAGATGGAAGTTGATTTCCACAACCATTGATACCTCGTATATGTAAAGACAAGATAATGTCAATACAAGAAGACTTGTAAATAGCGGTTTACAACTAACAGTGCTTTGTAGACCAAATATAGCACGAAGACAAGTTTTTTGGGATCTAAACACAGCCTCAATATTTGTTGAGTTGCCCCAGTATATTAAACCGTAGCGCAGAGTCGACGTGACGTATGCGTGGTATGCAATTAATAGAGTAGTCTGATTTGCCTCCATGTAAAGTTTATATAGCGCATATGAGCACTGACTAAGCCGTTTACACACACTGTCAGCATCAGTATGTGATTTCCATGACTAATATCTATCAAGTACTAGTCCTAAAAAAATGTAGTTGTGGTTTCAGAAACAGTTTTGTTTATATTTGATTGTTAAAATGTATATTTGTTTTTCGTATACTTATTGTTTATTTTAAACTAAAATTTTCACTTACTTCGTCAAATTAACTACCTTAGGTAAATAGGTAAACAAAAACCAAAAAGTGCACCTTTTACAAAATCGTTGTTGGTAATAAAAATAAAAGTTTATAGATGAGGTCCAGGTCTTTTTATAAAGTACTTATTATGCAGTTTTCTTTGGCATAAAGAAATAAAGCATATTTTGTTATATTTGCTGAAAGTAATCCTCCCTAGCCGCGCCACATTATTTAAAGATTAATTATTCAAAATGAATAGTTTCAGGAAAAAAAAATATATCAACGAAGGGTAGAGAAAGGGTACTATTATTTAAATTGATTTATGGATAGTTAATATTAAATATTGCAAAATTGACTTGCCGCAGAGTATACCTTCCAGCCGGACCACACCCTACCACCAATACCTCCTTAAATAAAGGGCTTTATTGAACCATATTTGTCGTATGCAAGGTACTCTTTAGGTAGTTTTTTTTTCGGGATAATGATTTATTAATAGTTCATTATACTCTATTTAATTTGAGGTGGCGCGGCCAGAAAGCACTGCTTGGCGGCCGGACCACATACATTGTTAATTAAAAAGATATCTCTTGAGGTACTAAAAATTTATACATATATTCCGATGAAAGTAGACTTTAGGTAGGTATTATTTCTAACTATAGCATCTGAGTACTAAAATGTGGTCCGGCCACAGAGGATCACACGGAGGGACTAGACTAGAGACTAGTAGACAAGAAGGTCACCGGCGCGGTAAATAATAGTGAACGGAGTTTTAAAATGGTGTTATCAATAAGAACTTTTTGCTGCGCTCTACTAATCGGTGGAATCGATTAACTGCGGAGATACTACCGATTCGGTTTTACATGGAAGCCTTCAAGAAGCGAGCCTTTTTAGGGTTCCGTAGCCAAATGGCAAAAAACGGAACCCTTATAGATTCGTCATGTCTGTCTGTATGTCCGTCCGTATGTCACAGCCACTTTTTTCCGAAACTAGGTAGGTATTATTTCGAACTATAGCATCTGAGTACTAAAATGTGGTCCGGCCACAGAGGATCACACAGTCCCTCCGACTTAGCCACCACTGCAACTCTTTTTTTTACCCAGGATCAACAGTGGCACACAAAGAAATGACACTGGGCGGTGAGGCTCACGCTTGTCCTGGAGGAAACGCTTAAACTGTCTTGGATCCCGCCACAAATTTAATCAGAAAGAAACAAGGAGTAATAAAATGAATAGTTCCACTTCCATCCAGAGCAAAGTGGGAGACAGAATGATGTAACGAATTATAAAACGAGAGAATTCGCCGGCGATCGCACGTCAATATTATATGATTTTTCTGCAAATAAAATTTCTCAGTACCAGCTCGAAGTCTGGAAGTTGGCTGTATTTACACGCCCGTACCTCCAAGAGCACGTAGGCCTTCATGTACCTGACATCTTTCCCGTCGTGTCGCTAGTCGTCCCATCAGATCATGAGAATGATCGAATTGAAAGTGCCCCTGTGTCTCTGTGCTAGTCTCTATAGAGATTGGCCCCCATGGGCCAAATTCGAGGAGGACATTATAACTAACATGCATCAAGTTAAGCAGAACTAAGTAATAAGTTGTGTGTAATCCCTTGATAATAAATATATCAGTAAAGAAAACATCCAAATAATTTCAATACTACAATTTGATAAGATTAGAATCACCTCACAGAAAGGTCAAGGGGTTCCTAACGATAAAGTGTTCTCGTTTCGACTATGTACACACGGCTACATATCAACCTATACATTTCCAGTATAAGCTGACTTCTCATTGTATGGAAATCCTATACAACGCGAGGTCAGCTTATACTGGAAATTTATTATTATTACTAATAGGTACATTTTCGTGTAGTAGAGCAAAAGATATTCCCATATTAAACGGAAATTATGGTCACTCTACTCGAACATTGTAAGAGATAACATTAATTTTGAGATTACACGCGTAGAAAACTGTTTTGAGGGTAAAACGATATGTCAATCTAATTAGGTTAATATTGAGAATAAATGGATGTTCACACCGAAATCTTAACAATCATAAATAATGAGATATTAGCGTTCAAAGTAACGTTACGACTGAGCGGCCACGTAATTTTTCTTTTGGCTTGATGTAGTTTGTTTAAATAAACTTTGGTCGAATTAAATGCTTTCAGTACTTTGGACATATTAAAACCTTTCTTCTAGTATCAGTTTTACTGCATGAGATATTAAGTTTTGAAGAAATAATCGAGATTAAAGAAACATCAAGTGCACCATTGCGCGGCCATAACTTCTAAGGTGAATATTTCGTGAAATAATCATCTTAGTCTTATACTTCTTTTTTCGACAATTGTTGACAAATGAAATGTTCAATTAACAAAAAGAATTAGATCTTTATCTCAAGTAGTTGTTGAGATCTGCATGGCCGCGCAATCCTCCATGTTACGTTCGCGCGGCCAACTTAAAACCCCCGTAACTTCTTTATTTCGGCTTTGACAAATTTTCGGTTTGTCTCCTTCGATTTTGACTAATTTCGACAAAAATTTTAGCGATGTCTTTTTATGTTTGGATAACGTGGCGGAGCAATCGTGACGCACACGATATGTAGCCGTGCGTACAAGGTGTCACAAAACAGTAGACGTAACATAAGAATCTTAATTTTTATGTTTGGATAACGTGGCCGAGCAATCGTGATGCACACGATATGTAGCCGTGCGTACAAGGTGTCACAAAACAGTAGACGTAACATAAGAATCTTAATTTTTATGTTTGGATAACGTGGCGGAGCAATTGTGACGCACACGATATGTAGCCGTGCGTACAAGGTGTCACAAAACAGTAGACGTAACATAAGAATCTTAATTTTTATGTTTGGATAACGTGGCGGAGCAATAGTGACGCACACGATATGTAGCCGTGCGTACAAGGTGTCACAAAACAGTAGACGTAACATAAGAATCTTAATTTTTATGTTTGGATAACGTGGCGGAGCAATTGTGACGCACACGATATGTAGCCGTGCGTACAAGGTGTCACAAAACAGTAGACGTAACATAAGAATCTTAATTTTTATGTTTGGATAACGTGGCGGAGCAATTGTGACGCACACGATATGTAGCCGTGCGTACAAGGTGTCACAAAACAGTAGACGTAACATAAGAATCTTAATTTTTATGTTTGGATAACGTGGCGGAGCAATTGTGACGCACACGATATGTAGCCGTGCGTACAAGGTGTCACAAAACAGTAGACGTAACATAAGAATCTTAATTTTTATGTTTGGATAACGTGGCGGAGCAATTGTGACGCACACGATATGTAGCCGTGCGTACAAGGTGTCACAAAACAGTAGACGTAACATAAGAATCTTAATTTGCCTTTAAAATAACGTTTATAATGTCCTCGTAGCGGAATTTCGGCCACAGAGACCAGTCTCAACAGAGTACAGCCATCTGCGCGGGACATATTATAGTGCACAAGTGTGTGCGTAAACACTTTCTATACCATCACTCTCATGCTCAGATGGGACGACTAGCGACACGACCGGCAAGAGCGAGGTTCAGGACCGACGGGTATACATGCTCTCCGAGACACGGGGGTATAATACCGCCAACTTCCAGACTTCGGGTTGTTTGTTACTAACAAATTTTTCATTTTGCAGAAAAATCGCAACATGTGCTATGGCCCGACCCGGGATTTGAACCCTGGACCTCGTTATCTGTGTTTGAACACGCTACCGTTAGACCAACGAGGCAGTCAGTAACTAATAAGAGTTAATTGTTTACGTACATTTTCAATTCTAATTGACGTTTCTAGTTCAATTAAATCTACAATTAGGTCAGTCCCAAATTTGGACCGTAATTTTCATACCAATATGGTTAATCACACTAATATTATAAAGGCGGAAATTTGTGTGTGTGTGACTGTGTGAGTGTGTATGTTTGTTACTTCTTTACGTCTAAACGGCTGGAGCGATTTTAATAAAATTTAGTATGGAGTTAGTTGACACCCTGGATTAACACATGGGCTATAGGTAATTTATAAAGCCTAACGCGGGCAAAACCGCGGGGCACAGCTAGTTTTCATATAAACTGCGATGAATTAATAGTAGACACTGTTTTATGTCGGGTTAATAACTCCAAATGCATAAAGCTCTAATAGCGCCCATCTTTCTGTGTTTCATCATCATCATGTCAGCCAAAGTACCTCCACAGTTGGACAAAAGCCTCCCCAAATAATGGGAGTATATGCCATAATCGACACGGTTAGCAGACGGGTTGGCGATCGCAGTTTGATTGTCATAGTTCACTAAAAACACTTCTCTGGTAAGTATTCCCTCGGACGCTTTCTAAGCCCCCCACGGGATGATATTCTATGCTCAGCAGTTTCTGAGTTTAGGAGTAGCAAATGTCTGTTTTATGGAGGGTCATTAGGAGCACCTATCAACGGGGCCCTTAGCCTCAATAAATCTTAGGACAATCTTAGGACTGCCGTCTGATCAGACAACTGATAAACATCCTACTAATATTATAAATGCGAAAGTTTGTGAGTATAGTTTATAGATAGACGAACGGATTTTTCATACGAGTATTTAGTTCAATTAAAGCTACAATTAGGATAGGTTTAAATACGACCATGAGTCATATACGAATACAGTTCCTTTTTAAATAAAACGAGGCAGTTTTTCAATTAATGGTTTATAAATATTGTGTTCCATGTCAGCCAAAGTACATCCACAGCTGGACAAAAGCGTCCCCAAAGAATAGGGGGCTATGCCATAATCGCCAAGCTTGGTAGACGGGTTGGCGATCGCAGTTTAATAATCATAGTTCATAGAAAAACACTGCTGCCCGTTCTCTGGTAGGTATTCGCTCGGACGATTTCTACGCCCCCACGGGATGAGATAGAGTGATAATATTCTATGGCGTCACCACACAGAATGTATTGTGTTTAGCTAATAAATATGTGACTTTATCATCATCATAATTATCAATCATATCAGCCGAAAGACGTCCACTGCTGGACAAAAGCCTCTCCCAAATATCCAAATTGATGGTCTTGCGCATCCAGTAGTTTCCAGCGACCCTAAACAGGACATTGGTCGATTTTGTAGGGAACCTGTCCACGGTGGTTCTTTCGGTTCGTGGTCGTCATTCAAGAACCTTTCTGCCCAAACGGCAGTACGTTTTACATTAACTTATAATGTCCTCCCGACCGAGTTTCCGCCACGGCGGCTAGACTCAATGGAGACTAGCCAATTGCGCAGGACATATTATAGTGCACAAGTGTGTGCGCAAACACAGGGGTACTTTTCCATCACTCTCATGATCCGATGGGACGACTATCGACACGACCGGAAAGAGGTCAGGTCCGGAACCGACGGCTTTACGTGCTCTCCGAGGCACGGGGGTGTAATACCGCCAGCTCCCAGACTTCGGGCTGATGCTGAGAATTTTTTTCTTTTACAGAAAAGTCACAAAATCACTTTTGGCCCGACCCGGGATTTGAACCCAGGACCTCGTTCTCTGCGGGTGAATACGCTACTCTAGACCAACGAGGCAGTCACAATAACTTGGAACAATATCAGAATATCATCACCCCATCTCATCCCGTGGGGGGCGTAGAAGCCAACGGGCAGCAGCTTCATTCTGAGTAGGTAGGTACTATAACCATCGTACTGCGATCGCCAACCCGTCTGCCAGTTTGTTCAACAGTAAAAAGTACAATTTAGTGAAAAACAGTATAGTTGGCAACCCCATGTTGATTGCACTAATTGGCCTTCCGTTAAATATAGTTAATGTCCAATACTCATTGCAGTATCTCGCCCCCCTCTTACCGCCAGCCGTTATGGGACGCTGTTCAGCCTCGCTGGGCCTCGCCTTAGCCTCACTCGGTGTGGCTAGACCGCCCGACGAAATGAAGGCGATTGACACACTGCCCCGCATGATGCAGCGTAGTGTGTGAGTGCGTGTTCTAACGTAAGTATCTCCGTTTGTATAGAAAACACGCACATTCCAACACACTGATAGTGCATCCAAAAAAACTTGAGAGGTGTCAAGGGACACCCGGATGGAACGAAGTTATTGCTTATTATTTATTATGTACAAAAAACCTGTATACACTTAACAAAAATAATCGTCGCGACACCACACTGTTCAATGCGAACAGTGTGGTGTCGCGATGTCGCGACGATTTTTTTTTTATTCAACGTTAGAACACGCACTACCAACGCTGCATCATGCGGGGCAGTGTGCCAATCGCCTAAGACGGCAACAGAGAGGACGAAATAGACGCCAATCACCAGAGGACACGGCAATTGGCTTGGCCAGCTCCCCACCCCCGTATAGGATGGGATCCCGTGGGAGGAAGGGCAATATACATCATGACATATACATACAACTCCCAGACTCAACCCAAGGATCGACCCAATACTTATTATGCTCTCACCGGCCGTAAGCGATCGGCGAGATTAAGCAACGAGGCTTGCGGTCAGTCCATAGATGGGTGACCGCCAAAGTGGGTTAATTTCTGAGCGTCTCCGTGCTTCGGAGGGCACGTTAAGCTGTCGGTCTCGGGTGTAGTCATTAGGCAACTGTCGTTCGGTCCCGGGAAGAGGTAACCTGCTGTAGCTCAGGTTGCCTAAACGCGCTTGTGCGTGATGGGGAGGGGGGAGGCTTTCGGGCCGCTCCAGTCCCCGGGGGAGTCTTAGACGCTCAGTGTACAGCGGGGGTACTGGCGAGATCGTTCACGAGTACCCAGAGCCCCGCTACAGGCACTGTGAGGCTGGCTACCGTGGTGGTTTTAGTGATTCGGCCCAACATAACGTGCGAATGGCATTTCCACCACGTAAAAAAAAAAGGCAACAGTCGTTAAGCCATGTCGGGGGCCTACTGGGCGGCTTGAACAACTCTGACACTAGGGTAACCACTGCCCACACGATAAGTACGTAAGTACCTCAAACAAGGGGTCAAATCCGAAATTGAGTTCTCCACCCTCGGCCTCGGGAGAGAGTGCGAGTAAGCTAGTCGAGCGACGAGCGAAATATCTCTTTCATCTAAAACTCAACCGAACATAGATCTATAATAATAGCTTAAAAAACACGCAGCACTAAAAATTACAAAACATCTTGGACGTCCGCCATGTTGGATTTAAGTCACGTGACTATTTTTTTCGTATTCCTGACAGCAAACCCTTTCATTTGATACCCATATCATGGGGGTGGAATTTTTATCTGTGGTGGAGATTTTTTATCTGTGGTGGTGCGGTGGAGATTGTTTTTGTAGGAGCTTACTCACAATTTTTTGGGCGACCTTACTCATTCATACTCGGAAACACAACATCAAAATTATTTATGTTATTATTAAAGAATGTCTTCTTTAAGGTGGAGGTACTTCCCCAGTCGGGCTGATCTTTGAGCGAATGAATGTAATTGAATCCGTGACGAACTGAGGTAGAATTGAAAGAAGCTTACAACCCATCTGATCTCGCTGTAACATGTCCATATCTCAGGACGAATCCTGAGATATGGTAACCCTACTGCTAACAACCATTGCATTAAATTGGTGGGTATACAGAAAAGTTGAAATCATTGTACAGAGGCCAGCACATCAAGCTACCCCATCTGTCAAATTTCCCCAATTGAAAATGAACCTTATACTTTTGTGATAAAGTTGAAAATCTATAAAAAGAAATTTGACAGATCGGGGTAGCTTGATGTGCTGGCGTCTGTTTGTTTTCAAAACGGCAATAAATTGCAGTATGGAGGCCGGTTAAGACCCCCTAACACGGTCAAGGGGTCCTAAACGAGTTATCGTCCGTACTACTAATTAGACGAGCTTACTAATTTGATATGAGTGAACTGATTACGTAAACATTTCTCATTACAGCTTCTAGTTCAATTAAAGCTATATTTGGATGCATTTGCAAATTAGACCGAAAGCGCATTAACAATAAGTTTGCTTTTCAAATCCTACTAATATAATAAATGCGAAAGTTTGTAAGTATAGATGGATGGATGTTTGTTACACTCTCACGTAGAAACTACTGAATGGCTTTTAATGAAACTTTACAATAATACAGCTTATACCTCAGAATAACACGTAGGCTACAATTTATAATGATATTGTGTGAATCGTTTAAAATATGACGATAAGTTTCAAGTAAGTAAGAAAAAATCTACCATCCGCGAGCTATTCCGGCGTGCAATGCCAAAACCGCATCCTAATAATATTATAAATGCGAAAGTTTGTGAGTATCGATGTATGGATGTATGTTTGTTACACTTTTACGCCAAAGCTAATTTAATGCGGGTGAAACCACGGGGTATAGCTTGTTAATAATAAGGGATCATTATATTAAGACGTGCGAGATCGAATCAGAAGTGTTAAGATCCGGAGACGAACGAACATAGCCCGAATTGCCAAGCTGAAGTGGCAGTGGGCAGCACATAGCTCGTAGAACCAGCCGCTGGGGCAGAAAAGTTCTCGAGTGGCGACCACGGACCAAAAGACGCAACGTGAGGAAGCCCTGTACAAGATGGACCTATTATCTTGTGACGGTCGCTGCATACGGGTAGCGCAAGACCAGCAGCAAATGTGGAGGCCTATAGCCAGTGAAGGTCTTACGGCTGATATGATGAAGATGATGATGATATTAATAAGTGAAGCAAACATTTTGTACCCCTTTTATAAAAATTGCGCGGGCAGAGGAGTATAAAATTTGGAACAGTTAAAGTTCATATGGAGAAGGAGTGCAGAAAGCTAATCTTTTTATATAATAGGCATTAGAAGTAAATTATTTTGATAATAAAATACATTACACAGACTACCATGCTTTTGACACACTGACAAACTGAGTGTCAAAACTGAGAATAGATAAATTTTATTTGTCTTTAATGTCTTTGACAATAGAACTTTAATGGTCGAATTTTGAACAAGTGCGATCACTAGTATTTTTGAATGCACATCAAAGAAATGATGGGTGATCAGTACAATTTATATTCATGAATTAAATAACATCCTGGGATTTATATCACACACGGCCTTCTGATCCCAAACTAAGCAGAGCTTGTACTATTGAAACCAGATAATTGATATAAAACTATATAAAAAACCAGCCAAGTGCGAGCCGGACTCGCCCATGAAGGGTTCCGTAGCAGCAAGTATTTCAGTTGATTAAATGAAAGGTAAATTGCGGTTTACGATTTATGACGTATTAAAAAAAATACTTACTAGATCTCGTTCATACCAATTTTCGGTGGAAGTTTGCATGGTAATGTACAGACGCCAGCACATCCAGCTATCACAATCTGTCAAATTTCTTTTATAGATTTTCAACTTTATCACATAAGTATAAGGTTCACTTTCAATTGGGGAAATTGACAGATTGGGGTAGCTTGATGTGCTGGCGTCTGTACGTCATATATTTTCTTTAGTTTTATCATTCTCTTATTTTTGAAGTTACAGGGGGGGGGGGGGGCACTCATTATACCACTTTGGAAGTGTCTAAAATTATATTAGGACACTCAATATAATTTTTGAAGACCTATCCATAGATACCCGACATGTATGGGTACGATGAAATAAAATTTTTGAGGTTCAGTTCTATGTATGGGGAACCCCCAAAATTATTGTTCTTTTTCTATTTTTGTGAAAATCTTAATGCGGTTCACAGAATACACCTACTTACCAAGTTTCAGCAATACAGCTCTTATAGTTTCGGAATAAAGTGGCTGTGTCATACGGACGGACAGACAGACATGACGAATCTATAAGGGTTCAGTGTTTTGTCATTTGGCTACGGAACCCTAAAAAGTAGGGCCAATTTAATAGATCACATTTGACACTTCATCAAAATTCAACAACTTAACCATAACCGGTGGGCATAGAATATTATTTATTTTTCGTAGTTAGAAGTGAACATTTGCTTAATTTTTTTCTATTACCATTTATCTGTATTGTAATAATTTCCAAATAAGGTCATTTTAAATGTCACTTTACTAGTAACTGACAGATGTCAAATGTGATCTATTATATTGGCCCTACTATACTTACTTTTCTTTTGTAAATAAATACTTATACAGAAAATTACACCCAGACTCAGGACAAAAACACAAATATCTGACCTGGGTGGGAATCGAACCCACAACCTGCGGCGTGAAAAGCATGTATCTACCAACGACACAAACTGGGCCCGTCTAATGACTAAAGTGTAATGGTGACCGTACACAGAGAGACACTGCTGCCCGGGAGATATTCCCACGAGACGACTTCATAGAATGAGATGGGCTGGCGCTATTCTATGCCGTTAGGCCTCATTTACGGAGACGCGGGGCGTCGCGCGTTGCGTTGAGCGGCGCGGCCCGCACTGAATTCATATATATGGCGTTGTATGAGTGCGTTTACGGAGAAGCGATTTTAGACGCGTTTGTTTGAATTAGGGCGTTTTTTGCGGCCGAGCCCGCGGATGGCACCGACGCGTCCCACGCGGCGTTTATCGCGGCGGCGCACGCAGCGGCAATTCTCGATGAAGCTATGTCCGCCGCGTGCTTCGCTACACGCTAGAGGATTCGCCGCGGGCGCCGCGGCGGGCACCGCCACGCTTCCCGTCTCGCTTCTCTATGAACATGGTCGTATATTGCTATAAGTTTGTGTTTACGCGTGCGATGATGCGTGCCGCTTCACGCGCCGCCCCACCGTAAACAGAAAAACCGTCCGACGCGCCGCGACACGCCACGCCACACGCGACGCGAGACGCCCCGCTTCTCCGTAAATGAGGCCTTAGCCACGCAGCATTTGCGTACAGAATCTCAATGATACAAACATAACAGCCGCAAGAGAAAAAGGTTTTAACTTTATTTTTAGAATGTGAGCTGAATTTCAAAATATTAAAACAATTAAAATTATATTCTGTGCTTACGTCCGAAGTCTTCTCGAATACGCCTCACAGATATGGAACCCTCAATATGATATATATACATCAAGAATAGAAAATATACAGAAGAAATTTTTGCGGTACATTCAATTTCGCTGTAAAACATACTTTGCAAAACATAAAAAAAAAATACTGTGCATAAAATTTCATATACTTCCCTTACACGAGAGAAGGAAGATAGCGGACATGTCCTTATTACATAGCATTGCGAATGGATTGACAGATGTTTCTGAGTTGGTGGACAAAATAGGGCTCCGCGTACCATCAGCATTTCTTAGGCGACAGGATATTCTGCATACGCCTGCTACCTATTGCAATTACAGGGA
The DNA here is from genome assembly GCA_951640165.1 of Pseudoips prasinana. Classification (NCBI taxonomy): domain Eukaryota; kingdom Metazoa; phylum Arthropoda; class Insecta; order Lepidoptera; family Nolidae; genus Pseudoips; species Pseudoips prasinana. Next base: position 11,473,564 of record OX621261.1, read on the forward strand.
GAACTCGTTCTTAATCAGGGCGAGCCGTACATATAACACTGTAAGTCAGAGAGTCGACATCGACCTCTTTCACTCAAGTGCTTCAAACATAAAAAGAAACATGTGTAATGAGTTTATGAGTAATAGCAGCTAATTTAATTAATTAATAGTCTTAGCATAATAAATATGTGAATTAATAACATAGTAGATATGCGTGCGAGGATACCCTAACAAACACTTGCCTTTGTATAAATTATGTTTTTATTTAGTTATTTAATTAGCTATTAAAATAAGAAGTCCACTACCGGAGATATGCCTTGGCAGACGGGTTGGCGATCGTCATAGTACACAGAGAGAGACGCTGCTGCACGTTCTCTGGGAGATATTGCCTCGGGACGACTTCTACGCCACCCATAGAAAGAGATGGGCTCGCGATATACTATGCTGTCTGTCACCCACACAGCATTTGCGCACAGTATCTTAATTCTATTCTATTCTATCGCTTAAATTAAGTTACTGGTTAAGAGCCTTCTGCGCTAGCCAACTGCTCGTCGTCTTCAATTCTTTAATTTTAATATAGTAGAACTAAATTTCAAAATAATAGATTAGTAACTTGTTAATTATTTACGGACTAAAAAAAATATATGTGATAAAACAGACCGCACGGACGACTAATTATTTTTTTGTAAGTTTAAAACTGTATTCAACTATCTTTACGTACTGCATTGTGAGCTTGACAAGTACAAGTGTATGTTAATACCCAAGTGTTGAATTAATTTCATTATTTCACTTCATTTCATTACAACACTCTAATTCGATATAGCTGTGTTAAAGTTTAAACAGAAAACAATAGTAAACACTATACCGTATAACAGTTTAGATACATACTACATCCTTATATCTCACGAAGTAAACAATAAACATATAATCTCTATCACAACATGTCATAAAATCATCAAAAGACTTCGATTTGAATTTTATGCATTTTTATTTTTAGGAACGTGTTACAGGCTCAGAATATAAGCAAGTACACGTCTAAGGTTGATTTATTATAATATGTCTACTACAATTACACTTGGAGACTCACTGCGTCACCGGAAAATATAGGCGAGCGTGGCAATGCCCATTTTTTTTTGGATAAGGCAGCAGCAATGCCTACGCCGGCCATCTGCAAAAAGTGTCGGTCGGATGGGTATGTCGGACTTGCGACTAAACCTAACTTGCCGTCGACTTATCTTGGCGCCTGATGGGAGGAACCGGATCAGCATACCCGCATTCCCGGGCTCCTCTCATCCAGCGCCAAGAGAAATCCACGGCAGGTTAGGTTTAGTCGGTGTGAGTCCGACATAGCCACCCGCAGAGACTTTATTGCGGGTGCAATGCATAGATATTCCTGGTACACTATATATTAAAAAAATTGGCCAAGTGCGAGTCGGACTCGCGAACGAAGGGTTCCATACCATTATCTATAAAAAATCACGTTTATTGTATGGGAGCCCCCATCAATATTGAACTTTATTTTTTTTTGTTTTTTAGTATTTGTTGTTATAGCGGCAACAGAAATACATCATCTGTGACTATTTCAACTGTCTAACTATCACGGTTAATGAGATACAGCCTGGTGACAGACAGACAGACAGCGAAGTCTTACGAAACGAATCGTTTCTACTACGAATAGTTAGAATTTCTACTATAAAAAATACTAGTCGTTATCCAAATAACGAACGTCTGGTTACTAACGGATGGGAGGACGTTAGTAAGAATATTGTATGGAGATGCGTTCGAAAGTGTTCCTATAAATATTTTCTACTGTCACGGCACTGTCAAAATAACGAGGCGTTACTGCTTTGATTACTGGTCGAATTCGGTCGGTTTACCAGTCGTTTGTATTTTATTTTGGTAGTTAACATAGTGTTTGAGGAGATTTCCGTGATGTCTAGCTCTGAAACTGATAGAGAATTCATGGCTTTGTTTTCCGACGGTGAATGATCAAGAAGTGGGAAGAAAGGTTTATAAAGAAAGGGTTGATTATTTTTCCGTGCAGGATTGCCAAGAATTCCAGTTGAGATTTCGGCTCGATAAACCAGCTGTGGAACAACTATTCCATGAAATTTATCCATAATTGAGAGTGAAAGGAAGACGATTTGTACATAATAATACCTTCTAAGATTTCATAACTACAAACCTTAGATCAAATACTCAATTTAAAACTTATTTAGAAACCATAGAATACTCCTGGACAGATGTCAGACGCCAGACGCATGCGCTATGCGCTTTCCTGTTACGCGTTTTGTTCACACCATGCACGCGTAATATCAAATTTTCAATACTAATCATTTATAAATATATTTTAAACTTAGAACGCAAATTCAATTATTACTACTAACTATACGGTAATTTGTACTATTACTCACATAATATTACAGAATAATGAATGATTTTAGTTGCATAATTGATGTACGATGTTTTGTTATTACTATACAAATCTGTAACAACTGTTGGTGAACCTTAATTAAATAAATAAATAAATACGTAAAGAGGAGCGAGAGGTTCATAGCCATAGTATATTAACAGCTATATTTTTAATGACAAGCATTATAACACAAAAGGCAAAAAGTTTTATTGCATTGGAGACATTGAGTATCCGTTTTCTTTGCTTTATTACGAGCTTCGGATTTTGTATGTCCTGCTTCTACCAAAGTCTAATAACAGCCCGTGCAAAGTTTCGTTTTAATTTTATGCGATTGACGTGGTTTTTTGAAGTTATACTTCTTTTGGCGCGATGGAGAAAAATGATGAGAGTGAATTTTTACGATGCGCGCGCACACCGACACCAAAAAATTTAACAGCATGAAGTTAGTTCTAGGTGGTATGAAAATGTATGAGAGTGAATTTTTACGATGCGCGCGCATCGTATAAATAACAGCATGACGTTAGTTCTAGGTGGTATGAAAATTGATAACTATGTTCAAGTTGTATATTAAGAAGTATAACTTCTAACGCGTGTACATAAGTACACACAAGTTTTTTTTGTTAGGGAATGAAGGGAACAGGTTGAAGATGGTGCTATCAATAATCCACGAGAGGGCGCCGAATCCTGGATGTTCAGCTGATTGATAATAATTTCGTTACCTTTTAGCACCGACAACTTTTGGCCAATATGTATGTCTTTATAAATTAGTACAGCGTTAATAATTGCTATTTCCATCAGATCACCAGCTATTTTTTTGTACCAAAACCAAAAGTTTTCCATACGGGGGAGTTGTAACTCACTAGCTGAGTGAGTTAGTACACGTGAGTGGCACATATATGGGGCACAAAATCTATAGCTTGCACGTGAGTGCACAACATGTGGCCCACCTGAAAAATACTAAAAAAATGATAAGGGATATTCTATTTAGTCCCTATGCTTATCTTATCAAATTTCCGCAAAACATATTTGCATGTGAGGGGTATTTTACTAATTTATATCTGCACTGTTAAAGTGTTAAACAAGGTGTGAACTAATGAAAATGCTCTGTCATAATAAAAATATGAATTCATATTTGTAGATAAAGTTTGCTTATCAGCTATATCAAAATGACTAAGTTTTACAACACAGATTAACTCATTTTATACTTTCTTTATAGAATAGCAAGGCAAAGCAAGGGGGTCACCTGATGGTAAGTGATCCACACCGCCCATGGACATTTGCAACGCCAGAGCAGCAAAGAGAAAATTCATTTGAAATATCTTGGAATATCATCATTAAATCAGCCGAAATACTTCAACTGCTAGACAAAGGCCTCCCCCAAAGATCTCCACAATAGCCGGTCTTGGGCTATCCGCATCCAGCAGTTTCCAGCGACCCGCAAAAGATCATTGGCCCATCTTGTAGAGGACCTACCTACACTGCACCTTCTGGTTTACCTAAGTTACCATAAATAAATTGTTTATTAAAAGAGCTTTCCAATGCTGGTATTAATTTTGATAGAGTATTATAGTTTGTAAGATATAAGCATTTTTTTATTGGCATGGCTGATCTGGCAAGACACTCAGCTATTGCATGGGGGCCATGGACTGTTGAGTTTAATTATTTTTACTGTGGACTGTCAAGTAGATAAAGAAATCTTTATATTCTTGAAATGGATAAAATCACACAGATCATCCTAGCCCCAAAATAAGGAAAGCTTGTACTATGGGTACCAGGCGACGATATACATACTTATATAGATAGATAAATACTTATATACATAGAAAACATCCATGACTCAGAAACAAATATTCGAGCTCATCACACAAATATTTGTAATTACCGGGATTCGAACCCAGGACCACCAGCTGAGCTCTACCCACTAAGCTACGGTGACCATCAAATACTTTGCTTTTCTTAATAAGATTGCCTTTAGCCTTAACATTACTGATGTTTTTTTCCTCAGACAGACTCCCACAGAATTCACATTATATTAACAGATTTCTCTGTAGTTGGAGAACTTAATTTTTGAAATTGTTATTTTAATTTAAAAGGTTGCTCTTACAAGGGCCACATCCTACTATTATAAATGCGAATGTTTGTGAGTATGGATGTTTGTTACTGTGTCACGCAAAAACTACCAAACGGATTTTGATGAAACTTTGTAGTAATATAGCTTACATGTACGATTAAAACATAGGCTATAATTTATCATGTTTAACGCAGGTAAAACCATGGTGCACAGCTAGTATAAAATAAGTTCTATTCTTTAAACTGTAATTAATCTTGATTGTAAATTATTTGATGCAATTAGGAGTAATGTTTTATTATTATTGTTACTTATTAGGGTTAATATCTCAAATCAAGTCGCCTTCAAACGTAAGTAAATTGAGGGGGGAGGGGGCTACCCTCCTGTACCATCCCCAACCTGCGGAACCCCATGGTTATGGAGATATCCATGGTTAATGTTTTTCTAGCGCTTGGCGGCCGCTACCGCGGCACGCCCGCTACGCTCGCTCGCCTTCGCGCGCCAATTGCTCACCATTCTAACCTAACCTAACCCAAATTATTTCATAAAAGTGCATTTTTGCAAAAATATCATGATAGTGACAATGAACAATTCCAGTTTTGGGTATTTTATGGATAATTTTATAAAAATTAAATATAACTTCTAAACACGAAAACAATGTTTTTACAATGTTTTAGAACATTCAAAATCGCTATGAAATGTTCAAAATTGCGTTCCGTTTTAAGCATTTGTATGGAGTCTTATGATTTTAAAAAATAATAAAAATATTTGGCGTGTCTTCGGCAGAAAAAAATGTGATTTATCACTTAGTATGAACCCCCTTCACCCCCCCATATACACACTTAACTCAAATTCAGTCGACTCGATATGAGATCCAACCCCTTATTAGTATACTTTAACATAAAATCGACTAATATTATAAATGTGATAGTTTTTGAGAATAGATGTATGGAGTTTTGTTACTTTGTCATGCAATCTTTACCAAACGGATTTTGATAAAACTTTGTGGTAATGTAGCTTACAGGCTATAATTTATAAAGTGTAAAGCAGGTAAAACCAGGGCACACAGCTATATTACATAAATGGTGAAACATTGTTCCCAAACCACATCAAGCCTATATCATGGACACTAAAATATATCACTTAACTGAACTAAATTGATGAACTCACATACACAAATTTAAAAATAGAACTGTTTGTCTACGAATAATTACCTAGTGTGAGCATTTTACTTCTGCTCATAAAAACTGTGTCAATATAATTGTGTTTACTTAAAACATGGCATTAAATTGAATAGGTTAAGATGTGGTAAAGTTGTTTTCAAATAAAAGCACAAGCATATTGTTCAATATTCATCTCAATCATGTGTTCTATCAATATTAACTCGATCCATAGCCAATAAACAAGATCCAATAAGAATCTTGGTCAGTGGGTATCCTTAGGGGCGGTTTGTTGGAGTTGGAGTATACGCTTAGGGGCACTATGAGCCGCGAAGAAAAGATAAAAAAAATTTTTTTGGTAATTTTTTTTTTTGGGACTTAGAATTTTTTTTTTGTTTTTTTTTTTTTTTAGTTTTCCCAATTTTATTGCAGCATCGGATTAACCTTAACCCTAGCAATCATTTAGGTCCTTAGACGCATGGTCCTACGACGCACCGTTTGCGAGTTAGGGGCTTTTGAATTTTTTTCTTTTTTTACAAAATACTCTATATTTACAAAAGGGTAGCTCGGAGGAAAATCTTTTCGGGAAAGAAATTGTTGTTCTAGTCGTAAACCACGAAATGACGTCATAAAAGCCTGTGTAAATTAAAGAAAAAAAAATCATCAAAATTTTTCTAAGTCATTTGCCCCTGAGGCTACTCAAGCTGGAAGATCGACCGACACTTATAAAAATTTTGATGATTTTTTTTTTCTTTAATTTTCACGGGGTTTTATGTCGTCATCTCGTGGTTTACGACTAGTACAATAATTTCTTTCCCGAAAAGATTTTCCTCCGAGCTACCCTTTTGTAAATATAGAGTATTTTGTAAAAAAAGGAAAAAGTTCAAGAGCCCCTAACTCGCAAACGGTGCGCCGTAGGACCATGCGTCTCAGGACCTAAACGGTTTCTGTAGACAAGATTAGAACGCTGACGCAACAAAACGCCGAATTCTATAAAAAAAAAAAAAACCGAAAAATTTTTTAAGTCATTTGCCCCTGAGGCTACTCAAGCTGGAAGATCGACCGACACTTATAAAAATTTTGATGATTTTTTTTTTCTTTAATTTTCACGGGGTTTTATGTCTTCATCTCGTGGTTTACGACTAGTACAATAATTTCTTTCCCGAAAAGATTTTCCTCCGAGCTACCCTTTTGTAAATATAGAGTATTTTGTAAAAAAAGGAAAAAGTTCAAAAGCCCCTAACTCGCAAACGGTGCGCCGTAGGACCATGCGTCTCAGGACCTAAACGGTTTCTGTAGACAAGATTAGAACGCTGACGCAACAAAACGCCGAATTCTATAAAAAAAAAAAACCGAAAAATTTTCTAAGTCATTTGCCCCTGAGGCTACTCAAGCTGGAAGATCGACCGACACTTAGAAAAATTTTGATGATTTTTTTTTTCTTTAATTTTCACGGGGTTTTATGGCGTCATCTCGTGGTTTACGGCTAGTACAACAATTTCTTTCCCGAAAAGATTTTCCTCCGAGCTACCCTTTTGTAAATATAGAGTATTTTGTAAAAAAAGGAAAAAGTTCAAAAGCCCCTAACTCGCAAACGGTGCGCCGTAGGACCATGCGTCTCAGGACCTAAACGGTTTCTGTAGACAAGATTAGAACGCTGACGCAACAAAACTGGCCGAATTCTATAAAAAAAAAAAACCGAAAATTTTTCTAAGTCATTTGCCCCTGAGGCTACTCAAGCTGGAAGATCGACCGACACTTAGAAAAATTTTGATGATTTTTTTTTTCTTTAATTTTCACGGGGTTTTATGGCGTCATCTCGTGGTTTACGGCTAGTACAACAATTTCTTTCCCGAAAAGATTTTCCTCCGAGCTACCCTTTTGTAAATATAGAGTATTTTGTAAAAAAAGGAAAAAGTTCAAAAGCCCCTAACTCGCAAACGGTGCGCCGTAGGACCATGCGTCTCAGGACCTAAACGGTTTCTGTAGACAAGATTAGAACGCTGACGCAACAAAACTGGCCGAATTCTATAAAAAAAAAAACCGAAAATTTTTCTAAGTCATTTGCCCCTGAGGCTACTCAAGCTGGAAGATCGACCGACACTTAGAAAAATTTTGATGATTTTTTTTTTTCTTTAATTTTCACGGGGTTTTATGGCGTCATCTCGTGGTTTACGGCTAGTACAACAATTTCTTTCCCGAAAAGATTTTCCTCCGAGCTACCCTTTTGTAAATATAGAGTATTTTGTAAAAAAAGGAAAAAGTTCAAAAGCCCCTAACTCGCAAACGGTGCGTCGTAGGACCATGCGTCTCAGGACCTAAATGATTCCTAGGGTTAAGGTCAATACGTTCCTGCAATAAAATTCCAAAAAAAAAAAAAAAAAAAAATCTAAAATTTTCAAATTTTTCTAAGTCCTCGCTCCATAGCGCCCCTAAGGCTACACTCCAACCAGAATCTTATTATAATCTGCAAGACTGACCTAAAAATGTTTTGTTCACTAATTGAATTAACAAAAATATCCCCTAGTACCTATTCATCTACGCGTTTGAAATGTACGAGAATTATAAATAAAATCAACTTACAGTTAATATTACTGGTATCCCAGGGGTTGTGCATCAAATCCTTATATAATAATATATTGTTCTTTGAAGAGTCGTTTCAAATCTGCCGGCACACATTTCTCGACTCGATTGCTTAATAAATAACAATCTAGGGAATTAAACGTCCGGCGACTGTCGTGATAACGCACTGTAGGCGACAAATAGCTAATTATAAAGGGCTACACCAATTCATATAATCAGCCGCTTAAATTGAAAGACACTAAAATCATGTCCGAACTCAAACAACACACGCGTTTACTAAACAAAATAGTTCTATACAGAATTGAAAGAGTATTGTACTAATTTAAGAGTTAGAATTGTTTGAAAGTGTGTCGAAACAATGATAATTTTATGAAATAATATGCTTCAAGGCACAAAATTTATCCTTTTTCCGATTCTGACGTGACGTATAGTGTTGTACCTACAGAGGCTAACACAGTTTTAGTCGATTCTTTCTTTCTTATAAAATTGTTAGATTCTTAATTTTTTTATTAATTTCTCTCTCTCTCTCTCTCTATTTACAGATAAAAAAGATTCCCGATTCGCCCTTTATTTGTAATTATTAATGTATATGTATATTAGTGAACACTTCACAAAATATAAATTTAGCAATGCAGGGTGTTAATGGGGATGCCGGACTACTGCAGTCCACGTGGTATGTTCGTAGAGACGAGAATATGGCTCTATAGGGTACACGTCAGCCCCATCAGAATATTGGAAACAATAGTTGATACGTGGGATAGCCCTATACTGCAACATATGGTACGCCTACCAAAGATATTATAATATAACAATATCTTTGATTGGCACAAGTGCACAACCCTATGGCACGATACGCAATTTCCAAAGACAACAAGATATAGATTGATTCACAGATAATTTAAAAAGCGTTATTCTATAGAACTTTTAAAGTTTCTTGTTTCTCGTCATATTTATATATGATGAAAAAGGTATTATTATAAATTTGGTCTTTTACTGTCGGATAAAAATTATTCATACATACGAACAAACATTATAATTTTTTTGATGTGAAACATCTATAGCCGCACGTAAAACAGATTTCTGGCGTGGCGACGCATGCCGTGACGCATGCGCAATCGACTTTTTATTTTATCATTATGACATATTTAGTTCCTATCACAATATGTTCTTTTCTGCATATTAGGTACTTTTACAAAATAATGTCGATGTTTCACATCTGCCAGGCGTCCCCTGACGGCTCACATTTTTTATAAAATATTATTATTTTCATAATACGTATATCACCCGCTCAGGAATCAAATTACACAAAGATTAAATAAACAAATCTGATGATCAATGATATGTCATGTGTAATTTTCTGTCAAAACAGGAGTATCAGCTAAAATTGGTTATGTTTACAAAACAATTAAAAACGAAAAGATTAATGAAATTGTGTAAAAATGTCTTCTTTTCTGTGCTTCATTTGCCACAATACTGTTAGCGCTGATACCGATGAGGAAACCCGGGATAAATATAGAGATATTGTTGGAATTAACGTAAGAATGAATTTTAAATGTTTAGTTTTACATATTTTTTATCATATTGCTATTTCTTCTGCTGTCTCTATATTGTCTCTGCTGTCTTTTTTCTAGAAGTGAGATAAATATCTAAAATTAGATAATTTTATATAATATGAGGAGCTATTATAGAAAATAAAAATTACTAAGTTACTTAAATTATTTCAAATTTTTTATCAGTCGAAAGACGTCCACTGCTAGACAAAGCCCTCCCCAAAGATCTCCACAATTGCCGGTCTTGCGCTATTCGCATCCAGCTGTTTCCAGCGACCCACACAAAATCATCGGTCCTCTTGTAGGGGGCCTGCTAACACTGCGTCTTCCGGTAGTGGTCGCTACTCGAGAACCTTTCTGCCCCAACGGCCGTCGGATCTACGAGCTATGTGCCCCATCCACTCGCATTTCAATTTTGCAATTCCTCGGGCTATGTCAGTGACTTTGGTTCACCTGCGGATTTAGACATTTATGATTCGATCCCGCAGAGAAACTCTGAGCATAGCCCTCTCCATTACTCTTTTGGGTCACCTTGAGCCTACTAATAAGGCCCATAGCGAGAGACCATGTCTCTGTTCCGTAAGTCATTACTGGCATTTTTGATTAATTCTTATTTATTATATTATTAAGATAAGCCTATTCATTATTAATATCATCACCATAACTAAATAAAATTTGATTTAATTTTATTGTTTTAGTCATTGGTATAGTGTTTTATACAAAAAATAGTTTATGTTTTAATTCTCATTAATTAGATGATTACCATGGAGATGTCTTACAGCCTATTTTAGTTAATTGGATATGTCTAGATACCACTAGACTAACTATATCACATAGCTAGTAAACAACAGCCTCTGGAGCAGAAACGTGGTGACTAGATGACCAGAAGACGCAGCATGGGCAGGTCCCCTACAAGATGGACTGATGATCAAAGGTTTGGATAGGGGTAGGTCAAGTTCAAAAATCGTGGTGATCTTTGGGGAAGGCCTATACACAGCAGTAGAAGTCTTTCTGCTGATATGATAATGATGTTGATGATATATAGATGCATAATTGCATATTTGTTGTTTCAGCTCTGCCTCGACTCCCATTTGTGTTATGTTTGCTGCCATGTACTAAACAAACTGTGGGTCTTCAAGTCCATCTGCTACAAACGGAGTCTGGAATATCCAGTGCTTTTTAGGTAATATCAGGCTTGTATCACTCAGCACTCCTAATGCAACCATACAAGAATCTCAAAACCTCTCGATGTGAACATTAGATTGTTCTATCTGCCTTACGCTTGCTAAAATAATAATAATATCCTGGGACATAATTCACACGTCCATCTGATCCTAAACTAAGCAAAGCTTTTACTATGGAAATCAGATAACTACTACTAATACTACATGTGGGAGAAATAAAGTAAAAGGCTTGTTTACGTACTAGTAACGCCATCTATTAGCGTTTAGAAAACACTACTCACTGAGTCAGTAGTTCGAGTCGAGGTTGTCTATGAACTGTCGCATGTGACGTTTGACGTCTGTCAGTTGTCTAAGTGACATTAGTGTGTTAGCGACACGACTCGCAAGTCGCACGACACATTTGGCATACAGTGCTCGACCGCGCCGCGTGTGCGCACTGATTCTTTTTAACCACGTTATAATGGCGGACACCGAGGATGTTTCGCAATTAGATCCGTCTGAATCTGCGACATAAATATACTAATTTTTCTTTTGTAAACACATACTAATATAGATAATTCCACCCCCAGACTCAGCACAAACAGACAGGTTCTTGCACACACATATCTGTCCTGGGTGGGAATGGTACCCTGTGGTGTGAAAGGCAAGCATTTACCAACCACACATACTGGCTAATATCAGGAGGGTGTCACTCAGCATTCCCAATGCAACCGTACAAGTACCTCACAACCTCTCAATATGACCATCTGATTGTTCTGTCTGCCATAAGCTTGCTAAATTTACTTGTATGGTCATTGTGTGATATCAGAAAGTTCCGCATTAGCTACATTCGACAACTGTTATTTCTAACAAGACAATCTATATCAGCAGCTGTCCAATGTGAGGAAGTTGGTTGCTTGCTTGCTTATCATATGGGTAGTGGTAAAAGTATGGTTCATCTAACCATTGCAGAACTGACTTAGAATTTATTCGAAAATTAAAAATTAGAGTTTGAGCTCAGGACTCATAAATTTTCAAAGTATCAAAATTAAAACCGTAAGTCCGGTCAAATTAGACATAAAAATAGGGGTAAGGTTACAATAATTCCCATTAGGCTGAAAATTGGTAGGTTCGTTCATTACACTATTATAAAGGAAATGTGAAAGGTCCTCATCGATCCGGCACGTGCAAAAAAAATTCTCGGTGTCAAACGTCACAAAAACGGGTTTATTGCGATTGCGGAAACCACATAAAAAAAACGCACTAATACACTACCTCAAAGATGGCGTGGAAACGTGTGCATATTATGACGATTACAACTCATTCAACTTTTTGAATCGTTATATCTAAAAATGGTGGCCCTTGGGAAAAAAGTAGTGAGGCATTTTTATAGATAAGTATTTAATGTACAATTTTGTCTCAGCTTATGCTAAAACTTACAGTTTTGCTGAAAATCGGGAAGAACCGGTTTTTGTGCCGTTTTTTTGCTCGTACCGGATCGATGAGGACTTTTCACATTTCCTTTATAATAGTGTAATTAACGATCTTACCAATTTTCAGCCTAATGGGAATTATTGTAACCTTTGATGTCTAAATTGACCGGACTGCATGGGGGTGATTTGGATACTCCTCATCATAAAGTATCTAAATTTTACGATTGAACATCAACTCCTTGGCCACCCTGTATATTAATTCTAGGTACAAATAGATTATTAGATCGTGACTTATGACAACACTGTCCTAATAACGATAATAATATCTTTACTTATAGTGAAAAAGGCACACCTAATCTACAAATAAACGAAACACAAGTCCACACCATCTGTTCCGAAGACTTCTGCCTCCACAACGATGACACACACCATCGTTACAACGATAAAGACACACACAGCTCCATCAGCAACGATTACATGAAATTCGAAGATGATTTTAACGATAACTCCTATCTTGACAAATCTACAACGGAACTTGTCAACGGCGAAATATTAACTAACAATACATCAAGATTTAAAAATGAAAATGATTTCGAAATTAATGACGAGCGTAATGATTTTGGTGTTAACAATGTTGGACATAATGATTTTGTGAATGAGTTGAAAGAAGAAAATGGTAATGAAAGTGACAATATGTCGGTAATAGAAGAAGAGAAGGAAGTTCTAGAAGAATATAAGACTGAGTCAGGTAAGTTATTTTTTTGGAGAAGTGAAAAAAACATCTTTGGGTGCGTTAAGAACTTTTTGGGTGAACTAAAAGCGTGAAACTCGCATCATCGTCACGTGACGCTTCCCATGAGCTATATGTAAACTTGTTAGGGTTCCGTACGAAAAGGGTAAAACGGGACCCTATTACTAAGACTTCGCTGTCTGTCTGTCCGTCCGTCTGACAGTTGAAATTTTCACAGATGATGTATTTCTGTTGCCGCTATGACAACAAATACTAAAATCAAATAAATTTTCAAGAGGGCTCCCATACAACAAACGTGGATATTTTGCTCGTTTTTATAGATAATGGTACGGAACCCTTCGTGCGTGAGTCCGACTCGCACTTGGCCGGTTTTATATATGTGTGTACTTTGTGGGTGAACTAAAACTCGCGTTCAGTAGTCAGTTTACAAACATATAATCGACGGAAACAGATTAGATCTAGACTCAGAACGACTATCTATGGGTCACGCAAATAATTCTAGCCGTAGCCACCGTAGCCTATTTGGTAGTGCTCCTGCCTACGAAGCTGGTGATCCTGGGTTCGAATCCCGGTAAGTGCAAATATTTTTGTGATGAACACGAATATTTGTTTCTGAGTCATGGATGTTTTCTATGTATTTAAGTATTTATCTATCTATATAAGTATGTATATCGTCGCCTGGTACCCATAGTACAAGCTTTGCTTAGTTTGGGGCTAGGATGATCTGTGTGACATTGTCCAAATATTATTATTATTATAATTGTCCTGTGGATATCGAACCCGAGCTACGGAGTGGCGAGCGAGGCTACTGTCTTTTACATTGCACCACACGTGCAATCAGTCAATTGAAGAATAAAAATGTATGTGTGAAAAGCTCTTTGATGTACAGACGCCAGCACATCAAGCTACTCCGATCTGTTAAATTTTAAGGCCTACATACCCCGTCGCCTCCCCAAGCGAGGGACATGCGATTTGAGCATTTCCACCACGTAAAAAATCGAATCGATCGAATATAAAAGACCTGGGTTTCTGAGATAAGTCCCATATCAAAACAAATACACATTACCCAAAACAACAAATTTGTACAGAACGAGAGTTGCAGGCTACTTGATACCCTCTTACCTGAATAGCCTACCAGAAGATCTACAAACATTGTATAAAAATGGTTCCAAAAGCTTTAAGCACAAATCTAAAAAGTTCTCCTTAGAAAACGGTGTTAGTTAATTATTATTGTATTGTATATTTTATATTGTAATAACTGAATTTTGTATATACCTATTATGTATTAATTATACCTTCTATGTACTAACCGTGTAATACGGTATACATCATCGGCTCGCCGGTACCCAGATAAACCCTGTGAGGTTTTCGTGATACGGCATGCATTATCTATCTATCTATACATATAATAAATCTGTAGAAAAATATTTTTTGTACATCAAAAGAAAATCCAAAAAAAATAGCCAGGGTATTAAAGAACAACGAATAGAACCCATTTCCAGCCTTTTTAGAATTTTTGTCTGTTTATATGTTCGGGTATCACGTAGAATATACTAAAGCAATGTCGATAACTTTTATACACAACGATTGAGCGTAACTTGAGGTAACATTTAGTTTTTGTTTTATTGCAATCGGTTCAGTCTATCAAAAGATATTAGATTTTAAAGTAATCATGAAGAAAAATAACACACATTTCAGTTGATTTTTATTTCGATAGATGTCGTGGTGCATTTCTTTTGACTCGCGGTGTTAAGATTTGCCCGTGTTTGCTGATTGCATGATTTTGATTACGTAGGGTTTTGAATGTACTGAATTGTTTCGAAATAAGGTCTTGGTTGCCTAGAAGTATGTCGTTGTCCAAAATTGGTTATTAAAAAAATCTGTTTTCTTTGGGCAAATTGAATTATGTAGAAGGTTGGATTTATTATAATTTAATTTTAAATTATTGATAGTTGATTTTTATTTCGATAGATATCGTTGTGCTTGATAGTTGAATTTTGTTTCGATAGATGTCGTTGTGCATTGCTTTTGACTCGCGGTGTTAAGATTAGGGCTTTGAATGTTCCGAATTGTTTCGAAATAAGGTCTTGGTTGGCTAGAAGTATGTCGTTGTCCAAAATGGGTTATTAAAATATTCTGTTTTCTTTGGGCAAATTGAATTATGTACAAGGTTGGATTTGTTATAATTTAATTTTAAATTATAATGTCAGTCGATCGAAAGTTTGTGCTGTCGATTCGTTTGTAACGCGAATGTACAGACGATTCGAATTTTATTCAGCCTGTCCGATTGAATGTATTTGAATGTAGTAAATTAACCCTGTCTCTCATAACTTTCTCAGCACCAATCTATATACCTACAAATGTAAAAGAGGAAACTGACTGACTGACATATCAACGCACAGCCTGAACGGCTGGGGTTAGAGACTTGAAATTTTGCCGGTAGGTACTTTTATGACGTATGCATTCACTAAGGAAGGGTTTTTGGAAATACTAACCCTAAGGGGGTAAAATAGAGAATGAAAGATTGTATGAAAATCCGTCATTTTTGTAGTTAAAGGCATTGAAACTTATATTTAGTAGTTCAGCTAAAATAAAAATATATATTTTAGAATTTTTGGAAAATATGTTATCTTATGCCAGTTATGGCAAAAGTACCATGACAAGTTTGCTGAAGATTTTATGAGACATGTACAACTAAATACTGATGGAGAAATTCCTGACAAGGTACGTGAAATTTGTCACAACAGGTGGCTATTCAAGAGATAGTTATAAGTATAGGAGTGAACCTGATCAGTCAGAGGCTGCGAAAATGCACAGGAGTTTGCCAATTTATTGTAAAAAAATAGGCGATGGCACATAACCCGTACAAGAAGATGTAAAAGTTATATTGATTGGTAATCTCTGCTATTACGTTACATCACAGCAGAAGCTAATTTCTTCTGTGTACGGAGATACCACAAACATTGGCAATCAAGCTGGTTCTTGGCTATGCCAGCGAGCTATTTTGACTCCCCGCAATGACCAAGCTGCGGCAATTAATTTCAAAATATTGACTCATGCGTCCGGGAATAGTAAAGAATATAGCTCAATAAATACAGGTATGGAAGAAGATGACGCCACGCACTACCCGGTAGAATTTTTGGATTCCCTCAGCACACCCGGACTTCCAGCCCAATAGTTTTAAAAATCGGTGTACCAATAATTCTCCTCAGAAATTTATGTCCCCCCAAACTTTGTAACGGCCCTCGGCTCAAAGTCACAAATCTGCAGCAAAACATTTTCGAAGCTGAAATATTAACAGGTTGCGTCGCCGGTGATATTGTTTTTATTCCAAGGATACCTATAATTCCTTGAAACTTTCCTTTCTCTTTCAAACCAGTGCAATTCCCAGTCAGCCTCTGTTATGCCATGACGATTAATAAAGCTAGACATTATCCGTTGCGGCGATGGACCTAAGTATTGGATGCTTTTCCCATGGTCAACTATACGTAGCTCTTTCACGCCTAAACAACCACAATAACGTTTTTGTGTACGCTCCAGATGGTTCCACAGGTAAAATAAAGAAGCACTAAATTAAATTAAAAAAGAAATTGTATTGGTATCCTCCCACAGCGCTTTACACAAAAAAATACATTGTTAAGTTCCGACATCCACGCGAACGAAGTCGCGGGCACAGCTAGTTGTAAATATAATATAAGTTTATTGAAAATAAAAAACATAAAAAAAAACTATTATTATTACAGAAGTGGCGAAGAAGAAAAGCAAATCGAAACGAAGTAAAAAGAAGGACTTTGAGAAGATAGCGCTGTCTAAAGAAGAACAGAAGACGGAGTTAGAACGACAGAGAAGGAGTAAGAAGTATCTAGAAGCCGAGTTTAAGTGCTATAATTGTGCTCTGGGATTTCTTTTCAAAGATACTTATCAAACTCATATGATGCGACATGAAGAGGTGACATATTTATCTTAACTCTAAACTTATCGTATGGGCAGTGGTTACCCTAGTGTCAGAGTTGGTCCAGCCGCATATTAGGCATCTGACATGGCTTAACGACTATCTTCTAACAAGAACAACCGGGACCGACAGCTTAACGTGCCCGCCGAGGCACGGACGCTCAGAAATGAAACCACTTTGGCGGTCACTCATCTATCTAGGGACAATGACACACAGATAATCCTAGCCCCAATCTAAGCAAAGCTTGTACTATGGGTACCAGGCGACGATATACATACTTATATAGATAGATAAATACTTACTAAGAAAACATCCATGACTCCGAAACAAATATTCGTGCTCATCACACAAATATTTGCACTTACCGGGATTCGAACCCAGGACCACCAGCTTCGTAGGCAGGAGCACTAACAACTAGGCTACGGTGATAGTAAAAAAAAAACAGTAGTCAGTAATAAATGATTACTGATTAGTTGGTATTTAAGTATTTATCTATCTATATAAGTATGTATATCGTCGCCTGGTACCCATAGTACAAGCTTTGCTTAATTTAGGGCTAGCATGATCTGTGTGACATTGTCCCTAGATATTATTATTTATTTTATTATTATTATTTGTTTTGATAAACATAGGCATACATTACATTGGTGTTAATATAAAATATAATTCCGCTATGTTTTGCCGAATATAATCTGCGTACAAAACTGAAGTGGTCGACATAAAACCTTTATATTAATTTAATTATACATTACATTTTAATATATTGAAATATGAAAAATGTATTTTTTTTTTGAAATATGAAATTCGCCAGCAACATGGTTATAAGGTGTTACATGAAATTGTATAGGTTCAGCATGTTACGCCGATTTGACGGCATGCAAAATTTAAGTGACATAAAAGTTATTAATTATTATAAAGTAATTGAATAAGTTAAAAAATAACATATAAAGCGTCTATACAATAAAACCACATTAATTAATATGTCTATCAGATCTTGTAAGTTTAAAATTAATAACATTTGTTTACATCATTATAAGCACATAAGAGTAATAATAATTTTATAATGTCTGATATGAATATTAAAAAGAATGTCTAAATAAGTACCTATGTCAAATTATCTATTTTTCATGTCAATTTTTTATCATCAAAAATTCCTTAATGGTATAAAAACAACCATTTAACAGCCAATTGATTTTTTTTTTTGAATATATTAAGTGGTAGCTCACGTAGTGTATTTGCTATTTTGTTGTACTCTTTTATTACCATCATATGGCTGTTCTTTTGCTGCCGTGTACTTAAACTTTTTTGTGAAGCCAGTTCTGATGGATCTCTAGACAGTTATTTCTTATCAACACAAGCTTTGTCAAATAAATGAGGATTGTTTTTTACAAACAATACTATCTCGAGTATGTATAGAGATGTAATTGTCAGGAGTCTTAGTTTTTTGAATAAAGGTCTACACGAGTCAAGAGGGCTTGCTCCACAAATTGCCCTAACACACTTTTTTTGGGCTTGAAAAGCTTTGTGAATATATGTAGAGTTGCCGCACAATAGCAATCCATATCCTAATACTGAGCCGACATACCCATGATATGCAGTAAGGGCAGCTTGTTCTCCAGCTTGATAATTTAATTTTTTTAAAGCATATATTAATCTATTTATACGCGTACAGACACTTTCTATATGTTTTTTCCAGTTACAATTCTCATCAGTTATGATGCCTAGAAATTTAGTGTCATGCACTTCATTAATTAATATTCCTCTACCATGAATGTTAAGCTTTTCACATGTATTATTGTAATTATGAAATTGTATAAGTTTAGTCTTGTTTATGTTTACGTTTAAGTTATTATTTTCTAGCCAATGAATTACTGTTTCTACGGAGGTGTTTATTATGTCATGATAATTGTTATTATTAGTGATGTCAGGAATTATACTGATATGTCATCTGCAAATAGCGTGCATTTATGTTCAAGTGCATTTGGCAAATCATTGATATACAATAGGAATAAGAGCGGCCCTAATACACTGCCCTGCGGTACACCGTAATTATTAACCTTATACGCTGATCTATATACCTTTGACTCAAGTTTATTATCTATTTGTGTAATCTCAACACATTGCTTCCGATTACTTATGTAACTTTGAATCCACTCCAGAGCTGGTCCTCTAATTCCATACCGACTGCATTTGTTAAGTAGTATTTCATGTTTAACTACATCAAATGCTTTACTCATGTCAAAAAATAGAGCAGTTACTCGTCTTCGTTTGTCAATATTTTCAGTTACTTTTTGTATTAGTGAGAATACCGCTAATGTAGTAGATTTACTTTTTTGAAATCCATTTTGTTCGTCTGCCAATATAGCATGTTTATTTAAAAAAATTAATTAGTCTGGTGTGTATAAGTTCCTCAAATACTTTTGAAAAAACTGGAATGACTGTGATTGGTCTATAGTTATTTATCTCCTGTTCACATCCTTTTTAATGAACAGGTTTAACTATTTTAGATTTTCTTTACAAATTCCTTGTTCCAAACAGAGGTTAGTAATATAGCTTAGCGTTCCAGCTATTTCTTTGCTGCTCTTTTTAATTATAAACGTCGATACTGAATCATAACCAACCGCGCTTGTGTTGTTAAAGCCATTTATTATTTTTATAATTTCCTCTTCTGATATAGGTGAAAGGAAGATTGTAGGGTCGATTGATTTCAATAATTTGTAGTTAGGATTAGGTGATTTTTCAATGTTCGTAGTGGCTATGAAGTGCTCATTAAAAGCTTTTACTATTTCATTTGGATTTGTTATTGGTTTATCTTGAATAGTTATGTATTTAAAACATTCTAATGATTTTACGTTATCTACTTTATTTTTTATGACTTGCCACGTTGCTTTGCATTTATTTTTGGCTTTGGTTATGTATTTGGTATTTATGTGTTTTTTCGACTTCATTATGCAATTTTTTAACATTTCGTCATAGTTTGTATAGTTATTACATGTCAAGGAAACTAACTAGGCTATGGACTGACCGCGAGTCTAGTTGCTTAACCTCGCTGTTTGCTTACAGACCGGTTAGAGCATCTGGCTATAACTCAACTCTAAACTAGGAAACTATAAATTGAATGCAGCATCTTTTGACTGCACGTGCGACGTAGCGGCTAAGACAGTCGCCTCGCCGCTTCGTGTCACGGGTTCGAGCCCCGCGCTGGACAAAAGTATTTGTGTGACCCATTAATAGTTGTTCTGAGTCTAGATGTAACTTGTGTCCGTCTATTATATGTTTGTAAAGTACCCCGCGATAGGGATTAGATTCCCTAGTGCGGGCGTTGTCTTGGCTATGAGCGCCTCATCTCTAAACTAGGAAACTATACATTTAATGCAGCAGTCTCATATCCCAGAAAATTCTTGATTTAGCCACCAATGATACACACAGGCAGATCAAATTTAAGATTTCTATCTTTAACACCCAATTTTTTTGTATTTCTACATACGTACCCATGTGCTACCAAATCGTTACATGTCAGAATAGAATAAACAGAAAACTATCAAAACACATAACACTTGTTTTTGAAAGAAAGTTTACATAAAAATACATTGTTAGCCACAATACACTTGATTTATATTGTTTTTTGAGAACTTTCGTTTGATGATAAGTTTTATCTGTAACAGATGAATAGCAAAAATTTATTCAGGTTCACTACGCGCGATCTCTTTCGCTCGATAGAATTACACCGATAGGGCCCGCCTGTGTACCTACTTGTAGTTTCGTACCTTAAGTGCTGAGTGCGCCAGGTGTTCATGGAGCTTATTGTTTACAGTCAAATGGTGAGTTCAGATGCTTGACTTGTACACTACGGTTCGCGACGCCTTCGCTACTTCGCTCACATATAATTTTACACGCAGAGAGGTAAGTATATACATTCGTGGACAAATTAAGAGAAACGCGAAAAAACGGTTCAATATTTCCTGTTGTTGTAATTATCGTACAGATGCTAGCCAGCCACCCTAATCAGTCAATTTTTTTAAATTGATTTTCAACTTTATCTCAAAAGCATAAGTTTCATTTTGAATTGGGGAAATTTTACCGATTGGAGTAGCTTGATGTGCTGGCGTCTGGGCGCCTATACCTACATACTGGCAAGAAATATTATCTATTAAATCTTATTTAAAAAACCGGCCTAACCATTTACAAGTATAATTTCCTAACAATTGAATCTTAACTAAATATCGAATCCAGGTCATTATTGCATTAAATGCAGAAGAAGAAGTATAGTATATTACTACGAACAGAATGTAAAAGATTTAGGGGCCTGAAATAGAAGTGTATTTTATCGACACGAATGATAAAACCCCTTAATTTCCAGGTACAAGTGTAGTCGATGCTCAGAATACATCACCGCCCGACAGAGGACAACACATGCTAGAAAATGTCTCAACAAAACTGGTGATGAAGCATCTTGTCATTTGTGCGGAAGAGTGTTTCAGTAAGTATTTACATACATCTTGCCTTGTCTTGGTCTAGCGGTTGCATCTTCAAGCGCATTTAGGTCCTGGGCTGAAATCCACATCGGTCGCATAAGTCTTATTGAGATTTTACTGCCAAGAAAGTCATCCAATAACAGCCCAGAGTGGACGCCCGTTTCTTATCATTCTACATAGTAGCACTGCCTGCATGAGTGATCTCTAAAGTGGTTTTATTTCTTTATTCTTCTGGACAGGTTACTAAGAGATACCGCTAGATGGCGGGATAAGTCCACCCGTAGAAGATATTAGAAAGAGAATAACTTGCAGGTCTTGTCTGACCTGTCTGGTGTTCCAGTGTTCATAGGCGGCGGTGAGCTATAATTTCTCACCGGTCATGGGTGACCGCCGAATTGGTTTAATTTCAGAGCACGTTAAGCTATGTTCATTAGACAACAAATCGCTAAAGCCACGTCAGAGGCGTGGTCGGCTTAAACAACTCTAATACTATAAAAACCACTGCCCATATGATAAGTAAGTAAGCATTGCCTCCGACTACTTTGAAGAACTGTTTCTTAATCTCTTGCAGGTTGCTCATTATTGGTTTAAACCAAAATAAGTATTTGTTGCCTGAAGAACATGCAATCGCATTCATTCATAGGTGCCATTGCAATGCATTTTTGCCTGACCATGTCAGCCGAAGGACTTCCACTACATGATAAAGGCATCTCTCGTGGTTTTCCACGATGGCCGTTCACATCCAGCCGCTTCCAGCTATCCTCACCTTTTGCGAGGACCACGCTGCGAGAATAATTCACTGATAAAATTTGTAAAAACGCGAGTTTGTATTCATTATTTATTGCTGATTTCGGCGTTATTGCAACTCTGCAAATAAATAACACATTATAGGAATGTAACAAATCGCAGTATGGTGGTAATAGTACTCAGTAAATCGATGCTGGTCGTACTTTAGTATAGATATATTCACGGGACGAAATAGGGGGTGACTTTTGTCGCCGTCACAACACAGCGCCATATATATATATATACAAATACAAAAATTATTTATTTCTCTTCACAAACAGTGATAATTCCATGGAGTTACATAATAAACATGTGAATACATTTTGTTTGCGAGAGACTGGTGTCTGAACTAAGCAAGCCTGTACTACAGATCACCAGGATCTCCCCTGACGGCGTTGACACATATAGGTATAAAATTAATTTAACTAAATGTTTTGAAAAGAATGGTCAAATTAGTAAAGTTGTATTGTCTGGAAAGAGTTGTGTTGTGTGTGAGTGTTGTGTTGTGTTTGGGTGTGTTGTGGGTGGGTGTGTTGTGTGTATTTGCGTATGTGATTGTGAGTGAGAATGATCAGGCATGTAAGAACGGAATAGCCGATAATATAAAATTTATACTTAGTCTAACCTGGATGAGTTAGGAGTGTTTCCGTGGAATGATAGTTTAAGCTTAGTAGCCATTTTTTTAATATGAGGGTGCAGGTCTTTTTTGTGGGATGATAAATCCTTACTTCTTTATTAATTTTATTGTAAAGATGGTTACCAAGAAATGTGTAGAATCTTTGCGCAAAGGTTGTATTAACTCGCGTAGGTGGGCAAACTGAGTAGGTTCTCCGTTTATTTTTTGTGACAGAAGGGTCATAGGAAAGTTGAGTATGTTTTTTGGTAATAGTGTGTAGGATAAATAATTGCCTGACAGTTAGTACTTTACACAGATTATATAGGTCAACAGTTGGATAGCGGAAGGGAAGAAATGAAAGGACTTTCAATACAGCACGTTGGGCTCTCTCTAGATTGAGCAAGGACGTCTTTACTGCACCTCCCCATGTAGTGATGCAGTAGGTAAGAATCGACTGACACATGGAGTAATATACTATTTTTAGCACATCAGGATCCGCTACATGTCTAAGATTTTTAAATAGGTAAATAAGTTTACGAGTTCTAGAAGTTAGTAGGTTTATATGAGGTTGGAACGAGAGTTTTCTATCAATTATAATTCCAAGATATTTTATGGTCGGTGTATTTAGGATAATAGGACAAGCGTATTCATCGTTGTTTAGATTTGGCAGGAGTGAGCTTTAATTATGTAGTTAGACATTTGATTGACGCCATTGTGAGTATTTGTAAAGGTCATAACTTTCGCTTTTTCTGTGTTTAACGTTAGTATATTGTTTCTGAGCCATGTTAAAACAGTATTAAAACCAGATTGCGCATAACCATACACCTCATCCCAAGATTTTCCCGAAAAAAGGAGCGCAGTGTCATCCGCAAAGGATATTATTTTACCTTTTGTCAATTTCAAATCACATAGATCGTTGATGTAAGTTAGAAACAATGTTGGTCCTATCACACTTCCTTGAGGAACGCCATAAGTAATTGAAATATCATCACTAGTATAGTCTGCTATTTTAACACGCTGGGTGCGATCGGATAGGTAGTCTGATAGAATCTTATGTGGTAAACCTCTTACTCCCATTCGTTTTAATTTATTTAAAAGGAGTGGAATGGAAACCGTGTCGAATGCCTTGGCTAGATCGATAAATATAGCGACTGTTTTATTTTTCGAGTCAATTTTTTAACCAAATAGTCAGTAAGTTCATGGACAGCATCCGCACATGATTTTCCAGACCTAAAACCATATTGAGCTTGAGAAAGAAGGTTGCGATGTTCTAGATAATGTATTAGTCTATTGTTTAAAATGCGTTCTAAAAGCTTAGAAAACACTGGTAAGATTGAGATGGGACGATAATTATTTATACTTTTTTTACATCCATTTTTAAAAATAGGTAAAATTAGTGACTTTTTCAGTGATTTTGGAAATATGCCCGTTGAAAGAGATAAATTAAAGTTGTATGTCAGTGGAGTAATAAGATAACTTTTGTATTGTTTTAGAAATTTTGAAGATACTTGGTCAGTGCTAGTCGTATTAGAATTTTTCAAGTTATTAATGAGCATTTCTACTTCTCTTTCATCAGTAGGTAAGAGTCGCATTGAATGTAACTGTGTAGACTCTAAGGTATTACTTATTGGCAAATGTTGATTTAAAAGTTTTTCTGCGAGTATTTTACCAGTATTGGCCAATTGAAAATTTACTTCATTAACGGATAAATGTGGATTCATAGTATCTAATAGTTCGGTAGAATAAGATTTTTGTTTACTAGGATTACTATTTGTTATTTTTTTTAGTACTTCCCACAATTTTTTGTTGTTAGTTCTAGCATGCCGGATCTCCTCCTTTTCATATTCTTGCTTTACTCTTTTTAATAGGTCATTACAAAAGTTACGATACCGCTTGTATGTTATTAAAAGTGTGTCATTATTTGGATGTTTTTTTGTTTTGATGTGCAGTTGGTCTCTGTTGTTCATACATTTTAAAAGACCTGGTGTTATCCAGGGTTTAATAATTGTTGACCGTTTGCTAATTCGTACATATTTTGTGTTATCCGTGATGGCACGATCTAGTTCCGTAAGCAGGTAATCCGTTGCTATGTTTGGATCATTTAGTGTGTATATGGGAGACAGATCAAGAGTCCTAATGGTCTCATCCAGAGTATTGCTATCTATACGTTTATGCAAAATCACGTGCCAGGTAGTATAGTTTTTTGGCTTTTGAAGTTAGGTTTTCGGATATGTAGATAGGAAAGTTGCCGTCCAGTTTTATATTAGAACTATTCAACATATTTGGCTTATTCTCTCTGTTATACCTCTTTGTACAGAGAAGAAACTCATTAAAACAGATGAAAAAATTGCTGTTATTGATCCAATTGATTCGGGGGTTTTGGTATTAGCTCGGAAAATATCGACAATATCTGATTGATCCAGCTGAGAGCTAATTGTACTGCCAATGTCCTTTAAAATAGTTATTAAGTCTTCTTTTTAGGCAAATTTCTAATTTCAATACTTGTGAGTTTCGCAGCGGTTTCTAGGTGGTCAATCTTATTTTCCAGCGTACGTATGTATTCCGAATTATCCTTCCTTTGCTGCTCAAAATCAGCGACCTTTTTAAGAAGTAGATCGTATTTTGCGCTAATAAAGTCAACAGTTTCTTTTAGCTCGGTGTTTTGTGTTTGCAGTTGACAGATCCTAGATTCCAAAGCGTTAAATCTTAAATCTTGGTTTAGTTTAAACGATTCAAACATTGACGTCAGGTCATTACGAAGTTTTTTAATTTCTAATGTATATTCGTAATCATGTGGCCGCTTACAACGGCTTACTTCTCTGTCGGTTATCGATTCTTTTTTAGTAGGAGGGGACAAGTTCGGTTCCGAATTAAAATGGACGAGTTTGCCTGTCTTTGGAGGAGTACGATGAGTAGTGGCCATTTCAAAATATGTTTATATAATTTATCACATAAATAAATTAAAAGAACGTTTTAAACGTCTTGTGTATTCCGCGCGCCGTAGTAGTAAAGGTGACTCACCCGCAGCACTGCGTCGCACGTCAAGCTCGTTGGTCGACACACGGGTACGAGGAGCCCAGATACTTAGCAGAGCTTACGCGTGCGGTCGGTAAAACAGCAATGGGCCTTGACAGCTTTGCACGTTTCTTCGCCTGTGCCACAAATGTAGTGTGCGTACTCTTCGCATGTGCTGTATTCCTGGTAGCTCGCACTTATTTATTTGGTTATATTTTATTAAAATATATTATAATATTAAAAATAATTTACTTTAGATTAGAGCTAACATACGTCTGATCGACTCAGAGGTCCGGGGGGAGAGGATATATATATATATATAACTACCTATAATTATACTCCTTTCCTTGACCACCAAACAGTTATCTGGAAGAATTCGCTACAAAGCGATAGGACTGCCGAATGAAGGTACCTATATTTCGGCCCTGGCGGCCAGTCTCAATGAAGCTAGCCAATTGCGCAGGACATATTATAATGCACAAACAATGTGTGCGCAAACACAGGGGCACTTCCTATTCCATTACTCTCATTAACCGATGGAACGAGTTGCTACACGGCCGGAAAGAGGTCAGGCACAGGACCGACAGCTTTACGTGCTCTCCGAGGCACGGGGGTGTAATACCGCCAACTCCCAGACTTCGGGCTGATACTGAGAAATTTCTTTTTACGGAAAAAATCACTTATTGACCCGACCCGGATTTTTTTTATGCTGGATGGGTTTGCGCTTGATCTCATCTGATGGTAAATGAAGATGTGGTCGAAGCTGGACCCATTTGAACCCAGTAGCCCATTATCTGCCGTTGAAAACGCTACCGTTCGACCAACTATTTACTTATAATACCTAATTGATATAATGCATTGCTTTTTCTGGTGCAATAAAGTAACTCCATACTGTCTTTTAGCATATTTAAATAAAAACACGTGTTAAGTCTCAGACATTTTATTAATATACCAACAAAAATATACTTAATATATTTAATTAATTATAAAAACGTTCACAAGAATCAAATCCTAACAAATTAATCACACATCCACATGTCAGCCTGTATATCACAGATTTCTGCATCCTTACCTTTACCAAAATTTACTAATTTTCTCATAAACATAATTATATATGTACAGACGCCAGCACATCCAGTTATCCCAATCTGTCAAATTTCTTTTATAGATTTTCAACTTTATCACATAAGCATAAGGTTTACTTTCAATTGGGGAAATTTGACAGATTGGGGTAGCTTGATGTGCTGGCGTCTGTATCAAAACGGCTAGGAAGTCTGTATCAGAACGGCGGTGAACGTGGTCCGTGACTTCAAAAAGCTAAAGAAACCCTGGTCTAGGGCCAGGTTTTCAACCAGCTTAGTCATGGCACCTGATGACAGACCTATTTCATTTATCACCAATCAAATGCCTTTTCAATAATACTTCTAGGCACTTTACTTCCCACATTGCTGTCACATTTGACTCTTCGTTTTTTCGTCGCCATTGTCTTAGAAATCTTACCAATGCATTCTTCATTATGACTTGATTTTATTATATACTCTTCCCTAAAACCTACTATTTTCTTTGGCTCAAAGTAATGTATGAAATACACCAATTCATCTCTTCCACAGTGAGTGGCAAAACATGCTTTTATAATCAATTTATCATCAGATATGGTGAAGAAGTCGTCTTCGCTAACATCATTTTGCCATGTCCAAGCTGATAGGTAGATTTTGAGACAGTTTTTGGGGATTGTTATATATTTTTCAGAGTTTTTGGAGTATGTCGATATTCGGGATTCATGTTGGTTGTTTGTTATTCCGTAAAGTTCTTTGGGGAATTGGCTGAAAGAAACAAAAATTAAGGTTAGTCCTACTAATAATCGGAATATAAAAAATATCTAATCGGAATATAAAAAATATCTAATCGGAATCACGCATGGAGGGTTCCATACCATCACACTAATGATGATGATCTCTCCAGACCGATTTCGGTCACGGCCACGGCTCCTAACTCCGATGAGATAGATTTTGTCTCACGTGTGCTCTCATATGACTGCAATAGCCAACCTTTTTGTAAACGACCGCGCACATTATTTCTTTAAGCTACGTATACTGACTCTACCTTGTCTTTCCATTTATGGGGTAGCCATATTTGTTAGAAGTAATTTAAATTTGTTCGAGACATTAAACAGTCTAAGACACATGTACAAAATACGCTTCAAATCACATAAAACCGCATTATATAATAAAAAAATTATAGGTATGGCACCTAAGATTTATAATAAATTGCCACGACATATTGTGAAACAAAGTAATATTTGTAAATTCAAATCACTGTTGATAGAACTGTTAGTGAATAAAACTTACTACAGCATGAATTAATATCCTCTGGACAAAACTATATGACTCCGATTTGTGCATTGATCCATTTAATTGGTAATTTTTTTTAAATTTATTATTAAATAACTTTTTATTAAATTATTGTCATGTATATATAAATGTATTACTATCGATACATGTAAAAAGTGTGACATTAACATATATAATGTTTTTAATTATTTATTTATTAATGTAACATTAATAATTGCATGCTCTAACCGGCTGGACATAGCGACCTCAACATCACTAACACCCTTGAATGTGCAATGTATCTACCTATTTTATTGACATTGCGGACATGTGAGCACACCATCAATGTAATTATATCTGACCACCGCAGGTGGTCGGGCTTTCAGTTACTTATTCTTAACTTATTCTTTATTGCACACAGAAAACAATAAATAGAAATACAATTTATGAAATAAAAACATGTACATAGGCGAGCTTAACTCAATAATGAGTTTTCTTCCAGCAAACCAAACACAGAGGACAATTTGTTTTACAGGGTAGATCAGTGTACAACATTATCTATCTAAATTAATTCTACCTACCTATATGTATAAATACCTACATACTATATTATATCAATACGACATTTTAAATAATATACATATATACATATACTTACATACTATACAAAATATTAAGATAGGAAATGTGTCTTTATTCTTCTTTTAAAAGAGTCTAGAGACGGACTAGCGCGAATAGAGTGAGGAAGGGAGTTCCAAAGACGCACTGCACGGACGGTGAAGGAACCATCATAGCGACTAGAGCTGTGTAAAGGATTACGGAGAAGAAGCGAAATAGAAGATCGACAGGGTTTTCAGTTCGTCGCGCTTAGAATCAAGCTCAGACTGACGCTGCTCCTCAAAGTCAAAAACTTTGTTTTTGATTAGAGCTCTCCAATCCGTGCGTATGGCTGCTAGCCTTTCCTTGCGAAAACAAGGCGGTCAGATCTTCCGATACAAAGATGTGCCTAAGCGAATTCACATGAAAAATGTGACATTGAGCCCTCGCGGTGGGAAAGGCTAGTCACACTAATATTATAAAGGCGAAAGTTTGTGATGGTGTTTATTTGTTACTTCTGCACGTCTAAACAGCTGGAGCGATTTTAAGAAAATTTTGGTATGGAGTTAGCTAGTTAACACATAGGCTAAAATGTATAAAATGTAACGCGGGTAAAACCACGGGGCACAGCTAGTCACGCTAATATAATAAAGGCGAAAGTTTATGAATGTGTGTATGTTTGTTACTTCTTCATGTCTAAATGGCTTGACCAATTTTAATAAAATTTGGTATGGAGTTAGCTGACACCCTGGATTATCACATAGGCTATAATTTATGTAGTTAAACGCGGGTAAAACCGCGGGGCACAGCTAGTTATCTATAAAAACCAGCAAAAATATCATGTTTGTTGTATGGGAGCAGCTTTAAATATTTATTTTGTTCTGCTTTTTAGTATTTTTTGCTATAGCGGCAACAGAAATACATCATCTGTGGAAAATTCAACTATCTAGCTATCATGGTTAATGAGATACAGTCTGGTTACAGATGGACGGACAGACATGGGGGTCTTAGGGGTAACCTTCAGGTATGGAACCCAATAAACTAGGAGCCCTGGCAAGTTGTCTGGCCCTAAAATAATAAAAATAATAGGGATTCCAACAGTTCTATCCCATATTTATGCCATGTTATGGGCCTCATATTATTTGTGACATAATTTAAAAAAAAATACATTGTTTATGATTTTAATGATTTCTATCAATGATTAATCAAATTAATATATTAATTATTTACAATTTTATATTTATTAGATAAAATGTTTGCATGCTTTGCTGGTAGATATTAATAATCATATCCTATCATCATTATTTACACAGGGAAACCAGATAACTGATATACTACATATAATACTTTTCTTTTGTAAATACATACTTATATAGATAATTACAGAATCAGGACAAACACATATGTTCATGCACACAAAGATCTTTCCTGGGCGGGAATCGAACCCACAACCTGCAGTGGGTAAAGTTTTGAAGTTATACTTCTTTTGGCGCGATGGAGAAAAATGATGAGAGTGAATTTTTACGATGCGCGCGCACACCGACACCTAAATTTAACAGCATGAAGTTAGTTCTAGGTGGTATGAAAATTGATAACTATGTTCAAGTTGTATATTCTAGTATTTTTATTTAAATAAAATCTTTTTGATTAATTTTAATATTTATCATTAATCACTACTGCATTTTAGTTATTTTTTTTTCATACGCCAAAGAAGTATAACTTCTAACGCGTGTACATAAGTACACACAAGTTTTTTTCTTTTTAAACACAAGGCCCACACTAGGGAATGTAATTCCTGTCTTGCGGGGTACTTTACAAACATTTAATAGACTGACACAAATTACATACATACTTAGTACAACTATTTATGGGTCACACAAATAGTTAGTGGCACACATGCAGTCAAATTGCCACTGTATATTGTATTTTATTCATCAAATTGATTTTTTTTAAGGCATTTGATAATGTAGTGGGTATATATTTTATAAATTGTGCTCAATTATTTAACTTACTAATAATCAATGTATATGACGGTCACCATAGCCCAGTTGGTAGTGCTCCTGCCTACGAAGCTGGTGGTCCTGGGTTCGAATCCCGGTAAGTGCAAATATTTGTGTGATGAGCATGAATATTTGTTACCCAATAATGTCCTATGGAATTCTTCTCTGGGGTAGCTCTGCTGACATTAACACCATATTTATATTGCAAAAAAGAGCTGTAAGAGCTATCTATAATCTTGGCCTGAGAGTGTCTCTAAGAGAAAAGTTCAAAGAGGTCAACATTCTAACTGTACCATCTCAGTATATATATGAAAACTTACTATATGTGCATAAAAATATCGATTCCTTCTGTAAAAGGAGCGATACACATAATGTAAATACTAGATATAAGAATAATCTCATATTGCATACTACCCGTCTCCACAAAATAAGTAACTCTTTTATGGGGCAATGTATAAGATTCTATAACAAACTTCCCAATGATATTAGAGAATTGTCTACGAATAAGTTTAAAGGAATTATTAAAGCCAAATTGTGTAGCAGGGCATATTACAAAATTTCTGATTATTTAAGTGATAAAAGTGCTTGGGATTGAGTTGTTCTGAGTCAACACACATGATTGTAATTAATCTTAAGTATATTTTATTTTAAAAAAGGATTCCTACTGAGTTTTCTGGCAGTGTTTCTCAGTAGCTGCCACGTCATGCACTGCACGGTAGGGTAAAAAAATATGACGATTCCACATAAATGTAAAATTTTTATGAAATAAAGTAACTTTGACTTTGACTTTACCGAGTCATGGATGTTTTCTATGTATATAAGTATTTATCTATCTATATAAGTATGTATATCGTCGCCTGGTACCCATAATACAAGCTTTGCTTAGTTTGGGGCTAGGATGATCTGTGTGACATCATCATCATCATCATCATATCAGCGGAAAGACGTCCACAGCTGGACAAAGGCCTGTGTGACATTGTCCCAAGATATTATTATTATTATATCTGTATGTTTCGACCATTTGTAGGTAGGTAGTTTCTGTACTGTCTATTTTATACTGAGAGGTCTTCATTATTAAACATCTAGAAAGAATATGGACGAGAAAAATATTAGGTCTTTACCTATGAAATTGCCGTTCTGCAGTACTGGCCATTTCAAATCAAAATAATTTTTGTTTGGCTAAGAATTCTAATTTCAAATTAATTTTATTTTAAAAACATGGATTCTTTTTTCCAAAAGTAGTCATTTCTTTATTGATTAGTGTTACATTTTCATCGCATTTCAATCTTTTTCGTCATCATGGATACGTTAAAAATTCGAGTAATTATGGAATATGAGTACCGTCGTGGCAGCAACGCGGCACAAGCGGCACGCAACATCAACGACGTTTACGGAGCTAACACTACAAACCAACGCACCACCTGTTATTGGTTTGCTCGCTTCCGTTCTGGAAATTTCGACCTGAAAAATGAACCTCGCGGTCGTCCGAAGACTTTGGTCGACAATGACGAATTAAAGGCGGTTGTGGAAGCTGATGATACACAATCTACGGCTGAATTAGCAGCAGCTTTCGACGTTAGCGTCAAAACAATATTGGTCCATTTGCGTCAAATTGGCAAGGTAAAAAAGCTTGACAAATGGGTGCCCCACGAACTCAATGATCGCCAGCGCGAAGTACGCGTCGAGACGTGCCTTGCACTGCTCAACAGACACACAAATGAAGGAATTTTGAACCGCATTGTTACCTGCGATGAAAAATGGATTCTGTTTGATAACCGCAAGCGCTCAGCAAGTTGGTTGGATCCTGGTTCAGCACCTAAACAATGCCCTCAACGAAAACTTACCCCTAGAAAAGTGATGGTCACTGTTTGGTGGTCTAGCGCCGGTGTGATTCATCATCATGTTACCAAACGGGGTGAGCATTACTGCAGATGTGTACTGTGAAGAACTGAGCACAATGATGGAGAAGCTGGCGCATCTCCAACCAGCATTGGTCAATCGCTCGTCTCCGCTGCTCCTGCACGACAACGCGCGACCTCATACTGCACAGCAGACGGTCTCCAAGTTGCAAGAACTGGGGTTGGAAGCTCTCCGTCATCCGCCCTACTCACCAGACCTTGCGCCTACAGACTACTACTTTTTCCAGAATTTGGATAACTTCTTGGCGGGAAAAAAATTCAATACCCGAGAGGCAGTACAAAATGCCTTTGAAGAATTTGTTGCCTCCCGTCCAGCTGATTTCTTTAAGAAGGGCATCAATAAACTGCCACTGCGATGGCAAAGATGCATTGATTGCATGGGTGATTACTTCGATTAATACAAATAAAAAAATTCATGAAAAAAATTCGTTTAAATTTTTTCATACAAAACGGCAATTTCATAGGTAAAGACCTATTATTAGTCACATAGTAACTCTAATTTATTTATTAACTAGCTGTGCCCCGTGGTGTTACCTGCGTTAAATTTTATAAATTTTCTTTGCTATAAACCTCACGGAGCCCGAGACCTTTCCAACGAATGCAAAACCGTGGAAATCGGTTTGTGCGTTCTGGAGTTATAACGTCAGGAAGGAAAAACCGACTTATTTTTATATAGTAGATATTGATTCTTACCTATAAACTTTCCATTTGTGATCAATATAAGTCTTCATTCCAGTACCATTAAATATTTCATTGAAAATACTCTCATAACCATAGTTTGCTGATGTAAAAAGTATCACATTATTCTCAATACTGCGACTCAACCAATTCTTGATATGCATAACAATATTGGCCGCTACCTCTGACCGTTTGGGAAACCCTGAAGCGTGTTGGAATGTAGTATCCACATACATTGCCTCTAATGATAATGGTTCACTGTTACTGTTATGAAAGGAGCTGAACTTGGACACATCATTACGTGATATCCTGAAGTCCCCGGTGTACATGATTAGTTTGGCGTTGTATTCAAATACAAACATTATTGAGCCGAAGCAATGGCCTGCTGGTGCTGTGGTTACGTTTAAGTATATTTCTTCACCATCTAGATTTACTCTGACTATATTTTTTCCTGAAAAGAAAAGTTACAGTTAAATCATTATCTGAGCATCCCTTATCTTTGTTGGGGGTACTTGCATACAGCACTTCGACCCTTCAGGGTCTTTTGTAATATCCGCCACTATCCCTAGAGCTCTGAATGAAGTCTGCACTTAATACAGTACGCTTCTTAGGGGGTAGATCCTTGATGTCACCTAGTTCTGGATATTCCAGCCCCAGGATGGCCATTCTGTGTCTTCCCAATGCATCGCATTTGTATATTATATGCAGCATTGTTTCATTTCCTTCCCCACATGTCCTGCAGATCAGGCTATTCAACAATCCCAGTTTGTGTAGGTGATAGTTGGTATGTCATCAGGGTTACTTATCATTGGTTCGGTTTTAAAAAGAGATATCATAACTTTTTTTTTAATTTGCTTAATAAGTAAACCTTAATGACAGTAGTGTAATAAATCCTTGAAATCGAATTTGAAAAAAGAATAGTAAAAAAGTATATGGAATTGTTTGTGATGTTTAATGAAAAAAGGATATAATAATTTCTATGCACCTCTTTAGTATTTGAAGTAGTTGAATATAGGTAAAATACATTTGGATCATAACTAAGGCCATACATCCAGACTTCCCAATATAGTTTAAAGGACCTCTGGGGGTTGCCTAGCAGGGGTTTATAAAAAGTTTCAGGCAAACTTTGCACATCACCAAAGAGTATTTGGATCCAACATGACAGATGGCTGTTTAGATTTTAGAGATGTTTAGGAAAAAAAAACAATATCACCAAAATATCCAGATCTCAAAATTTTGAGATTAGATAAACGCTTTGCATTGCGAATAATGCTATAAAATTTAAAAATATCCAGAGTTTGGTCAGAGAATGTTGTACAAGGTCTACCCCTTCCAGTTGTTCACACAGGCCAAGTATATTTCATTTGTCAATCTTCTTTCATTCATGCTACCTTTATCAATCTTTGTGACTACATCTTCCCAGAGACATTCTGAAGGAAGGTCAGGTCAGATGTACCCTAAACCGGCGAGCATGTATGAAGAATATAATTACAGTAAACGAGGCAAAAGAGGTGGGCAAAGAATGTGATAAATGGAAATCTGTTTTTTCTGCCTACCCCTCCAGGAAACAGGCGTGAATCTATGTATGCCCGGCGTCTGTAATTTGTATAAACCTAATCACGACACAACTATGTACTCACAGTAGAATAGTTGAGCGGAAATCCTTTTACCAATTCTTATTGAAGGAGGTTTTTTACAGAGGTTATTTACATACCTAAGTCCAAAACTTTCAAATATGGCTCCAAATCTGGTATATCAGCCTTTATAATAGCAATTGTCACTTCCGAAGCATAGATAAAGGCATTATTTTTCTTCAAAACCCAACTAAAACGAGGTCCCAAGCCAACTGTGTGGTCGGCATGATAATGACTTAAAAGGTATGCTTTCTTATGATGATGAGTGAAATTATCCACGTATATAAAAGGTATTTCATCAATTTCACCTCCAAAAGAACTTTCTATAGGCATTTTGTTGTTAATCAACAAATATTAAATCAAAACAAATCACAAAAATCTCATTAAGGCAAAAATAAGTTTCTTTGGTACAAAATATCACATGATGCTTTACAGCAAGTTATTCACGTAAAGTATTTCATTTAAATTGTAAGAATTACTTAATTATCTACTAATTTCATTTATCTAATATATTTTCGATTTGTTTAGAAAACAAGTCATAACTTGTTCACTGTCAAATATGACATGAAGTTAGTCGGATTTGCTTGTCTATGAAATTAGAGATGACCATATTGGCTGCAAATAACAGTAATATTGCATAACGTTATTTTACTTTTAATAGCGTTTTGGTATAATTTGGTATAAAACATATTAATTTCTGTCATTAATAAAAATTGATTCATTTCCATAAATAGTGTTTCCAATTAGTTTCATTCATATGCTATAAAAAAGAAAATTAAATTAAAGATGAAACAGCATCCGTTGTTAAACTGGGTATAAAACCCGTATTTCAGCTTTCGGTATTGATATTGTAAGTAGTAAATACAAAATTGTGTGTTCCTAATAATATTCCAAATGAATGCATGGACATGAATTAATTTTGAATACAAATTTTACAGGGACCCAAGAGGACTTCAGCAGCATTTGAAGCGCTTTCACACAACTAAAACAAGCAATAGGACGTATTCGTGTAATGTTTGCGGAAATAACTATAATAACCAGGCTGCGGTTAGAACACATATGTTGTAAGTAATATTTTAATCATGAAAATAGCAAGTCGCCTGTCTTTCCACATACAAATGGAGCGTGAAAGATATATCGAAGAAAGGTAATACTTTTATAGCGGTGCTATAAAATTAGTTTAATATCTATATAGTTTAATAATTTATTTCAATATTATAGAGACGAGCAATGATATTATAAGATGTTTCAAGTAAGGCAGAACTTTTTTAATGTAGTCATTCAAACTCCTCCCGCTACTATCTTGGTGTTTTCATGGTGCGGGTCCGATCCCCGGAAATAAATAGTAGCGGGTGTGGTAGAACTGAGACGGTTTATTTTTATTATTTGATCGAATGTTGCAATAGAAATACACACTGAATATTTTAACGGTCTACCTATTCCATGAACCGCAAGGTTCATGGAATATAGTCCGGTGATAGACAGATGGACAGTTAGTGAACACTTAGGGTTTCGTTGGTACCCTTTGTGTATGGTAAAAAAGATTTTGACCATGGATGTTGTTAACTTCTGGACTTGTTTGAGGTAGATACTAAGTCCGCTGTATGATTATTCATTAACTTGCTGTGTCCCACAGATTTACCCGTGTCAAACTTTGTAAATCTTTATAAATTAATACAAAGTTTCATCAAAATCCGTACGATAATTACATCCATATTCACAAACTTTCGCTTTTATAATATTAATAAGACAAAGCGTTTATATGTTCCAGGAAACACATCCATCGAAAATTCAGATGTGAAGAATGCGATGCGACTTTCAACAGTCCATACAACTTAACACAACATAAAAAGAAGCATAAGATTGCTGAGGATAACAGAGAACATTATTGTGTTATTTGTGGCGTTGGTTATAGCACGAGGAAGAGCTTGCTGGCGC
Source organism: Pseudoips prasinana (assembly GCA_951640165.1). Taxonomy (NCBI): domain Eukaryota; kingdom Metazoa; phylum Arthropoda; class Insecta; order Lepidoptera; family Nolidae; genus Pseudoips; species Pseudoips prasinana. Next base: position 11,510,604 of record OX621261.1, read on the forward strand.
ACAAGAGGACAGCGATAGCGCATCAAAAGCGAGAGTAAGTTAATGTAGCATATTATGTTAAATAACATTTAAATAGCATATAGCATTAAAAGTAGCAAGTATTCATTTAAACAGGTTAATTTTGCCAAAGCGTGTTCCACATGTTTTTAATATAATGATAAATAAAAAAATTAAATTAACATACCAGATTTTACCAGCATTATCATGGCTAAGTACTCAAAGCTTTGCCAATTATACTCTATCTTCAGCACTATCTTTTTTTAAGATAGTGCTGAAGATAGAGTTCGCGACCTTGGCGTGGTGGTCTAGTAAAACCAAACTTTTAGAAAAAGCCCAAATACCAGGGACAGACATTCCTGGCCCAAAATAATTAGGAGAGCCGACCCCCACCTAACGTGGGATAAGGCAAAGAGAAAGAAGAAGAAACTTGAAGCTCCATCTGGATCCTTCAGCATTTTGTGATTTTATGCTCATAAGGAAACTTAAAAATAATTAAAAAAATTGCATTGGAGAGTTGTTCAAGTCGCCCAGTAGGGTTCAGACATGACTTAACAACTGTTGTCTAATGACTACAACCGGGATCGACAGCTTATCGTGCCCTCCGAACCACGAAGACGCTCAGAAACCACTTTGGCGGTCACCCATCTATGAACTGACCGCGAGCCTAGTTACTTAACCTCGTCGATCGCTTACGGACCGGTGAGAGCATCTAGCTATGAGCGCCTTATTTGATGAGTTTTGAGGACTGGAGGAGGAGCCGGTGCCGATTGTTGTCATTAGACAACAGCCAATAAAACTCTGCTGGGCAAAGGCCTCCTCCGAAGATCATCCAGCGGTATCCAGCGACCAGCGAGTGAGTTTGAGTTTTGACCCTCACAAGGTCATCGGTACATCCTATAGGGGACCAGCCCGCGCTCCGTTTTCCGGTCCATGGTCGTCACTTGAGAGCCTTTCTGCCCCAACAGTCTTCGGTTCTATGAGTTAGCGCCCCGCCCATTGCCATTTCAATTGGAAAATCTTCAGGTTATGTCAGTTATCTAGTTATGTATATTATACTATAATACATAATTTGTTATTTCGAGAAGGTTGGTACGGCCCGGATAGCTCAGTCGGTAGAGCATTGGACTTTTAATCCAAGGGTCCAGGGTTCAAGTCCCTGTTCGGGCGTTTCTTTTTGTAGATTTTTTAATATTTTAATATTTTCGTACATATTTTTTTTTCGTACACATTGTTTTTCAAAATGTCAAATTATTTATTTTAGTTTTTTTTATTTAATGAATTATTTAACTTTTATCCGTGTTTATTCGTAACACTAAGTATAAATGTAGCAGTGACGATAGCAATGAAGATGGTCACCGTAGCCTAGTTGGTAGTGCTCCTGCCTACGAAGCTGGTGGTCCTGGGTTCGATTCCCGGTAAGTGCAAATATTTGTGTGATGAGCACGAATATTTGTTTCTGAGTCATGGATGTTTTCTATGTATATGCACTTATCTATCTATATAAGTATGTATATCGTCGCCTGGTACCCATAGTACAAGCTTTGCTTAGTTTGGGGCTAGGATTATCTGTGGGACATTGTCCCTAGATATTATTAATATTATTAAAAAAAATAGATTTGTGTTTATGTATTATAGTGAGGCAAATGAACAAGCGGGTGTCCTGGTGGTAAGTAATCACCGCCCCTCATGGCGCCCCACACCAGAGGTGGGCAAGTACCTTGCCGGCCTTTAAGAAAAGAATAAGCTCTTTTCTTGAAGCTTGCCATGTTATGGAGCATCGTAACCGTAACCGAAACTATCAGATATCTGAAATAAAAATTTATCCGCTACCGTAACCGAATCCGATACAGAAGTTTCGGATAAGGGTGGAGTGGTATAGTAGTAAAGTAGTATATTATGTAATTTATCAGTTATCTGGTTTCCATAGTACAAGCTCTGCTTAGTTTGGGATCAGATGGCCGTGTGTGAATAATATCACAGCATATTATTAACAAAAAAAAAACAGTTTATTTATCTAATATATATAATAATAATATCTGGGGACAATGTCACACAGATCATCCTAGCCCCAAACTAAGCAAAGCTTGTACTATGGGTACCAGGCGACGATATACATACTTATATAGATAGATAAATTCATATATGCATAGAAAACATCCATGACTCAGAAACAAATATTCGTGCTCATCACACAAATATTTGCACTTACCGGGATTCGAATCCAGGACCACCAGCTTCGTAGGCAGGAGCACTACCAACTAGGCTATGGTGACCGTCTAAATTTAATCATGTTATGAGAAATACTTTTCGGGGAAAGGAGATGCTTGGTACTCATCATTACAGCTAAATAAGTCCACTGCTGGAGAAGCCTCACTCAAGAATCATCTTGGGGGATATGCCATAATCGCAGTTTTACCCGCGTTTTACGTCATCCGAGAAATATCAATCGTCCGACGGAATACCAACCAGAGAACGGGCAGCAGCGTTTTTCTGTAAACTAGGACAATCAAACTGCGATTGCCAACCCGTCTGCCAAGCGTGGCGATTATGGCATATCCCCCCATTCTTTGGGCAGGCTTTTGTCCAGCAGTGGACGTACTTTGGCTGACATGATTATGAGATTTATTTTGCTAATTTCAGATATGCTTGCCCCTTATGCAATAGGGCGTGCCCCAACGACAGAGCGTTGTCTTCTCACATTGCCAACGTCCACTCGGGCAGCAAGGACTTCTGCTGCACTTACTGCAGCGCCCGGTATACCAACCGGAAGTCGTTGGTGAGACACATCCGGTCGCACACGGTCCAGGTTCAACCTAAGATAGCGGTGTGCCACTTGTGCGGGATCAGTTTTAAGGTAATGCCTCTTTGTTGGTTTAACCCACGACGCAAAAAAAGAGGGGTTTGTAAGTTTGACGTCGATTTCTGCCTGTGTGTGTTTGTGTGTCTGTGGCATCGTGGCTCCTCGCCGATCGCGTACTGACCGGTGAGAGCTAGCTATGATAATGAATATATTCGTCCCTAACATTGTTTATTTTTTCTGCTGTTGAATCAACTTCTTCTTAGCGAGTCGATGGAACTGTAAATTGTGTCCACCCAGAACTTTTCTTGAGTAGCTTCTATCTTCCTTCCGCTGAGCGCAGAACTCTCACAGGCTAGATGCCAACTGTGGCGAGAGTGTACCAAACTGCCTACACCAACCATCAAAAAGTCTCGCCCCTGGGTGTATACTGCTTTGGCTAGCCTAGAATTCGTTGAAAAGGCTTCGAACTCAGGTTGGTCGTAGCAGGGAAAACTTGTTCAGGTGGGTTCATCGCAGCCTGCGATGCAAATGTTGTGTAGTCCCACAGACAATGGAACACCTGTTATAATGTCGCGCGTATCCTTACAACTGCACGCTTGAAGAACTGATGGAAGCTACACATAATGCGATTCTCGTGGCCAAGTTTCGGACGCAATTTAGATTGCCATCGACTCGCTAAGAAGATCAGAACTTTAAGCGTGCAGTTGTTAGCGCACGCGCAACATGATAACAGGTTTGTGGGATTGCACCACATTTGCATTGCAGGCGGCGATCCTTAATGTATGTACATATATATGCTAAGTTTGTTTCGCTGGGTTTTCTCAGTTGGGGCGCATTGGACCCAGTAACACACGGTCCGCCATAATAATAATATTCAGACAATATGTAGAAATATAAAAATATTGCTAAAAGTTTTAATTTCGATCATTAAACATTGTATACGTTTAATAATTGAAATTAAAACTAGAATACATGAGCTCTTGGGCAATGACTTAATATAGGCTAGACAAATATCATTACTTTTAAAATACATTTTATTCTAAATGTTTTCATACAATCCGTGTACCTAAATATCTATACGTAAGACGCCAGCACATCCAGCTATCCCAATCTGTCAAATGTCTCTTATAGATTTTCAACTTTATCACAAAAGCATAAGGTTCACTTTCAATTGGGGAAATTTGACAGATTGGGGTAGCTTGATGTGCTGGCGTCTGTTCGTAGAATTAATTATGCATACTTAACTATATTACTACAAACATGTTCTGACTTTTTACAAACGCTTTTTTAAAGTCTTATTCGCATAGACTTTAAAATATCGCTTGTAAAAATAGTCCTTGTAAGTAGTTGTTAAACCGTTTTTATTTATTTTATTTTATTTATCTCTACCTGAACAAGTTCCCTGCTACGACTAACCTGGGTTCAAAGCCTCAAGGCCTTCCAGGCTAGCCAAGGCTTCCATCCAGGATTCCATCCAGACTTTCTAATGGTGGAACAAATGCAATTACACTATCACACTAATATTAAAAAGGTAAAATATTGTTTGTTACTTCTTCACGCAAAAACCATCGAACGGATTTCCATGAAACTTTGTAGTAATATAGCTTATATATCCGAATAATAGGCTATATTTTTTTAAGTTTAACGCCGGTAAAACCACGAGGCACAGTTAGTAATAATATAAAGGCGAAAGTTTGTGACTGTGTGAGTGTGTCACTGTGTAGGTTTGTTATTTCTTCACGGCCAAACGGCTGGAGCAATTTTAATAAAATTTGGTATGGAGTTAGCTGACACTCTGTATTAACACATAGACTATATATAAAAGGCATATATATAACTTATAAGTTAAACGCGGGTAAAACCGCGGGGAACAGCTAGTTTAACAATAAAGCACCATAAATATACCCAGTTCTTTTTTGTTCCAGGGTAAGAGTAAGCTGAACAGGCATCTGAGAGAAGTGTGTGAAAAAGATAAACTGGAAGAAGAATTGTCATCATATTACGAACACAATGCCATTTAGTAAATAAATAAATGAATGAAATTATTTTCACATTAAATACAGATGAATTATGATGATAATATTATTATTATTTATACCTCTAAGTCACCACCAAGCATGCAGATCGCCTGATTTTTTGACATGACAAAAGCGTTTGACTTTGTGTCTCATAAATTACTTCTACAAAAGCTAGGCAACTATGGCATGAGAGGGCCTGCTTTAGAAATGATTAAATCCTACCTCAGTGAACGAAAACAATATGTTGAAATTATAAACGTAGATAAGGATTTAGTTGTAAATCATAGTACCTATGTCCACGTATGAAATAAATAGTTGCGGGGTTCCACAAGGTAGTATTCATGGCCTACTTCTCTTCCTCTTATACATAAAGGACCTCCCCGATGTTACAACCTATAGCTATAAATGCATCTTATTTGCAGACGACATATCATACTGACCTGTGACAATGACTTGGCTAACTATGGATTGAACATAAATTAACTAATTTACACAGTAATTGACTTGCTCTTAAAAAAATATTTGATTGCAAACTTAAATAAAACAAACTACAGTTTCAAAATAGAGGTACTACATAAACATAACAATTTAAATATAATATATAATGAACACTTAATTGAAGAAAAGAACACTACAGAATTTTTAGGTACCTATGACGGTTGAAAAACATCGTGACTGGAAGGAACATGTATGTAGCATGCACTAAGATCAATAGATATGTATATGCCCGTGGTAGTCTGCGGATGACCATATTACAACAAACAGCGCTTACTGCATACTATGGATATGTAGCATCTCTTTTACGTTATGGTCTATTGTTAGGGGGGAACTCTACTGATATACAAAAACCATTTCATTGACGGTCACCGTAGCCTAGTTGGTAGTGCTCCTGCCTATGAAGCTGGTGGTCCTGGTTTCGAATCCCGGTAAGTGCAAATATTTGTGTGATGAGCACGAATCTTAGTTTCTGAGTCATGGATGTTTTCTATGTACTTATATAAGTATTTATCTATCTATATAAGTATGTGTATCGTCGCCTGGTACCCATAGTACAAGCTTTGCTCAGTTTGGGGCTAGGATGATCTGTGTGACATTGTCCCTAGATATGATTTCTGTGTCAAAAGAAATGTTTAAGAGCAGTCGTAGGTATAGCACCGCATCAATCATGCAAATCTATATAACAGAAACTCAAAGTTAAGCCTTGCCTGTATATTTTTGAAATAAGAATATTTGTAAAAACAAACAGACATTTGTTTATGACGGCAAAGGACATGTTTCAGAGAAACACTCGAACAGGGGACCGACTGGTTATTGATAGTGTACCTACTCAATACGACTTTTTCTTAAAAAGTCCATATGCTCTGGATAAGTCTATTGGAGCGGAGTTTATTAAAAAAATTCCGCTACATAAGTTCAACCAAAAACTAAAGTATAGCTTTAAAAAAAATAAAGGTTTGTTTATGGGCAAAGAAAGAAAAATTGACATTTAACTGCACGTGTGGCCCAGCGGTTAAGAAAGTCGCACCGCCGCTTCTTGTCGCGGGTTCGAGTCTCGCGCCGGACAACTATTTGTGTGACCCATAAATAGCTAACTGAGTCTGGATGTAATTTGTGTCCGTCTATTATGTTTTTAAAGTACCCCGCGACACTAAGATTAATTTCTCTTAAAACAAAAACTATATTTTATTTATTATAACTCTTGACATTGTTTACGTTTAATTTTATATTTTCATAATTATTGTATTTTATGTCTTCATTGTTTTTGTATATCTTCAGTAATATTGAAATTAAAAATATGTAATAATTTCATGTATGCACTTTCTAGATAAAGACCTATATGTACCCTATTTTTGTGAACTAAATGATTCCGATGGTAATCGGTCACCATAGCCTAAGGACGCTTGAAACACCAGGAGGACCACTTGCGAGTTACGGATACCCTCACTCCTATTTGGAATTTGGAAGGATCCCATTCTGGGAGAACGTAGGAAAAATATGGCTAAAATTTAAAACTTCGATAATTAAACCTACACATAATCCATGACAATAACTAAATTTAAGTTAGCTAAATATCGTTACTATTATAAAATAAATCTTATTGTAAATTATTTCCTATAATCCGTGTACCTAGATATAATTATAAATTAATTATATATTACTAAATTAATTCTATAAACATGTTGACTATTTACAAGCGCTTTTTATGGTTCCGTAGCCAAATGGCAAAAAATGGAACCCTTATAGATTCGTCATATCTGTCTGTCTGTCTGTCCTTCCCTTCCGTATGTCACAGCCACTTTTTTCCGAAACTATAACAGCTGTACTGTTGAAACTTGGTACGTAGGTGTATTCGGTGAACCGCATTAAGATTTTTACACAAAAATAGAAAAAGAACAATTATTTTGCGGGGTCGCCATACATAGAACTGAAACTCAATTTTTTTTTCATCGTACCCATAGGTGTGGGGTGTCTATGAATAGGTCTTCAAAAATGGTATTGAGGTTCCAAAGTGGTAAAATGAGTGTCGCCAAAATGAAGATATAACCTTCCAAATCTATTTAATAGTCACTGCAATGTATCACGTAAAAGCCGCCTGACAATAACTGAATAGCAATAAAACTACTTGACAACAAGCGTCCGTGGAGGAATAAATTCACGTGTGAGTTGCCGAGAACTTTATCACTCCTTTTTACGAGTCCCATGGTGCAGTCTCTTAGGGATACCGTGACAGGGAGTGCATTCCACAGCTTCAGTATACGTACAGTAACGCTCTTTCTATCACTTGGGACTGCCTCGTTGGTAGCGTGTCACGTCAACCGCAGAAAATGAGGTCCTGGGTTCAAATCCCGGGTCGAGCCAAAAGTGTTTTTGGATTTTTCCTTTTAAAGAAAACTTGGCGGTATTACACCCCCGTGCCTCGGAGAGCACGTAAAGCCGTCGGTCCTGCACCTGACCTCTTTCCGGTCGTGTCGCTAGTCGTCCCATCGGATCATGACAGTGATGGAATAGAAAGTGCCCCTGTGTTTGCGTACACACTTGTGCAATATAATATGTACTGCGCAGTTGGCTCCATTGAGAATTTAAGAGAGGTAGGGCATAGCGTTCATTCGCTCAAAGAGCAGCCCGACTGGGGAAGTACCTCCACCTTACAGAAGACATTCCTTAATAATGACATTTTAATGTTGTGTTTCCGAGTGTGAGTAAGGTCGCCAGAGCTCATTGGGGCGGGGGGAAGGGTCAGCAACACTTGTTTGCTGACTAAAAGGCCGGCAACGCACCCGCGACTCCTCTGGTGTCGCGAGTGTCATGGGTGGCGGTGATCACTTACCATCAGGTGACCCACTTGCTCGTTTGTCGCCCTCTGACATAAAAAAAAAAAAAAAAAAAGGAATGGCCGCCATGGCCGAAATTCGGCCGGGAAGACCTCCTACCTATTTTGAAGGGGCCCCTGCTGTGGTCTCTTAGGAGAACCGTAGCAGGAAGTGCATTCCAAATTATATACTTAAATTATGCCCATTTAAGTCCAGTCCGAGTTCCTGTAAATGATTACTTTCAGAAAGCTCACAGCCAGTTGCTTTCACCGGTCCGCATATAGGCACAAGGTCAGTCTATAGATGGGTGGGCGCCATAGTGGTTTAATAACTGAGCGTTTCCGTGCATAGGAGGGCATGTTAAGCTGTTGGGCTCGGTTCTAGACTAAACCACGTCAGAGGCTAACTGGGAGGCATGAACAACTCTGACACTAAGGTAAACACTGCCCATACGATAAAGTAACAATTACCTACCTACGAGAAAAATGCACGATAAAAGGATTTAAAAAGTAAATAAACATAAAAAGTAACAAGAAATATCTAATACGTATTACAAAGTGTATTTGATTGATGTTACTAAATATTACGTGTAAATTTTATCATTAATTAAACAAATAAATACTGAATAGTTTGCAGATAACATCATCAGATGAGAATATTTTCTTGTTTCATAATTTAAATCGTATTTTTAAATTTACGGATGTTAGTTTTGTACAACCTTTTTAGGGTTCCGTAGCCAAATGGCAAAAAACGGAACCCGGCAGATTCGTTATGTCTGTCTGTCTGTCCGTCCGTATGTCACAGCCACTTTTTTTCCGAAACTATAACTGTCCTGCTGAAACTTGGTAAGTAGGTGTATTCTGTGAATCGCATTAAGATTTTTACACACAAATAGAAAAAGAACAATATTTTTGGGGGGTCGCCATACATAGAACTGAAACTCAAAAAAAAAAATCATCGCACCCATACATGTGGGGTGTCTATGGATAGGTCTTCAAAAATCATATTGAGGTTTGTAATATCATTTTTGTCTAAACTGAATAGTTTGCGCGAGAGACACTTCCAAAGTGGTAAAATGATTATTTAATTGATTGGTTAAAAGTAAATAACTTAAAAATAAATTTTGATAAGACAAAAATTATGACATATGGACAAAACACTAACAATACTAAAACTGATATACGATATGGGGAAAAAAATATTTCTGAAACCACTACCACAAAGTTTTTAGGACTAGTACTTGATAGAGATATGTCATGGAAATCACATACTGACAGTGTGTGTAAACGGCTTAGTCAGTGCTCATATGCTCTATATAAACTTTACACAGAGGTAAATCAGAGTACTCTATTAACTGCATACCACGCATACGTCACTTCGACTCTGCGCTACGGTTTAATATTCTGGGGCAACTCAACAAATATCGAGGCTGTGTTTAGATCCCAAAAAAGGTGTCTTCGTGCTATATCTGGTCTACAAAGCACTGATAGTTGTAAACCACTATTTAAAAGTCTTCGTGTATTGACATTATCTTGTCTTTACATATACGAGGTATCAATGTTTGTGAAAATCAACTTTCATCTATTTGACATATTAAAAAGTAAACGACACAAAAATAAAATTAGATTCCGACCACACAAAAAGACCGTGTATAATAAAAATTTCTTGGGTATGGCCCCAAAAATTTATAATAAATTACCCAAAAACATTATATTAGAAGATCCTATCACAAAATACAGAAAGAAACTTCTTGAATTTTTAATAAATAAGGCATACTACTCTATAAAAGAGTACTTGACTGATAATTTAGAAATTTAGGTGAATGCTTTGTAAGTCCGATTTAAGTTATGATGTTGATGATTAATTCTATTGTAGTCTATATTAAGTGTAATACATGACATAATGCTAATAATAAGATATTTAGTGACATTAACTTTGATGTAATAATGTAATACTTTGCATGCCACATCAGGCAGAACATAGTGAACTAAGCGCCTTTATTTGTCATCTTATATTGTACCTACCTATGTTCAGCAATAAATGATTTGATTGATTGATTGAGTGTCCCCCCCTGTAACTTCTAAAATAAGAGAATGATAAAACTAAAAAAAATATATGATGTACATTACCATAGAAACTAACAACGAAAATTGGTTTGAACGAGATCTAGCAAGTAGTTTTTTTTAATACGTTTTAAACCGCAATTTGCTTTCATTTAATCAACTGAAATACTTGCTGCTGCGGAACCCTTCATGTGCGAGTCTGACTCGCACTTGGCCGGTTTTATTATTTAAATTTACCAATTATGTATTACTTTGTATCAAATGTATAAAATTGCTTTTCTTTGTTATTACTTACTCAATACGGCTTTGTGAATTCTTGTTAGTATAGTAATAAGCTTAAATTAAGTATCCTGTATTTCTCAGATAAATGAATGTATTCTTTATGAGAAATAAATGTCTTAAACCATAAATTATTTTGGCGTTATAATTCCATAATAATAGTTAGAGCGTTTGAATAATCGTTTTACATTTTTATTGTATTTTTTATAATAATAATGAATGGTTGTATTGAGTTAAGATGAGTTTTGTGTCCATTAATTACTTACATGTTTGTTAAGTTCCCCAAGAGATTTATTCTTCTTGAAAATAAAATAATCGTTACCTACCGCTAGAGTATGTCCAGACGCCATTACATCTATCTACTCAAATCTGTCAAATTTCCGCAATTAAAAATGAACCTTATGCTTTTGTGATAAAGTTGAAAATCTATAAAAGACATTTGACATATTCGGGGTAGCTGGATGTGCTGGCGTCTATACATACATGTTTGCAACAGGTGCACGTCAACTGGTCAAGTAAGGATTTATGACGTTTACAGTTTTCCTGATCTTGAACTGTCCTATCCATATATTTATTTGTGAAAAACATGGTATACAGAGCTGTTATAAAATAAAATGAGACCATAGATGTTTTGTTTAAAAACTAAGTCGTAAAAATTTTAAGTCCCAGGAATTCCTTAATGCTGTAGAAGTTATTTTAATTCAACAACTAGCTGTGCCCCGCAGTTTTACCCGCGTTAAACTTTATAAATTATCACAGCTCCTCTCCCGTATGTGATAGCCTGATAATATGTACCCTATATGTTGACCCGACCTCTTAGTAATATTCATGCAAAATTTTAAGTAAATCCATGCAGTACTTTTTGAGTTTAGCCCGGACATACATACAGACAAACAGACAAAATTCTAAAAACTATATTTTTGGATTCGATATCGATTGCATATCACGCCCCAAGTATACTTAAAAAATATATTCTATGTACGGTTTTGACTTTGCGGTAGCGACATGATAGCGGCTCGGCACCAACCACCGCAGACTTCTCTTGTCAGGCCTGCGGCAGGCTATGTCGCTCTCGCATCGGTTTGTTTAGCCACCATAAGAAATGTCTCTCAGACAATGCGCCGTAAATTGTCTGTAACAGACGTAAAGGCCATATATATAATATATATATATATATATATATATATATATAAGAGTTTAGTGTATAACTGAAATTATGTTAAAGTTTTTCAGCCTTATTTAAAAACGCTACTTAAATTTAAGCCAGCCACTTAACCATGGGAGAGACGGATGCCGCCTCTCACCATGGAATCCTGCAATAACGAAGTGCCATCGTCGCGTAACCAACGTAGTGCGCCCGGGCGCTGATGTCATTAGTGTCGTGTGTACCGACAGTTTCGTAAAGGAAAATGAAAAATATCAAGACCATGCGAGGGTAGATACCGAAACCCGAGCTTCACGGAGACGACGCTGCCGAGCCACACCAGTCGACCCGTGACCACGGCTGGTGCAATCCATGCCGAAACGTCGGGTACACAAGGTAATGATTTACCTAAATATTTATCGCGATGAGACCCGTGTCCACAGTAGATATAAAATATATATATATATAGCTTAATTCTAAATAACCTGCAATGTAGTGGTTGTAGTTTATTAGGTAATTTCTTAAAGAAACGTACACACACAAGTAGCCAGATTTCATTTATTGTATTTCCTAGTGATCTCATCAAGTAGAAGTCTGTTGATACCGACGACTTCTAGAACAAATTTCGCCTACTGTTTTAAACAGTTTTTTAGGGTTCCGTGCGCACGCCTACCCAAAGGGTAAAACGGGACCCTATTACTAAGACTTCGCTGTCTGTCTGTCACCAGGCTGTATCTCATGATCCGTGATAGTTAGACAGTTGAAATTTTCACAGATGATATATTTCTGTTGCCGCTATAACAACAATGCTAAAAAAACAACGGGTGCTCCCGTACAACAAACCTGAATTTTAAGGTACGGAACCCTTCGAGCGCTAGTCGGACTCGCACTTGGCCAGTTTTTAAATATTGGTTCACAGGATTTATCATAAGGAGTCCCATACATGACACGTACATATTTATTCTAAGTCCTTTTCTTCATGTAACTAGGTACTTGCATGTATTATTTTTCCACATGACAAGACTCGATGATACAATAATAACATGAAACTAAGTAATAAAAGACAAAATACAGTCAAATGAATATGCGGAAAGTGTGTGGAATTAATTCCATCCAAGGTTTAAATATAAAATTTAAAACGTAATTTTTCATCCGAATCATAATTAAAATACAAATTTATCATTATATTTTTTGGGTTAGATGGTTGGCTGTGAAGCATTTTAGAAATTAGTCCCTTTCATCGGGTACATGCAACCAAAGTCTGGGGCAATAGTTAACAATTTATATAAATACCTGTAAAGTTTTTTTTTTTTTTTGTCTGGTCTAACTTAAAAAGTGAACGAGACTATAGGTGCTTAATTTGCTTATGAAACGAAATAAGGTTAAGAATATCAATATATTAGTGCATAAAAACTGTTTGGATAAAACGCTGAATCCAAAGCATATATTAATCTACTCTTTGATCTAAAGTGTAACAAACTACGAAACTGCGCGGCTATGTTTAGCACAATCCAATGATTATTATGACTTATTTTAAACTCAGTTTTACGGCTCTGGCTTCTTCGGCCTTATGAGCCTAGCTAGAGTAAAATATATTTTTATATCAATAAGTTTCGTTGTTAAGTCAATATCAAGTAAACTCTGTCTCAGTAATGTCATAGTCCTTGTCCTACCTCAGTAAAGCAATGGAGACTTTACTAGAGGCTTATATGGAGTTGTAGATTCAACATAGAAAATCGCAATTCACGGCAATATGGCACTTTCCTGCACTTGTGGAGGTTGTCCATGATGTTATGTCTAAAATAAAAACTATTATATACTTAAGTCCATTTTATAATATAGAGTTTTGACGGAAAAAGACGCATCGAGGCTCTGTTTCATTTTCAAAAACTTGTGTAAATTCGAGGTTTGCCGTATAAAGATGGTGGCTTTTTAGATATAACATCTTTGACAACGTACACAAGTGGAGGAAAGTGCAATTTCCGTGTTGAAACGAAATCTCCAAAGAAGCCTCTATTAAAGACTCCACTGCATTACTTGGGTAGGACAATGACTTGACTGTGACGGACTTGACTGGACTTTGACTAAATGACCGAAACAATATAATATTATAACTGAAGGCGCGGCGGTATTATCTATGATCTTAGCCTGCCCAAATAACTCATACCCTATAACTTCTGTATTGTTTACCTTAAAATTTAATTTCATACTAATAATATTTTATTTCATGGACGGATACCGCCCTCTTAGTGATGTCCCACAAATAACTATTGCTACGATTGTGCCATAGAGTACAAATAATTGTTATTTAACGTTATTTAAACAGAAAGACAACTAAATCATAAAATTGCAGACAACAATAAAATATTAACTTTATATCAAGTTTTACTTTCTCCTTGGTTTAATTTTATTTTAGTTCCCAAAAGTTACATGGAGGGATAAAACTACTCAACTCCAGTTGAACCAATGCAAGAGAACACTTGGTCAACATAAATGCGACTAGCACGTGCATTTTGTTGCAAGTGATTTGAAGTGATAGACCACGTCAATGGCAAATTTATTTAAATATTAATAAATAAAGATACAAAAACACGGATTTTTATTTACAAAAATATAAGTGAATATTAAATCAAAATGTACATTTATTGATATCGATTATTACGTTCTTTGGGACATCAGTAACTGTGTCTGTCGTTGAGCTGTCAAATAACCATTAATAAAATGGACAAAGTAAAGGTAAATAATGTATAAAAATATTATTTTAAAATATAGGAGGTATATGAAAAGGTGTTACAAAATTCAAATTTTCATGTTTCGTTGGCCAAATAAAGAAATATCAATAAAATGAGTATGATTATTATTTTAGGTCGAACTATACACGATAAAAAATAATATCACACTGACAGATTTTATCGATAACTACGTTTTTATCATATTAAACCTCTAAACATGGCTGAATTGAAAGTCTTCAAAAGAATATTTTATGATGCTGTGTGGTGACGGCACGCGAATATCAGAGAGAATATCATCACCTGTTTGATTGCCAAGCTCCAGTTGTGTTTTAAGGGTCTCCGTTAATAAATAAAACTATTACTTCGATATTAAAAACTGTATTAAGTCAAAAAGCAATAGCCGCGTTGCTCGCGGTGAGTCTGGTGAGTAAGGCCCCGCCGCTTTAGGTCGACGGCCGGTTTGCGAGGTAGGGTAGCGAACCGGTTGGAGGCCGCCTGATATGATGTGTGGAACATCACCCTTTCTCATTCCGTGGGGAGCGTAGAAGTCGTAACCAAGGGAGTGTTTGTCAGAGGACTGGCAGCAGCGTCTCTACTACACGCTGAGTATTATTACCATCATATTGCGATCGCTAATCCCAGCCCCAGATCTTCAATATTTTTTAAGCGGGGCCTAAACTGAAAAATGCCGCCCACTTATATTTCTCATCACATTTAGCATAAAGATGCTATTTCAGATATCAGATATGCACTACATTTGGAAATATTCCTTCCGGAAACATTGCATCCATCGCTGTTATTTCTGTCTTAAGCCTATTTATTTACTGATATATAGATTGGGACGTGTAGGATATATATTTATAAATTACAAGGTTTTACCCGCGTTAAACTTTTTAAATAGCCTATGTGTTATTCGGATATATAAGCTATATTACTACAAAGTTTTGTCAAAATCCGTTCAGTAGTTTTTGAGTGAAAGTATTACAAACATCCATAGGTACTCACAAACTTTTCGCATTTATATCTTTACTAGCTGTGCCCCGCGTTAAATTTACAAATTACATCCTTTGTGTTATTCAGATACATAAGCTATATTACTACAAAGTTCCGTCAAAATCTATTTGGTAGTTTTTGCGTGAAAGAGTAACAAACATCCATACATCCATCCATAATCACAAACTTTTGCACTTAAAATATTAGTAGGATACATCCTACACGTTCATGTCTATGTATATATCAGTAAATAAATAGACTTAACACATAGCACGAAATAGGGTTTAAAATAAAAATCACACTAATATTATAAAGGGGAACTGGTCACTGGTCAACGCCTACACCAGAAGTGAGGGCACGGCGCGCCTTCTCCCAGGCGGCGCACTGTGCCAGTGTATGCAGCGCTGTGTGCTGCTTGGTGCCGCTGCCCCAAGTGCTTCGATTGCAATGTGCAACGCGTGAGCGCAGTATATAAAAAAAAACGATAAAATTACGACCTTTTTAATTTGTTAAGTACGTTTGAGAGGAATTTCTCAAACTAAAAAATCTCAGGAGTTTCGAATTGAAATCTCATCTGGTAACCGTAAGCGGGTGCGTATGTTGTACATATTCTGTGGTCAAAGTTAAGTAAATGATGAATTGTCCATTCGTCTGTCAAGGCTGAATTTGCCACCCTCTGAACTTGGCGCCCGGGGCATGGGCCCCGGCTTGCCCCCCCTAGATCCGGGGCTGGCTAATCCGTCTGCCAAAATTTATTGTGTCCTTTTATTTTAACCTACTTAAAGTATATTTTCATTAATTTAGGTACCTAATTGTATTTCCGACTTTATAATGAATAACATTGTTAACGTGCCAAATATTAACAATGTTTTATTATTAAAAATAATTTCTATAACTAAGTATTTACAAAAGAAAAGTAGTATATCAGCTATCTGGTTCCCATAGCACAAGGTCTCCTTAGTTTGGGATCAGATGGCTGTGAGTAAATAATGTCCCAGCCGTCCCAGGATATTATTTATATATTTATAAGAACATGTATGTAAAATGCATGAGGTTATTAAAACTTCAGTCAGTTTTAGCTGCGTATTTTATTTATCAGTTATAATGTACATGTGGCTTTTTGGCCCTTAAGACTTAATTAGAGTAATCTTAATAAATAGAATCAAGAAATCGTACTTTAATGTCGAAAACTATGTCTTTTGAGACAGACCTTTTGGACATCGTATCGCATCATACTGGTTATAGGAACTGGCAATACTGTAAGGATGTCAATGGTGTCATATATGTAATGACACTTCGCACTTCTCAGTGTTTTGGAGTTTATTATCTTTGGTGTTTATTTCTAAATTGTTTCTACCTTCCACGAGCCCTGAGAATTTAATGTTACAAAGTACTATTTTTACCTAAATGTAGACAGTGATATTGTGTGAATAATGTCTGAAACATCGGCAAAGCGAGCTAGAAAATCTAAATTGGTGCCGCGCGAGTGCTTAGAGGCAGATGAAGATGAAAACATTGTTGCGGATTTACTGGTAGGTTGACATAAAAGACCACCATCTTGTGTGGGTACATATTAAAGTTTATGAGTAATTCTACGAACAAAATTTTAATTATGATTTATTTAAATACACGTATATATGCTTGCCGAACTTAATATTATTATTTCAGATACAATAATAAATGCTTATTGACGTAAATTACGTGTTATATTTCATGAAATGTCACTGAAGTTGTGGGTAGAAAGTGGTTTGACTGCATTTTGTGTTGTACCCACGGTTATTTATTATTTTAATTAAGTCGAAATCTTGATTCAATGTTGTTATCATGCCTTATTTGAAGTTTTCATTGGTTCAAAAGTAATATTGGCTGTGTCATTTACGGAATCTGTCTATAAATAGGTTATATAAATGGCGACCTTGTAATTACTACATAGCTAGTTTCGATTTCATTTGTATTACTTAAAAGATTTGGACTATTTAATATTCTTGGTTGCCATACGCATACGCCGACTGACAGAGTGGTTTCTGAGACGAAATTACGATTTTCGTAAAATGTTGCCTGAAAACCGAAGTACCTACTTCAAAATTATTTATGTTTCATATTTTTTATTTAATTCATGTAGCATCATGAAGAAAGATTACAATCAACTTTTCTGCAATGAATAATTATGTGGTAATCCACGTGTATTTCCGTATTCATAATACCTTTGAAAATACTGTTTATAATATCTATTAACAATATTTTGGGGGTAGTGGGAAATGCCATTAAATAAATTAGAATTAGTACACTGCAAAAATTGAATAATTAGCCATTTAAGTAAAGGATTATGGTCATAAATTTGCAGGGAAAAGTTTATTTTAAAAATCATAATCATAATAAATGATTTAAATTCTAGACCAAATTTTAGGTAATATAGTGTTTATAAGATTTTGTTTTGTAAGAATATTGTAAGTGTTGTATGCATCTGTAAAGGCAAATCACATACAACTAGTAAACATGGGCAAATTATAAGCTTCCATTGGGAACTGTCAGTGGTGTATAGTAATTAAATAAACTTACGGCTTCTTATGAGTACATCTCATAAGAAACTCAACTAATATTATAATGAAAAGATTTGCTTTTGTATGTCTGTTATAGAAAAGCCGTAAGTTTATTTAATTACTATCAGCTTGAGTGCGCAATGGTAGTTTGCTACCATTTTAGACTATACCGTAGAGTGCGCATTGGTAGTTTACTACCATTTTGCTCGGCGCCAAACTGAGGTTTGTTTTAGCATCTAATTATAATCCATCTCTTTCATACACACAGGGATACTTATGTATCTGTTTCATTAAACACTTATCTATGATTGCTTAAAAATGTATAACAATACCAAACTCTTGTAGAACATTTTAAAAAAATACTTTAAGTAGCTAGTTAAGTGTACGCAAGTTCTTGTGACCTCATTGTCTGCTGCTATTAAGCGTTTAACAAACAGTTAGTTGAAGTGGTTTCCGTGTGCAAAATTAATAAAACTCTATTAAATAAAAACAGTTTGTGTGGTTTGTGATGTGATCAGAAACTGACCAAAAGACTTTCTGAAAATGGAAGTACCTACAAAGAATCTCAAATGTTTGTGTTATTGTTTTATTTGAATATCATTATTTTCACAAGAATTGTGTACTATAAATCTAGCTTTTAAGTAGTGAACGTAGTTTTAATATACCTTTAAGGATTACGAAGTTATGATTTTTTGAATTTGGGTTAAAAATATCTCTCCTCTCAGCAGATTTGTACAAACAGTATTATGGATAAAAAATAATATTTTTATACTATTCATTATGTGTTTTATTTTTTTTTATATGTATATATAAATCTTCCACTATATAAACAAATAAAATGCCTAGGTAAACGATCTACTTTCGGAAATAAAAAAAAATAAAGTTCTACTTTCATAATTTTTACGATACATTCATGTTCCAGCCTACTTATCTAAACAAAGAAACGTCATATTGAAGTAGTTTTAACATCAATGGCAAGGTTGACTCATGAACTTTAATAATAACAACACTTCAAAAGGGTCTCGGGTCTTTATAACAACAAAAACCATTGATTATCAGAACTCAACCATACGCGCTAAGTCATGACGTAAGCAGTGCGCATTCAACGGTATTTATAACGCCTGGCTTGCGCAGACAAGCGGCTATACACCACTGACAGTTCACAATGGAAGCTTATAATTTGTCCATGTTTACTAGTTGTATGTGATTTGCCTTTACAGGTGCATACAACACTTACAATATTCTTACATTACATATACTGAATATTACTAAAACGTTGGGTATATAGGCTACATATTATCAAGTGATCACCTACGGTGGAGCAGTTGTGATAGTTTATAAAATTTAACGCGGGTAAAATCTTGGAGCACAGCTACTACATGACAAAAAAATCAAACTCAAAAACTACTTAATTGATTAGATTTTAAAAATAAACTAGTCCCTGCAAAATAGATGAGCTTAATCCTGTAAATATCTAAATATAAAACACTGAATACATAAAATTCTAGGTTTAATAAATTTCTCCATGTACTAATTCTAATTTATTTAATGGCATCAATACAAAACATGTTGTACAGTTATGACAGACAGCTAGTTAAATATAATTAAATTTGCAATACATGGATAAATTTATATAGCTATATACAACACATTGTTTTAATATGCCAATTATTTTGTTTTATTTTGCATGTTTAGATTATATCTATAAAATATAGTTAGGTATAGTTCTTATAAGTATTATAAAGTGTTCATTCATGATGAAACCACAATTGGAAGGACCTACTTTTTGCAACACTGGAAGTGGGAGTAGTCCTTCCTTAGATCACCCTAAAATCTGTGTTGATATTTTATTGCACATTTACTTATTATTTAACTAGAAAAGCATCTGCTTTTGCATGAAGCTACTGTCATGCGAAAATATTAGTTAAACTAATTCATAGTTGCAAAACAAATACAATCTTGAATATAAAAATCCGTGCAGTGCTTGTTTTTCCTCACTCTATTCGTCCATCACTAGTCTGTCTCTCTCTTTTTAAAAGAAGAATAAAGTCACATTTCCTATCATAACATTTTGTATAGTAAGTATGTATATGTTTATTGTTTATTATGTAGTATTGATATAATGCGGATAGCGCAAGACTGGCAATTGTGGAGATCTTTGGGGGAGGCCTTTGTCCAGCAGTGGACGTCTTTCGGCTGATATGATGATGATGATGATGATTGATATAATATAGTTTGTAGGTATTTATACATATAGGTAGGTAGAATTAATTTAAGTAGATTAGTACATGTCTTTCTATCATAAATTATAAATTGTATTTCTTTTTATTGTTTTCTGTGTGCAATAAAGAATAAAAATATAAAAAGTAGAATCTACAACTGCCAGTAGGTACAGGGTCCACTATAATTGACCCTCTACAGGGCTTCTACCTTTTTCAACCTCTATGTTGTGAAGATTATCAGCACATTAATTTCAGAGCCCACATTACAATATATTTTTTCTTTTGTTCAGTATTCCTTAACTGGAAAAAAGGTAAGTACTTTAAGATAAGATAAGATAAGTTATTTATTTGTGTAAATGTGGTAAGTACAAAGTTGTTAACATAATATTAGTTTAGTTCTCACATTTAACCTTTTACGGCATACAAATATTCACATCTAGATACAATAAGTCCTTAACATGTCATGTCCAATAAATTAATTTACAAATTATAATACTTATATATAATGTCGGAATGATTTAATTAATTATTAATGGTTTGATATATTTCATTTATGTCTATACTTCAGGAATTCATCTACTGTATAAAACATTTTTATAGCCACCGTATATAAACATTTCATATAAGTACATTCTACTTAGATACATTTATAACCATGTCTCATAAATTTCCAATCAGTCATAAATACTGCTAAACGATAGGGCTTGACAATAGTCATCATGGGTGTAATTATCTATATAAGTATGTATTTACAAAAGAAAAGTAGTATATGTAGTAAAACAGTTATCTGGTTTCCATAGTACAAGACTACTTAGTTTGGGATCAGATGGCCGTGTATTCTTTATTTGAACGCCATTCTAGAAATCGATGTTCAGTGACTTAGCCGGTAGAACCCCTGATTAGAGAGCTGAATAGATTCTCGTGATGCTAATCTTGATAAAACAGCTTTCAGATGGAAGAAAATTCATTGAAATAAATTTATTTGTTTAGGAGCTGTAAAGCCACTGTTTCAATTGTATGTTTATTTGTAACCTTGACTCCATTGGGCGCGATTGTGACCCTCTTTAAACGGTCAGATTACATTTAAACTTTGTAAATTTATCGACGACCATTAACAATAAACTAATTTGATAAAATTATTCCATTCTTCAATTTTTTTTGTAACTAACTCTTTTGGGCGCGGTTTGACTGATTTTTGTAATGGTCAGGCTTCATTCAAACTTTGTAAATTTATCGAGGACCAATGAAAATAAACTAATTTTATAAGATTATTCCATTATTCAATTTGCAAAATAAGATATTTGTTAATTTCTATAAATTTTATCTATAGTCGATAAGGCAGGAATTGATAATTACTTATCTGATATAACAAATTTTCGAATACCATAGAGAATATTATTTCATTAAAACAATAGTTTGCAAAAAACTAAAAAAAAAAACAATTTTATCAATAAACTAAAAAGTAAAAAATGAATAATAGTTTAAAAAAACTAATAAACACGCTTGATCTAGAGAAAACCAATCTAAAAAACAGAAAATAAATTTTAATTAATAATAATGCAAAATATATAAATTAATAATAAAGTAAATAAGAAAAAAAATGCTTTATTTAAAAAGAAGCGTGGGGTGCATGGTGGCAGTAGTTTTAAATATTTCATTGACAGATATGAGTAGAAGGATTATCATTCCGATTTGGTTTTCTCTAAAAGCGTGTTTATTCGTTTTTTAAACTATTATTTATTTTATATAAACTTGATAATGTGCATAAAAAGGACTCTTATTTCTGATATCAGCTTGGATAAATTAAGAAAATATGTTCGTGTCTGTCTGTTGCTTAAAGCTCCCAAATAAATAAATTTATTTCAATGATTTCACCACTCTGCACCTGAACACCGTTTTATCAAGATTGCCTCATGTAAATCTATTCAGCTCTCTAATCATTTCTATATTAGATACAGACGAGGGTTTTAAACTAAGTTCAGAATGAGTTATGAACTATTTTTCTGTTGTTTGTGAACCACTAAAGCCGTTTTCAACAATACTAAGATGGGATCATTCATAAAATTTTTGTTCAATCCATTGTCATAAAGAAATGTTCTAGTCAGTTCACCTTCGCTTAAAAAAAGCACAGAGGTTCATCATTATTTGGAAGTTCTAGCTATCAAGGAACACATTGAAAAGTCTTGTGGGGACTATAGACATAGACTCTAAAACCACAGAAATATATTAGCCGAGGCACTCTTAAACACAAATAACTCTACATATGGATATGAATGGTAGAAACAATATGAATATAAAATTGTTAATTAAATAAGAGAGACCACAACATAAATACACATACATTTTGATTAATCTCATAAAAGCCAATTAAAAAAAAACACTATCTAATTATAGATGATGTGAGGTTGATGGCAGAAGGAAAGAATGACCCAAAAAAAAAGGAAAATGTCAATTCTTTAAAGTGTCTTCTTTATATTGAAATGTAAATTAACAATGTAGTTTTTAAAAGCCTGCTTTTACTTTACAGGTGGCCCGCAAATCGGCAAAGTTATCTGCAGAGTGGACACCAGCGGTTCAACTAGAACCAGCTAAAGTTGCACTGAAAACATATGGTAGAAAAAACATCATTAAAAATACCAAAAACAAAATACCAGAAACAACCAGTAAGATTCCACATTCACCAATGAAGTTTTCAGTCAAAGTTGAAGTAGAAGAATGTTCAGACGATGTCACATTTGATTATTCTGAAATTGACAGCATAGACAATGGTACAGTTAAAACTGAACCAGATATTAATAAAGATGTTACAAATATTAAAATTGAACCCAAAAATAATGTTGTTACAACTATTAAAACTGAACCAGAAGAATACAATGGCATCAACATCAAAACAGAACCAGAAGACCATGATATACCAAATATCAAACAAGAAAATAAGGACATATTGGTTTATCAACATCTTTCTAAAAACACACTCGAAAATCGTGCAACAATACCCAATACCAATGCATATATACATTATACAAAAATTCCTAATGAAGGATGCTTTGTCTCTTTAGAAAAATTACTATGTACAGTTGAAATGGTAGCTAACTCATCTCATGAAAAGCTAGATAGAATTATATGCAACGGAGTCAAGAATATCATAGGCCAAGTGTACAAACAAAATAAAGAAGTAGATCCAGCTGATACAAAGATTCAAAACATGTTCAAGATGCGAAGACAAAATTATTCGCAAATGTTAGAAAGGCCATCATCATATAAATGTTATATCTGCACTCAAGCATGGCAGAATCTATACGATTTCAGGGAACATATTAAACAACATGAAGACGCAATTGTGTGCATTGAGGCCCGTAACATGAATCTCAACATAATAGCTTATGAAGGAAAAAAACCAAAACCTGCAATAACTCCATTCTGTTACCGGTGTTACGAGAGCATATGTCCACATATATCCAAGAGTGTCAAGATGAGATGTGGATGTCCCCAATTTTTGGAGAAATATTTAGACAACCAATTAAGAGACCATGAGAATGAGTGTATCACTAAAAAAGCTCAACTTTACAATTTCCCCTTGTTCCAATGCAATATATGTAATACAGTGTTTATTAATGAATTTGAATATTCTGCACATTTGGAGAGGAAACATACAGTTCGGTCAGATCAGCTTGTATTCTCGAAACCGTTTTGCGATTTCTGTCTTCGTACTCATTCATGCAAATGTACTACACGCAAAATGGTTCAGTGCAAACATTGTTCTAGAACTTTTGATAGCAAAGTTCAGTTGGATTTCCATTTGGACATTGAGTGTAATTTTCCAAGCAATTGTTTTATATGTAATGAAACCGTGGAGAGAAAGTGTATGATGATTTATCACTATGTGAAACATTCAGACAAATTTATAGTGGCTTATAGATGCAGAGTATGCGATGGATTTCTATTGCATCGTGACATTCTTTTAATGAAGAAACATATTCTACAAAAACATGACTACAAGTCTTTGTTTGAAGTTGTAAGTACGTTTTTTGTAATATGCTTATTAAGTACCCTCTATCCTTCGTGTCGACCTGATGAAATGAAGAGGTAAGGCATAGGGTTCATTCGCTCAAAGAGCAGCCCGACTGTGGATGTACCTTACCTTAGTAATAACACATTCCTTAATAATAATAATTTTAAAGTTGTATTTCTGCTTGTGAGTTAGGTCGCCAGAGCTCGTAGGGGTCTTTCCCCCCGAAAGGGTCAGCAACACTTGTTTGCTGACTCAAAGGCCGGCAACGCACCCGCGACTCCTCTAGTATTGCGAGTGTCCATGGGCGGTGGTGATCATTTACCATCAGGTGACCCACTTGCTCGTTTGTCGTCCTCAGACATAAAAAATAAAATATATATTTTTTTAATCCATATAAATAACAAGTTAATAAGCTATTATTTTTAAGTTAAGTATTATTTGTAACAATAAAAAGAAGAAGATAACGAGCAGATGGTGAGTGCAGCTCTCAACCAGTAGCTTAATTTAAGCGACTATTACCTGAGGGCTCACTTATGGGCTCGAGTAAAAAGACGGAAATCTAAATGAGGGTGTGATTACTTGTACGGGATCTCCAATCACGTGTTAAGGGGCCAACGCGATCCTCGCCGCCGAGGGACCTACCCTAGCTAGCCTGCGGCTTACTCTAGCTACCTAGGTGGACGGCCCGGAGAAGAAAGCCACAAAGGAACTCCGGGCTTGCTGCGGGTTGGTCCAACCCAACTTTTAGCATACCAGCCGTCTTAGTCCTGCAGGTTTCGGTAAGATGGCATTAGCGTCGAAATAACTTCGTTAAGTCAAAAGGGTAACAAATGACTTTTATAAATTCGAGACACAATGGTTTTGGTTAGAACGTTCGGCCAATCTAGTTAGAGAGCCGGTTGCTACTCGTCACTAAATCTTTAGATTAACAGTAAATCTATACAAATAAATAAAATTGGAGTGTCTGTTTGTAATATTGCAATAACAGGTTTTTACTACATAAATATGAATATATATACGGTACATACACCAAAATAACATTTTTTACAATTTTTGTCTTTCTGTCTGTCTGTTTGTTCCGGCTAATCTCTGAAACGGCTGGGCCGATTTTGAAGGGACTTTGCCAGGTAGCTGATGTAATAAGGAGTAACTTAGGCTACTTTTATTTTAGAAAAAGTAATTTATTTTACAAAAAACAAAAAAAAAAACATAATAAACTAATTAACACGCGGACGAAGTCGCGGGCCCAGCTAGTAAATAATATAAAAAAGGTTTTTATTCACGTAGACTTCAAAGAAGCGCTTGTTAATAGTCCGAAATATATGTATCTAAAACTATACATTTCGATAATTAAACTTAAACATAATCTCTTTGACAATAACTTAATACAAGCTAGCTAAATATCATTACTATTATAAAATAAATTTTAAAAATGTTCTCATACGATTGTATGAGAACATTTTAAAAATTTATTTGTACCTAAATATGTACCTAAATATCTATGTAACTAGAAATAATTATGGATACTTAATTATATTACTGCAAACATGTTCTGACTAATTACAAGCGCTTTTTTAAAGTCTATGTGAATAAAAACCTTTTTTTTTTATTTTATTTTATAGAACATGTTTGTAGTACGATAGTTAAGTATACATAATTGTGGTGACGGCATAGAATATCATCACCCCATCTCATGCTATGGGGGTCCTAGAAATCGACCGACGGAATACCTACCAGAGAACGGGCTGCAGCGTTTTTCTGTGAACTGTGACCATTAAACTGTGATCGCCAACCCATCTGCCAAGTGTAGCGATTATGATATATCCCGCCATTATTTGGGGAGACTTTTGTCCAGCAGTGGACGTACTTTGGCTGACATGATAATGATACATGATTATTTCTAGTTACGTAGATATTTAGGTACACGGATTGTATGAAAACATTTATAAAATTGATTTTATAATAGTAATGATATTTAGCTCGCTTGTATTAAATTATTTTGACGGGCCTGTTGGCGTGGTTGGTAGATACGCGCTGCCTTTCACGTCGCAGATCGTGGGTTCGATTCCTACTTGGGACAAATATTTGTGTGCATGAACATGTCAGTTTGTCCTGAGTCTGGGTGTAAATTATCTATATAAGTATGTATTTACAAAAGAAAAGTAGTATATGTAGTATATCAGTTATCTGGTGTCCACAGTGCAAGCTCTGCTTAGTTTGGGATCAGATGGCCGTGTGTGTAATGTCGCAGGATATTATTATTATTATTATAAAGACATTATGATTAGGTTTAATAATGGAAATTTATAGTTTTAGCTATATTTTACCATATATTGTCTTACAAACATTATCTGACAACACTCTGAATGCCATTTTGTGTATTTATTTATGTTTGTATTCATATGTATATATACACATATATATATAATTATATATATTTATTTATTTATATTATTTTATTGACTTCGTAATATTCAAATAAATTTTCTGCTATTGAATGTACCTTCGGTATATTCATTTATCTTTTGTTCTGTACACCACCTACTACCCCCGTATTTCTATTCACTAACAGTTCTGGTCCATTCATCGGTTGTCTGGAAGAGATCGCTTTTAGCGATAAGGCCGCCACTTGTACTATTTCCATTTTAATGTAATTTTTTACTCTAAGTTTATGTCTTTGGTGTGCAATAAAGAGTTATCTATCTATCTACAGTTACTCTTAGGTCTTTACTTTAGGTTGGTTGAACATTGTGATATCAGGACTTTTGGCCATAGATAATCTATCGTTCGAACTGTACAGTCACTTGACTGGTATTTTTAAGCGTCACATTTTTTTTTACATCGCCCGCACAAGTGAATCTAATCCCTGTGTCGCGGGGTACTTCACAAACATATAGTAGACGGACACAAATTACAACCAGACTCAGAACAACTATTTATGGGTCACACAAATAGATGTCCGGCGCGGGACTCGAACCCGCGACACGAAGCGGCGAGGCGACTGTCTTAGCTGCTGTGCCACACGTGAAGTCTCGTCACAATCCGCCTGACTGATGTACAGACGCCAGCACATCTAGCTACCCCAATCTGACATATTTATTTCATTGATTTTAAATTTTATCGCAAAAGTATAAGGTTCACTTTCAATTGAGGAAATTTGGTAGATTGGGGTAGTTTGATTTGCTGGCGTCTGTACATACGCACATATGGCCGGGTAGGCGTAGTTCATACCCATGATATATTTTTTAATACCACCTAGTTAGATAATTTTTGTTTTTTTTTTTTTATATTAGAGGGCGAGATACGATCAAGTGGGTCACTTGATGGTAAGTGATCACCGCCCATGTACACTCGCAAAACCAGAGGAGTCGTTGCGTTTGGCTTTAAGAGTCAGCAAACAAGTGTTGCTGACCCTTCCCTCCACCCCGATGAGCTCTCACGAACTTCTTCACACGCAGAAACAGAACATTAAGTTATTAATGTTATTATTAAGAAATGTCTTCTGTTAGGTGGGGGTACAGACGCCAGCACATCAAGCTACCCCAATCTGTCAAATTTCCCTATTAAAAGTGAACCTTATGCTTTTGTGATAAAGTTGAAAATCTATAAAAGAAATTTGATAGATTGGGGAGCTGGATGTGCTGGCGTCTGGTCGAAACCAAGAGGGCTGCTCTTTGAGCGCATCACCGCTATGACCTACTCTATATCTTCATAAAATATGTGTACGTTTTTACAGATGATAGTACCCAAACTATCTGTACAAGAAAAATTCAAATCATCATCAGTAGTGACTCCAAGTACAGTGACTGTAGTTCCCAGAAATAATCCAGTGTTCTCATCAGAGTTGAAAATTTCCTACTTCAAAGATAACAACCAACTTGAAGAAATAAGAATTCCTTATGTCGTGCCAGAGTCAAGCAATGTCAAACCTACACATGAAGCAGTGGACCTAGGCAAGTATTTTTAATCCAACTCCCTTTCCGTCACCTCAAACTGGTCGTCCCAATCATGGTGCGACGGTGAAGAAGGGTGCCCTATCTAAACTTGGCTAACAGTAAACTTCAGGTTATATTTAGGCTCCGCAAGAAAGAGACGGCTATTCTTATATACTTTTTAGCCAACTTTAATACTTTAATAAAGTACCAAGTTTAGTACTTTATATGTATTACAATCTAGTCTAGAGACTAATAAGTAATTTTATATTAACCTAAACTTCTACATAAACATAATTAATTCTAAGAATCAGTCCACCCACTTTCCTTACTCATATTTGTTAAGGGAAGACACTTTGTTCATGTGTTCTTTATAATTACATTATTGCTAACACTAATCACTTAATACACTAATCACGACACTAGTTCATAGGGTTTTGTTCTCTTTAAACGTCTCACTAGCTCTGTAATGTCGAGAAGCTGGATGGCCTCGACGTTCACATGAAGTAGAAGCCTAAGTTCATGAGCTGTAGCGTATTTCCGAATGGTCTCTGCAACGGAGTCCATCTTTAGATCCCGGTGTCAATCGTCATTTCTTATATACCAAGGTTCATTTACGATATCTCATAACACTTTATTCTGGAATCTTTGAATGATATTAATGTTGCTTTTTTTAGCAAAACCCCACAATTGTATGCCATAACTCCATACGGGCATTAAAATTTGTCTGTATAAGAAAAGTTTATTATGTACTGCCACTGGCGAAGATCTTCCAAGTAGCCAGTACATTTTTTTATATCGCAAATCCAACTCTTTTCTTTTTGACTAAATAAACTCAGAATAAATTTAACAGTAGTCCAACGCCTAATTCAACTTCTAATAAATGGACACTACCTTACTACTAGCTTCAAGAACTCTGAGGCTATAGTAACCACGTTTTTCGGGACTAGTCTCTCCCTTTTACCCACAACTGCAACTCCTGTAAGCCACGATCAACAGTGGCACACAATGAAATGACACTGAGCGGTGAGGCTCAGCCATGTCCCGGGGAATCGCTTTAACTGTCTTGAATCAGGCAACGAATTAAATCAGAAAGAAAAAAGGAGTAGTTACAAATAAATAGTTCCACTTCCCTCCAGAGCAAACCGGGAGACAGAAGCTATAGTAACCACCGGCATAATTCATTTACAGAACTTCAAACTATATCCCAATCTGATAGCATGTCTACATTCGGAAACGGAAACCTTGAAAGCCAACCGCCTACGAGCTCGACGGGAATATCTACAGCATCAACATGTCCAGGTACATATGACCAGAGCTATGTAGAACTGAGTGAGCTCAGTACTCGCCCACTCTTGAGGAGAGGATAATAATGTTCTAGCGGAATTTTGACCATGGCTGCCAGTCTCAATGAAGTCTAGCCATCTTACAGTGGACAAGTGTGTGCGCAAACACAGGGGCACTTTCTGTTCCATCACTCTCATGATCCGATGGGACGACTAGCGACACGACCGGAAAGAAGTCAGGTACAGGACCGACGGCTTTACGGCTCACATTTCGAGCTGATAATGAGAAATTTTATTTACGAAATAATCCCCAAATCACCCTTTTGCCCGACCTGGGATTTGAACCCAGGACCTCATTGACATCATGTCCTGCGCAGTTGGCCTGAAGGAAATTAGTCCGTAATCCGGACCAGAGCACTATGACTGTTTTATAAAATTACTAGCTGTGCCCCGCGGTGTTACCCGCGTTAAATTTTATAAATGTTCTTTGCTATAAACCTCACGGAGCCCGAGACCTTTCCAACGAATGCAAAACCGTGGAAATCGGTTCGTGCGTTCTGGAGTTATAGCGTCAGGAAGTAAAACCCGACTTATTTTTATATAGTAGATTGGTAAAAATGCTATAAATCGAATTAATAAAACCCACGATTTTGACGGTAATTAATTTTCTTTACAGAGGTCCCAAGGGAGACTGTAACATTTGTGATAAAACAAGAACCATTGGATGAGACGGAGGAACAAAACGAACTTCTTTTCGATGTCGACATCAAGGAGGAGCCTGATGAAGGTCTAATAGAAGGTAAGATACATGACTTTTAGTCGCCCATAAACTAGCAAGTGGGTCACCTGATGGTAAGTGATCACCGCCGCCCATGGACACTCGAAACACCGGAGTAGTCGTGGGCGCGTTGCCGGCCTTGAAGAGTCAGCAAACAAGTGTTGCTGACCCTTCATTCCACCCGCCATTCCAATGAGCTCAGGCGACCTTACAAACACGCAGAATCTAGCGTAATTAAGAGAGGTAGGGCATAGCGTTCATTCGCTCGAAAAGCAGCCCGACTGGGGAAGTACCTCCAACTTACAGAAGACATTCCTTAATTATAACATTAATAATTTTAATGTTGTGTTTCCGAATGTGCGTAAGGTCGCCAGAGCTCATTGGAGTGGGGGGAAGGGTCAGCAACACTTGTTTGCTGACTCTAAAAGGACGGCAACGCACTCGTGACTCCTCTGGTGTCGCGAGTGTCCATGGGCGGTGGTGATCACTTACCATCAGGTGACCCACTTGCTCGTTTGTCGCCCCCTTATATAAAAAAAAAAATCACAATAATATTCAATATGCGTCCGCACTGGCCGGCTGCTGCTTCACAAGTGTGTCGAGCGCCGCTCAGCCGTTGAATCGTTGACTTCGTAGAGCGCCGAAAGATGGCACTGATCACAAGGACTCTATTGCGACAAATATATAGATAAGAGAGGTAGGGCACAGCGTTCATTCGCTCAAAGAGCAGCCCGACTGGGGAAGTACCTCCAACTTACAGAAGACATTCTTTAATAATAACATTAATAACTTAATGTTGTGTTTCTGCGTGTGAGTAAGGTCGCCAGAGCTCATTGGAGTGGGGGGAAGGGTCAGCAACACTTGTTTGCTGACTCTTAAAGGCCGGCAAAACACCAGCGACTCCTCTGGTGTTGCGAGTGTCTATGGGCGGCGGTGATCACTTACCATCAGGTGACCCATATCCTCGTTTGTCGCCATCTGACATAAAAAATAATAATAACGCTATTGTTTACAGTTCTACAAATCAAAGAAGAATATGAAGAAGTATATGAAGACGACATCATCAAGCTGAACTTCGACTCCCCCATGGAGCCCCCCACCGTCGTGCAGGACGACTGTGTGTACAAGTGCGGCACCTGCATGTTTGAGGGCAACGAGGAGGAGTTCAACTTGCATAGGTCAGTTCATCATAACAGCAGTAAAACTTCCACAGCTGGACAAAAGCCTCCCCAAGAATCATCTTGAGGGAATCACACTAATATTATAAATGCGAGAAAGTTTGTGAGTGTGTGACTGTGTGAGTGTGTATGTTTGTTACTTCTTCACGTCTAAACGACTGCAGCAAATTTAATAAAATTTTGTATGGAGTTAGCTGACACCCTGGATTAACACATAGGCTATCTATACATATAATAAAATCGTAGGAAAGACAAAACTGTACATTGAATTTTTTTTTTTAGGATACTTGCGCCGTGTTCTACCATAGTAATCGAAGCCAAGAATATAGTTTCCAGAATTTTTGTCTGTGTGTCTGTTTGTCTGTATGTATGTCTGGGCTAAACTCAAAAGGCACTGCACGGATTTACTTCAAGTTTTGCATGAAAATTACTAAGAGGTCGCGTCAATATATAGGTTACATATTATCACGCTATCACCTACGGGGGAGGAGCTATGATAATTTATAAAATTTAACGCGGGTAAAACTGTGGGGCACAGCTAATATGTCATAATCGCCACGCTTGGCAGAAGGGTCGGCGATCGCAGTAAGATGTTCATAGTACTCAGAAGGAAGCTGCTGCTCGTCCTCTGGTAGATATTCCCTCGGTTCGGCTTCTATGCCCCTAACAGGATGAGAAGGGGTGATGATATTCTGATATTATTATCAGAATATCATCTGATAACAATATCATCTAATATTATTACGGTTACAATGCACCTATTTCTTATATCCTCAGAAGATGCAATGAATTATTTCACAGTTGCGACCTTGATATTTTCGCTAGTAAATTATATTTATTTAAGAAAAAAATATTTAATAATAATGTATAATAGCATTATTTAATTAACAAAGTTCCAAATTAAAAAAACAAACAAACAAACGTAAAAACATTTTTTTTTTACGATTTGTTATCTTGTAAGATAAATCTTAAAACGCCTACTTAGTTTTAATGATGTACTTTCGTAAACTTAAGAATGCCGTGCTTTCCTTTAATTTTGATGCATGCAAGATTTAAAATTGTATCAAAGATTGTTGTTTAATGTTGTGTATGTATTTAGTTGGTAAGCCTTTAAATAAATAAAAATATTCGCCGCCGTTACCACACAGCAACTCTTCTAATTAACGTCTGCTGCAGGCACCATCTAGTGACGGCAATATCAAAACCCAATCTCACCCGTGGGGGCATAGACACCGAGGCGATTACCTACCAGAGAACGCAGCAGCCTCTCTCTGAGTACTATGACTGCGATCTCTAACCCGTCTGCTAAGCGTGGTGATTATGGGATACTCGCTGTGGCCCGCGCTTTTACCCGCGCTAAACTTTATAAATTATAGCCTATGTGTTAATCCAGGTTATCATCTAACTCCAAACCAAATTTTATTACAATCTCTCCAGCCGTCTAGACGTGAAGAAGGAACAAACATACACACTTACAAACTTTTGTCTTTATAATAGATAGATAGATAACACTTCATTGCATCAAATCGAAGCATAACATTATCACATCAGTTAACTTATATAATATGGTACAAACGGCGGTCTTATCGCTAATACAGCAATCTCTTTCAGACAACCGTTGGATGAACCAAAGCAATGCAGGGAGATAAAGTGGTAGTTGGTAGTGCATCTACTTAAATAAATTTACATATATATGTACCTACTTAGGTACTAATATTATATATATATATATACACATACACACACACACATATATATATATATATATATATATATACAGTTCCCTACTTTTAATATAGGTACTATAAATAAATATAAATAAAAATTATGAAGACTAAAGAAGTTTTTGAGGAAGATGGAAGATTGCGAGCTGTTAAGATTAAAGTACTTACTTACTTATCGTATGGGCAGTGGTTACCCTAGTGTCAGAGTTGTTCAAGCCGCCCATTAGGCCTCTGACATGGCTTAACGACTGTTGCCTAATGGCTACAACCGGGACCAACACCTTAACGTGCCCTCCGAAGCACGGAGACGCTCAAAAATTAAACCACTTTGGCGGTCACCCATCTATGGAGTGACCGCGAGCCTAGTTGCTTGTCCTCGCCAATCACTTACGGACCGGTGCGAGCGCTTCAGATTAAAGTGATAGAAAATGTTTTTTTAAAAGTGTCTTGAAAGATAATATAGTTTGCGCGCGTCTGATAAGCAGAGGTAGTTAATTACACAATCGAGCAGCCTGTACAGTGAAAGATTTGTAGTAGAAATTAGTGGAATGTAATATAATATTAGTGTGATTTAATATTATCTTAGTCCTGTGATTTCCGGCCGAAAAAGAATAATAGGGCCACCCCATATCATCCGGTGGGAGTCGTAAAAGATGACTAAAGGTCCACACCAAACGGCCCGCATCGGCCCGCATCGAAACGAATTTTACAATCTTTAAACGAAATTAAATCTTGTATACAGTGTTTAAAGTTTATATTACCAAGTCAAGGGTAAACACAGCCGGTGACATGCCGCGACACGCGATCGGCTCCGGCCGCATGCGTTCGGATACCGGCGCATACGTTCGAATACCGCCGAATGCGCTCGGAGCCGTCCGCCTGCGTTCGTATTCCGCCGGGTCCGCTGGGGCTTAAAACTATGAAACTAAAAAAGAAGCGAAGGTAGTAGTATGCGACGACGCGACGTCCGGCCGGACGCGGTCGGATACCTTCGCATTCGACCGTATCCGACCGCATCCGGTCGGATGCGGCGGCATCCGACTGCGTCCGTGCGGTGCGCTACTGGCCGATGCGGGCCGTTTGGTGTGGTTGGACCTTTAGGGATACACCAGGTAGTCGGGCAGCAGAAGCGCCTGTGTACTAGCTACCACCTAACCGCGGTCGCCAACACGCATGCGACGGCGGTGAATACAGCAAACCTCTCCAAATGGCAACATTTTAGAAACCTTTGGTGAAGGGGAGTTTTGGCGCCAACGCGGAAAAAGACGCATCGGGGCATTGTTTCATTTTCAAAAACTGGTCTAAATTCAAGTTTTTATGTGTAAACTAGCTGACCCGACAGACCTTGTCCTGTCTTAACGATGACTATTAACGCACGCTATCTGTCAATACTATGTCAAATAAAAAAAAGTTACATTAAAAAAGGTTATATTGTCCAAAGCGCTAAGGTTAGATTAGAAATAATATTTGGTTGTGAAGTATTCTTAAATTTTCTTATTTTCCGCGCAATTTTAAATTCTTTTTTTTACATAAGAACCTTCTCCTGACAATAACAAACACAATAAAAAAAGAAATAGTGAAATCGGTCCAGCCGTTCACGCGTGATGTCGTGACAACGGAAAACGGGTTTCATTTTTATATATATAGATATGGTGGATATTTAGACATAACATCATGGATAACGTACACAAGTGGAGGAAAGAATTTCGATTTTCTGTGTTGAATCTTAAGCTCCATATAAGCCTCTAGGAAAGTCTCCGCTGCTTTACTGGGGTAGGACAATAACTATGAATTACTTGACTGTGACGGACTTTACTTGACATTGACCAATGATGAAATAAATGAAATAAAAATATATCTTACTGAAGGCTCATAAGGCCGAAGAATCAGAGCCGTAATACTGAATTTAAAAAAAAAAACATTGGTGAAGGCTTATGTAACAGATACTAACCTACCGGTGCAGGACATATTATACTGCCCAAGTGTGTGCGCAAACTCAGTGGCACTTTCTCACTTCAGGGGTCTTGATCGCATTCTCCATGAATCAGCCTGTAGAAAACCGAGTTCAAGCTGCCCAGTAGGCCTCTTACATGGCTTAACGACTGTTGCCTAATGGCTACAACCGGGACCGGCAGCTTAACGTGCACGCCGAAGCACGGAGACGCTCAGAAATTAAACCACTTTGGCGGTCACCATATATGGACTGACCGCGAGCCTATTTGCTAACCTCGCCAATCACGTACGAACCGGTGAGAGCATCTGGCTATGATGACCTATTTATTATCATGCTTTTATTAGCTTCACTTGTAACTAACTATGTATGTAAGAAAATCTAGGAATCTTAATTTGACCCACTTCCCGGTCTCCGATTAGGATGAAATTTTGCACACGCTCTGAGTTCTGATGACAATACATGACTAACTAAGAAACGTCATGTGTCATGTTAGCAAGTCCGCCATGTTGGGAGGCCGCCATATTGGATTTGTGTTCAAGACTGGCTGTTTGAAATCCACCCCCATGATAGGGGTATTAAATGAAAGGGATTGCTGTCAGGAATACGCAAAAAAATAGTCACGTGACTTAAATCCAACATGGCGGATTGGCTATTTGAAATGCACCAAGCGTATTTTTTAGTTTTTTAAACTATTATATGATACTTATTGTATTTATTTTGTTTGTTAAAGGGAACGAGATTGTGAAGTGACCATGAATTATGGATGTACTAAGTGTATGAGGGATTTCCCGTCGCTTTCGAAGTATGTTATGCATCTGAGGTGAGTTATAATTCAAATAAATTACATGCAAACATACAATAAAAACGTATACAACATGTTACTTAATTAACGCACATCCTGAAAATAGTTCAGAATCGTTTACTGAATCGATTTATATCATTTTTAATACAGATAATTTTTTAGATCAAAATAATTAAAACTACGGAAATTATTGTCATATTAACCCTGTACAGTCAAAACAAATTTAAATAGACCGTAAGTCAAAGTAATAAGACTTTTAAAATCGCAGTTTTATTGTATTCATACAAATTCCATCATTCAATGCAAGATAAAGAAAAATAGACTTTATTCCAAGAAACTAATTTAGTAAATAACAATGCATATACATGTTAAATTAAAAATTCAGTGTATGTATTATGATTACAACATAATATTCTAATTGGGGTGTTTGAGGGTGCGTTAATTACGTTACATGTTGTATACAATGGTTACAAAATCACACACACACACAGTCCGAGAACTGGTGGTCCTCCCTCAGCATTGGGTTGTAGACAATC
Source organism: Pseudoips prasinana (assembly GCA_951640165.1). Taxonomy (NCBI): domain Eukaryota; kingdom Metazoa; phylum Arthropoda; class Insecta; order Lepidoptera; family Nolidae; genus Pseudoips; species Pseudoips prasinana. The sequence goes on from OX621261.1 coordinate 11,546,908, forward strand.
CAAAGAAGCAATGCCATGCCTGGATGGTAAGCTGACGAGGCGTTTACTACGGCTTAACAGGAAAAGCCTGCGCGTTGTGGTAGGCACCATCACTGGACACTGCTCACTCAACAAACACTTCTACATTATCGGCATAACTGACAGCCCTCTGTGCAGAGGCTGCATGGACACTGACGAAACGGTCGCGCATATGGTCCTCGAGTGCACAGGCATCGTGAAAATCCGGAGGGAAATCTTGGGTTCACCAAGAACTCTTCCGGAGACCTTGAGAAGTTTGGGAGACCTAATATGCTTCTGGAAGGAGGTGGGCTGGTGGAGTGAAGGCCGCCATGGCTCACGTACAATGGTCCACATCGGGACTAAGTGCGGAAACCATACCCACTATCACATAAGTGGGACAAGATGATGATGATGATGATGATATATACATACTCACGCCTGTTTCCCAGAGGGGTAGGCAGAGACAACGGATTTCCTTTTGTAACGCACACCTCTTTTGTCGTGTTTACTGTCATTATATTCTTCATACATGCCCACCGGTTTAGGGTACTTCTGACCTGACCTTTCTTGAGAACGTCTTCGATTTGGTCAGAGAATGTTCTACGAGGTATTCCCCTTCCGGTTGTCCCATTCACACAGGTCAAATCAATTAATTATAAAACAACAAATGAAAGTCTTCTACACTACACAATGAGAAATTACTAAAAAAAACACCAATAACCTCGCAGGATGAGATAGCTAAGACCATAAGCAACAACTTTTGTTCTACGAGTTTGAGCATAACTCGATACATGAAATAAAAAAATGATTTTCCATGGCTGGCGACTAGAAAAATGGGTGAAGTTCAAAGCGCTAGAGCGCTACACCCCTTCCCCGCGCTTTCCCAAGGTTATATTTACGTAATATTTGTGATGAGCGTAGAGTTATTATTATTATCCATTTATTTTAATTAAATAACTTAAATATACATTACATTTAAATAAAAAAATGTGAGCCGTCACGGGACGCCTGGCAGATGTGAAATATCGTCATTATTTTGTAAAAGGAATATGCAGAAAAGAACATATTGTGATAGGAACTTAATATGTCATAATGATAAAATAAAAAGTCGATTGCGCACGGCGACGCGTCGCCACACCGTACACACTACTATCGTATAGCGTGGCGACGCGTCGCCACGGCATGCGTCGCCACGCCAGAAATCTGTTTTACGTGCGGCTATAGATGTTTCACATCAAATACAAATTATATTATTTTATTTTGCCGTCCCAACCACGATGCTTACCCAGAGCGAGTGTATGTATCGGACACTGATATTTACTAGAAATTATCTTCAGAATGTCACTGCACTCGAGCCAACATTGTCGATACCCGCTTGCGTCTTATTGCGTAAATGTAAACTCTGTCTCAAAATGAATAATGTTATTGTTTCGAAGTTTTTCTTTTGTATACCTAAATATAATCTAAAATAATAAGCATTCAGACAACCGATCGAGCATATATTGTGTTTGCCTACTAAATAATTACTCTAATTGGACCAAATCCCGTGTTCATGCCCGCTTGAGTATGTTTCGCCGGACCGTCTCAACTGGGTCGTGTTGAAACCGGTAGTAGATGAACCCACTGAGTTTGTTTCGCTGGGTCTTCTCAGTTGGGGCGCATTGGATCCGGTGGTAGCATTAAAGCGCGACCGTCGTTATTAACACAAGGCCCGTCGTAATAATAATACCTTTAATATAGACAGAACCATTGACAATATGTAGTAAAAATATTAGACTTAAACTAGATAATTAAACATAATCTCTTGACAATAACTTGATACGAGCTAGCTAAATATCATTTCTGTAATAAAATAAATTTTATAAATGTTTTCATACAAGATGTACCTAAATATCTATGTTACTAGAAATAATATCTAATGTATACAACTATATTACTACAAACATGTTCTGACTATTTGCAAGTGCTTTTTTAAAGTCTACGTGAATAAAAACCTTTTTTATTTTATTTTATTTCTTTATTTATTTAAAAATCAATCGTACGCGCTTCGGCAAACATCGCAGAAGCACTGCAGTGAGCGCAACCCCAACATCATCATAAACATTCAAGAGGGAAATTAAACTAATTCTTATTTTTGTACAACAATAAAATCTTACAAATTATAAAAAAGGAGTAGAACAAAAGTTGTTGCTTATGGTGTTAGCTATCTAGTCCTGCGAGGTTGTTGGTGTTTTACAAGTAACCCCAGTATAATATGTATGCCGCCAATTTTTTTTAAATAAAGCCAACGGAGGGCACCTACATCCTCCGTAAGGATCACTAACTAGAGGACTCGTAAATTGATCTGGTAATGTTTACGTTCGTAGCTTAACGGCACAGTGTCTGAGGGTGTTGTTTTAATATATATATTATCCCTGTTTTATTAACGTTTTCTATTGTGTATATAAAATAACCTAACTGTTAGAAAACTCCCGACACCAACTATGATTTCATCATTTTGGAAAAGAGCTGATACTCTTAAACTGCTGAACTGATATTAAGCAAACACAGCTAAGAACCACTGCACGGAAACTGGCTTTCAAATGAGAAATACGGTCCATCCGTTTAAGAGCTACTACGATGCCACAGACACAAGCACACACACATACACACGCACACACACACGCATACACACACGCACTAACACAATCACACCCACACGCACTAACACACTCACACACACACGCACTAACACACACACACACACACGCACACGCACTAACACACTCACGCACTAACACTCACACACACACACACACACGCACTAAAACACACACACACGCACAATCTCTCACACACACACACACACACACTCACTCACACACGCAAAAACATAGACATCGACGCCGAACTTATAACACCCTGCTTATGCGTCGGGGGTTAACTAATATTTTATACATTGCCTTATTCTTCAGATGGCATGGCTACAAGAAATTCACGTGTCCCAGATGTAAGAAACTGTTTAAATCACGCCAAGACCTCGTGAGACACATCCCATACCATTACAAGAAGGACTTTCTCAAGATTGCTAAAGCTATCTCCTCGGAAGGTAAGGAAATAAGTTGCGTTTTTTCATAAATTAGCCATAGATAACGCTTTTTAGAGTTCCGTACCCAAAGGGGATAAAATGGGACCCTATTACTGAGGATTCGCTGCCTGTCTGTCCGTCTTTCACCAGGCTGTATCTCATGAACCGTGATAGTTAGACAGTTGAAATTTTTACTGGTGATGTATGTATTTCTGTTGCCGCTATAAAAACAAATACAAAAAAACAATATACACACATCAACAAAGTCTAGGGATACGTTATTTTGAAATCAAACATGGCTTTATTGTTTAAAACCTATTTAGTTTCCTTAAAAAGTTTATTTACAGATTTAAACCTTGTCTATTCTTTATTCAAAATTAAAAAATTAAAATGAGAAACAAATGAAAACACGCAAAGCACAGCGCAATCTTGAGTTGTATCTAATTTCAAGAAGTTGCATTAAAATTTTTTTTGCGTGTTAATTGAAGAAAACCTGATAAATTGTTTTATTTTCTTTTCTCAATTGGTTGTGTAAGCTTTTTAGCGTCATGCCACGCCATCATTTGAGTCGAGATGAAATGTTACGGGCAGTTGGCATGTTACAAAACGGTGCTATTCAACGCGTCGTTGCTGAGTCTCTGGGCACAAGCCAAAATGTGGTATCCAGGCTGTGGTCACGTTATCGCGCTACTGGAGATGTGGCAGAACGGCACACAGGTAGATATCGTGTTACCACTCAGAGACAGGATCGATTTCTCCAAATGACCGCCAGAAGACTACCCAATATCACAGCGATGCAACTAGTGCAAAGGCTCCAGGAGGGTCAGCAGCTGCTGGTGAGCGACCAAACCGTGCGAAGGAGGCTGCATGAAGTTGGTCTTCATGCTCGCAGACCGCTACGAGTCCCAGCGCTGCGACGTGGCAATCGCGGTAGGCGACTTTTATGGGCTCAAGAACATTTGACATGGAGTGATCAACAATGGTCATTGGTGCTGTTCACTGATGAGTCCCGCTATGGATTTCATCCAGATTCGAGACGAACACGCGTTTGGAGAACTCCAGGCAGGGTCAGCCGTCTCCGACATCCACAGGAGGTCCACTCTTACCAAGGCGGGACAATTATGGTGTGGGCAGGAATACGAATCGGCGGACGAACCCAACTCATTTGGATTCAGGGCAGCATGACTGCCCATAGATACCGTGAGGAGGTAGTAGAACGTGTCATTGTCCCGCTCAGGGCCCTAACGGGGCAAGAATTTCAGCTCATGCATGACAATGCACCTTCCCATACAGCGCGGCTGGTGAGGGCCGCCCTTCGAGAACACGATGTTCAGGTATTAGATTGGCCTCCACAGTCGCCAGACTTAAACCCAATTGAACACGCCTGGGACATGTTACAGCGAAGAGCATTGAGGGATTTTCCGCCCAACTTGACAACAGAAGAACAACTTTTCGAACATTTAAAAAGAACTTGGGACTGCATACCCCAGCAAGACATTGACACCTTAATTTTAAGTATGGAAAATCGTTGCCGCTGTGTGATTAATGTTAGAGGAGGAAATACCGATTACTGATTATCAGATTTGGTAAGATTTTTATTCATTTAATTCGATTGAATAATTTTATAAGAATAAAATGTTTTTGTTCACTCAGTAATTTTCTATGGCTTAATTAATTTAAGACTTTTATTAATTAGAAAAACAAAATCGCATCGTGTTGTTAATGTTTAAATATCGGCCATGAAATTATCTTTAATTCTTCCATTTACAGTCATAACAAAATGTTTATAGTTTTCTAGATAATCAATGAAATGTTCAATATCCCTAGATTGTGTTGATGTGTGTATATATATTTAAGGGGGCTCCCATACAACAAACGTGAATTTTTTGCTCGTTTTTATAGATAACTAGCTGTGCCCCGAGGCATTACCCGCGTTAAATTTTAAAAATTTTGTTTGCTATAAACCTCACGGAGCCCGAGACCTTTCCAACGAATGTAAAACCGTGGAAATTGGTTCGTGCGTTCTGGAGTTATAGCGTCAGGAAGGAAAACCCGACTTATTTTTATATAGTAGATGGTACGGAACCCTTCGTGCGCGAGTCCGACTCGCACTTGGCTGGTTTTTTTTTCATAAATTACTCATAGATATCGCTTTTCACAAGTATTGGTAATTGTTACAAGCTCAAGTTACCAGAATGAAACTATCTTTTAAGGTTTTATGTGGAGTCATACATTTTGCTCGAAAGGAGAATGCCCACGGCCCTATGGGCAAATGTACTCAATTCAACATTTTTGTGTCTTCATCAAATCACCTTTAAAATACTCGATGGCATGTCTAAATACTACCTTAAAAGATTGAACACAAACTACAATGGCATTTCCGAGATATTTACAAAAATGAAATTACTATTTTGAGGTTATGTTCGACCAAAAATTGGTTGAAAAAAGCTATTCAAAAGGGTCTGAATGGGTTTAGGGGTGAGCTTGATGTCATTGAAGTGTATTTGTGTAAAATCTGTAACGGTTTAGCTATGTCAGGTGGCCAGTTACTGGTGGCCACCTGTGTCTACCTCACTAAGTCTTACTGTTTAGATTTTACGAATTTTTACATCTTATTCCCGCGTTTCATGAAATTGCAAAGCAATATGGAATGCAATATGGAAAATATGGAAGAAATAATTACTAAGATAAATCAATCTTTAAATCATATCTAGATCCTACTTCAATGGGTTGGCAGCAGTAACGGAGGAACTAAAAGACTCGACTCGACGCACAACGTACCAAAACCAACAGAAATAACAGTATTGTATTTCAAAAATATGACAGACGCGTAATAAATGTCAAATAAGGTTGTACCCATACTGATGAAAGATCGATTTCCGTAAACCAGCCAGTGATATTTCATGAATACCACTTGGCGCTGATGCCGCCGTTTACAACCACTGATATTAAAAATACCAGCAAAAACATGTGATTCAGAACTCTGTTATTACTATACAATAATGGATTGAACAATCAATACAAAATCGATATCATTTTTATGTAGGTAGGTACGCATATTACCGCAACAGATAAATTGGACATCCCTCGTATTGACAGACGATAATAAAAAATGGCGTACTATAACGGCGGAAACATAAAAGTACTAATTATTTTTCGAAAAACTATCCCATTTTAAAGTAATCAATAAGTCTTTTAAAAAAATATATTTTCATTTTAGATATTCCATGCCGTTCAAGGTTTTGAGACACAAGTAATTTATCAAGAGTACTGTTCGTGGGCAATCTCTTTTGTCTAAAAATAAATTCTTCTTAAATATCTTGGGAAAACTAACACAATGCCATTTATACAGGGTGTTTGGAAGGGAGCTGTACATACGCCTAGGGTAGAAACTAGGGATAGTCTGCTACCTACCCCCGCCCATTATATTGACCTTGGCCTCAAGGTTTTTTTTTAATTTATTTTTATTTTTTATTTGACTTTTTTGTGATTTTTTGACTAAAACTACCTGTAGCTCAAAATCTATCCATGGGACCGGTCGGCTAATGGTCTTGTTTTAATCGTTAGAGTCTTAGGGTCCTGCAAAAAATTATTTTACACCAGAAAATTGTGGAGAAGAAAAGTTATGGGGCCTGAAGTACCATAGTAAGGTAAAGAAATAATTTTAAGGGCAACTTTCTATGGGGTTTAAAAAAAACTAACAGGGTTGGAGTTCTTCTGATTTTTTTAAAACATCCTCAGTCCATGCCCTTTCTAACGATATGCTAAAAGTGTATTTATCACTTTTAGTTTTAAAGTTATTAATTAATTTCCGCAACTAGGGCACTTTTACCACCACGAGTCGACATTTGTAAGACAAATGTAATTTCCAGAATTTAAACCAGTTTGGCCTACAGTTGGCAAATTTGTTGTCTCACTCTTACACGAGAGCAACATGTAAGAGACAAAACATGTCATGTCATGTCTCTTTCGCTCTTGGGTCGACGGGGCCGGGCAGGTAACTCGTTGGGGTCTTTGTTAGTCAGTCGAGATTTACCCATCTTAGCTAACTTACGTACTTGCCGTTACGACGCTCCACTGTTTTCGTTAATTTTGTTGAGTGTGTTATTACTTCGTTTTTGTTAAGTTTTGTTATTTGTTACCTTGTTGTTGGCAAAATGGCTGGATTTACCAGTGAAGAGTACACCGACATGCTGGTGGTGTATGGAATGGCTGATTGCAATGGGCGCGAGGCACGGAGGATTTATCAAGAACGGTATCCTAACCGGCGAGTGCCTAACCACCAAACGTTTGGCTCAACTTATCGGCGTCTGCGAGAAACCGGAAATTTAAATTTCCGGGAACCAGCCGTGAACAGATTTCAACCAAATTTGGCTGCGGAAGAACGCATATTGGCTGAATTTGAGGAAGATCCGACCAGAAGCGTAAGAACCGTAGCCCGGACGCTTGGTTTAAGCGTGTGGAAAGTCTGGTCGGTTCTTCGCGAAAATGGACGTCATCCTTTCCACTACACCCCTGTTCAAGGTAATTTTTTACATAAAGTTTTTGTTTTTAGCTCTTATGTAATGAACTAGCATGTGAATTTCATAGGCAATTTTTAAATTAACATGAGCATGTGTGTGAGAGAGAGAGAAATGGAAAGACAGAGATAGCAATCAATGTTACATAGCTACTAATTCATAAGGAAACCGCTAACGTTGATATTTTTATTGTTTTAGGCTTAGAGGATAACGACTATGCAAGAAGGGTGGAGTTTTGCCGCCACTTGCTCCATACGGACGTGGAAGATATTAATTTTTTACGGAGTATTCTCTGGACTGACGAGTCCAAGTTTGACAAGGAAGGAATTGTAAATTACCACAATCTCCATCACTGGGCACCCAGAGATCAAAACCCGAGAGTCAAGAGGCACAGAGGTTTTCAACGAAGGTTCTCCGTGAACGTATGGGCAGGCGTCATCGGTAATCGGTTGATAGGGCCGCACTTTTTGCCAGACAACCTAAACGGGCAAAACTACTTAGATTTCCTCGAAAACGATTTGCCTGATTTAGCGGAAGAAGTGTTTGACGAAGATCGGCCCATAGTCTTCCAGCACGACGGCTGTCCTGCTCATTGGAGCCTAGCAGTGAGGGAGCTTCTGGACAACTGCTTTCCTAATTCTTGGATTGGTCGGGGTGGGCCAATTCCCTGGCCCCCAAGGTCGCCTGACCTTACCCCACTCGACTTCTACGTCTGGGGAAGGGCGAAAGAGTTGGTGTACGCAGAAGAAGTACCAACAAGGGAGGTTCTAATTAACAGGATCCACGCCGCATTCGATACAATGCGCGAGGAACTGCTGCTTAGAACGGTGACCGTGGAGATGAGGAAGAGGTGCCGAGCATGTTTACAGGTCAATGGTCATCAATTTGAACAAAATTTGTAATTAATTAAAATTAGTAATTAATTAAAATTTGTAATTTAATGACATTAGTCATTACCAAATTTTTAGTTTCATTTGCCATCCTTTTACGATCGAACACATTTAATTTTCATTCGTTGAAATTTTTGCTTGAAGTGCCCCAGTTGCGGAAATTAATTAATAACTTTAAAACTAAAAGTGATAATTACACTTTTAGCATATCGTTAGAAAGGGCATGGACTGAGGATGTTTTAAAAAAATCAGAAGAACTCCAACCCTGTTAGTTTTTTTTAAACCCCATAGAAAGTTGCCCTTAAAATTATTTCTTTACCTTACTATGGTACTTCAGGCCCCATAACTTTTCTTCTCCACAATTTTCTGGTGTAAAATAATTTTTTGCAGGACCCTAAGACTCTAACGATTAAAACAAGACCATTAGCCGACCGGTCCCATGGATAGATTTTGAGCTACAGGTAGTTTTAGTCAAAAAATCACAAAAAAGTCAAATAAAAAATAAAAATAAATTAAAAAAAAACCTTGAGGCCAAGGTCAATATAATGGGCGGGGGTAGGTAGCAGACTATCCCTAGTTTCTACCCTAGGCGTATGTACAGCTCCCTTCCAAACACCCTGTATAATATATCACCCCCGTTAAAGTAGTTTTGGCATAAAAGAGTAACAAACAAACATACATATATGCATACATCTACAACATGTACTTAACTTAATTAACGCACATCCTGAAAATAGTTTGTTCTGAATCGTTTACTGAATCGATTTATAAAATAAATAAAATAAATAAATAAAATAAAAAAGGTTTTTATTCACGTAGACTTTAAAAAAGCGCTTGTAAATAGTCAGAACATGTTTGTAGTAATATAGTTGTATACATTAGATATTATTTCTAGTAACATAGATATTTAGGTACATCTTGTATGAAAACATTTATAAAATTTATTTTATTACAGAAATGATATTTAGCTAGCTCGTATCAAGTTATTTTCAAGAGATTATGTTTAATTATCTAGTTTAAGTCTAATATTTTTACTACATATTGTCAATGGTTCTGTCTATATTAAAGGTATTATTATTATGACGGACCTTGTGTTAATAACGACGGTCGCGCTTTAATGCTACCACCGGATCCAATGCGCCCCAACTGAGAAGACCCAGCGAAACAAACTCAGTGGGTTCATCTACTACCGGTTTCAACACGACCCAGTTGAGACGGTCCAGCGAAACATACTCAAGCGGGCATGAACACGGGATTTGGTCCAATTAGAGTAATTATTTAGCAGGCAAACACAATATATGCTCGATCGGTTGTCTGAATGCTTATTATTTTAGATTATATTTAGGTATACAAAAGAAAAACTTCGAAACAATAACATTATTCATTTTGAGACAGAGTCAATAATTTTAAATTAAGTATATGATAGCAATCATTTACAGATAGTTCACGTACCACAGCAGATCAGTCATGTCTATATGGCTACAAGATCTCCAGCGAGCAATGTGCAGGTAGGAAGTGAGAGCCAGACGTCTTTGTCATTGATGTACTCTTTAGTGGTGTAATAACCCCTAGCCATAAGTATACGTTTAATATGTGTTTTAAAACTTGTGTCAGGCAGATCAGTAATTTGAGTAGGAAGCTTGTTATAAAACCTAATACAATTTCCTAAAAATTATTTATTAGTTTTGCTTACTCTAAAGCCTGGCATGGCTAGTTTGTTTTTATTCCTAGTATTTATATTATGCAGTTCACTTTTCTTTTTATAATTATGAATATTTTTTCTAACAAACATTATATTCTGATATATATATTCCGATGGCACAGTAAGTATATTTATTTCTTTAAACAAATTTCGCAAAGAATCGCGACTGCCTAAACCATAAATGGCTCTGACTGCTCTTTTCTGCAATACAAAAATAGTACCTATGTCAGCCGCCGAACCCCACAGCAGAATGCCATACGACATAATGCTATGAAAGTACGCGAAATACACTAATCTAGCAGTTTGTTCATCTGACAATTGCCTTATTTTCCAGACAGCATAGGAAGCCGAACTTAATTTACCTGCTAACTTTTCAATCTGAGGACCCCATTGCAATTTTGAATCAAGTGTCAATCCTAAAAATACGGTCGATGGGACTAGATCTAATATTTTCGCATTAAGTGCAACTGTTGGTACAATTTGAGTCACATTCGGCAATGAGAACCTGATGCATTTAGTTTTCCCTGCATTTAACAAGAGATTATTTGCCGAAAACCATTCTGATATAAAGCTGAGTGTTTTATTAAGCTCAATAAGATCTTTATCCTTTCTATTTACTTTAAATATGAGCGAAGTATCATCAGCGAACAAAACTATGTCTGATACTTTCTCTACCAGATAAGGGAGATCATTTATATAAACTAGAAATAAAAATGGGCCCAATATAGATCCTTGGGGCACCCCCAATTTCACAGGATGACGCGCCGAAGTGGCACCGCCTATCGAAACCATCTGTTGTCGCCCCGATAAATAGGACATCACAAGATCAAGAGATGTGCCAGATATTCCATAGTACTTCAGTTTAACAACGAGCGTACGATGATCAACGCAATCGAAAGCCTTAGAGAGATCACAGAAAACTCCCAGCGCATCCTGTGATCCCTCCCAAGCCTCCAATATTGACCTAATTAATGTGCAACCTGCATCCTGAGTAGAGCGGCCCCTTGTAAACCCGAACTGCTTGTTATGCAATATCTCATTCACGTTAAAGTGCGACAACATTTGGCTGAGCATCAGCTTTTCAAATATTTTACTTAAAGCTGGCAGTATTGAGATAGGCCTATAATTCGTGGCATTTTTTGAACAACCTGCCTTGAAAATGGGAATAACACTTTCAATATAGGTAATATTTTATTCTAAAATAATTAAAACTAAGGAAATTATTGTCATAACCCTGTACAGTCAAACAAATTGAAATGGACCGTAAGTCGAAGTAATAAGACTTTTAAAATCGCAGTTTACTTGTTTTCATACAAATTCCATCATTCAATACAAAATAAAAAATAATAAACTCTATTCCAAGAAACTAATTTAGTAAATAACAATGCATAAACATGTATGTATTATGATTACAACATAATATTCTAATTGGGGTGTTTGAAGGTGTGCGTTAATTACCTTACATGTTGTATACTCACAAACTTTCGCATTTATAATATTAATAGGATGTAGAAACACCGTTTTTAACCATTAATTTTTGCAATTCTTTGCAATTTTTTGATTGATTTATATTATGATTATTGAGGATAATATTATGTATGCAAATAACACATATTTCAATACAGTGAAATTATAAGGCCTCTGACAATGACAAAATAATAATAACTGCACGACTGGAAAAATAAATATTTCCCCAACAGCTCAAAAGACCGAAGCAGCCAGACCCTATAAAGACAGTTTAAGAAACATGAATGCCGGAATAAAATGATTTACTTTTAAGAATTGCAATCATTTTTCCATGTTGTACAAGGAAATAAAAGGCATGGAGGGATTTTAAATATTATAATTTCTTTTTTAAATAGTAATAAACTCGTGTCCATCACAGGCCATTTCTTTTTTAAATAGTAATAAACTCGTGTCCATCACAGGCCGGGATTTGCCGAAGTCCTTTGGTCTTAGTTGAGAATAAACTACAATTTTTCAACTAGCTTGTTGGTCTAATAGTTAGTAGTAAGCCCGAGGTTGTGGGTTCGATTCCCATCCGAGACAAATCTTTGCGTGATGGGCACGAGTATTTAATTAAATAGTTCTATATAAGTATGTATTTACAAAAGAAAAGTAGTATATTAGTAGTCTGGTTACAGTACAGGTTCTGCCTAGTTTGGGGTCGAAAGTCTAACGGGCCCGTTGGCGTGGTTGGCATGCTTGCTTTTCGCAAAAGAAACAAAGGTCGTGGGTTCGATTCTCACCCAGGACAGATATTTGTGTGCATGAACATGTCTGTTTGTCCTGAGTCTGGGTGTATTTATCTATATAAGTATGTTACCAAAGAAAAGTAATATATGTAGCTCATCAGTTTTCTGGTTTCCATAGTACAAGCTCTGCTTAGTTTGGCATCAGATGGCCGTGTGTGAATAATGTCTTAGGAATAATGTACAATTATCTATAAAAACGAGCAAAAAATTCACGTTTGTTGTATGGGAGTTAAATATTTATTTGATTTAGTTTTTTTAGTAATTGTTGTTATAGCGGCAATTGAAATACATCATCTGTGAAAATTTCAACTGTCTAACTATAACGGTTCATGATATACAGCCTGGTGACAGACGGACAGATAGGCAGCGAAGTCTTAGTAATAGAGTCCCGTTTTACCCTTGGGGTACGGAACCCATAAAAACGGAAACAGTGTTTATAATCTTTAATTTCTACTTTACCGTATTGCAATTCCATAAGATGGCGCTTTTTTTTTTGTTCACGTTGACTTTAAAAAACCGGCCAAGTGCGAGTCGGACTCGCACATGAAGGGTTCCATAGCAAGCAGCAAGTATCTCAGTTGATTAAATGAATGCTATTCATATTTGAGTCAAAATAATCAAATATGTGAATGCTGTTCATATTTTAGTCACAATCATCAAAAATTATAAGAATCAATGTAATAAGAAACGTATCTTCTGAACGAGACAAGTCACTATTCTACGGTAACGAAACCATACCGCCATCTAATTCGACGGTAACGCCATCTAGGGGCAGTCGATGAAACTAAACATACAAATATTGAACAAATGCAAATTGCGGTTTATGACGTATTAAAAGAAAACTACTTAATAGATCTCGTTCAAACCAATTTTCGTTGTTAGTTTCTATAGTAATGTACATCATATTTTATTTTTAGTTTTATCATTCTCTTATTTTAGAAGTAAGAGGGGGGGGACACCCATTTTACCACTTTGGAAGTGTCTCTAGCGCAAAATATTCAGTTTAGAAAAAAATTATATTAGGAACCTCAATATAATTTTTGAAGACCTATCCATAGACACCCTACATGTATGAGTACGATGAAAAAAAAAATTTGAGTTTCAGTTCTATGTATGGCGACCCCCCAAAATAATTGTTCTTTTTCTATTTTTGTGTAAAAATCTTAATGCGGTTCACAGAATACATCTACTTGCCAAGTTTCAGTAGTACAGCTCTTATAGTTTCGGAAAAAAGTGGCTGTGACATACGGACGGACAGACAGACATGACGAATCTATAAGGGTTCCGTTTTTTGCCATTTGGCTACGGAACCCTAAAAAGCGCTTGTAAATAGTCAGTACATGTTTGTAGTAATACGGTTATTATATCTATTTGCATATTACAGATATTTAGGTACACGGAATGTTAAAACATTTATACAATTTATTTTATAATAGTAGTGATATTTAGCTAGCTTGTATTTGTAATGATAGCAATAAAACACAATGGCGTTCAACTCAAGACTGTTTATTTTCTAATAGCAGGGTAGCTTGACAATTACTCACTTAGAACTATATTCAGAACTACCTACATATATTACACTTCCCCTCTTAGAGAAGAAGAAGTAACCATTAAATTAACATAAAATACTTAGGTAAGTACAAAAAGCTGCCAAAATAAGTATTAAGTTCACTCTTAACAAGCCAATATTTACTCATATTGGAAGAAAAAAAATATACATACTAAAATAAAAACTAGCTGAAAGCAAAAACAACATTATATAGTTTACTTTTTAACAAAATTCTTACAAGTAACATAAGAAACTCACTCTAAAATCAATATAGGTATGCGATAGGTATGCAAACCATGAAAAAAAAACTACCAACGATAGTAACATAAACAATAGTAATCTCATAGTTGAACGTAACTTAATTCCTAAAAATGCATGGGTTGCCCGTATTATTAGTTTGTGCTATACGAGACCTATATTTGCGCGCTTAACTAACTTATGTATCAGTATTATATCGCGCGCACGCACGTCTTGGACGCTGCTGGATGGTACTGTCGATCAGTGCCGGTGCCGGCGATGACGGCGACAAGACCGGAGAAGAATCATCAACGCTATTGTACGGACTCGAAGAAGAACGTGAACTAGGAATCAAAGCTTCCCTAGATTGAGTAACAACCTGATTAGATTTTGATTCTTCATTAGCGACATGTGTAGCCCATGAATAACGTTTTGGATTGTTTTGTATCAAATTATCAGCATGCTTGGTGGTGTTTAAATCTTGGTCATTAGTGGTCACCTTGTATGTAACCGAGCCCGTTCGTTTTGTTACCGTCCCTTCTTACCATTTAGGACCGTGTTTAGAAAAAATCCTTACCAGAACCGATTCACCCGGTGTGAAATCACGCTTAGTACCACCGGCATGTGATACTTGCGCGTACTGCGCCGCAGCCATACACTCGGCGGAACTGGGCGCGCGCAGTTGGTCGAGCCGCGTGCGCAACCTGCGACCAAACATTGCCACCGAAGGTTCCTTTTGGGTGCTGGTATGACAACTATTGCGATATCTTTGTGATTTAAAGGAAATGTATCCTCAACGTAATGTATAAAAGCCGCCTCCCTTTTGTTATCTTTTATTTTATTATTGGATACGACAAGAGGTAAGCGCGATAGGCTATCCGCATTCCCGTTCTTATTGGATGATACAAATACTATATCAAACTCATACGCGGCGAGCCGAACCGCATACCTTTGCAGACGACTAGCAGCTGTTTGCGGTATGCCATGTTTAGGTCCCAAGATATAAGTTAGAGCTTTATGATCACTACGTAAAGTGAATTTACGCCCAAACAAATACTGATGATGTCTAGACACTCCGTATACAATGGCCAGCGCTTCTTTATCAATCTGACTGTATCGGCGCTCCGCCTCATTCAGCGTGCGCGAGGCGCAGCACACAATGCGCTCGCTACTGTCAGGGTAAATGTGCGAAAGCACCGCACCGAGCCCGTACGAAGAGCTGTCTACTGCTAACACCAGCGGCAACTGCGGGTCGTAGTGCGCGAGCGCCGGTCCACTCACCAGCTGTTCCTTAATGTCCCTAAAAGCCCGCTCACATGCCTGCGACCATTGCCACCTGACATTTTTACCTAACAAGGCATACAATGGATGCAAAGTTGTACTTACACTAGGCAGAAAACGTGAATAATAATTAATTAAACCCAGTGCAGCCCTTAATTGCGACACCTTTTGAGGTGCCGGTAAATTACTAATAGCTGCCACCTTTTCATTGTCTGTAAATAACCCGTGTTTATTTATTCGGTATCCTAAATAGCAAACTTCATCTTTAAAGAATTCGCACTTTTCAAATTTTATTCGCAACCCAGCCTCCGCTAATCTAGTTAGCACAGCCTTTAAATTTTTCATATGTACTATCTTATTACACCCAGTGATACATATATCATCTATAAAACAGACTACATTATCAATGCCACTTAAAGTTTCTTCAATTAATTTCTGAAATATCTCTGACAAGCACTTTAATCCAAAGGGTGCTCTTCGATAAACATAAATACCTACGTGCGTGGTAATAGCAGTCAGTGGTTGAGAGTCCTTATGTAACTTAAGTTGTACGTACGCGTTTTTTAAGTCTAATTTTGAATATTGCTCCCCTCCACTGAGTGCCGCGAATAATTGCTCGATACGTGGCAATGGATAATGAAAATCTTTAAGTTGTTTGTTCACCGTTATCTTATAGTCACCACAGATACGTATCGAACCATCTCTTTTTATAATCGGTACGATAGGCGTCCCGTAATCGGACCTTTCCACCTTAAAAATTACCGATTCTTTTTCTAAGCGTTGTAATTCGCGTTCAACAGGTATTCGCAACGCCAAAGGAATCGGACGAGCTTTGCAAAATATCGGTTCAGTGTCATTTAAATACAACTTAATATCAGTTTTAAACAAACCTATTCCGTCCTGAAATACTCCGGGAAATTCGAGCTTTAACCCAGAAATGATTGTGTCATAATTCTCGGTTATGTTTAAAATATTCACTGATTTTATTTTTAATTTTCGTAACCATAAGCGACCCATTAAAGGCGGTCCGCCATTATCAATGACAAATAACGGTAATGGTGCGGTCTCGCTTCCGCAGATCACCTGAACTACGACACGGCCGAGAGGCACGATCACACCTCCCGAATATGAACGGAACGTAGCCTCATCTTTGATAATAGCTAAATGAGACAAATTTTTATCATAAAATTGTTTAGACACCGCCGATATTTTGCTACCCGTGTCTACTTCAAATGCGAGACACTTATTCTCTATAACTAACTGTAAATAATATGGATCGTCCTTACGTTTTCTTTCTGTTGTGAAATGATATAATCCGTCCGATGAATCACTATCCGAACCACCATACACAATATAATTTTGCAATTTAGACCGGTTACTGTCACAGCTTTTCGCACCTTTAGAACACATTACGGCCAAATGACCCTTTTCATTACACTTATTACACGAATATAACCTGAATCGGCACTTATTTGGCACGTGATTACTTTTACCGCACCGCCAGCAAGAAGAACTACGCCCTCGTGCGTGGCCCGCGCTCCCGGCAGCCACCCGATGCAGTCCGTTCTCCCTGATCCGAGTCCTGAGTTCCCTGAGCCCGGCGCTCCTAGTGCGACGGTGCCGCTCGCAGCCGCGGTCTCCGCGTGCCGCTCGGCTGCCTCCAACGCTAACGCCAGCTCCACCGCCTTTTTATAAGTCAACGTAGATTCAGTGAACAGGCGAGACCTCATTTCTTCGCTACGCAACCCTGATACAAACTGGTCTCTGATATTCTCTTCCAATAGTGTACCGAAGTTGCAATGCGTAGCCAAGTGTTTTAAACGTTGTAGGAATACGCCTACATTTTCACCTTCCGCCTGCCGCCGCTGTCGAAAAATATGCCGCTCGGCGATATCTGAACGTTTTGGTTCTAAATGATCGCGGACTAAATTCACAAGCACCTCGAACGTTTTATTCTCCGGAAAATCTGGCGCACTCAGATCGCACATCAACTCGTACGTGGCGGGGCCGACATGCGTAACCAACGTGGCCACCTTCCTCTCCGCGCCGATCTCATTCAACAGAATAAACTGTTCGACGAGCCGCACATACGCGTTCCAATTCGCCGTACCATGAATATCAAATTCATATAGTTTTCCATACGGCATGTTGAATATTTTCCGATATTTAACTCCAAAACTGCGCCACTTGTAATGATAGCAATAAAACACAATGGCGTTCAACTCAAGACTGTTTATTTTCTAATAGCAGGGTAGCTTGACAATTACTCACTTAGAACTATATTCAGAACTACCTACATATATTACAGTATTAAGTTATTGTCAAGGAGATTATGTTTAGGTTTCATGATTGAAATTTATATTTTACTACATATTGTCTGAATGTTTCTGTCTATATTAAGTAATGAATTCAGTATTATTAATTAATTATCTTTTAATTTGTCCTTGCAGGCAAAGAGGATGGTAAGTCTCGCAATAAAGTCTTCGAATGTACACAGTGTTACAAAAAGGTCACTACACCGTATGTATTCCAACACTGGGAGTCTCATATTGAATGCGACAACGTTGCCAAAGCGCCCAGTATCATCGTCAAACGGCTTCTGGATAGCCGCAGAGACTTGAGCAGTACCACCAAGAAAGGGAAGTTGGAGGTTGGGACCTTAGTTGAACTTCTAGGTGAGTTCCTTTATACAAGATATAAGAAAAAAACTTGTGTGTACTTATGTACACGCGTTAGAAGTTATACTTCTTAATATACAACTTGAACATAGTTATCAATTTTCATACCACCTAGAACTAACGTCATGCTGTTATTTTTACGATGCGCGCGCATCGTAAAAATTCACTCTCATCATTTTTCTCCATCGCGCCAAAAGAAGTATAACTTCAAAAATCGAAAACAAAAAGCAAAAGAAGACGAAAAAAGCAAGCCCGGTGTTTCTTTGTGGCCTTTTTCTCCGGCTCGTCCACCTAGGTAGCTAGAGAAAGCCGCAGGTTAGCTAGGGTAGGCTCCTGAGCGGCGAGGATCGCTTTGGCCCCTTAACACGTCATCGGTGATCCCGTGCAATTGATCACACCCTCTCTTAGAATTCGGTCCTTTTGCTTCAGCGGCCCCTTGAGCTGTGGCCCGAACCCCAAAAGGGTGGCCTCGGGTATAAGTCTTTTTCAATTTAAGCTACTGGTTAAGAGCCTTCTGCGCTAGCCAAATACTCATTGCCGTCAATTCCTTAATTTTAATATAGTACAACTAAAATTCAAAATAATAGATTAGTAACTTGTTATTTATTTTAGGATTTAAGAAATATATCTGAGAAAACAGACCGCACGGACGGACTAATTAATCTTTTATGTAATTTTTATACTATATTTGACTATATTTATGTACTGCATTGTGAGCTTGACAAGTACAAGTGTATGTTATTACCCAAGTGCTGAAAAAACTTCATTATTTCATTTCAATTTTACCAGACGGCTTAGGATTATTATAATAACTAGCCGTGCCCCGCGGTTTTACCCGCGTTAAACTTACAAATTATAGCCTATATGTTAATCCATGGTGTCCGCTAACTCCATACCAATTTTTATTAAAATCGCTCCAGCCGTTTAGACGTGAAGAAGTAACAAACATACACACTCACAAACTTTCGCCTTTATAATATTAGTGTGATAATGTGCTCCTGAATTTGGGCCACGGCGGCCAGTCTCAATAGTGATTAACTATCTGCGCGGTACATATTATAGTGCACAAGTGTGTGCGCAAACACAGAAGCACTTTCTATTCCATCACTCTCATTATCCGATGGGACGCCTAGCGACACGACCGGAAAGAGGTCAGGTACAGGACCGACAGCTTAAACGGCGACGGCGGTCAGAGAATTATCTGAGGTCAACTGGTAGTCTTGATCAAAATCTCATAATATTATATTATAATTTATTGCTAAACATATAATTATGATTTTTTTATTATATTTTAGATTGTTGACTGCACGAGTGGCGCAGCGGCTACGACAGTCGCCTCGCCGCTTCGTGTCGCGGGTTTGAGTCAAAGTCAAAAATTATTTATTCCGTAAAAAAATTACTTTTATGTGGAATCGTCATATTTTTTTTTTCCCTACCGTGCAGTGCATGACGTGGCAGCTACTGAGAAACACTGCCAGAAAACTCAGTAGGAATCCTTTTTTAAAATAAAATATACTTAAGATTAATTACAATCATGTGTGTTGACTCAGAACAACTCAATCCCAAGCACTTTTATCACTTAAATAATCAGAAATTTTGTAATATGCCCTGCTACACAATTTGGCTTTAATAATTCTTTTAAACTTATTCGTAGAAAATTATCTAATATCATTGGGAAGTTTGTTATAGAATCTTATACATTGAGTCTCGCGCTGACAACTATTTGTGTGACCCATAAATAGTTGTTCCGAGTCTAGATGTAATTTGTGTCCATCTATTATGTTTGTAAAGTACCCCGCGACACAGGGACAAGATTATATAGTGCATACGTTGTCTTAAAATAAAATTGGTAATTTTTTTTGCTTAATTATATATTTAATTCAGTGTAAATATTTATACATATAATAAAATCGTAGGAAAGTCAAAACTGTACATTGAATATTTTTTGAAAAGGATACTTGGGGCGTAATCTACTATCGATATCAAAGCCAAAAATATAGTTTTTAGCATTTTTGTCTGTTTGTCTGTATGTATGTCCGGGCTAAACTCAAAAAGTACTGCATGGATCTACTTCAAATTTTGCATTAATATTACTAAGAGATCGGGTCAACATATAGGCTACTTATTATCACGCTATCACCTACGGGGGAGGAGCTGTAATAATTTATAACATTTAACGCGGGTAAAACCGCGGGGCACAGCTAATAATAAAATAAGTATTTAAGGGGGCTCCCATACAGCAAACGTGAATTTTTTGCTCGTTTTTATAGATAGATTTATAGAACCCTTCGCGCGCGAGTCCGACTCGCACTTGGCCGGCGTTTTAATTATCTTTTATATTAAATTAAGAATGATTTATTTTTTGTTAATTATATATTTAATTCAGTGTAAATTTCTTAATATAGGAGTCGAGGTTTGAGACCTTAAAACCATCATTCAATTTGCGATATTTCCATTTCAGACCGCCTTCAAAACCCGGAATATTGGGCGCCTCGTCAAGAGAAAGGGTGTCCCATATGCCAACGGACCTTTCAACGGAACAACGATTGCAAACGGCATATGATAGAACATTTACTAGCGGACGCTTACAGTGAGGACGCACCCGAGCTGATGTGCCAGATTTGTGGCGATAGGTAAGGACACAAAGATCTCTACTATTGTCTCTACTATTGGCTGCTTCAAGCAACTGTCACAAGATCTATATCTACTATATAAAAATAAGTCGGGTTTTCCTTCCTGACGCTATAACTCCAGAACGCACGAACCGATTTCCACGGTTTTGCATTCGTTGCAAAGGTCTCGGGCTCCGTGAGGTTTATAGCAAAGAAAATTTATAAAATTTAACGCGGGCAACACCGCGGGGCACAGCTTGTATATATCTATACATATCTATACATACAAATAAAATTGGAGTGTCTGTTTGTTATATTGAAATAACCGGTTTTTACTACATTAATATGAATATATATACGGTACATACACCAAAATAACATTTTTTACAATTTTTGTCTGTCTGTCTGTCTGTTTGTTCCGGCTAATCTCTGAAATGGCAGGACCGATTTTGACGGGACTTTTATTGGCAGGTAGCTGATGTAATAAGGAGTAACTTAGGCTACTTTTATATTACAAAAAGTCTTTTATTTTACAAAAAAAAACTAAATAAACTAAATAACACGCGGACGAAGTCGCGGGCACAGCTAGTATATAATAAAATCGTAGGAAAGTCAAAACTGTACATTGAATATGTTTAAATAGGATTCTTTAGGCGTTATCTACAATGGATACCGAAGCCAAAAATATAGCTTTTAGAATTTTTGTCTGTTTATCTGTATGTATGTCCGGGCTAAAATCAAAAAGTACTTCATGGATTTACTTCAAATTTTGCTTGAACATTACTAAGAGGTCGAGTCAACATATAGGCTACACATTATCACGCTATCACCTACGGGGGAGGAGCTCTTATAATTTATAAAGTTTAACGCGGGTAAAACCGCGGGGCACAGCTAGTAAACAATAAAAAAAATCATCAGTCCACCGTGTGGAGAGGCCCACTCTTCCGGTTTGTGGACACAAGATACTATCTTATCGAATGGGCAGTGGTTACCCTAGTGTCAGAGTTCTTCAAGCCGCGCAGAAGGCCTCTGACATGGCTTAACGACTGTTGTCTAATGACTACAAACGGGGCCGACAGCTTAAAGTGCCTTCTGCAGCACCGAGACGCACAGAAATTAAACCACTTTAAGTGGTCGCCCATCTATGGACTGACAGTGAGCTTAGTTACTGAACCTTGCCGATGGCTTACGGACCGGTGTCAGCAGCGGCCTATGCGCTCATAGCCAGCTGCTGACACCGGTCCAAAATCCATTGGCCGATGGTGATAACTTAGGCTGAGATCTATAGAGCGTACTTAGACTTTGCTCAGACTTTACTTTCGACTTAAGTCAAAGTCGGTATTTATAAAGCAATCTTCGAATCCCTCTAAGTGCATACTTAGCAAATGCCAAGTCCACAAAATCGATGACTTACTAAAAACTTACACTATAAGCCAAATAAATATAAAGTAGTCAAAAATATACTTTACCATCGTAACTTACATGACTTTTTAATTTTTCCGTATTATCCTAGACAGTGATGCCACATTGTATAGGATTTCCAGAGAAATTGGAAATCACGGAATTTGTATTCAAAGGAATACTACAGATATATTGATAAATATTTCTAAAATACAGAAAGAAAAAATAATTAGACATTATAATTGTATTTATTTATGTGTTTAAACCAAATTTTCGGGGAATTTTTGATAGGGCTTGAAGATAAATCTAAACTGTCATCTGGCAACACTGATATACTGTATTTGTCATTCTCATAAGGCCGAAGAAGCCAGGGCCGAAAACAATTAAAAAAAAAGTAGTTGACATTGCCGTTCCCAGCTGATACAACAATGTTCCGTTCCTCATAATAAAAATTAATGTCGATTGTTGATCATTAATAAATCTATTTTTATGTCTCACTCGTCATTTTCTAAATAGTTCAATAATAATAATAATACACAGAGGAACGATGAGGACCATGTTTTATTTATAATTATGTCTGTTTTTAAATGTTTTCCAAAGAGTAATTAAGAAGTTAATGCATGTAATGAAATTACAATTGGTGTTTTGACTTTGCCTGTCTTAGCTTAAGCTAAGCATAATCTTAACGTCAAAAAGTCTATAAATACCAAATCAAAGTATAAGCTTAGCATACACTTGGCAAAGTTTTACGTAAATAAAGTTTGAGTAAAGTCTAAGTACGCTCTATAGATCTCAGCCTTAGCCTTGGTCTCTAGTAAAGTAGAGATCACCATCGGCTTCCGTGACCCTTAGTTAGAAATAAACCTCTTATCCTCAATTATTGTTACAACTGTTGCACAATACGTCCTTAAAACTGACCCCCTCCACGTCACCTTTAATAAACTAAGCATTCTTACACCTCTATTTTTCGGTGAAGCAGTAAAGTCCTCCTTGGCTAGCTGTAAGCGTCATAAAATAACAAAAAATAAATTAATTATATGGCCCGCTATGTCCGCAACGTCGCACCGCGTAGTTTCCTCGCATATCTATGGTAGAAATACATGCTTAAGCTATCTATTTGCCTGCTAATACTGACGATAAAGATCTTCAACAAATTCAACTTTGTAACATGCTGAAATGCGTTCAATATGGGCTATTTCACCGCCGTGATATCAAAAAATCAAAATAGTTTATTATCACAAACAACGAATTACATAAATAAATGAATTTGTATGGGGTCTCATTTTAGGCAGACAATGCCTGTATTACGAGACCCCGCTCTTCCATATCAATTTTATGTTTGCGTGCTTACAATTTACAATATATAAACTTCTTAACAATAAATAAAATAAAGTTAAAATAAAATGAAGGATTGCTCGTGTGTGTGTGTGTGTTTGTGTGTGGTGTATGTGGTGTGTTGTGTTCGTATTGATGTGATTTTTGTTCACTCGCTATTTTCTAGTAGTGCCTCTGTGTCCTCGTAGGTAAGTAATTTTAACCAACTTGTTAGGCCTTTTTTGCACTCGTAGTAATTTTTGTCAAATATATATATTTCTTTATTAATTTTGTTATATAGCTGAGCCGAGCGTTTATTAAGCTGCCTGCTAGCAAATGTGGTTTTAGTTCGTGGAACTTGCGCAACGATATCCTTTCTCCTTTTGCATAGTATCGTTTTGTCGTAGGGTAGGTTTTTATGTTGTTTGAGCGTAGTTTGGGTTATGTACAATTTTCTAACCGAAAGTAAGCCACTAATTTCATACAACCTTTCAGTTGAGAATCGTTTGTTCTTATAGTACATTACTTTTATTAAAGCTCTTTGCGCTCGTTCCACATTGATGAATTTGGTTTTTGCAGCCCCACCCCAGACTGGGATACAGTATAATAATACTGACTGAACTAGAGCAACGTATATTTCATTAAGTAAATTCCTAGGACGGTCTCTACAGTTGGTAACTTTATTAGGAACAACATTTCTAAGCATCTTAAATATCCAGCTAAGTTTTCTTATCCTACCAGTGACTTGTTCCAGTTGGGGGTACCATGACAGTGCCTGATCTATAGTCACACCTAGGTATTTCGTGTTATTTATTTTACGAATATGTGGGCAGCAACAGTTTCTGGCCTGTGTATCTCCGCATTCATGCACTGTTAGGTTTAAATCTTCAGTCGGTTGCGTTCGGTTACTGATACTAAAGCAAATATAATTAGTTTTACTGGTATTTAGTGATAATAAATTAGATTTAAGCCAAGCAGCTACATTGGCCATTCCTGCCTCTGCACTCTCTTTAACTTCGTTCCAAGTAGAGCCCGAAAACACAATAGCTGTGTCATCAGCGTAAGAGAAAACCCTTGCATTTTTTATTTTAATATTGCAACGATCATTATAGCCGTGATATAGATAGCCGATGGTGATCTCTGCTTTACTAGAGACGCTTCTCTGGACACCATATGAAAACCCTTTTGCCCCAGCAGGTGTTGGTTCTAAAACCGTAGTGGGTATGTCGGTGTTAATAGTACTTTGGTTCGCCTGCAGACTTCAACATTTCTGATTGAATCTCACAAGGAAACTTCTGTCAGCCCCTGTTTATTGCTCTTTGGGTGACTTTGAACTGCCTTTTTCCGCGAGTCAGCACTCAAATAATTAAACGTACAGCTGAAATATATTAATAACTAGCCGTGCCCCGCGGTTTTACCCGCATTAAACATTATAAATTATAGCCTATGTGTTAATCCAGGTTATCAGCTAACACCGTACGAAGTTTTATTAAAATCGCTCTAGCCATTTCGACGTGAAGAAGTAACAAACATACACAACTTTTGCCTTTATAATATTAGTAGGATAATGACGGTCACCGTAGCCTAGTTGGTAGTGCTCCTGCCTACGAAGCTGGTGGTCCTGGGTTCGAATCCCGGTAAGTGCAAATATTTGTGTGATGAGCACGAATATTTGTTTCTGAGTCATGGATGTTTTCTATGTATATAAGTATTTATCTATCTATATAAGTATGTATATCGTCGCCTGGTACCCATAGTACAAGCTTTGCTTAGTTTGGGGCTAAGATGATTTGTGTGACACTGTCCCGAGATATTATTATTATTATTAATTTGCTGTGACGGCGGTGAATATCAGAATACCATCACCCCATCTCATCCCTTGGGGCGTAGAAGTCGACCTGAGGGAATATCTATCAGAGAACGGGCAGTAACTTACTTCTGAGTACTATGAACATCTTACTGCGACCCGTCCCCCAAGCGTGACGATTATGGCATATCTCCCAAGATGAATCTTGGGGGAGGATTTTGTCCAGCACCCTGGGATCGTTGGCGTTTGAAAGAAGGAAACTCCACTCGTCTTGTATAAGCGGTCCCGGGAAGAGGTAACATGGGGCTCTACCGGCTAAGTCGCCGAACATCGTTTTTCATTCACGAAACGATTTAAATAAAGGTTAAAAATGACGTAATCAATCGTTAAAACGGCTTTCATGAGCACATGTGACGTCATAAATGGTCCGGAATCGATTGTCAACGTTGAAGCCGATTTAGCGATTGATTAAGTCATTTTTAACCTTTATTTGTTTGGACGCCATTTTAGAAATAAAATAGAATAGAATATGCATTTATTTCTCTCATCACAAAAGTAGTACACATTTTTTTCTTAAATAAGATGACATTTAGGATGGTACATTTTAGCAGTTATAAATGCAACCAGTTTTGTGAGAGACTGGTGCCTGAGTTAGGTTTGGGTAAACCTGTATTACAGGTCACCAGTGCCCCATTCCGCAGATTGAATTAAATATTGCTTTCTTTGCAATTATAATTGCTTGAAACTCGTAAATCTAAATCTATAACAGTAGTGATATAAATAAATAACAGTAATAATAATATTAAAATTAGATATTGTGTAAAAAAGCTTGTGTGTTTTTGAATTCTGAATAGTCTGTAATGGGTATGTATGTAATGGGACTTAGGTTTAGAAAATAACAAACAATAGTGGTATTAAACAATAAAGTGTCAAAATAAAAATCGATGATATGATGATCGGAAATCGATGTTCGGTGACTTAAACGGTTGAGCCCCTGCTGTAACACAGGTTGCCTTAACGCGCTTGTGCGTGATGGGGAGGGCGGAGGCTTTCGGGCCGCTCCGATCCCCGGGTGAGAGTCTCGCGGACGCTCAGTGTACAGCGGGGGTACTGGCGAGATGGTTCACGAGTACCCACCCAGAGCCGCTACAAGCGGGGGCTCTGCCTGGGTGTGAGGTTGGCTACCGTGGTGGTTTTAGTGGGTTCGAGCCCCACACAACGTGCGACGCGACGGCATTACCACCACGTAAAAAGAAAATCTTGAGAGGTGTCAAGAGACACCCGGATGGAACGAAGTTATTTCTTATTATTTATTATGTACAAAAAACCTGTATACACTCAACAAAAATAATCGTCGCGACACCACACTGTTCAATGCGAAATAGAAATGGAAATATCTAGCTGGCTTTTTATAAGAGAGAGAGAGACAGACAGAGAAACATGCGCACGCCGCACAGCTGCAAAAAGTGTCGTGACAACTTTCCGTGAGATTTTTTTTCCGTCTAGCCCCCTTTAACAACGCGCGATAAGGAACTTCGTTCCAAAAGGCTTTTGTACAGCAATAGACTTCTTACAGCTGTTACGATGATTATGATAAATATTTTATCCCCAGGTTCATATGTGCGACCCACTACAAGAAACACATGCGTGATCACGCGTGCTTGCCTGTGTACAAATGTGACCTGTGCCACAAAGCGTTCAGCGACTCGAGCAATTTCACGAAACACAAGAAGATACACAGCCATGTCGCGTATCAGTGCGATATGTGCCAAAAGAAGTTCATAGCGAAAGATGCTTTGGCGCGACATATTATTGTGAGTATACTTCTTATATTATACACATACATACATACAGGATTATTTGTAAAACACCAACAACCTCGCAGGAGTAGATTACTAACATCATAGACAACAATATTTGTTCTACGACTTTTCCGAAAATAGACAAATAATATTGAACTCTCCATACATAATATGTTCGAACAGCTGATCGAGTTTCTATGAGAAGTCCCGCCGACCCTGGGAAATGTCTACTTGACTGCGTGCAGGCGTATCCACCTTCCCAAGAGTCCCACCTATCAATCAACGTTTTAAGAATGATGTTGGGCACACGTCTTTTGCCACTTTTTTCTAGAATCAGATGCAATGCAATCCTATGTAATCCGATTAGACGTACCTAGTCACGGTAGCCTAGTTGGTAGTGCTCCTGCTTACTAAGCTGGAGGTCCTGGGTTCGAATCCCGGTAAGTGCAAATATTTGTGTGATGAGCACGAATATTTGTTTCTGAGTCATGGATGTTTTCTATGTATTTAAGTATTTATCTATCTATATAAGTATGTATATCGTCGCCTGGTACCCATAGTACAAGCTTTGCTTAGTTTGGGGCTAGGATGATCTGTGTGACATTGTCCCTAGATATTATTATATTATTTATTTATCCCGTGCCATCCACCATCTGCGACTAAGTCTACTACATTACAAGTTATGTTACCTCATCGAGTACGTAACATAACTTGTAATGTGCCAGATTATAAAGGGTGCGTTTTGGAGGTTCCATATCACTGCACTGGCAGCTTTCCATATTTTTATTATCTGCCACATTAGGCGTGTTTGACTTATTGGTTGTCAATCCGTCGAACTGAATAAATCTGTCTTGTCTGTAATGTGTGTTTTATATAATAAAACTATAAAATAACATTAAGTTAACCTGCGTACTCTGTACAGCAATTTCCTACAGTCTTTTACTCGACTTGTCAATTCCATAAATATCATGTAATCCATCAAACTCCAAAAAAATGGGTAATGAACAACTGTTCATAACCCATTTTAAGCTTAACTAAGCTGTCGTTATTTCCAGAATCATTTACCACATGCCTAGCACTATCTGCCGACAAATATATCACTCAATCTCTCTATTCAAGAAACATCATAGAATCCAACACACTCCTCAAAAAGTGACTGTTGACAAATTCTTCTTTCCTAAATCATATGACAATCCGATCCCGTGCCATGCATCATCTTTGACTTAGTCTTATTCGACAAACATCATAGGATCCACACTTTTCAAAATGTAGGCTAATTAACAACATCTCCTTCTTTCCAGGATCACATGCAAACGGATCCTGTGCCATGCACAATCTGCGGCAAGGTCTTTCAATCAAACACTCTATTCAACAAACATTATAGGGTCCAACACACTCCACAAACATATAGGTGTATCCGTTGTGGACTTCGGTTTGACTGCATGAAAGATAAATGGGACCACTGCTGGTTGGTCCACAATATGCGGAAGGACAAAGCCGACTGCCCCCTCTGTGATATGAAGTTCAGAAAGATTCAACATGTGAAGAATCATATGCGGGAGGCCCATAATACTTCGGACTACACACTTAAACTCAATAAGAGCGTTTTGAATCAATTAGATGAGGTGCACAAAAAGTTCCGCCAGATGCTGGACAAACTATAGTTGTCTATGAATAAGGTAATCTTCAGAATTTCGGCCATGGCGGCCAGTCTCAATTGAAAATAGCCATCTGCCCGGGCATTTATAGTACACAAGAGTATGCGCAAACACAGGTGCTTTATGATCCGGTAGGACATGTAGATGAAGATAAGAAAGATGTCATGTACAGGATCGATGACGTTACGTGGTCTCCGAGGCACGGGTGTATAGCATCCAGACTCAGGGCTGGTATTACGATTCTTTCTTACCAAAAAGCCTTTTGCGTCTACCTACTTTTACTTTGAAACTTGAACATCATTATCTGTGCTTTAACACGATACCGCCAGACTAAAGAGGCAGTCTAGAACGTGTAATAATCTTAGTGTCAAACCTTTCGAGCGATAGTTAATTCGTTCAAGGGATCAGGGATCCAAGGAAAAATGGTAAAAAGAAAGACCTGATGCTTGTGGTGATTTTTTTAAAATATATATTCGCGATTGGATCGATTCACAAGATGAATTGGGAATATTTTCGGACTTGTCAATAGCATTCGATTGCGTACAACGATACTTTTGTGGGGAAATTACTACCACTAAGGAGTTAAGAACCAGGCTCTCAAATTTAAGAAAAAAACAATGGCAATAGATATAAGACAGTCCATTTAAACCCTAAACTATATCAGAGTTCAGTAGTTACGATGGGTGTCCCACAGGCATAAATTTTCGGTCCATTTTTATCTTTCGATAAATGACCTAACTTATTATTTAGTGAACTATAGCAATAATTATTATATGTATCTTATTTAGTTTTAGTGCCTTGAAATTAGTAACTATTTAAGACTTGCTTTAGAATTTTTTTTTTTTATAATTTGATACTTATTTTAGATTTGGTAAGTATGATGAATTTTAATTTATTTGGGACATTTGTTAAGAGCATATATTAGGAACGTGTTCTTGTTTTTAATGGACATTTGTATAATTTGACTGAAGTAAGTTGCTGGTACTGATAAACGTCCTCAATAGTATTAGAGACTTGAGAAGAGTCTAGTAGAAGTTTTATACTTTTTTTTAACCTATCCCAAATGGACTTCTTCTTCACTTGTACTTTTTCTTCTTCATTTAAGATCAGTTAAAGAAGTAGAATAACTTACAGTCGAATTTATAACTAGGGGACTTACCGCCTGAGTCGCCGATCATCGCGATAGTGATCGGCTTTCAAATAGATGAAGATTAAATATGACTAAATCATTCGTTCAATGTTCAACGTTGAACATCGATTCCGGACCATTTATGACGTCACATGTGCCTATGGAAGCCGATTGTGATCAATTGTTTCTAAAATAATCATTTATATACAAAGTAGTGACATCTGCTATCATAGCTTTTATTATCTGTGACACATGTCACAGATAATAGAATGAAAACTAAAAATATAAAAAATAAAGGTTAGTTCTCTTCGCGTTCTTATCACAACGCGGTCGTTTTATTAGTGATTGATCGAATGATTTAGTCATTTTAAATCTTCATCTATTCGAACGCTGATCTCGAGAATGATGATTGGCGACTAAGAGCCGATTTCACCGTTAAAATAAAACGCGATCAATGGACGCTAAACTCAGTTACAGAAAGCGGAACCGAGTTTAGCGTCAATTGATCACGTTTAATTTTAACGGTGAAATCGGCTCTTAGGCGTTAGGTTCCCATGAGGTTATCAATTCGACTTTATCGATTTCGAGGTTATCGATTTCTCCATTGTTTTTTTATTTGATAGGGAATGCTTTCAAAATGGTCCAATATAAGTGTGGTTCAAATCACTTGTATTACAGTAAAGTTGAAGTTGGTTGTATTTTTTTTATTTCAACTTAGGTTAGGTTATATTTTTTTTATTTACTCATCGATTGGAGTATTAGTCAGTATCAAGTAATTTCATAAATAAAGTTACTTGCATGTGAATTCAACATTATGCAGTATTTTCGTCATTAAGTCCGTCATAGTGAAGTCAAAGTCCTGGAGAAAGTAATAGAGACTTTACTAGAGGCTTCTATGGAATCATCACAATTCATTTAATACGGTAATTGTTAAGTTTAGTAAATGACAACAACATAGATTAGACATGCAAGATAGTTTTATTTTGTCAAGCCTGTTTCACAGAGGGGTAGGCAGAGACAACGGATTTCCATTTGTTACGATATTTGCACACCTCTTTTGCCTCGTTTACTGTCATTATATTCTTCATACATGCTCGCCGGTTTAGGGTACTCCTGTACTAACGTGTAATACCTGGGCTTTCTTGAGAACGTCTCCGATTTGGTCAGAAAATATTCTAGGAGGTCTTCCCCTTCCGGTTGTCCCATTCACACAGGCCAGGTATGCTTCTTTTGTCAATCTTCTTTCATTCATCCTTTCTAAATGCCCAAATCATCTCAGCATAATCTTTTTGACTACATCCTCTTTACTTGTGTGAAAACTTTAAGTGAAAATTTCTTTAGCGGTGTTGTGCACTTTTTGGGGATGGGTAAAACTGTTGAACTCGCGTAAGGACACGTGACCTGATCGAATTTTCGTAAGACGGAGGGTTTTCTTTTTTAATTCATACTGGCCGTTTATACACTCACATGACCGCAGCATTTTTGCGGCGTTGTGCACTTTTTTTCTTAATTATGTTTTTTTTTTACAACCGACTGCCTAACCAAATTGAGTTCTAGTTTATTCCCACCATAGGGATGGAATTAATTACTATGAGTCTTTACCGCCCGTTTTACCTTTGTTGTATTTCAATTAAGGGACTTTTTCGTTGTTTTTGACCCGATTTTAATCATTCTTTTCTTTCTATGGTATACTCTTTATGTATGGCCTCTTTTTGAATGTATAACATATAAATATTATTCAAATCTGTTCATATAAAGTTCACAAAAAAATAGTAGTCAAAATAGAATAAAATAAATATTTAAGGGGTTCCCATACAGCAAAAGTGACCGTTTTTGTTGTTTTATAGAACCCTTCGTGTGCGAGTCCGACTCGCACTTGGCTGGTTTTTTTCAATACTTAGAGTGAAAGTAGTTTAATATTCTTTTGGGATCAATGATATTCTTTACAATATAGTCAAATAAGGTGTATTTCTTTACCAAGACGAACTTTTTCCATCTTTGCGACTACATCCTCTTTCACACCACAACGCTCTCTTTCATCAGTATTGCGTATTCTGTCCCTCAAAGTCACACCACACATACTTCTCAGAGCTCTCATTTCCACTGCATTTATTCTACTTTCATTCTTTTTCTCCCATACCCCACTTTCACTTCCATACATTAAAGTTGGAATAAACACGCCGTTTTGCACGGCCAGTCGAGGCTTCTTTGAAACTTGCCGACAACTCGTAAAGGCATGTGCATCATTCACTCAAAACATATCCTGTGATTATGTTTCTTGTATAAATTAATTTATAGTTATAATGTATTGTAGAGTAAGCTATGTAATAATGTGTAATGAATTCCTATGATGTTTGTATTTGATTTGCATGGATTGTGTTATAGTCTTTGTTATTAAGAATAAAGCTTTTGACCATAAAATGGCTGTTTTATTTATTTTCTATAGGGGTGCCGATTTTTTTTTTTTTTTTTTTTTACCTAATTAATTAATTTAATTACCTGCTGCGGTGTTTTCCCAGCGCTACGACATGTCCTACTTCAAACGAGGTTTGAAAAGAGTATTAATCTCACGGTAGGCAGCGGTTTGCTGTGCCCCCTGGCACTACGATTGTCCATGAGCAGCGGTTACCACTTACCATCAGGTGGGCCGCTAGCTCATCTGCTTACTAAAGCAATAAAAAAATGTTCTATATTAAATTGGATTGTAAGCAAGGATTAACAGCAAAAAACAACATTCAAATTAGCTTAAAACAAATGAAGTTGAGCATTACGACTCCCATTTTTTAATGCTTTTATCTGTGACAGGGGATAAATAATTCGAGACACCACTGTCGTGTCAAACCCCATAGAAGTTGATGATACGCTTATTATGCAATGAATCATGTATGAAAGAAATCAAACTTTTATAATTTTTTTTCCCTGTTTAAGTCGTGTCTTAACAAGACTAAACATGTAACAAAATAATGTTCAGTTAACATCAAACATCGGATTGTACAGACGCCAGCACATCAAGCTACCCTAATCTGTCAAATTTCCCCAATTGAAATTGAACCTTATGCTTTTGTGATGAAGTTGAAAATCTATAAAATAAATTTGACAGATTGGGGTAGCTGGATGTGCTGGCGTCTGTACGTTGTGTAAACTAATTACTTCTTAATCACTCAAAAACCAGTGACCACATATGCATTTTACTGAAAATGGATGGTAAGATTTAGTTACCGTCAGGATGGCTGGACCAAACGAGATATTTACATGAGACAATGCCCACTGTTTATTACTTATTTACTACCAGTAATGAAATAATTGCTACCTTTGCGTTAAGGAATATATCCAAGAAATAAGGCGGCATGCCATTCTGACGTCAGGCTGGCCGACCACTTGTAAGTTCTCATAGTTTTAGCGTTATATTAACAGTTTTATTAATTTATATATTTGCTACCTTAACATAACATTTTGTAAATGGATAAAAGTGTACTATGGGTATGAAGAAACAAGTTTTCCATAAGCCACTAAGCGCCTGCAACAACATTGTTAGCATTATTCTGAGAAAAGACGTTAATTAATAATTGATGCACAGGCGTTTTAATGACTTTTGTTTTATTTGTTATGTAATGTGTGTCAAGGTTTATAATGCGATTCCTGGTAATATAAAACAACTTGCTTTAAAAACATTCAATTATGAACTGCGAAACTGGCTCATTAATAAAAATTTTTACTCTATTGATGAACTATTATCAACTAAAAATAATTAATAAACGCTTCTGACAGAAATTATATTATTATTCTATATTGTGACATTAAAAGATATTGCTGTTGACATGTAAAAATTGTTAATTATTTTATTTTATAGTAGAACTAGCTGTGCCCCGCGGTTTTACCCGCGTTAAACTTTATATATAATCATAGCTCCTCCTCCGTAGGTGGTAGCGTGATAATATGTAGCCTATATGTTGACCCGACCTCTTAGTAATATTCATGCAAAATTTGAAGTAAGTCCATGCAGTAATTTTTGAGTTTAGCCCGGACATACATACAGACAAACAGACACACAGACAAAAATTCTAAAAACTATATTTTTGGCTTCGATATCGATTGTAGATCACGCCCCAAGTATCCTTTTTTAAAAATATTCAATGTACAGTTTTCACTTTTCTACAATTTTATTATATGTATAGATAATGTTGAACTTAAAAGTGATTATTGAATGTACCTAATTTATAACTATGTAAACCAAGGTCACGTCATGACTATGACTAAGTGTTAAGGGTATTTGTATTGTAACCATAACATCTGTATGTACCACACTTTCTGACAATAAATATTTCTATTCTATTTCTTTATATGACCCCCTCAAAGTTGTGTAAACATATAATGTTAAGGTAGCAAATAGGTAGCTAATATACATGTTAACAAAGCTGTTAATATGACGCTAAAACTATGAGAGCTTAGAAGTGGTCGACCAACCTGACGTCAGAATGGCTGACCACTTTATTTCTTTAATATATTTCTTAACGCAAAGGTAGCAATTATTTCATTACTGGTAGTAAATAGTAGCAAATAGGTAATAAATAGTGGGCATTGTCTCATGTACAGACGCCAGCACATCAAGCTACCCCAATCTGTCAAACTTGCCCAATTGAAAATGAACCTTATGCTTATGAGGTAAAGTTGAAAATCTATAAAAGAAATTTGACAGATTTGGGTAGCTGGATGTGCTGGCGTCTGTACATATCTCGTTTGGTCCAGCCATCCTGATGGTAACAAGATTTAGGGTTTCGTAGCCAAATGGCAAAAACGGAACCCTTATAGATTAGTCATGTTGGTCTGTCTGTCCGTCCGTATGTCACAGCCACTTTTTTCCGAAACTATAAGAGCTGCTGTACCTACAGTTGAAACTTGGTAAGTATATGTATTCTGTGAACCGCATTAAGATTAATACAAAAAAAATTTGGGGGTATCCTATAATTGAACTAAAACTCAATTTTTTTTTATCAAACCCATACCTACATGTGAAGTATCGGGATAGGTCTTATAAAATGATAGATATTGACGATTCTAAAATATTTTTTTTCTAAACTGAATAGTTTGCACGAGAGACACTTCCAAAACGGTAAAATACGTCCCCCCCCCCCCTGTAATTTCTAAAATAAGAGAATGATAAAACTAAAAAAATATATGATGCAAACTTCCACCGAAAATTGGTTTGAACGAGATCTAGTGAGTAGTTTTTTTAATACGCCATAAATCATAAACTGCAATTTACTTTTCATTCAATCAATTCAAATCCTTGCTGCTACGGAACCCTTCATGGGCGAGTCCGACTCGCACTTGGCCGCTTTTATTCAGATACTGTAAACCTTTTTTTATGATTACGACAGACATCATACTGGGATTGTAGTACTGGTACTTATGAAACAGTTAATAATGTTTTTACATTATTATATTAAGATATAATAATAATATATAATAATATCTGGGGCCAATGTCACACAGATCATCCTAGCCCCAAACTAAGCAAAGCTTGTACTATGGGTACCAGGCGACGATATACATACTTATATAGATAGATAAATACTTATATACATAGAAAACATCCATGACTCAGAAACAAATATTCATACTCATCACACAAATATTTGCACTTACCGGGATTCGAACCCAGGACCACCAGCTTCGTAGGCAGGAGTTTCTTTTATTCACGAAAACTAAAACGCGTTATGCTCATAGAGCTTACCGTACCGTGGGTAGGTAACTATCATCCCTAAAGATCACGCGTTCAAGACGAAACTATAAAGGTATTACGATTTATCGAATCAATTAACCAGAAACATGGTTAATTTATATGACGTGGAAATGGGTGCGAGGGGTATACCAGCATAATCCCTCTCTAACCTATTAAAAGACCTAGGTTTATCAAGAACTTCCGTAAGTTCTATATTAGAACGAGTATCCAACGCGGCATTGTTAGGGTCTTACCAAATTTGGCTAGGAAGAGGGGGGACACTGAGAGACAGAGAAGGTGAGCGTTGATGCATCCCCCAGGCCCCCTTAAGAGGCCTATTACAGTCCACTAGCGCCGCCAATCGCAAAAATGTCATAACTCGTAAATAGAATCAAAAATACAAAATATGTTCTATTATTACTGTGGAAAAGGCAATAACGTAATTGTATAACACCTTATCAACACTTGAAATATAGCTGTTTAGCTAAATCGTGCATTCAAAACATAAACGGCCGTTTTTGTTACAAATGCACGATTTAGCTAAACAGCTATATTTCAAGTGTTGACAATGTGTTATAAAATTACGTTATTGCCTTTTCTACAGTAATAATAGACCACATTTTGTATTTTTGATTCTATTTACGAGTTATGACATTTTTTCGATTGGCGGCGCTAGTGGACTGTATGAGTCGCAAGTCTCAGACTCTCAGAGGCACAGTTTACTTACTCGATCACACGTACAGTTTCCTCCCATACATTGAGCACCAGCGCCTCTCGCGGAAACTATTAAGAACTAAAACTCTGGTGCTCAATGTATGGGACGAAACTGTACGTGTGATCGAGTAAGTAAACTGCAGGAACTCGTGCTAGAGGCACTGGTATCGGAGGGAACACTCGACAAGTGTTAATAGTTTCCGCGAGAGGCGCTGGTGCTCAATGTATGGGAGGAAACTGTACGTGTGATCGAGTAAGTAAACTGTGCCTCTAGCACGAGTTCCTGCAGTTTACTTACTCGACCACACGTACAGTTTCGTCCCATACATTGAGCACCAGAGTTTTAGTTCTTAATAGTTTCCGCGAGAGGCGCTGGTGCTCAATGTATGGAAGGAAACTGTACGTGTGATCGGGTAAGTAAACTGTGCCTCTAGCACGAGTTCCTGCAGTTTACTTACTCGGCCACACGTACAGTTTCGTCCCATACATTGAGCACCAGAGTTTTAGTTCTTAATAGTTTCCGCGAGAGGCGCTGGTGCTCAATGTATGGGAGGAAACTGTACGTGTGAACGAGTAAGTAAACTGTGCCTCTAGCACGTACAGTTTCGTCCCATGCATTGAGCACCAGCGCCACTCGCGGAAACTATTAAGAACTAAAACTCTGGTGCTCAATGTACCTATGGGACGAAACTGTACGTGTGATCGAGTAAGTAAACTGCAGGAACTCGTGCTAGAGGCACAGGCGTGTGATCCGTTCTGGCCCGGTCACGATGCCAAGGTCATGGTTATGGCAGTAGACCTTCCAGTAGACTGTACGGATATGTACATATCCGTACAGTCTTGGTATATAAGATTCGTACAGTTTTGGTATATAAGATGAACAGTAGTACCACATTATTTCAAGACTTATAGACTACTAGCTGTGCTCCGGGGTTTCACCCGCGTTAAACTTTATAAATTACTAGCTGTGCCCCGCGGTAAACTTTATAAATTATCACAGCTCCTCCCCCGTAGGTGATAGCGTGATAATATGTAGCCTATATGTTGACCCAATCTCTTAGTAATATTCATGCAAAATTTGAAGTAAATCCATGCAGTACTTTTTGAGTTTAGCCCGGACATACGTACAGACAATCAGATAAACAGACAAAAATTCTAAAAACTATATTTTTGGCTTCGACATCGATTGTGGATTACGCCCCAAGTATCCTTTTCAAAAAATATTCAATGTACCTGCAGTTTTGACTTTCCTACGATTTTATTATATGTATAGATAGCCTATGTGTTAATCCAGGGTGTCAGCTATCTCCATGCCAAATTTTATTAAAATCGCTCCAGCCGTTTAGACGTGAAAAGTAACAAACATACATACTAACTCAAATACTCACAAACTTTCGCCTTTATAATATTTGTGTGATTTTCAGTGGCCGGGCTACAGCGTATCCCGGCCACACTTAGATTGGATGAAATCTACAAATTTAATGGGTAATTCGTGTCTGTGATAGATGTATGTTTCATGTAACTATATATAATACCTATTATATTAAAGATAAAACCTTTCAAATCTATCAATAGTCACTGCAATGTTTCAGTTAAAATACGCCTGACAATAACTGAATAGCAATGTATGTTGTCAAGTACTTCTATGCACATGTCCCCCACTATAAGTATTACTCTTTGCACATGTCAAAGAAGATCCCACTGATTCCAGTAGGTAGTCTTACGATTAGTTGAATCGAAAATAAATATTACTAGCTGTGTCCCGCATATCAATCGGTTCAGTAACTAGTTTTGGCGTGAAAGCGCGACAGACAGACAGACAGAGTTACTTCCGCATTTATAAAATTAGTATGGATATAGCCTAGGTGTTATTCGGATATATATGTAAACTAAATTCCTATTAGTTCCGTGCTTTGTGCGCGAAAAAGTAAGAAACATCCATAATTCTTACAAACTTTCGCATTTGTAATATTAGAGGATGACATTTACCTTGTGTTGCCAACTTACCCTTTTGGAATGAAATAAAATTATATAGGTATAATATTATTTGGAGAATATAAGAAGTAGGTACATGAAATAGAATAATAATGTTAAAAGGATAAAAGAACACCACATTTTTTTATGTACGTATATATCATATAATTTTCCATATTTCGTTGGACAAATGAATAAAGTTCAAAATAATCTCTTATGTTCATTATTGGAACGAAGTTCCTTATCACGCGTTGTGAAAGGGGGCTTGACGGAAAAAAATCTCACGAAAAGTTGTCACGACACTTTTTGCAGCTGTGCGGCGTGCGCATGTTTCTCTGTCCTCTCTCTCTCTCTCTCTCTTATAGAACGCAAGCCAGATATTTTCATTTCTATTTCGCATTGACCAGTGTGGTGTCGCGACGATTATTTTTGTTGAGTGTATACAGGTTTTTTGTACATAATAAATAATAACACATAATAAATAAATAATAAGAAATAACTTCGTTCCATCCGGGTGTCCCTTGACACCTCTCAAGTTTTTATATATTATTATTATAAACACTAAAAAAATAATTGAAGTTTCTCCATAACAACAAGATAACAATAACGTTAAGATTCACTTCTGATAAAATGGGTAGTAAAAATCACCAGTAATTATAAGTGTAAATAATAATAAGAGTTGAAAAAAATCTTAAACATATTTATTTAATTTTAATTTATAGACACTAAAAGTAAAAAGAAAGAAAGACTACAGTAATATAGAGATGACATTGCAAATCTCTTCCAGTGGACCTGCAACGTAATATTTTGGAATAGGTACAGAAAAATATGAGCGTATAGGATGATATATGCATGTACATACATATATAATTTAAAATAATATACTACTTAAAACATAAATACATTTAAAAGTGTTCTTTTACCATTTCTTGAATAGGGAAATGGTCTTACAATTATGAATGTTGGGCGGAAGAGAGTTCTACAGCCTGACTGCCTGAACATTGAAGGAGTAGGAGAAGAAATCAGTTTTTTTATGTGATGGGAATTTTAAGCTCTTTTTATGTGTGACCTTCGCTTTGAATTTGGATAATGCTTAAAAGAAAAACACTCATGTAGGTAAGATGGATATGAGAGACTATGTAAGATATTTAAAAGGCGCCATAATATTCGAGTATTCATGCGGAGGTGGATTATGATGACCCACTTGAGATTGTCGTGGAATTATAAGACATGGTTGTACTTTCGAAGATTCAAAATTAAACGTATACCAAAATTTTACAACCACGTAAGTTTGTTTAGTAGCTATTGAGTAGTATTCAGACAGCAGACATCAGATGAGAGTTTGAGCAAGAGAGATTGTGGTTTGCAAGGGCAAAGGGTACTGGAGACACCAAAGTGTATGAAAGGTAAAATTTTCGTTTTTACTGAGTAAATTAATTTGAGTATTCTAGGATACGTGTGATCAATAATCATTTTGACATATTTCTGTAATTTTTAAGACGTTTTAATTTTTTAGATTCATCATCACCATATCAGCCGAAAGACGTCCACTGCTGGACAAAGGCCTCCCCCAGGGATCTACACAATAACTGGTCCTGCACTGCCCGCATCCAGCGGCTTCCCGTGACCCGCACAATTAGATTTTTATTATTTAGGTTAAATTGGTAAAATTTCGTTTAATTAACTTTGTCTCATGTCATCATGTGTCTTTTTAAATTTTATTCTTTAACTTTATTTAACTTCGATACATGAATGAAATTAATTAAGTTTAGATGTTGTTTAAATATCTAAACTCGTTGCTTTTGTTTATTTTAATGTAATCAATATATATTTTCACTGATTTAGGTACGCTAACTTTCTTCATGTTTGGTAGTTTTATTAATAAGAACATCTATGTAACACGAGAAGTTTGAATCTTTCAGCCCCGTACTTTTAAGGGTTCCGTAGCCAAATGGCAAAAAACGGAACCCTTATAGATTTGTCATGTCTGTCAGTCTGTCTGTCCGTCCGTATATCACAGCCGCTTTTTTCCGAAACTATAAGAGCTGTACTGTTGAAACTTGGTAAGTAGATGTATTCCGTGAACCGCATTTAGATTTTCATACAAAAATAAAAAAGAATAAATAATAATCAAATTCAGTGAGATAATAATAATGACATTATCATTATTATTATCTCACTGAATTTGACATAGCATTATTAATGGGACCATGACATCAAATAATTAATTATGACATTATTCAACCATTATTAATGAGTTGCTTGCTTGCAAAATATTAGATTATTACTGTTTGAAACTTTGAAAAATTTGCATACCATGATAGAAAGGTAGAATGTAATGGACCATTTTAATTTAAGACCATACGCTGTAAACTACATTCTTGCAAATAAACTGATTTGATTTGATTGATTTGATTTCAAATCGAGAGCATGAGAAATTGAGCGAGAAAAAATAAATAAATAAATAAATAAAAATAAAAAAAAAAATAATAATAATTTTGAGGGTTCCCCATACAGTGAACTGAAAAAAAAAATCATCGTATCCATACATGTGGGGTATCTCTAGATAGGCCTTCAAAAATGTTATTGAGGTTCACAACTGCATAGTTTGCGCGAGAGACACTTCCAAAGTGGAAAAATTAGTGTCCCCCCCCCCTCTAACTTCTAAAATAAGAGAATGACAAAACTAAAAAAAATATATGATGTGCAATACCATGTAAACTAACAACGAAAGTTGGTTTGAACGAGATCTAGTAAGTAGTTTTTTTTCAATGCGTCATAAATCGTAAACCGCAATTTACCTTTCATTTAATCAACTGAAATACTTGCTGCTGCGGAACCCTTCATGGGCGAGTGCGACTCGCACTTGGCCGGTTTTTTATTTTAATTGAAATAATTTATTGTATACGCTTTACGCCCCTTACGATGAAATTAAAATGTCGAAAACATGTATTTTGAGATATAGGAACTGGCGACACTGTTAAGATGTCATAATAATGACATTTCGCGATTTGCTAGTCTTTTGGTGTTTATTATTTTAAGTGTTTATTTAACTTTATTTCTAACTTTTTCTACCTTCCACGAGCCCTGTGAATTTAAAGTTGTTAATGAAGTATTGCGCACAGAGTATTTAAACCTACAGTAATAACGTCTATCTAATTGTGGACAGTGACTTTGTGTAAATAATGTCTGAAACATCGTCGCAGTGCACTCGGAAATCTAAATTGGAGCCGCGCGGAGATGTAGACGAAAACATTGTGGATATACTGGTAGGTAGAAAGAGTCCACCATATTGTGGGGGAACATTTTTTTTATTATTAATTTAATACTCGTTTATACACTTTCACGCAACAACATTATGATGATACGCCATCAACTCGTAGTCTACTGAGTGATTGCCAGAAGAATTGAAGAATTAAAAAGAAGAAAAAATTGAAGACAACAAAATATATATATTTACGCTTGCCAACATTCATATTTATATTTTATTAAATACAATAATAAAAGGTATAATTATAAGATTAAGTATATAAGTTTAGTATTTCATTAAATTAAAGTAGGTAGGGTAGAAAGTTGTTTGATGACCAGGAATAATTTCTATGTAGGGTTTCGTAACCAAAGGATATAATGGGACCCTATTACTAAGACTTTGCTGGGTAAAAATCAAGTATCAAATCAAGTTGCCTTCAAACGTAAGTGAATTGAGGGGGGATGGGTGGAGGGGGAGGGGACTACCCGGGTTGGATCTCATATCGAGTCGGCTGAATTTGAGTTAAGTGTGTATATGGCGGGGTTAAGGGGGTTCTACTAAGTGATAACTCCTGCCGGAGATGCGCCGAATTATATAAATTAATTTTTTAAAGTCATAAGACTTCATACAAATGCATAAAACAGAACGCAATTTTGATACATATATGTGGATATCTCCATAACCATGGCATTCCGCAGGGTGGGGATGGTACCGGAGGGTAGCCCACTCCTCCTTCCACCCCTCCCCCCTCAATTCACTTACGTTTGAAGGCGACTTGATTTGAGATATTTACCGACTACCCTCCTGTAAATAAAATACACTTTATTGTACACAAAAAATAAAAGAACATTTAACAATGAAACATTAATTATAATGTACAATGGGCGGTCTTATCTCATAAAGCAATTTCTTCCAGACAACCTTTGGATGGATAGGATTTAAATGTGTAAAAATGCTGGGGATGGTGCAATAAAGTGTGGTACATAGGTAAAAAA
The DNA here is from genome assembly GCA_951640165.1 of Pseudoips prasinana. Taxonomy (NCBI): domain Eukaryota; kingdom Metazoa; phylum Arthropoda; class Insecta; order Lepidoptera; family Nolidae; genus Pseudoips; species Pseudoips prasinana. The sequence continues at coordinate 11,589,465 of OX621261.1, forward strand.
GAAGAAAAGAGATAATTAAATGGTATACTAAAAACTAAAAATATATTAATGATCATATTATTATTACACATACATATACGTAAATAAAATACTATATTATACTTACTATAAATATAATACTATATTAAAATACTATATTCATATCAAATAAATTAATAATTATTATGATAGAGACAGATAGTAGTCTTTCACAACTTTTTTGAAGCTTACTATATTCTGAGAGCATTTAATAGAAAAAGGTAACTCATTCCATAAAGGAGCTGCTTAGACTGCAAATGATTTGTCCATAAAGATGGAAGAGTGCGCTGGAATGTGCAATTTATGGTTTTCTGATGATCTTAAAAGCCATCATCGAATGTGTGTCACAAAGGAATTCAAAACATTCTTTAAGATATGAAGGAGTAGTGGGATTGAAAAGTATATTGAATAATAAAGCAAGAATATGGGCATTCCGACGAAAGCGAATTGGCAACCACTTGAGCTTGGTACGAAACTCGGAAACATGATCATATTTGCGTAAGCCAAATATGAATCTGATACAAAAATTTTGGAGTCGCTTAACTTTATCAAGTTGTTCTTGTGTGAGATCAAGATAGCTGGTGTCGGCATAGTCGAGAATTGGTAAGAGAAGTGATTGTGCCAGGGCAGTTTTAGTGGTAATGGGTAGGAAGTTTCGAAGACGTCTTAGGGAACCAGCGGATGCGACGACTCACTGTCGACTCACTGTCTTTAATTGTGGACCACAAGATAGAGTGTTGTCTATTATTATCCCCAGGTTCTTCACTTGATTGCTAAATGGGATCAGAACACCATCAAAATTAATTTGGGGGATTCTAGACCAATCTACCCTGGAAACCATTCGAGAGCTGCCCACGACAATGGCTTGGGTTTTCAATGGATTAACTCTGAGACCATACTCTTGACTCCATTTACATATCTTAGCGAGATCATTGTTGACTAAGTTAATAGTTTCCATAAGTGTAGCTAGTTGAGTATGAGTATAAATTTGGAGATCATCAGCATAAAGATGATAGGATGAGGTTAGGTGTCGGGAGATAGTGTTAATAAAAATTGCGAAGAGTAACGGAGAAAGAACGCCACTCTGAGGCACGCCGGCTGTTGTACTGCACCATGAAGAAAAACGATTTTCGATACGAACTCTTTGCCGGCGGCCGAACAGGTAAGTACGGAACCAATCATTTACAGTTGGAGATATGTTAAGAGAGTTTAAAATACCAAGGAGAATGTAAAATCTACCGAGTTGAAAGCGTTACTAAAATCAAGAAGAATGAGAACTGTTAGATTCCCATCCTCCATGGCCTTTCTTATGTCATCCGTGATATGAACAAGGGCAGTTACGGTGCTATGGCCGGGACGGAAACTCCTGTACCATCCCCACCCTGCGGAAACCCATGGTTATGAGATATCCATGGTTAATATTTTTCTAGCGCTCGGCGGCCGCTGCCGCGGCTCGCTCGCTACGCTCGCTCGCCTTCCGGCGCTAAATGGTCACCATTCTAACCTAACCCAAATTATTTCATAAAAGTACATTTTTGCAAAAATATCATGATAGTGACAATGAACAATTTAGTTATGTTTATTTTTCGTATAATTATATAAAAGCGTTATAAAAAAAAAATAACTTCTAAACAGGACACCAATGTTTTTACTTTGTTTTACAACGCTATAGGTATCAAAATCTCTAGGAAATGTATCAAAATTGCATTCTGTTGAATGCATTTGCATGAAGTCTTATGATTTTAAAATTTTTCAAATCTTATATTGTATCATCAGATGTTGATCATGAAGACACAGAAAATTTTACAATTAACAAAGGTCACCTCTTCAAAGAAATTTATAGACGCCCTCAAATTGCGGGATCATATAAGAAATACTCTGACCGAATACTTTAATGGCGTGGGAAGCGTCTCATTTCAAGATAAAATGGCGAATATCATGGTGTCTAACGATTAACCTTCCATAAATTGATCAATCAATCAATTGATGACTGCACGTGTGGCGCAGCGTCTAAGACAGTCGCCTCGCCGCTTCCTGTTGTGTTTTGATTCTCACACTTCCTCCAAAACTTGACAATAACTTAATATAAGCTAGCTAAATATCATTACTATTATAAAATAAATCTTATTGTAATTTTTTTCATACAATCCATGTACAATTTTTTTAAAACAAGACAATGCATATCCTACTAATATTATAAACGTGAAAGTTTGTAAGTATGGATGGATATTTGTTACTGTTTCACGTAAAAACTACTGAATGGATTTTAATGAAACTTTACAATAATATAGCTTATACATTAGAACAACACATATGCTACAATTTATGGAGGTATTGTGTGAATTGTCCAAAATATGACGAAAAGTGTCAAGTAAGTAGGAAAAAATTACCATTTGCGAGCTATTCCGGCGTGCACTGCCAAAACCGCTAGACCTACACATTCTACTAATATTATAAATGCGAAAGTTTGTGAGTAAAGATGTATGTATGTATGTACCGATGTATGTTCGTTACTCTTTTACGCCAAAACTACTTAATCGCTGGTGAAAACGCGGGGCGCAGCTTGTTAATTATAATTCAAGGTTAGGTTATGAAATAGCCATAATAAAATCTTAATTCAATAAATTATTCGCAATGCTGAATGTAAATCTAAGCTAAATAAAACCGGCTAAGTGCGAGTCGGATTCGCGCACGCAAGGTTCCGTACCTCATAAAAAAAATCACGTTTGTTGTATGGGAGCCCCCTTAAATATTTATTTTATTTTTTACTATTTGTTGTTATAGTGGCAACAGAAATACATCATCTGTGTAAATTGCAACTGTCTACCTATCACGGTTCATGAAATACACCCTGGTGACAGACGAACAGACATACAGTGAAGACTTAGTAATACGGTCCCGTTTTACTCTTTGGATACGGAACCCTAAAAATCACGTTTGTTGTAAGGCAGCCCCTTTTATATTTATTTAGTGTGCTTTTTAGTATTTGTTGTTATAGCAGCAATAGAAATACATTATCTCTGAAAATTTCAACTGTCAAACTTTCACGGTTCATGAAATTCAGCATGGTGACAGACAGACAGTGGACTCTTAGTAATAGGGTCCCGTTTTACCCTTTGGGAATGGTACCCTAAAACCAACAAATAGAAAAGTCAAATATACAAAAAGCGTGTTCTAATCAGTTGTTAAGAAGAAAAGTTGAAGTTGTTGTGTATTTTTTATATAGTAACAGTAGAGTTTTTTTCCTGCTATTAAGCGCGAGGACTTCGTTCGCAGTTTTGCGGTCGTAGCCCTTGATAGCTTTTTTGGAGTGAGTTAAACCTGGAAGTTTGTGCCAGCGTTTAACAGCTTCCTGTTTGCAATGGTTCCTTAGGGTGAGTTGGACTGTGCTTTTTGGTATTCCGGATATCGGCTCAGGGCCGTATTGGACCAATTTAGCTCCAGCCCGTGCAAGTTCGTCGGCACTTTCGTTGCCCTCGATACCCGCATGCCCGGGTACCCATCGAAGTATAACCTTGTTCCTAAGGCACAGGGTATTGAGACAGTCAATGCAGTTCATAACCAGCCATGACGTTATAGTTTCAGAGTTCAAGGGTAACACAAATTACATCCAGACTTAGAACAACTATTTATGGGTCACACAAATAGTTGTCCGGCGCTGGACTCGATCCCGCGACACGAAGAGGCGAAGCGACTGTCTTAGCCGCTGCACCACACGTGCAGTCAAATGTTATTGCTTGGCCATGTGGTTTCAGGCATAGAAAGAATGCCAGTGCCACACCATACCATCCTGTGGTTGTCGTAAAAGGATACACCAGTTGGTCCGGCAGCAGGGCACCCTGTGTTTTATTTTATTATTTATTTTATTTGGAAGACCAACAGCACTTAACAACATATTGAAAATAATTAAATATTAAACAGTATGCCAATTATGGTCTCCACCAGTAAATGTCTGTGTACAATTTAGGTGGTGTTACCATTATATAAAAATATATATATATATTTATCACAATTTTCTGATATTATGGATGGCTGACATTAAATTTTGAAAAGAAATCTAGGCTGAGTACCCATCTCCCTGCCTCAGGTTTACTGCAGAATAAGTCAAAGTCTAACTTTTTTATAAGTTTATTAAAGTTGCTGCTCGCTCGCCACAAGAATGTAGGTATTCTGTTGATAGTTGGAAGATACCAATGGAAGGTGCAGGTGAAGGTTGGCGTATAGTGTCTCGATACTTTAGTGTGAATGAAAAACCCAATTTTGTTGAGAAGGTCGGCACAGTCAATTTAACCAGAAATAATGCTAAGTAGATACATAATATCGGATATGTCACGACGTTCAACTAGAGGAAGACTTTTAGATAAAGCGTGCCAAGCACGGTGACGTTGGTTATTAAAACCTTTGGGGGAGGCCTATGACCAGCTGGGGCTCCTATGGGCTCTACCGGCTAAGTCGCCGAACATCGATTTCTTGAATAGCATTCAAATATAGGTTAAAAACCGGCCAAGTGCGAGTCGGACTCGCCCATGAAGGGTTCCGTAGTATTTCAGTTGATTAAATGAAAGGTAAATAGCGGTTTAGGATGTATGACGTATTAAAAAATCTACTTACTAGATCTCGTTCAAACTAATTTTCGTTGTTAGTTTATATAATAATGTACATCATATATTTTTTTTAGTTTTATCATTCTCTTATTTTAGAAGTTACAGGGACACTCATTTTTCCACTTTGGAAGTGTCTCTCGCGCAAACTATTCAGTTTAGAATCCCACATGTATGGGTACGATGAAAAAAACTTTTTTGAGTTTCAGGTCTATGTATGGGGAACCCCCAAAATTATTATTCTTTTTCTAGTTTTGTGTGAAAATCTTAATGCCGTTCACATAATACATCCACTTACCAATTTTCAATAGTACAGCTCTTATAGTTTAGTAAAAAGTGGCTGTGACATACTGACGGACAGACAGACAGACATGACGAATCTATAAGGGTTCCGTTTTTTGCCATTTGGCTACGGAACCCTAAAAATGACTTAATCGATCGTTAAATCGGCTTCCATTCCACATGTGAAGTCATAAATGGTCCGGAATCGATTGTCAACGTTGAAGCCGATTTAACGATTGATTAAGTCATTTTTAACCTTTAATTATTTGAACGCTATTCACGAAAACGCTATTCACGAATCCCTCGGCTGTGTCAACTCTTAAACGGTTGCAGCGACGTTGTTGATGTGCACGCTGTTACACTCAGTTCATTTCGTAAACATATACTTAACACTCTAGCATGACATTTCAATTTTGTTCAATGTTATTTTTGATTACTCTTAATTTTTAACTTTATAATTTATATAATTTACATTCAATTTAATTTAATTATTCTGACATTATTCATCATTGCCGCTAAATATTTTTTTAATTATGTTTTCTTAATTTATTTTAGATTGTTATTTAGTTTAATTAAGAATTGTACCCCACATTATTTATATTGAGCTTGTGGTACTTGCCTATAAGAGGTAACTATACTGGAATTTGTTCTGTGTACCGATTCTGTCTTATGTTTAGTATAAGTTACTGCTGGGAAGCCAAAATAAATAAATAAAAAACGTTGTTCGGCGACTTAGCCGGTAGAGCCCCAGGCTGATGATGATGAGAGGGATTTTTATCGACTTCAAAACGGAATCCCAATTAGGTAATTTTTTTTGCATTTTGTACTATTTGTAGTGGCTTGGGAGCCGATTTCCATAACACTCAATTCATTTGATGGGAAATATCACCTGAATGGTTCCATATGATTATCATTTTTGAAATAGTTATCATAAATAAATTCTAAAGTCTCAAGTTAGTTTATCTTGTAATGCAGATTAGGTATCAATATAGATTTTAAAAAGGCACCTTTGTTTTACAGGTACATCGCAAATTAGCGGCAACTACACCACCAGTGGTTCAACTACGCCCAGCTAAACCTTTGAGAACATACAGTAGAAAAAGAAATGTTGTTAATAAAATACCAGAAACACCAAATAAAATACCACATACACCAATTACGTCTTCAGTCAAAGTTGAAGTAGAAAATTGTACAGACAATGTCTTATATAATTATTCTCAAATTGACGATATACACATTGCTATAGATAGAACAGAACTTGAACATAATGAAGATGTTACAACTATTAAAACTGAAGAAACACAAAGCATTGAAAACAATGCTCCCATTATAAAAACTGAACCCAATATCAAGCAAGAAAATAATAACACTTTGGTTACTCAATACCTTTCTAAAAACACATCTGATAATCCAACCATATTATCAAATAGCAATGCATATATTCATCTTCCAAAAATTCCTGATGAAGGATGCTCAGTCTCCCTAGAACTACTACTAAGTACAGTTGAAAGTGTAGCCAATTCATCAACAGAAGAGATAGATACAATTCTGTGCAAAGGAGTCAAGAATATCATAGGCCAAGTGTTTAAACACACTGAAGAACCAGATCCAGCTGATATGAAGATTCAAAACATGTACAAGATGCAAGGGCAGGATTATTGGCAAATGTTAGAAAGGCCATCATCATATAAATGCTATATCTGCACAAAAGAATGGCACAATCTATACGATTTCAGAGAACATATTAAACAACACGAAGACTCGATTGTCTGCATTGAAACCTGTAACATGAATCTAAATATAATAGCTTATGAAGGAAGAAAACCTGAACCTTCAGTAACTCCATTCTGTTACCAGTGTTACGAGAGTATCTGTCCTCATATATCCAAGACTGTCAAGATGCGATGTGGATGTCCCCAATTTTTGCAGAAATATTTAGAAAATCAATTAGGAGATCATGAGAATGAGTGTATCGCTAAAAAAGCTCGACATTTCAATAATCCCATGTTCCAATGCAATATATGTGATACAGTGTATATTAATGAATATAAATATTTTGCACATTTGGAGAGGAAACATACAGTTCGGTCAGATCAGCTTGTATTCTCGAAACCGTTTTGCAGGTTTTGTCTTCGTTCTAATTGGTGCAAATGTAGGAGACGCAAAATGGTTCAGTGCACATATTGTTTTAGAAATTTTCATACCAAAGTTCTGTTGGATTTCCATTTGGATGCCGAGTTAAATGTTCCAAGCAATTGTTTTATATGTGATGAAACTGTGGAGAAGAAGTGTATGATGAATTGTCACTATGTGCAACATTCAGACAAATTTACAATGGCTCTTAGATGCATGATATGCGATGGATTTCTATTGCATCGCAACCGCGCTCGAATGAAGAAACATATGAATGAAAACCATGATTTGATGTCTTTGTTTGATCTTGTAAGTATCTTTTTTGTAATATGTTTAATGAGATTTTAAATGTAAATTAGGGATCTAACTGGTAACCTCTATCCTTCGTAAAAGGAACTCGTAAATTTGATCTTCCAGTGTGTATAGTCTCTAGCTTAATGGTAATTGATGTACTGTGTAAGTAAGTAATAATGTGTAATTCGGTTTATGCTTTGCAATGTGAAATTACGTTATTATATGCAACCATATATATGATGCGCGTAGAGTTATAAACATTCACGCAGTAATTTAAATTAATACTTATTTTTGTACGAAAATAAAATCGAAAAATTATCATAAGTTGTGGAACAAAAGTTAATGCTTATGGTGTTAGCTATCTAGTCCTGCGAGGTTGTTGGTGTTTTACAATATCATCATCATTATGTCAGCCAAATTACGTCCACCGCTGGACAAAAGCCTCCACAAAGAATGGTATATCGATATACCATATATATGATATCCCATAATCGCCACGGTTGGCAGACCTGTTGGCGATCGCAGTTTGATGGTGGCATAGTTCACAGAAAAACGCTGCCGCCCGTTCTCTGGTAGGTATTCCCTCGGTCGATTTCAAGGCCCGACGACGGGATAAGATGGAGTTTACAATAATTAAAAAATATATATAAACTGCCATCTATTGGTAACTGCCTTAACCACGCATTAGTATTTCACCCGTCTTAGTCCTGCAGGTTTCGGCAAGATGGCGTTAGCTCATCACGTCGTAAAGTTATAAGAGCACCAAATGTCTTGTATAAATTCGAGATCGTACAACGTGGACGAATATTTGGCCGGATACCCCGCGATTCATGGGTCAAAAGGATATTTAAATTAAATATATACATATAATAAAATCGTAGGAAAGTCAAAACTGTACATTGAATATTTTTTTAAAAGGATACTTGTGGCGTGATCTACAATGGATATCAAAGCCAAAAATATAGTTTTTAGAATTTTTGTCTGTGTGTCTGTTTGTTTGTATGTATGTCCGGGCTAAACTCAAAAAGTACAGCATGGATTTACTTCAAATTTTAAATGAATATTACTAAGAAGTCGGGTCAACATATAGGCTACATATTATCACGCTATCACCGACGGGGGTGGAGCTGTGACAATTTATAGAGTTTAACGCGGGTAAAACCGCGGGGCACAGCTAGTTTTAAATAAATAGACCGTCTATTTAAATAAATATTTGTAATCGTCATAAAAACAATGTTTTATTTCAGATGATAATACCCAAACTAACGATACAAGAAGTTTTGGAAAGACCAGCAAAGGTGACTCCAAGAACAATGAAAGTAGTTCCCAGAAAAGATCCGGTGTTCCCATCTGAGTTGAAAATTTCCTACTTCAAAGATAATAACCATATTGAAGACATACGAATTCCTTATAAGGTTCAATGGAAAAGCAGCATCAAACGTACATATATCAAACGTGCAGGTAAAACTACACTATCGCCCTTTCCTTTTTCCACACATCAGCTTTATACAGAATGTAAGATTATAATAATAATAATCTCTAGGGACAATGTCACACAGATCATCCAAGCCCCAAACTAAGCAAAGCGTGTACTATGGGTACCAGGCGACGATGTACATACTTATATAGATAGATAAATACTTATATACATAGAAAACATCCATGACTCAGAAACAAATATTCGTGCTCATCATACAAATATTTGCACTTACCGGCATTTGAACCCAGGACCACCAGCTTCGTAGGCACTTAACTTTACAGTTCGTCATCTATTTATACTACACACTACGCTAAAACAACGCACTGAATAAATTTAACCCTGTTCCCTCAGACAGGAGAAGAAAAGACTTGGTCTGTTTAAAGCGCCGAGCTATCAGCATCATGCATTTGCTAACTGTTTTTACATATTTTTAGGACTTTTTTATAACAAACTCAATGAGAATATGATACTAAAAATACTACTAAATACTACACATTCATTGTTTCTGCTACTAAAAAGGCAATAGTATAATAACGGACACTCAATTATTACGCTGACACAGAAAATTTGCTCGAGATTTTAAAATGACCTAGATATGGCACTATTAAGAGGCCTATTACAGTCCACTAGCGCCGCCAATCGAAAAAATGCATAACTCGTAAATAGAATCAAAAATACAAAATATATTCTATTATGACTGTGGAAAAGGCAATAACGTAATTGTATAACACCTTATCAACACTTGAAATATAGCTGTTTAGCTAAATCGTGCATTCAAAACATAAACGGCCGTTTTTGTTACAAATATTTCAAGTGTTGACAATGTGTTACAAAATTTCGTTATTGCCTTTTCTACAGTAATAATAGACCACATTTTGTATTTTTGATTCTATTTACGAGTTATGACATTTTTTCGATTGGCGGCGCTAGTAGACTGTAATAGGCCTCTTAATGTTAGATTAGATAAATATTAGGTCTTTACCTATGAAATTGCCGTTCTGCAGTACTGGCCATTTCAAATCAAAATAATTTTTGTTTGGCTAAGAATTCTAATTTCAAATTAATTTTATTTTAAAAACATGGATTCTTTTTTCCAAAAGTAGTCATTTCTTTATTGATTAGTGTTACATTTTCATCGCATTTCAATCTTTTTCGTCATCATGGATACGTTAAAAATTCGAGTAATTATGGAATATGAGTACCGTCGTGGCAGCAACGCGGCACAAGCGGCACGCAACATCAACGACGTTTACGGAGCTAACACTACAAACCAACGCACCACCTGTTATTGGTTTGCTCGCTTCCGTTCTGGAAATTTCGACCTGAAAAATGAACCTCGCGGTCGTCCGAAGACTTTGGTCGACAATGACGAATTAAAGGCGGTTGTGGAAGCTGATGATACACAATCTACGGCTGAATTAGCAGCAGCTTTCGACGTTAGCGTCAAAACAATATTGGTCCATTTGCGTCAAATTGGCAAGGTAAAAAAGCTTGACAAATGGGTGCCCCACGAACTCAATGATCGCCAGCGTGAAGTACGCGTCGAGACGTGCCTTGAACTGCTCAACAGACACACAAATGAAGGAATTTTGAACCGCATTGTTACCTGCGATGAAAAATGGATTCTGTTTGATAACCGCAAGCGCTCAGCAAGTTGGTTGGATCCTGGTTCAGCACCTAAACAATGCCCTAAACGAAAACTTACCCCTAGAAAAGTGATGGTCACTGTTTGGTGGTCTAGCGCCGGTGTGATTCATCACAGCTTCTTACCAAACGGGGTGAGCATTACTGCAGATGTGTACTGTGAAGAACTGAGCACAATGATGGAGAAGCTGGCGCATCTCCAACCAGCATTGGTCAATCGCTCGTCTCCGCTGCTCCTGCACGACAACGCGCGACCTCATACTGCACAGCAGACGGTCTCCAAGTTGCAAGAACTGGGGTTGGAAGCTCTCCGTCATCCGCCCTACTCACCAGACCTTGCGCCTACAGACTACTACTTTTTCCAGAATTTGGATAACTTCTTGGCGGGAAAAAAATTCAATACCCGAGAGGCAGTACAAAATGCCTTTGAAGAATTTGTTGCCTCCCGTCCAGCTGATTTCTTTAAGAAGGGCATCAATAAACTGCCACTGCGATGGCAAAGATGCATTGATTGCATGGGTGATTACTTCGATTAATACAAATAAAAAAATTCATGAAAAAAATTCGTTTAAATTTTTTCATACAAAACGGCAATTTCATAGGTAAAGACCTATTATTATTAGATTATTTGTATAATACAAATACAGCAAATAATAATTAACTCGCATTTAATTTTAATTTACTTCTATGTTTATTATATTGATATAGCATATCTATAGCAATACATATAATGTTATTTAAATGTACATATTTTCAACATTACTTACAATTTTCTTTTACATAACTGTTTTTAAAATCATGATACAGCAATTGTCTAAAGCACAGGTCTAACCTAGTTTAGATAAGGCGCTAACTTTATCTTCGACTAAAAATTAAGCTTATATATATATACAACATGTAACATAATTAACGCACACCCTCAAACACCCCAATTATAATATTATGTTGTAATCATAATACATACTCTGAATTTTTGGAACGAAGTTCCTTATCGCGCGTTGTGAAAGGGGGCTAGACGGAAAAATATCTTACGAAAAGTTGTCACGACACTTTTTGCAGCTGTGCGGCGTGCGCATGTTTCTCTGTCTGTCTCTTTCTCTCTCTCTCTTATAGAAAGCAAGCCAGATATTTTCATTTCTATTTCGCATTGAACAGTGTGGTGTCGCGACGATTATTTTTGTTGAGCGTATATAGGTTTTTTGTACATAATAAATAATAAGAAATAACTTCGTTCCATCCGGGTGTCCCTTGACACCTCTCAAGTTTTAATTTAATATGTTACAAGCATTGTTATTTACTAAATTAGTTTGTTAGAATAAGGTTATTGTATTGAATTTTGAATACAAATAGAACTGCGAATTTAAAAGTCTTATTACTTTGACTTACGGTCTATTTCAATTTGTTTTGACTGTACAGGGTAAATATGACAATCATTTCCGTACTTTTAATTATTTTGGAATAAAAAATTACCTACATTAAAAATGATATAAACAAATTCAGTAAACGATTCTGAACAAACTATTTTCAGAATGTGCGTTAATTAAGTTACATGTTGTATATTTTCTTTTTGTAATAATGTTATTTTTAGAATTTTTCTACTTTATCTGGAGTCACTTTTTGTTAACCTTAAGATATAATTTATTTGTATATCGTACTACCTAAATCTATTAATTAATCTAGAATACCAATGTTAATCTATATTTCAATTTAACTTTTACATTTATTTGGTGCTCAATTCGACAGTAGTCCATCACTAAATTCCACTTTAAATGGATGTCTAAATACATTAAATTAATTTTCAGATCGTCAAGTTAGCAAGACCGAACCTGATAGCATGTCTTCGATGAGAGGAGAGGAACACCCTCAAAGCCCACCGACTATCAGCCCGTCAGAAATATCTACAGCATCAGCATGTCCAGGTAATCATCTGCCAATAGCACTGTATAACTGCTTGGCGTCGAATTGTCGTTTTGCTTCCGCTATAGAATCAGCGAATAAGCCGATAGAATAGAATACTCTTTATTATACACACTCAAACAGGATAATTACATAGCAGACAAAATAATAACACGATAGTGTACAGAGATGTTAGATTAGAAGTATGTATTTATAAAAGAAAAGTAGTATAAAGTAAAAGTAGTATATGTAGTATATGAAGGTTGTCTGGAAGAGATCACTGTAAGCGATAAGACCGCCAATTGTACCTTTTTTAAATATAATTAACTTTATCATAAGTTGTGTTCTGTAAATGGTGAACAATAAAGTGTATTTATCTTATCTTATGTCAGTTATCTGGTTTCCATAGTACAAGCTCTGCTTAGTTTGGGATCAGATGGCCGTGTGTTAATAGTGTCCCAGGATATTATTATAATTAGTTTGGATTTATATCGATGTAATGCCCCTTACAGTCTTTATTCGGTCGTGATGCCCGCGTCTTAACGAACTAACGTAGAGTCACAGTTGCAAAAGTCTCTTAAATCTCATCATGGGTCTGTAAATCAGTAAACCCCATGAGCCAAGGTCGAACCAGTTCCAATCGGCGATAGATGGTTTGAGCTCCGGCTAGCCTATATTTCCCGGTGAAGCAGTGAAAGTGTACTGAATGTGGCGAATGCCTGCGCATGCCAACCGTAAAAAGTGTCGCCGGGGGCTCTACCGGCTAAGTCGCTGAACATCGTTTTCGTGAATGGCGTTCAAATAAATAAAGGTTAAAAATGACTTAATCAATCGTTAAATCGGCTTCAACGTTGACAATCGATTCTGGACCATTTATGACGTCACATGTGCTCAACGAAGCCAATTTAACGATTAATTAAGTCATTTTCAACCTTTATTTATTTGAAGGCCATTTAAGAAATCGATGTTCGGCGACTTAGCCGGTAGAACCCCGGGTGTGTATGTCTCACTCATACCAATTTAACCTAACCTGCCGTGGACCTCTTTTGGCGCCTAATGGAGGGAAGAAAGCGATAGCAAGAAAGAGACAGCATCTTCGCCGATACCTAAAGCATCTTCTACATGGTTGCAATCCAACATCCCAACAGAGGTGACCCTGGTGGTTGCCATCCATCTAGACTGCAGTTGTGCAGTCGAGAGTCGAGTGCAGTTGAGAAGATGCTTTACTACAAAGTTTTTTCAAAGTCAAAAATCATTTATTCCGTAAAAAATTTACATTAATGTGGAATCGTCATATTTTTTTACCCTACCGTGCAGTGCATGACGTGGCAACTACTAAGAAACACTGCCAGAAAACTCAGTAGGAATCCTTTTTAAAAATAAAATATACTTAAGATTAATTACAATCATGTGTGTTGACTCAGAGCAACTCAATCCCAAGCACTTTTATCACTTAAATAATCAGAAATTTTGTAATATGCCCTGCTACACAATTTGGCTTTAATAATTCTTTTAAACTTATTCGTAGACAATTCTCTAATAACATTGGGAAGTTTGTTATAGAATCTTATACATTTAACTTCCATTATAATTTATGAGCCAGATTTAGTATTTTATTTCAAATTAACTTTTAAATTTATTTGGTGGTCAATTGAATTTATTGTTAGAATAAAGTCGACAGTAAGTCCATTACTTAATCACTTCAAATGGATGTCTAAATAAATAAAATAAATCATTTTCAGTTCTTGAAACAAGTAAGACCCAATCTGATAGCATGTCGATGAAAGGAGAGGAACACCCTCAAAGCCCACCGCCTACCAGATCGACAGAAATATCTACAGCATCAGTATGTCCAGGTAACTATTTGACACCAACTATCACCTACACATACTGGGCCTGTCGAATAGCCCGATGTGCAGGACCTGTGGGGAAGAAATGAAACAATGCTGCATTTAATATGTAAATGCGATGCGTTGGCAAGACACAGAATGGCCATCCTGGGGCTGGCATATCCAGAACCAGGAGACTACAAGGATTTAGCACTGACAAGCGTTTTGAATTATATGCGGACTTCATTTAGGGCTTTAGGGATAGAATAAAAACCAACGTTGGTTAGTACAAAAGATCCTGAAGGAAGTGATGATGATGAATTGAATTGCTGTACGCAAATACACCCCAACCAAGGCAAGATAACCATTTGACAAGAGCTCTGTATAACTGCTTGGCTACTTGGCTCGAATTAATCTACTGGTTGAGAGCCTTTTCCGCTAGCCAACTGCTCGTTGTTTTCAATTCTTTAATTTTAATAACATTAATAGCTTAGTAACTTGGTATTTATTATTTATTTATGGATATTATAAATATATGTGACGAAACAGACCGCACGGACGGACTAATTTAAATTATTTTGTTGCTTTAATTACTGTTTTTAAACTGTGTCTATGTAATACATTGTGAGCTTTACAAGTACAAGTGTATGTAAATACCCAAGTGCTGAATTTCATTATTTTAATAGACGGACACAAATTACATCGAGACTCATCGAGAACAACTATTTATGGGTCACACAAATAGTTGTCCTGTGTGGGAATCGAACCCGGGACGGGACCCGCGAGGCGACTGTCTTAGCCGCTGCGCCACATTAAATTATTTGTTATTTATGTCTATTACTCTTCATATTTTAAATTCTGTAACATACTTGAGAGAAATATAAGGATTTTTATTTATTTTATAAGGTAGATACCAATATTAAAATTTGTAATGTTAAAAGTCACTGCAATACTTGGATATTCTACCAGAACGTATAACCATTTATCTTTGAACCACTGTGTATTTTTTTTTTTAAACCTGGGTGGTCTTTAAAACTGTCGATGACATGTATCAAGCGTTTTTGTCTGTACCCCGATCCCTGAAGAGCTCTCGTAGTCGGCTTGACACCACTTCGGTACCCTTGTACCTTGTGTAACCCAGAAATGGTTGTGTTGAGTCTGGGTTTGTTTGTCAATTGTTCGCTACAGACACGCATTTTGCGCGCACCGCTGCTGGCTGTATTTAGAGCATGCTGTTCACTTGTTGTGTATCATCAGCCGGCCGCATTTTAATAGTGTATAGAGGCCTTCGTAAGAAAGGGTTATTGCATAAGATTTTGGAACGAAGTTCCTTATCGCGCGTTGTGAAAGGGGGCTAGACGGAAAAAATCTTACGAAAAGTTGTCACGACATTTTTTGCAGCTGTGCGGCGTGCTCATGTTTCTATGTCTGTCTCTCTCTCTCTTTCTCTTATAGAAAGCAAGCCAGATATTTTCATTTCTATTTCGCATTGAACAGTGTGGTGTCTCGATGATTATTTTTCTTGAGTGTATACAGGTTTTTTGTACATAATAAATAATAATAAATAACTTCGATCCATCCGGGTGTCCCTTGACACCTCTCAAGTTTTCTTTTTTTTTAATTATCATTCTTTTTAAAGACAAAACCCACACTAGCAAATCATATCCCTGATAATCTCCCGTAGTCGCGTCGATATCACCACGGTGCCCTTGTACCTTGTGTAACCCATAAATGGTTGTTCTGAGTCTAGTGTACTTTGTTAATTGTTCGCTACAGACACGCATTCTGCGCGCACCGCTGCTGGCTGTATTTAGAGCATGCTGTTCACGTGTTGTGTATCATCGGCTGGCTGATCTTAATAGTGTATAGTGTACAAGAATGTCAGCTACTACATACTCATCAGCGTATTTCATTAGCCCAGAAAGGAAGACAGGAGATCAGTTTCTTATTCTGTCCCTGTCCCACGTGAGTGAATGGGCACGCGTTCACAGATTTATTTCCCTGGTGATTACTGACTTAAAATAAAATATAAAATACGAATTCATCCCCACATCTATATCAGGGTATATCTGGGGTTCTACCGGCTAAGTCGCTGAACATCGATTTCGTAAATGGCGTTCAAATAAATAAAGGTTAAAAATGACTTCATCAATCGTTAAATCGACTTCGACGTTGACAATCGATTCCGTAACATTTATGACGTCACATGTGGTCATGGAAGCCGATTTAACGATTGATTAAGTCATTTTTAACCTTTATTTATTTGAACGCCATTCCCGAAAACGATGTTCGGTGACTTAGCCGGTAGAGCCCCTGGGTGGATATGACATAGCAGCTGTAAGAAGTCTACTGCTGGACAAGAGCCTTCCACAAAACTGACCTTGGGGGACATGGGGCGATCGCAGTATGATGGTCATAGTACTCAGAACGAAGCTGCTGATCTTCTGGTAGATATTCCCTCGGGTCGACTTCTACGCCACAAGGGATGAGATGGGGTGATTATATTCCGACATTCGCCGCCGTCACCAAACAGCAATGCCTATACAAATAAATAAAATTTATTTTCAGATCTTCAAGCTAAGAGGACCCAATCTGGTACGATAGATTGCAGGAGAGAAGAGGGAACCGACCCTGAAACCCAACCGGCTATTATTCAGACAGAAGTATGGACAGAATCAGAATATCCAGGTAATGCCAGGACCAGAACAATGTATAACTGCTTCGTGGAAACTGTTGAAAAAAATGCTATAAAATGTAATGAAAACATCGCACGGTTTTGACGGTTTTCGATTTCTTTACAGAGATCCCAAAGGAGACTGTAACCTTTGTGATAAAACAAGAACCTATGGATGAGACGGAGGAACAAGATCGAATTTTTTTCGATGTCGAAATGAAGGAGGAGCCCGATGATCGTCTACAAGAAGGTAAGAATGATTAACGATAGTTGCAGAACGTCACGTGACCCTCTCACGTGTATATAGGTGCTTATCTTCTTATCTTTGTGGTGTACTTCCGTGCAGCACTTCGACTCTTCAGGATCTTTTGTACTATCCCCCACTGGTTTTTATTCTATCCCTAGAGCCCTGAATGAAGTCTGCACATAATCCAGTACGTTTCTTAGGGTTAGATCCTTGTAGTCCCCTGGTTCTGGATATGCCAGTCCCAGGATGGCCATTCTGTATCTTGCCAATGCATCGCGTTTGTATATTATATGCAGCATGGTTTCATTTTCTTCCCTACAGGTCCTGCAGATCGGGCTATTCGACAGTCCCAGTTTGTGTTGGTGATAGTTGGTGCCGTAGTGGCCCGTGAATACTGCTACTATCAGTCGGAGCTGGTTTCTGCTGTATTTCCAAAGCTTTTTGGACCAGCTTTTGTCCTCTTTTTATGAGTTGCTTAGAGTGTTTTAGTTCCTTGATTTTGGTTGTGTAGGTGCACTGTCTACTATGGCCCTCCAGGGCATACAATACTGTTTATTGTATATGCACAAACATTATAAATACATTGGGGAGTGTTAAAGTATTACGTAACGCATTGTTATGAGATTTTTGACCTCCCTCCTCGCCCCCATTTAAAGCGTCGTTAGCCCTCCATTAGTATAACGTTACGTGACTACAAAGTGTCAATATTGACCAAAAAATAATCTAATGGGCGGAATCTCTACGCGGCCGTTCTGAAGGGTAAAAAAACACAATGTTAGGTAACGCGTAGTTCAAAACTGTTATGCATCGTCACGTTATACAAAACTTATAAACGTTTCTGCTACAAATTGTTCCTGTTCTTTTATTTATTTATTTTTGTATGTTATGATGTGTGTAAATGTTATCTAGGTATCGGTCCCAATTAGTTACCCCAAAAACTTTATTTTTATTTTTTTTGTATTTTATCTTCTAATGATTCCGTTAGTTAATAAGCGATATTGGGTATTTTCTGGCAATTAAAACAGCCGGTGGTAGTGTGAGGCGTGTAAATTGATGGTAATAGTCAACTTCAACCGGACTCGGGAAGAACGTAAAATATTTCTCTTTTCTGGTCGTGTCAGAAAATTCTGGACGACAGGTCGATGCCCGAAGAGGTCATATATGACACAATATGAACCTGCCGTCAGCAGTAAATTTTCAGGGTCTGAAGGTTTCAGTAGTGCAGTCGATAGAAGCTCAACTACTATATACTATAACGCTATATACTATAACTCTACTATAACGCTATTGTTTACAGTTCAACAAGTCACGGAAGAATATGAAGAAGATGATGTCAATAAAGAGTCTGCCACGGAGCCCCCCACCGTCGTGCAGGAGGACGGTGTGTACAATTGCAGTAACTGCACGTTCAAGGGCAACGAGGAGGAGTTCAACCTGCATAGGTCAGTGCCATGGAGACCTCCTTTTTATTTTTATAAGGCTGGGGAATGCCTAAATATGGCACTTTACACTGACATTTAATCATTTAAGGTTGTGTTTCTGAGTGTCAGAAAGATCGCCAGAGATCATAAGGGTGGGGATCGGGAGGCTCAGCAACAATTGTTTGCTGACTCTTAAAGGCCGGCAACGCACCCGCGAGTATCCATGGGCGGTGGTGATCACTTACCATCAGGTGACCCATTTGCAGATTTGTCGACCTATTAAATGAAATAAAAAAAATTGCTGATCTTTTTGTATCCTCGTACTTTTCAATTTGATGTATTGTTTCATGTGCGTTGAATGAATGAATGAAGTATATTTACTTATTTTATGTATTTTGTTTGTTGAAGGGAACGAGATTGTGATATTACTAATAACTATAGATGTTCGAAGTGTATGACGAATTTCCCTTCGCTCGAGGAGTATGTTTCGCATCTGAGGTGAGTCACAATTAAGAGAAATACATCCTTATGCCAGACTAGTAAGTGTCCATATTTAATCAGCATCATGTCAGCCAAATTTCGTCCACTGCTGGACAAAAGCCTTTCCTAAGAATGGGGGGATATGCCATAATCGCCACGCTAGCAGACGGATTGGCGATCGCAGTTTGATGGTCATAGTTCACAGAAAAACGCTGCTGCCCGTTCTCTGGTAGGGGTAGGTTCTCCGGACGATTTCTACGCCCCCCACGGGATGAGATGGGGTGATGATATTCTATGCTGTCACCACACAGCCAACAATTTATTCGTCACCATCATCATATCAGTCGTAATAAGTCCCCGGCAGGGCAAAAGCCTCCACCGAAGTTCTCCACATGGGCCGGTTGTCCAGATTGGCGTCAGACCTGCCCCTTATGCAGTGGGTGCATGCGAAGATGAAGAAAACCCTGCACACGTACTGCTATACTGCAAGAGTTTTACCAACGGGCAAAGTTCATGAATGATCCGAAGATACTGCTCGAGGCCCCCAAGCAAAACTTCCGTGGTTTCCTGGACTTCTGGATGGAACTGAAATGGTTTGAGCATAGGAGACTAAGTGCGGAAACCAATCGCCGGTTTTACGCTGCTCACATTCAAAGGCTTCCTGCGACCCTTGGAAGATGTTCGGTCTACTTTATAGGGGGCCTGTCCACATTCCAGTCCTTCCGGTTCGTAGTCGGTACTCGAGAACCTTTCTGTCACTGCGACCGTCGTCTCCTGCCTCTTGAACTTCGTCTAAAAAAAAACTATCAACTACTAGCAGTGCCCGCGGACTTTGTTCCGCGTTATAAATATTCTTGTCCCTGCCCGTTTGACCCGCGTAATACTTCGGGCGAAAATTTCAGGATAAATAAAAATTATGATGATGAATCATAGCCTATGACACTCCACAATAACGTAGCTTTCTATTGGTGAAGTAATTTGCAAATCGGTTCAGTAGATCCAGAGATTACCCCTTCCAACGCCACAAACTCACAAACGTTACCTCTTTATAATATTAGTATAGATAACGACAAAAAAGAAACGGAACTCGGGAACTTTATCTATTTCTGTCTAAAGCAGCATATTTTTACGTACAAAGCCGATAGAGGGCCTACATCCTCTGTAAGGATCACCGACTAGGTACTCGTAAATTGATCTGCTAATGCTTACGTTCGTAGCATAACGGCACAGTGTCTGAGGGTGGGTTTAAATATATGTCGCAATCAAGTCGCCAGCGCCATCTGCCGGCGTTCGTCGGAGTCAATGAATCGCCGGCTGAGTGTCGCGCTATTTGGCGCCATATTTGGAGCAGCAGCCGGCCAGTGCGGTCGAATATTGGAACCGACGCGCGTTCCTAGCTATAGCCGTGTATATCTGTACCTATCTAGTGATTGAAAATTATGATCGATTCAAAGCATCTGTGTCACGTTTCGTCGTGTTTGCTTTATTCTGTCAAAGTTTATAACCTGAATAGATTTGCAAATTGAACTATGACTTTCATTTTAATCGTACAAAGTATATAAGCAGGGGCTAAGACTGTCGCCTCACCGCTTCGTGTCGCGGCGAAGCTCGCGCCGGACAACTTTTTGTGTGACCCAT
Source organism: Pseudoips prasinana (assembly GCA_951640165.1). Taxonomy (NCBI): domain Eukaryota; kingdom Metazoa; phylum Arthropoda; class Insecta; order Lepidoptera; family Nolidae; genus Pseudoips; species Pseudoips prasinana. Next base: position 11,610,102 of record OX621261.1, read on the forward strand.
AAATAGTTGTTCTGAGTCTGGATGCAAGTTGTGTCCGTCTATTATATGTTTGTATTGGATTATTTCGGGAAAAATATCAATAGTTACTAAGGTTTTAGTTACACATTAAAAAGAAAAGAATAATATAATATGTATGTAAAAGTAGCTCATAAAATTTTGAATGTAGTGTTTATCTATAAGTAACTAGACATTTAGATCTGAAATATTGTGCTATTTTTATACATGTGAATGTGTAGTGAACCAAATAGATTAAATAAAGTACTCCGCGACACAGGGATTAGATTCCCTAATGCGGGCGTTATCTTTAAAAAAAACAATTAACAAACAACGCCCACTAAATTTCCGAACGGTGAAGATTAAAGCGACAACCGTTAACTCTATGCCTACATACATATGTGTATATTTTCCCTGTTTTATTAACGCTCTCCATTGCGTACATAAAACTAACATTTTATATGTTGCCTTGTTCTTCAGATGGCATGGATTCGAGGAATTCAGATGTCCCACATGTGAGAAGTTATTTAAATTTTGCACAAGCATGGCGAAACATATTATATACCATTATACGAAGGACTTCATCAGGATTGCTAAAGTGATCACGGAAGGTAAGGAATAAATATAACAGACAATATGTAGTAAAATATAAATTTCAATAATTAAACCTAAACATAATCTCCTTGACAATAACTTAATACAAGCTAGCTAAATATCACTACCATTATAAAATAAATTGTATAAATGTTTTAATATTCCGTGTACCTAAATATCTGTAATAAGTAACTAGAAATAATAACTGCGTTACTACAAACATGTTCTGACTATTTACAAGCGCTTTTTTAAAGTCTACGTGAATAAAAACCTTTTTATTTTATTTTATAATAAATATTCAAAAATGAATAATTTAAAAGCGCCATCTGTTGGAATTTTCCGATCTAAGTATTGGCATTCTAGCTGTTGTTAGCCGTGCAGGTTTCGGTAAGATGACGTTAAAAGTTTCTTAATTTCGTTAAGAAATATCGAATGGATTGTATAAATTCGAAGTGTCAGTACCACGTGCGGTGGCGGAGCGGTTAACGCACATGGTGCCGGATACCCCGTGGTCGTGGGTTCGATTCCCACCTGCACTTAAATTTATCCAATTCATTTTAAAGATGTCTGAAAACTTGTAAGGAAACTGGTTGAGTTTTTCATAAAACACCCATAGATGTCGCTTTTCACACATTGGTAACTGTAACGGGTAGATTTCAAGTTTATTTATTCATTAACAATTAAAATTGTGTTTGAATTTAAAATAATGAACAAATACATATATATAGTAATCTTACTTACTTACTTATCGTATGGGCTGTGGTTTTCCTGGTGTCAGAGTTGTTCAAGCCGCCCAGTAGCCCTCTGACATGGCTTAACGGCAGCTTAACTTGCCCTCCGAAGAAGGCCCGACGAAGACGCTCAGAAGTTGAACCTTAGTTTAATTAAAGCTTAGTTGCTTAACCTCGCCGATCATTCACAGACCAGTGAGCATCTGGCTATGAGCGCCATATTAAAATAATAATACAAATATTAAAACTTGTGTGTACTTATGTACACGCGTTAGAAGTTATACTTCTTAATATACAACTTGAACATAGTTATCAATTTTCATACCACCTAGAACTAACTTCATGCTGTTAAATTTTTTTGGTGTCGGTGTGTCGGTGTGAAGTTATACTTCTTTTGGCGCGCATCGTAAAAATTCACTCTCATAATTTTTCTCCATCGCGCCAAAAGAAGTATAACTTCAAAAAGAAATGTCGAAGAATACATAAATTTATAACATTATCCAGGTCCACCAGTGTAAGAGTATCAGCTTATTCTAATCTATATATATAAAAATAAATTGCTGTTCGTTAGTCTCGCTAAAACTCGAGAACGGCTGAACGGATTTATCTTAACTTGGTCTTGAAATGTTCGTGGAGGTCTAGGAAAGGTTTAGAAGGTGAGAAAAATTCGAATAATTGCCGGGAAAACCGTAAAAACAGCCCTTTTCTTTTTCCCATATAAACGTTTTCTAAAACAAAAGTTTAGTTCTTTTATTTATCGATTGAAGCAGTACGAAGTCTGGCAGGTCATCTAGTAACTTATAAATAGTTGTAAATAATTTGTCCTTTCAGACAAAGAGAAAAGAAAGAAACGCAAGATAATCTTAGAGTGTAAAAAGTGTTCCAGAAAAATCGATTCAACACATTTATTCCAACACTGGGAGTCTCATATTGAATTTAACAATATTAAAGCAATCAAAAAGCTTCAAGTCCATAAAGAGATCCTAGAGCGTCGCAGAGACTTGAGCAATGATGCCACAACAGGAAAGTTGGATGTAAATACCTTAATCAACCTCATAGGTGAGTTCCTTCAAATTTTACCTGTCTTCCAACGATATAATGTGATTACCCTGTGTCACTCGCCAAACTGCCGCATACCATACTAGCTGTGCCCCGCGGTTTTACCCGCGTTAAACTTTATAAATTATCACAGCTCCTCCCCCGTAGATGATAGCGTGATAATATGTACCCTATATGTTGACCCGACCTGTTAGTAATATTCATGCAAAATTTGAAGTAAATCCATGCAGTACTTTTTGAGTTTAGTCCGGACATACATACAGACAAACAGACAAAAATTCTAAAATCGATATTTTTGGCTTCGATTTTAATTGTAGATCACGGCCCAAGTATCCTTTTTAAAAAATATTTAATGTACAGTTTTGACTTTCCTACGATTTTATTATATGTATACTATACATATAATAAAATCGTAGGAAAGTCAAAACTATACATTGTATAGATTTGACCGGCTGGTTGGCGTGATTGGTAAATGCTTGCCTTTCACGCTGCATGTCGTGGGTTTGATTCCCACCCAGAACAGATATTTATGTGCGTGAACATGTCTGTTTGTCCTCCGCTTTTGCCATACCTACAATTGGAATCAAATTATTGATCCTCGGTGCTTTTGCAGCTGGCTTCTCTAGTTGCAATCCTCTCGTTTTATGAGGCTATAGCCTCTTACATCATTCTGTCTCCCGCTTTGCTCTGGAGGGAAGCGGAACTATTCATTTTCTAACTACTCCTTTTTTCTTTCTGATTAAAATCGTATCGTGATCCAAGACAGTTGTCGTGATTCTCCGGGACATGGCTGAGACTCACCGCTAAGTGTCATTTCATTGTGTGCCACTGTTGATCCTGGCTTACAGGAGTTGCAGTGGTGGGTAAGAGGGAGGGACTAGTCCAGTATGTCTGGTTGTCCTATGTCTGTGTGTAATTATCTATTTAAGTATTTATTGGCAAAAGAAAAGTAGTGTTCATCAGTTATCTGGTTTCCATAGTACAAGCTTTGCTAATTTTGGGATTAGATGGCCGTGTGTGAATAATGTCCCGGTATATTATATTACTTTTTTAATGTTGGACAAAATGTAACTATTGATTTCTGTCAATTATGTGCAAATTACTGATGTCAACAATGCTTATGTTTTTAGCGTGGCCCCCATTGTAGTTTTGAGTCAATTGTGATCCTCAAGAACATAGTTGTCTTAACAGGGGTCCCCATTAAGCGGTACATTTGTGGCCCCCTGTTTCACATGAGGGGTAGAGAATTACCTTGAATTGACTTTAGTTTTCTTGTCATTTAGCAAACATTGTTGGCATTAAACCAATGGGCAACTTTAGAGATTGTATGGTTTACTTCGTCAAATTTGCGCAATTGTCGATGTATTTTAAACGTAAATGAACTATCATCCGCAAGCAAAACAATATCATACTTATCCCTTATATGGTAAGGTCATTTATTAATATATATTAAAAACGAGAATGGGCCGAGAATTGAGCCCTGTGGAACGCACATATAACCACTGGGGATCCCTCAGATATTTTACCGTTTCTATCGCCCTTCTGAATTCTATTGCCCAAGTAAGAATTCGAAAGTTCGAGAGCTTTGTTCCTGACATTGTAGTGGTGTAGTTTCCTGGCATGAGTATCGTAATGAACACAATCAAACGCTTTGGACAAATTGCAAAAATCACCTAATGCATAGTCCTCCCAAGCTGCTAATATACTTTTTAACAGATTGAGGTTTGTAAAACTATAGATACAGGGGACATCCATAATTTTACAAACCTTTGTGAATCCAAACTGTTTCCGGTGAAGTAAATTATGTACATTAAGGTCTCTGTGCATTAGAATTAGCTTTTCGAATATTTTACTTAGAGTGAGCAATACGGAAATAGGTCGCAAATTAGAAGGATCTATCACAAGCTTTAAAAATGGAATAATTTTACTATGCTTCACTAAGTCAGGAAATACACCTGATGCAATACAGCAATTGAACATAGTAGCTAGATGGGGGTCGATTATTGTAATAATTGATGAAGCAAGCAAGCTATTAATATGAAAAACACACGGGATCTGTGGGGTTTATCAGTTAGTAGTAGACTAAATACTACAGTAGATAGTCTACTGTAGTATTTAGTCTGGGTTTATCGTAGTAGACTAAATACTACAGTAGATAGTCTACTGTAGTATTTAGTCTACTACTAACTGATAAACCCCACAGATCCCGTGTTTTTTTCATATTAATAGCTTGCTTGCTTCATCAATTATTACAATAATCGACCCACATCTAGCTACTATGTTCAATTGCTGTATTGCATCAGGTGTATTTCCTGACTTAGTACTTTAATACTTTTGAAAGCATTCAAAATATCTTTAGGGTTAACCACCGAAAATTCAAAATCTGTGTCGCACCTTTGCTGGAGTGCACCGCATATACAAAAGGAGACTAGAGAGATTTGGTAACTTCGATTGGAACATTAGAAAAAAGAAGCTGGGTAGTCTTTGGGGACTGCCGATTGACTGAAAACTATTTTTTAATTTCTCATACTTTCGGAAAGTAGTATTTATTTGATCCGTAGCGAATGGAAGATGCTACTTCCCACCTTTGGGCGGTGAAGACTCATAATCACTGCTTCCATCCCTATGGTGGTAATAAATTTAAAAAATAGGTTAGTTTAGGCAGTCAGCTGAATAAATCTAAAATTATTATAAAGAAAAAAATGTGCACAAAGCCGCTATACCTACATGTTTTTACTTCAAAAGATGCGTTCATGTGAGGGTATACCCTCCGTCGTACAAATATTCGATCAGGTCACGTGCCCTGACGTGACCTGATCGAATATTTATACGTAATCTAAACGGCTGGAGCGATTATAACAAAATTTGCTGTGGAGTTTGCTGACACCCTGGATTAACACATAGGCTATCTATACAAATAAATAAAATTGGAGTGTCTGTTTGTAATATTGAAATAACCGTTGTTTACTACATAAATATGAACATATATACGGTACATACACCAAAATAACATTAATTACAATTTTTGTCTGTCTGTCTGTTTGTTCCGGCTAATCTTAGAATTGACTGGACCGATTTAGACGGAACTTTTATTGGCAGGTAGCTGATGTAATAAGGAGTAACTTAGGCTACTTTTATTTTAGAAAAAGTCTTTTATTTGACTAAAAAACCAAAAAAAATACGAAATTTACTAATTAACACGCGGACGAAGTCGCGGGCGCAGCTTACTAGCTGTGCCCCGCGTCAAACTTTATAAATTACTATTTGAAAAAAAATTGACGCGGGGCACAACTAGTAATAAATAAAATATAGCTTCTAGTAACCTGACATTTAATTTGGGATAACTCGTAGGTAGGTTTAGTAGGTTAGTGTTGTATATATGTATAGGGTATAGCAATAATTTCAAATAATAATGTTATTTTATGTTTTTATATTGACAACTTATTAATTTAATACTACAAATATCATAATTGAAAATATAATAGAATTGATATTGTTATAATGTTTTGACATACCTACCAATACGTGAAAATTGCATGCTTATTGAAACTGTTAGTAATTATTTAATGTTGCCGTGCCCTAACAGGGTATCATGTTGAAACTTTTAATATGTAAGACCTATGTACACATGATTGCAATAAAGATTGAACTTGAACTTGGATATTTCCTTTACAGCCTGTCTTCAAAACCCAACAGAGCAAAAGCGGTGTCTCATATGCCATCGAACCTTTAGTCGTACCTACGAGTGCAAACGGCATCTGATTGAACATTTAGAACTAGACGCGTACAGGGAAGGCACGTCCGAGCTATTGTGCCAGATTTGTGGAGACAGGTAACTTAAATACCCACTTTCTGACTTGATGGTTCATAATATAAACTTTTTTTTAAGTCGGGACTAGTCCCTCTTACCTACAGAGTATAGACATGATCAGGACTGTGACGGCAGCATAGTCATAGACATTCCACGGCGTAGGTAGCTACAACTATATCAAAAAAAATTTAGACAGATATTAGATTTTAGAATGGCCAGCCATGTTAAATCATAGTATTGGGTTATATTATAATAAATTGTTAAATTTATTGAACAATTTGAATGTCATAGGGAACAAAATACTCAGCCTCTACTTACACAAAAAAGATAATAGCTTTAGTACTAATTCTTTACTATGCAAATTGTTTGCATAATTCTACTAATGAACACATTTAAAAAAAGGATTTTTCCTAACAGCCAGGCTTTTACCCACCACTGCTACTCCTTTAAGCCAGGATCTATATCTACAGTGGCACACAATGAAATGATACTGAGCGGTGAGTCTCAGGCATGTCCCGGGGATTGGCTTTAACTGTCATGGATCCCGCAAAGAATTTAATCAGAAAGAAAAAAGGAGGAGTTAGGAATTAATAGTTCCACTTCTCTCCAGAGCAAAGCGGGAGACAGAATGATGTAAGAGGCTATAGCCTCATAAAACGAGAGGATTGCAACTAGAGAAGCCAGCTGCAAAAGCAACAAAGATCAATTTAAGGGTCCTAAGTGAGCTGTTATATTTGATTCCAATAGTAAGTATGGCAAAAGCGCTTAAACGCACGGAAGTTGTTCCTTGTTGCTACAAGATCCGTATACCAAACTACTCCAGATATTGGTTGCAATAATATAAGTTGTGTTGTATATGCCGTTGGAGTTCTCAACGCTGTTACGACATCTGTTAGAATGTTTACTAGCAGACGCGTACAGATACAGGAGTTGCAGTGGTGGGTAAGAGGGAGGGACTAGTCCCGGTAAATAAAGACCCCTGCAGTGAACAGATGCCCGTTAAAAAACATGTTAGCTGCATGATGCCCACCGCTGAACAAAACCATCCCCCAAATAATATAATAATAATATCTAGGGACAATGTCACACAGATCATCCTAGCCTCAAACTAAGCAAAGCTTGTACTATGGGTACCAGGCGACGATATACATACTTATATAGATAGATAAATACTTATATACATAGAAAACATCCATGACTCAGAAACAAATATTCGTGCTCATCGCACAAATATTTGCACTTACTGGGATTCGAACCCAGGACCACCAGCTTCGTAGGCAGGAGCACTACCAACTAGGCTACGGTGACCGTCAATATCTCCACAATTTCCGGTCTCGGCTATCCGCATCCAGTGACTTCCAGCGACCGGTGGTGTTCGCAGAGCGGAGGCAAGCTCCAATGAACGGTATAAAATGAGCAACGATACACGGCACCTTATGCACAACAGTTAGCTTGTGGGACAAAGACTTAAAAGTCGAAAAAGCTTCCTGAAGTGTATGCTTCGACTTTCTAGGGAACGGTCTAAGTCACGGCTCAAACTGTGGCGAGACAGTGCTTGCCTACCCATCCCATTCGTCCCTCCCGCTGAAAACATTCCGCCTGGACACAAGCTGCCGTGGCCAACCTGGAAGTCCCTGAACAGTCTCCGGACCCAAGTTGGTCGAAGCAAGGAAAACCTGCTCAGGTGGGGATTTTTAAACAATTCCAACCTAGAGCAAGTGTGGTTCGGTCCCTCAAACTATGGCACACTTGTTAACATGTCCTGCGTGCCCTAATGCCTGCACGTTACAAGAACTAACCAAACACTGCTCCACCTCTTCGTCGTACAGTGTTTGGTGTCAACTCGCCAATTCCCCGCATGTGTAAACTTATAAACCAGTACAGCGACCTGGTTGACGTCCACTCCGACTCAATATCGACATTTGTCCGAGAAGTCAAACGCGTGAACTGTGATCAGTAGTGATTAGTTTCTAGTTTTTAGTATTTAGAATTTAAATAAGTAATAGGTATGTATTCATTTTTAAAATTAAACCGGTGATACAAAAAACTCTTACCAAGTAGTGTTTGCCTATAATTGGTAGTTAGACTTAAGACCCAATGCATGTAATTTTTTTATCTCTATATAAATCTGTAACAACTGTTGGTGAACCTTAATTAAATAAATAAAATAAAAAAAACGAATGGACGCTACAAACAACGCTCAACGCGTAGCTGAATTCTGGGCTGACTTAATTTAGATTGCCATCGACACGCTAAGAAGAAGAAGCGACCCTCACAAGGGCATCGGTCCCCCCCCCCCTCCCCAAGGACTCGCACTGCGTCTACCTAGACCGGCAATTGTGGAGATCTTTGGTGGAGGCTATTGTCCAGCAGTGGACGTCTTTCGGCTGATATGATGATGATGATGATTTTGACAGGCCGGGTGGCGGGGTTGGTAGATGCTTGCTTTTCACGCCGCAGGTCATGGGTTCGATTCCCATCCAAGACAGATATTTGTGTGCATGAATATGTCTGTATCTCCTGAGTTTGGGTGTTATCTATATACATATAATAAAATCGTAGGAAAGTCAAAACTGTACATTGAATATTTTTTAAAAAGGTACTCAGGGCGTGATCTACAATCGAAATCGAAGCCAAAAATATGGGTTTTAGAATTTTTCTCTGTGTCTATTTGTCTGAATGTATGTCCGGGCTAAACTCTTTCTAAGAGATCGGGGTCAACATATAGGCTACATATTATCACGCTATCAACTACGGGGGAGGAGGTGTGATAATGTATAAAGTTTAACGCAGGTAAAACCGCGGGGCACAGCTAGTTATCTATATAAGTATGTATTTACAAAAGAAAAGTAGTATATCAGTTATCTGGTTTCCATAGTACAAGCTCTGCTTAGTTTGGGATCAGATGGCCATCTGTGAATAATTTCGATAATCAAACCTAAACATAATCTCCTTGACAATAACTTAATACAAGCTAGCTAAATTCCATTGCTATTATAAAATATATTTTATAAATGTTTTAATAATCCGTGTACCTAAATATCTATGTATCTAGAAATAATTATGTATAACTACTTAACTATATTACTACAAACATGTTCTGACTATTTACAAGCGCTTTTTTAAAGTCTACGTGAAACAAAACCTTTTTTATTTATTTGTTAGAGGTTTGATTATCGAAATTTTTAGGGTTCTCCCGGCAATTGGATCCGGTGGTAGCATTAAAAGCGCGACCGTCGTTATTAACACAAGGTCCGCCATAATAATAATACCTTAATATAGACCGAACGATTGACAATATGTAGTAAAAATATAGCTAAAACTATAAATTTCGATATTTAAACTTAAACATAATCTCTTGACAATAAGTTGATACGAGCTAGCTAAATATCATTGCTATTATAAAATAAATTTTATAAATGTTTTCATACAATCAATACAATGTGTACCTAAATATCTATGTTACTAGAAATAATAATGTATACAACTATATTATTACAAACATGTTCTGACTTTTTACAGGCGCTTTTTTAAAAGTCTACATGAATAAAACCCTTTTTTATTTTTAATTATTATATTTTTTCTCACCTTCCCTAGAGCTCCACGAACATTTCAAGACCAAGATAAGATAAATCCGTTCAGCCGTTCTCGAGTTTTAGCGAGACTAACGAACAGCAATTTATTTTTATATACAACATGTAACGTAATTAACGCAAACCCTCAAACACTCCCATTAGAATATTATGTTGTAATCATAATACATACACTGAATTTTTAATTTAGCATGTATATGCATTGTTATTTACTAAATTAGTTTCTTGGAATAAAGTTAATTTTGTTTATTTTGTATTGAATTATGGACTTTGAATTAATACAAATAAAACTGCGATTTTTAAAGTCTTATTACTTTGACTTACGGTCCATTTCAATTTGTTTTGACTGTACAGGGTTAATATGACAATAATTTTCGTAGTATTAATTATTTTGGTATAAAAAAAATATTTATATTGTAAATGATATAAATCGATTCAGTAAACGATTCTGAACAAACTATTTTCAAGAAGTGCGTTAATTAAGTTACGTGTTGTATACAGATGAGTTAATTTATTTCCAGGTTCGTAATTCGGGCCAATTACAAGAAACACATGCGCGATCACGCGTGTTTGCCTGTGTACAAATGCGAATTGTGTGAGTTGTCCTTCAGCGACTCGAGCAACTTCACGAAACACAGGAAGACTGTGCACAGCCATTCCTTGTATCAGTGCGATATCTGTGATCAGAAGTTCATAGGGAAATATGGTTTGACGCGACATATTCTTGTGAGTATAATTTTAATTTTTTTTTTACTTTTTTTACTTTATTGGGACATAAAACAGTTACACATTAGGTATAGTTAAGTTACTAGCTGTGCCCCGCGGATTTACCCGCGTTAAACATTATTAATTATCACAGCTCCTCTCCCGTAAGTGATAGCGTGATAATATGTAGCCTATATGTTGACCCAACCTGTTCGTAAAATTCATGCAAAATTTTAAGTAAATCCATGCAGTACTTTCAGAGTTTACCCCGGACATACATACAGACAAACAGACACACAGACAAAAATTCTAAAAACTATATTTTTGGCTTCCATATCGATTATAGATCACGCCCTAAGTATCCTTTTAAAAAAAATATTCAATGTATAGTTTTGACTTTCCTACGATTTTATTATATGTAGAGATAAATTCACATAAATATGTAATTAGCCTAAATATTTTGACATTGAAATTTTAATTGACATTTTTTAATCTCTAATAATTAACACTGTTTTTAAATCTTATTTTTACATATTGTTTGGATTCATTCATGTATTAACTACTATTAACAAATTAAATAATTACTAACAAATTCAATGTAAGTCTAAAATTTTAATGTATTACTATAAATATTTGCACGACGTATTCTGTCGAATATAGTGAAACGAAAATATAATACCATGAAATGTAACCTGTATTCTCGCAAATAAAGAGTTCATTCATTCATCAGTAAACTATACTAGAGACATTACAAACGTGCGAACTGAGTCATAAATCATTTCTATCAGACCTCTCGCTCACACTTATAGATATATCGGAAGTCTCGCTCGCACTCCTAGTGTTGTGTGTAACAATAAAAAAAGGATTTGTCGATAGTCAATAGCATGTAATGAGGGAAAGGTTAAGGAAATAATGCAAAATATGTTCTAGCATGATTTTTTTATTTCATAATTAATTTACTACATTTATACATAAAACATTGACACAAAACATAAGTACAATATATTAAATGTTATAAAACTTTATTAAGTACATACAAAGCAAAGTTACTCGTACTTACAGATTATAATATAAACAAGCTTAGAATATTGATCTATGTCTGTGTCATCTTCTGAGCCGTCACTGTCATCTTCCTGTAAATTTATTATCAGAGGCAGTATTGACTGATCTCTCAAAATTGCCTTGGCTAAGTCCCGATCCTGTAATTCCTCTGCATGCCTCACACATTTGACCCAGTCATCTTTGGATACATTTCCGACAGCTTCGTGTAGAAGGACCTCGACGTCTGCTATTTTGAATGTATTGTTTTTTGATGCGACTTCGTCCTTCACTTGTGCCCATATCAATTCAATGGGATTATATTGGCAATGATACGGCGGTAGCCGAATAACTTCATGACCGTACTCAATTGCCAGTTGGTCAATTTCATAAATCTTTCTTGGGTTGCTTTGTTTTACTTTCATTATTAATTCTTCTTTTATGTCGGCATTCGAAAATAAAATATTCTTCTTTTTGAGCCATTCCTGTATGTCATTTTTTTTCCAAGACATTGTCGGTATGGATTCTAATTGCTTGGAATGGTAGCTGGCATTATCTATAACGATAATGGATGGTTCATCCAAAACTTGTAAGAATTCCTTAAACCATGCCATATATGTTCCTGCATCCATTTCAGTGTGGTAATCGGCGTTATTGGATTTCACAGCTCTAAAAACTAATTTTGCTTCTGGTACGAAGCCTGTCTTAGCGGAGCCGGCGTGACACACAATTAAACGATGTCCTTTCCCCACTGGCTGATTTTTGAAGCCACCTTGATCATTTTCTCCAAGCCACATTCGCTTTCTGCTGTGGTTTTGATTAACCCAGGTCTCGTCCACGTAAAACCGCGGACGGGTATCGTTTGTCTTCTTTAATGTATCAAGTTTTCGTAAGAACTCAAGTCTAGCACAGACAATATCAATTCGTTCCATTAGGTGTTTTCGGCCATCCATTAGGTGTTTTCGGCCATCATTGTTTTTTTTGAATTGGTAACCTGTTTTCTTCAAGATTTTTTTCAACGATGACTTACCGCACTTAAATTCAGGCATCTGTTCTTGCATTTTCTGTAATATTTTATCCACTGTTGGGTATTCGCCGTTGTCATAAAATGAAGAAATGGTGCGTTGCAACAAACAAACTTCGAAGTTATCGATATTTGTGACTGTTTCTGGTTTCAAATATCTTTCCCTTGGTGTACATGGATAGCCAGTTTGAAGAATTTCTTTCTTCACTTTGTCCACAGTTCTCGTACTAACTCCACAAAGAAGTGCCGTAATATCTCGTGGTTTATTCAAATTTAAATAAGTAATTTTTTGCGGGTCACTTTTCAATTCGTTAAACACTGTCAACACATTGTGAATAACCGTACGGGTTTGGGCGTTAATATCGCCTTTTAATTTAAACAAATTTAAGTTGGAGAAAAATGCGTCCATGGTTAGCTTGTGATAGTCTAATGACAACTAACACAATTCTTATAAACACCCTGCCCTACCTTTTTGCTAATGACAAGTACCTAATTGCATTAGTCATCACCGCGGAGTGTCCTAGCTTAGCTACCTGCGCAATTGCGCCCGAGTGGCATCCCTTTATCGATAACGAGTGACGCGGCATTGTCACATTCCTATGACAATAAGATTTATGACTCAGTTTGCACGTTTGTAATGTCTCTAGTATAGTATAGTTTACTACTAGTAGAGTATACTTCTATTATTATCAACTAGGAGCCCGCCCCGGCTTTGCACGGGTATTAAACAAACATTTCAGAAGTTATGATGATGAAGATGAACTCACAGACGTATCCGTCGACGGCGACACCCTTAGCTCGTGTTGGCCTGGGGCTCAACCGGCTAAGTCGCCGAACATCGATTTCTTAAATGGCGTTAAAATAAATAAAGGTTAAAAATGACTTAATCAATCGTTAAATCGGCTTTAACGTTGACAATCGATTCCGGACCATTTATGACGTCACATTCGACTGCACGTGTGGCGCAGCGGCTTCGTGTCGCGGGTTCGAATCCCGCGCCGGACAACTATTTGTGTGACCCATAAATAGTTGTTCTGAGTCTGGATGTAATTAGTGTCCGTCTATTATATGTTTGTAAAGTACCCCGCGACACAGGGATTAAATTACCTAGTGCGGGATTTGTCTTTAAAAAAAATGTGCTCATGGAAGCCGATTTAACGATTGATTAAGTAATTTTTTACCTTTATTTATTTGAACGCCATTTAAGAGATTAATGTTCGGCGACTTATCCGGTAGAGCCCCTGGGCCCTTGCATGGGCGCGACCGTGACTAGCAAAGCCAAACTTTGGAAGTCCTGTTGCAGGACGCACAGTAAAGAGACCCACTTGAGTCGTATGTAGGGGGGGGGGGGGGGGGGGTTAGGCTGGGTTTTCCGGAACTGGCGTTTGGCATCAAGAGTTTCGAGACGCGCATACTCAAAGTTTTCTACGTTTGATTTGACATCATATCAGCCGAAAGACGTCCACTGCTGGACAAAGGCCTCCCCCAAAGATCTCCACAATTGCGCGTCTTGCGCTTTCCGCATCCAGCGATTTCCAGCGACCCGCACAAGATCATCGGTCCATCTTGTAGGGGGCCTGCCCACGCTGCGTCTTCCGGTTCGTGGTCGCCACTCGAGAACCTTTCTGCCCCAGCGGCCGTCGGTTCTACGAGCTATGTGCCCTGCCCACTGCCACTTCAGCTTGGTATTTCTGACGGCTATGTCGGCTACTTTGGTTCGCCTGCGGATCTCAGCATTTCTGATTCGATCTCGCAGGGAAACTCCAAGCATAGCCCTTTCCATTGCTCTTTGGGTGAAATTGAGCCGCCTGATAAGGCCCATAGTGAGCGATTTGATAGCAGCTCGCCATTCTCTCTGAGTAGCAAGCCTCTCCCACGAGTTCCTGGATATGGTGGTACCAGTCAGATGGCGCTTCAGGACATCCTTATAACGCAGGTACTGTCCTTCAGCGACTCGAGCAACTTCACGAAACACAGGAAGATAGTGCACAGCCATTCCCACTACCAGTGCGATATCTGTGATAAGAATTTCTTAGCGAAATATGCTTTAGCGCGACATATTCTTATGATTATAATAATAATAATATCTCGGGACAATGTCACACAGATCATCCTAGCCCCAAACTAAGCATAGCTTGTACTATGGGTACCAGGCGACGATATACATACTTATATAGATAGATAAATACTTAAATGCATAGAAACAACCATGACTCAGAAACAAATATTCGTGCTCATCACAAATATTTGCACTTACCGGGATTCGAACCCAGGACCACCAGCTTCGTAGGCAGGAGCACTACCAACTAGGCTACGGTGATTATACTTCTTTTATTATCAGTAATCGGAATTGAGGCGTTCATAGCACCGGTCTGTAAGCGATCGGCGAGGTTAAGCACCTATGCTCGCGGTCAGTCCATAGATGGGTGACCGCCAAAGTCGTTTAATTTCTGAGCGTCTCCGTGCTTCGGAGGGCACGTTGAGATGTCGGTCCCGGTTTTAGCCATTAGGCAACAGTCGTTAAGCCATGGTGGAGGCCTACTGGGCGGCTTGGACAACTCTGACACTAGGGTGTCCACTGCCCATACGATAAGTAAGTAAGTAAGTGATTTAATTTATTTGGAAATCAAACAGTAAGTTGTACAACATGAGCTTATAAACTAAATGTAATAACAATGTTTAATGTTAGGAGTACCTTCAATCCACGGCGTTTTCACAGATTATTAAAATTATAATAATAATATATACTTAGATTAGGTTCACGAGGTTACCGCCATGTGGGATGTGGACTCAACAATAATTGTCCCGATAGTCGTCTCCGTAAACGGTCTCATAGCGACGAGCCTCGACCAACATCTTAAGAAGCTTTCGCTAGATCACTAGGTCAAGGGTCGGATACAAAAGGCGGCAATAATGGGAACGGCATTACAAGGAGGTTCCTTACTCTGTCGCCCTGACCCCCGGCGGCCTAGGGCGTCAAACCTCGCCGCTGGAGGACCTCTATTTTTTACATATTAAAGTGTTTTCTTTTTTGTTTCAATTTTATAGATATAAATATGTTAAAAATAAGAACTTTAAATAAATAATTTGGAATAATAATATGTAGAGCGCTTGAAGTCTAATGCTAAGAGGTTAATAATACAATAATAAATCCATTTATTTCAGGTAAGTTACACTTATTACAACACAATAATAAATTAAATAAAATGTATAAAATAGAAATAATAATAATAAAATCATACAATAAAACAAATAATAAAAACAAATAATAAAAAACCTGACCAAGTGCGAGTCGGACTCGCGCACGAAGGGTTCCGTACCATTATCTATAAAACGAGCAAAAAAATTCACGTTTGTTGTATGGGAGCCCCCTTAAATATTTATTTTATTTTTTAGTATTTGTTGTTATAGCGGCAACAGAAATACATCATCTGTGAAAATTTCTGTTCTGTCTATCTATCACGGTTCATGAGATACAGTCTGGTGACAGAAGGACAGACAGTGAAGTCTTAGTAATAGGGTCCCGTTTTACCCTTTGGCTACGGAACCCTAAAAATTATATTAAAACTTTTTCTCCGGCATTGGTACAGAAACATACCTTTTTTTTACGTGGTGGAAATGCTCTAGTCGCATGTCATGTAAGCTCCTCACTAAAACCACCACGGTAGCCAGCCTCACAGTGCTTGTAGCGGGGGCTCTGGGTACTCGTGAACGATCTCGCCAGTACCCCCGCTGTACACTGAGCGTCCGCGAGACTCTCACCCGGGGAAGAAAGGGGGCACGAATGCCTTCCCCCTCCTCAGCACGCACAAGCGTGTTTAGGCAACCTGCGCTACTGATAATAAATAAAATAAATAAATAATAAAAAAGGTTTCCCAAAAAGCACAGATAATTCTTAACTTAGTTTACATCTAAGACGATATAACTAATTGCGTTTAGTTTATATAATACTTATGAAGCATGCAACATTATAAGTACTAGCTAGGAAAGGCGACTACCTCAGCAAATGTTACAGTAAATAATAATAATTACAGCAACGCTGATCTTCCGATAGCGCTTAAAAAACTACTAATTAAATTACAAAATGATCACGCGTATCGACCTGTAGTAGCGTTTGGTTGCGACTCCAACCACTTTAAATGTCATCAAAGAGAATATAAACAACTAGTATTGCGTCATTGCTGTGTTTACCTGCCAAAACTGTCAAAGTATAAAAATATTACGATCACCTGACACTGGCAGAAATTGCTGAAAGAGTCAGCAGATTGCCATAATTAAAAAAAAAATAAAATAAAAAAATATTACGATAAATATGAATGTGAATTCGGGCAGTTTAATAAGAAAAATATATAAACTGCAGGCTACCTCATCCCGGGACCGCTTATACAAGACGAGTGGAGTTCCTCCTGCAAACGCCAGCAGTCCCAGGCGAGGTACCCAGTCG
Source organism: Pseudoips prasinana (assembly GCA_951640165.1). Classification (NCBI taxonomy): domain Eukaryota; kingdom Metazoa; phylum Arthropoda; class Insecta; order Lepidoptera; family Nolidae; genus Pseudoips; species Pseudoips prasinana. Next base: position 11,627,095 of record OX621261.1, read on the forward strand.
GGGAGAAGCCAGCCGGGCACTGGACAGCAACATGACTGCCGCAACAATGCCGGATGAAAGGGCAGTCCAGCCTTCGCGCAATCATGCTCTAAATGGTGTTGGTGTTGGTTTGTTCAACTGGCCCATACTCGGCGCACCATTCACGGACGTAGTGCGCTTGCGCATGTCGCGTGCGCGCAGTCCGTGTGCGCCCCAACTAACATTGTTGAGGCGCTGCAACATCGGGGCAGCCCCATCATCGCCCTGAACGCATTAGATAGATTGACATAGGGTCATTGATCTCAAACGCAAATCTATACTAATATTATAAAGAGGTAACGTTTGTGAGGTTGTAAGGGGTAAACTCTAGATCTACTGAACCGATTTTCAAAATTCTTTTACCAATAGAAAGCTACGTTATTGTGGAGTGTCATAGGATATGATTCATCATCATATTTTTTTCATTTGTCCCAAAGTATTACGCGGGACAAACGGGCAGGGACAAAAATATTTATAACGCGGAACGAAGTCCGCCCCCACTGCTATAATTTATATGGATATAAAAAAAAGTAAAGTAAAGTAAAAAAGTTTATTTCAGTTCAGGTTTACATTGGGTAATTGATTGGACCCTTCCTTTAAGCTTGCAATGCCTGTGTTGGAAGGTTCCGCTCTTCTATAGGATACAGTAGTGAAAACAATAAAAAAAACTTACATCTATTGAAAATCTCTAATCTATAATTGAATTAAGTTAATCTAGATATAATAAAAATAAAAAATTAATGAAGTGAGTGAGTGAGTGTGTGTGTGTGTGTGTGTGTGTGTGTGTGTGAGAGAGAGAGAGAGAGAGAGAGAGTGTGTGTATGGATGTTAGTTATATATATATATATGTGTGTATGTATGTGTGCACATGAAACAAATAATGTAGTAGTATTAAATTTAAATAATATGCTCTAACAATGCTTCATTTTCCTCATATGTCAAAGGCTTAATCCACTCAGTTATAACTTTATTGCATAGTATCATAGTATTGTTTGGGATATAAATATATCTCCTTATTCACTCTATTGTAAAGTTGGGCTGAGCGTATTTGCCTCCAAGTTTCCAGAATTTTTATATTAAAAACCACACCAAATAAACCCGCCTACAATAACGACCCCTCTTTCTTTCCAGGAGCACACCGATCCCATACTATGCCCCAAATGCGGCAAAGTCTTTAAATCGAAGTCTCTATACAAGATTCATCAAAATCGCAAACACACTCCACAAACATATGTATGTAAACGCTGTGGTCTTCGCTTCGACAGCTTGGCAGACAAATGGGACCACTGCTGGGTGGTCCATAAGTTGCGGGAGATCAAAGCCGACTGCCCTACCTGTGGTATGGAGTTCAGGAATAAGCTAAGCATGAATAAACATATAAGCCAAGCCCATAACGAAACAAAAAACACAGAAAAAGTTCTTGCTGCCCCAGTATAACTTGCTGCCTCTTTGGTCTAGCGGTAGCGTGTTCACCCGCGGAGAACGAGGTCCTGGCTTCAAATCCTGGGCTGGGCCAAAAGTGATTTTGAGATTTCTGTAAAAAGAATATTTTCTCAGCATCAGCGGTATTATACCCCCGTGCCTCGGAGAGAGCGTAAAGCCGTCGGTCCTGTACTTGACCTGACCGGTCGTGTCGCTAGGCGTCCCATCGGATCATGAGAGTGATGTTATTCACACACGGCCAACTGAACCCAAAGTAAGCAGAGCTTATACTACGGAAACCAGATAACTGATATGCTACATATCTTTTCTTTTGTAAATATATACTTATCATAAAGTACCTAGATTTTGCATTTGAACGTCAACTCCTCGGCCACTCTGTATATATATATATATATATACACACACACACACGCGCACACACACACACACACACACACACACACACACACACACACATACCCACCCACACACACACACACACACACACACACACACACACAATTCGTACGTGGATCACCATACATACATCTAATTTTGTAGCAAAACTTTCCTAAGGCGAGTGTCCTGAAGTACAGTCCGAAATACAGGATTTTCCTAGTTGAGGCTCCAGTCCACCTCATTAGTATATAAAATTAGAATTACCTGTTTTATTTATTTGTATCTAGTATTTACTGTGTAGTCGATATTTTTTTATTTTATTACATTGCCGGATCCAGTGCTGTTACAGTGATTCCCCGGGACACGCCTGAGCCTCACCGCTCAGTGTCATTTCATTGTGTGCCACTGTTGATCCTGGCTTACAGGAGTTGCAGTTGTGGGTAAGAGTGAGGGACTAGTCCCGATACCACTATAGAGTTAAGAATGAGGCTCTCAAACTTCTGGTTTTCACTTGGCAATAGTATTCGGATAGTCCATGTAAATGTCGATTTTTTATGTGTAGACACCAGCACGTCCAGCTACGCCAATCTGTCAACAATATTTATTCAACATTATCACAAAAGAATAAGGTTCACTTTCAATTGGGGAAATTTGATAGATTGGGGTAGCTGGATGTGCTGGCGTCTGAACACTTCTGATTATTGTTTCTATAGTTTTAAAATAGCGGGGTCTTAACACCGATATTTTGAATACGTGAACGGAGGCCTTTAAAGATCAAATATTGTAGAAGTATGTTAACTATATAAATTATTATTATTATTATTATTTACTTTGTATTTCTTTTTTTTATAAATTTATAAATATATGGCGTTGTATGTTTTTATAAAAGGGTATGTTTATGTTATATACGTAAACAGAGGCCTTTAAAGATCAAATATTGTAGAAGTATGTTAACTATATAAATTATTATTATTATTATTTACTTTGTATTTCTTTTTTTATAAATATATGGCGTTGTATGTTTTTATAAAAGGGTATGGTTGTGTTGTTAAAAATTCATGCTAGTTCGATGACAATGCACATCTGAGTGTTATTCTAAAAGTAATTAATTTCACCCTTACCCAACATTCTGGGACATTATTCATTCATGGCCATCTGATCCTAAACTAAGCAGAGGCAAAGGGCCACTGATAAACATACTACGTCAAATGGTACGGTTTTGACTGACTATTATTAAAACATTTACGCTGCCGCGGAACAGCATATTTTGGTCGAATTTGAGCAACGAAATTGTACATTCTTTATAATAAGATATAAGATAAAGGATAAGATATAAATTAATTTATAAATAAATGCGAGCCAAAAAACAGGTCTAGTGTCTTTCTCGCGTATTCTCGAGAGTTTCTCTAGATTCGCGCTCAATGAATCGATATTACCATTCTATTCCGTGACAATGTAAATTGAGCTTAACCCTTTCAATGGAGTGTATTAGTATAGTATTTTCAAAGGCCGTGTGGACACGTTGAGCTGGTCACGTCTGAGAGAGCGATTTTGTTTGTGAATGCCCCGTTCACCATGACAGTTTCTGGAGGACGCATTATCTCGTCATTTGGAAGTGAATGGACATTTTGATGGACGAGATATCTCGGTCACCGAATTGAAAGGGTTAATGCTCATATTTTTGTACGTGCAAGAATCGGAAATGGTTGCGTGTAGAATGCGTATTCTTTTTACCTCAGAAGAATAAGTATGTATGTATACATATAAGTTTGCTATATTAACTTTCGGATTAAGGCGATGCGCTCCGACTTCGTGCTAGCATGAATTGACCCGTATTAATTCCATTTTATAATGGCACGCAAGAAATATCCTGTGATTATGTTTACTGTATGCAGGGTATTTTTAAAATACCAACAACCTCGTAGGACTAGAGACCTAACACCATAACCAACAACTTTTGTTCTACAATTTTTTTATTTGGTGAGATTTTGTTTTCGTACAAAAATAAGTATTAATTGAATTGCCCGTTTTTTTAAATATAAGTGGGCGACAAACAAACAAGTGTGTCATCTAATGGTTAAGTGATCACCGCCGCCCATGGACACTCGCAACGCCAAGGAGTCGCGGGTGCATTGTCGGCCTTGAAAAGAGTCCGTAAACAATTGTTGCTGACCCTCCCACCCCCACTCCTATGAGTTTCGGCGACCTTACTCACACTCAGAAACACAACATAAAATTATTAATGTTATTATTAAGGAGTGTCTTCTGTAAGGTACTTCCCCAGTCGGGCTGCTCTTTGAGCGAATGAACGCTGTACCTCTACTAAATTATTTGAATATTTATAACTCTAACGCGCATCGCAAAGATTACGTAAACATACGGTTTACAAACGTACCTACACCAAGCCGTGATATTAACTAGATAAATATCTGGTGAAGTAAGTGTTATTATTATTATAAGCAGCGCAAGCGCGCGCGTCATAGGATGAAACATAGACCTACAAATGTCTCGACAGTCCAACAAACACTAATATATTTTTTTTCTATTTATTGGGTTATGTCCGAACTCGTAGAATAAAAGTTGTTGCTTATGGTGCTAGCTATCCAATCCTGCGAGGTTGCTGGTGTTTTACATATGTATGTTTGTTTATATATATATATAGTATTAATGAATTATAGAGTATGTTTGTATTTTACTTGTAAGGATTTTATGAAGGTCATATTTTTGTGTTCAAGCCTTTGTTATACAGAATAAACTTTTTGACCATAAAATTGTTGTTTGATTTTTCATTAGGGTTGCTTCGTTGGCCAGAATCTACCTACCTTTTTTATTTTTCAATTGATACATACCTATATAGTTATGTTTTCATTCGATATGGCAACACAACGGAAATGTCATAATGATTGAGTTTGGCGCCAACGCGGAAAAAGATGCATCGGGGCATTTTTTTCACGTGTAAATATGGTGGTTTTTAGACAACTTCGATAACGTACTCAAGTAGAGGAAAGTGCCATATTACCGTGAATTGCGATTTTCTGTGTTGAATCTAAAACCCCATAGAAGCCTCAAGTAAAGTCTCCACTGCTTTACGAGGCTTTATTGAGGTAGGACAAGGACTATTCAATGTATGACTTGACTGTAACGCACTTTACTCGACATTGGCTTAATGAGGAAAATCAACGAAATCAAAATATATTCTGCTGAAGACATACATACATAAGAAGCCAGGACCGTCAAATTGAATTAAAACGAAAAGTTATAATGATTATTTTTTGGATTCACATAAACATAGTTACATACTCTTTGGATTCAACCATTTACGCAATCTGGAGTTGACGTTCTATACGTTATTTGGTTTTATAGACATATTAAGGACCTTAAGTTTAATTCTCTATTTATTTATAACCAGAAATAATGAGGCCCTGGGTTCCAATCTCGGGTTGTGTCAAAGAGTTTTTGGGATATTTCTGTTAAGAAAATTTCTCAGTATTAGTCTGGGAGTAGGTGGTATTTACACCCCCGTGCCTCGGAGAGCACGTCAAGCCGTCACAAAACAAATACAATCAAACAAAGATTTGTTCTGGGTGGGGATCGAACCTACGCCCTTTAGTTTAGCAGTCAGGCACCACTGGAACAACAGAGCCTCTAGCACGAGTTCCTGCAGTTTACTTACTCGATCACACGTACAGTTTCGTCCCATATATTGAGCACCGGAGTTTTAGGTCTTAATAGTTTCCGCGAGAGGCGCTGGTGCTCAATGTATGGGAGGAAACTGTACGTGTGATCGAGTAAGTAAACTGCAGAAACTCGTGCTAGAGGCTAAAAACGATTAACATCCATGCAAGAACAAATCTGTCTACTTAATAATAGTCCTTCTTTTGAAGTATTTTAAAAAAGGATCTTTTTCTATCATCAAATTAGCCGAAAGACGTCCACGGCCTTCAAAAGATATCTCCAATTGCCGTTCTTACACGACCCGCATGCAGTGGCTTTATATGCCCCGCCCACTTCACCTTGGTGATTCTCCGAGCTATGTCGCTTTGGTTCGCTTGCGGATCTCTCGTTACGATCTCGCAAAGAAACTCCGACCATAGGCCTCTCCAATGCTCTTTTGAGTGACCCTGAGCCGTCTGATGAGGCCCATATTGAGGAACCACGACTCTGTTCCGTAAGCTATCACACTGGTCGAAGACTTTCGTCTGGAAACACTGCGGTCTTTGAGACTAGAAGATATGACGTAGCTTCCCGCAAGCTGCCAGGTAGGATTCTACGATAGATCTTTCCTCGAAGTTGGATATACCTAGTTGCATACTCTGTCCTAGGTAAGGATAAGCAGTGGAACAACCTCCCAAACGACGTGTTTCCAGACTCATACAACATGGATTTATTCAAGGCTAGTTTGAACAGGCATTTTATGGGTACGCGCCGTCCACCTTTGACCACATCTTCACTTACCATCAGGTGAGATCGTGGTCAAGCGAAAAGCATAAAAAAATTGTTATTTACAACTTTTAGTACAGAGCCTCCTGCCATAACTTGGCCATGTGCAAAATGGACGTTCGACATAATGTTCGTCTTATCCATGTCATTTCCAGACCCACTTGTTGAGAAACTCGGCTGAAGTCATCGAGCATTGTGCCGAGGTCTTCCATGGTCTCAGCCATGACTATTATAAAATCGGCTAGGTAAATATACCTAGTTATTTACAACTTTTAGTGCAGAGTGTCCAACCATCACTTGAGTGAGTGCAAAATGGACGTTCAACAATGTTAATTTCACAACCATTTGTTAAGAGACTCTGATTTTGTCGAGCATTGCATCGAGGTCTTCTAAAGTCTCAGCTATGGCCACTATGTACAGACACCAGCATATCAAGCTACCCTAATCTGTGAAATTTCCTCAATTGAAAGTGAACCTTATGTGATAAAGTTGAAAATCTATAAAAGAAATTTGACAGAATGGGGTAGCTGGATGTGCTGGCGTCTGTATATCACCGAATACGGATGTGAATTATTTAAGTTTCAATGAAAATATGGTATGTACAGACGCCAGCACATCAAGGTACCCCAATCTGTGAAATTTCCTTCCCAAAAAGTGAACCTTATGACTTTGTGATAAAATTGAAAATCTATAAAAGAAATTTGACATATTGGGGTAGGTGGATGTGCTGGCGTCTGTATATCACCGAACACGGATATATATTTTTAGTATATACAACAAATAGTTACAAAGTTTTAAGTTCTCTTATCGGTTAAGTACCTATACTTTTTTATGAATATGGTTCAATATCTTTACAGTCCATAAAATTGCAGCAATAAAAATGTTTTAGTTTTCATTGTATATATGTTTTGGACGCTACTCCGTTTCTACATGATGAAATTAACATTTCTCTTTTCAACATGCTGTTTCTTTTTAATGACAAATGGCGAAAAGAGTGATAATCAAACGGCCAAAAGTAAGTTATTGAGAATTTTATTGATTTTTTCCAACTTCTTTTGACTGCACGTGTGACGCAACGGCTAAGTCGCGGGTTCGAGTCCCGACTATTTGTGTAACCCATAAATAGTTGTTCCCAGTCTGGATGTAAGTTGTGTCCGTTTATTATATATTTGTAAAGTACCCCGCGACACAGGGATTAGATTCCCTAGTGCGGGCGACGTACTTCAAAAAAAATACTAATCATGACGGGCCTGTTGGCGTGGTTGGCAAATGCCTGCTTTTCACACCGGAGGTCGTGGGTTCGATTCCCACGGAAGGATATTTGTGTGCATGAACATGTCTACAAGTACAAGTAGTATATGTAGTAGGTATATCAGTTATTTGGTTTCCATAGTATAAGCTCTGCTTAGTTTGGGATCAGATGGCCGTGTGTGTGTAATGTCGCAGCCCGCGTCTTAACGTATTACCGTAGAGCGGTAGTTCCAATACATCTCTACATCAATAATCACTCTTGAGCCGAAGTCCGAAAGAAGAATCCCAAAGAGGATGCTGTGTTGCTAGACTGTTTAGACCCCCGCTCGCCTCTGGTAAATCTGGAATCTGATAAAACAGATAACACTTTTTTTTATAAAAGACCGCACTATGAAATCTAATCCCTGTATCGCGGGGTACTTTACAAATATAATAGACGGACACAAAGATAATTGACACCCAGACTCGGGACAAACAGACATGTTCATGCACACAAATATCTGTCCTGGGTGGGAATGGAACCTCCGGCGTGAAAAGCAAGCATTTGCCAACCACGCGAACAGGCCCGTCAAAGAGTACCTTTACCTCCTTACTTTTTTTAAAAGGGGCTAGTCCCTCCCTCTTACCCACCACTGCAACTCCTGTAAGCCAGGATCTACAGTGGCACACAATGAAATGACACTGAGCGTTGAGACTCAGGTATGTCCCGGGGAATAGCTTTAACTGTCTTGGATCCCGCAACTAATATAATCAATATAGTTACTAACTAAATATGTATACTTACTACAAAATATGTTTCAATTGGTAGGTATAATATTAATTTTTCTATTTTAGTTCTACAATTAACTTTACGCAGCTTCATATTCTGGCCAAATGCGACCGTGCCGTTTTACGTGGATTCAAACCATTTTGGTAAGTTTTTATATATAATCATTGCATTTTTTCATATGATAACGAGGCAAACGAGCAGTTAAGTCACCTTGCCTCTAACACGAGTTCGTGCAGTTTACTTACTCGATCACACGTACAGTTTCCTCCATGGAGCTATTATAAAGAGGAGACGGCCTAAGCAACTGAGCACTGTGATTTTCAACTGAGTCTAAACGTCATCATGTAGGCGTGGCCTAAGTCAATGTATTGTTGGCGTTCGTCCTGTGCACAACTACGTCACGTTCACAATTTACAGCTATATTTGCGCTAGAAGATAAAAATAATGAAGTGTTGTGTTTTATCTTGTAAAAACTACTCGGACAGACGTTCTAATGCTATGGATGGCATCAAATTTCATTTGTAAGTAATTTTATTCGATTTTTTATCAAAACAGTTCTAGAAAATTCCCTTCACGTCGGCGTTTCGAAACATAATTCTACACGACATTAGATGGCGATACTTGGGGTCATGGGAATAAAAAATATTTAGGTACGCAGAGCTCAGTACTATCATAATCTAATAATCGTATGTACTGAAATTTGTTTTACATTCATTCGTAAAACCCCTTTAATGGCCAAAATACATTTTTGTAGCTTTTAATATAATTTTTAAAAAAAGAACCGCCATCTATCGAACAAATATGAACATAACAAAAACAGGGCCGTAATTAGGATCCAGTTATTTTACCTAATGTCCCGCAGCTGTATCATAAATAGAAAGTACTTAAACATGGAATGCACTGCACAAAAAAATACAATCTCCTATAAATTAAATATTCTATATACAGTAATTTAATTAAAGTACCTACTTCCCTTCATTAGTATGCTCGTTGTTTACTTAATTTAAATTAAGTACCTACTTTAAGCCTACCTAGTTTATTTAGTCAAATTTTAAAATTATGAATGTTATAGATTGCCATCTGGAGATAACATTTTAACGATGAAGACTTCGTAGTAACAAAAAAAGGCCTTAGAAAATTAAAGAAGGGAACTTTACCTTGTTTAAAACTGGATATATCGGTTCGTAACAATGCATTTTTTTACCCATAAAATATTTAATTTTATTTCCAATATAACATGAATAACAATTCGGAATATTAATAATAAGTCATAATCAAAATCCCATAATCTTAATCATCATCATCATCATTCGTCAATGATCTTTTTATTCTCACTTTTATTTTATAATAATATCACTGTCAATTAAAAAAAGATATCATTATGGTTCGCAAAAGTATAAAATAAACAGTAGGTACTCCCTGGTACGAAGTTATGAGTCCGGCCCTGTTGCATCCTTCACTGTGTGACATCTAGTGTAAAAAAGTTACGTTACTACTAATTATAGTCCACAAAACATGCGAATAGTTTACCTATTGACCGGTAGATGTAAACAAAGAAGTAGGCGGGATCTAACACCCTCTCCACCCCGCAAAATGTCACGCGTCGTTTCATAGAAAAATCGAATTACAACGTCTCCTCTTTGTAATAGCTCCATGGTTTCCTCCCATACATTGAGCACCAGAGTTTTAGTTCTTAATAGTTTCCGCGAGAGGCGCTGGTGCTCAATGTATGGGACGAAACTGTACGTGTGATCGAGTAGGTAAACTGCAGAAACTCGTGCTAGAGGCTCTGATGGTACGTTACCGGCCATTAATAAAGGAATAGGCTTTCTTGTTAAAGGCTGCCATTAAGATTTCTGCCTTACCTAATGCTTATATGCGCAATAGAGCTGTCGACCACATTTCGAAGAACTAGGGATCCTCACTGTACCCAGCCTCTACATATTGGTATTTTTAAGCACTTTAAAAAAATATTCATACCAATATGAAACATACGAGGAGAGGTAAGCAATGGAAAAAACGGGTAGAAAAGATTTTGCCAGCAAATTCAAGCCTCTATTTGATGTTGCTAAACATAGTCCTCATTTTATTTTTCTTCTTTTTTTCTTTCTTTCTATCAGGCTGTTAAAATCTTTAATAAGTTACCGATTGAGTTAAAGGGCATGCTGTACACAAGTTCATTTAAACCACAACTTAAGACATTCCTATTGAAAAGATGTCTCTACTCTATAGACGATTTATAAATCAATATGTTATTAATTAAATAATTTATTAATAATAACTATTATTATATAATTCATTAATGTTATTTGGATTTTCTGGATTTTTTATAATTAAAAATCAATAGTTTTTATCATAAATGTCTATGCATATTCATTTACTTATTTTAAATTTATTGTACTGTTTTTTAATTTGTATTGTTTTTATGTTTATATAATATTCACACACAATTTAAATTGTTCATGAATGAACGGAATTGAATTGAATATAACAGGGACGAGGCATTTTTAAGTTGCATCATTTTAAGGGCCATGTACACCACGTTTTTTAAGCGCGCCGTTCACGCGCGTTTTTAGCGATACACACGCAAGTTAGCATCGCGTTAGTTATGTGTCCAGCCTACACCGAATATGCTGAGTAGCGGCGTGATGCAGTTTACTTCACATACTTATATTTCATCATAAGATATTATAGAATTAATAATAATAATATCTCGGGACAATGTCACACTACCTAGCATACTACTACCTATACCTAGCCCCAAACTAAGCAAAGCTTGTACTATGGGTACCAGGCGACGATATACATACGTATATAGATTGATAAATACTTATATACATAGAAAACATCCATGACTCAGAAACAAATATTCGTGCTCATCACACAAATATTTGCACTTACCATAATAATTCACCTAACTGTTGGAATTTTTCCAAGCATGGCATTCCAGCCGTTTTGAGCCGTGTAGGTTTCGGTAAGACATTCCAGAGAAGAGCAGCTACAAGAGTAAATTAATTTGGTTTCTTTATGTTTAGACGAGGAACAGGTCCAGTCCATACTGTCAGCTCTCTCCCGCTTTGCTTACCAAACATGCTTGAAGTTCGCTCCGGTGATGGCCCCCCCAGCTGAGGACCACCACGTTATGGTGTTCCACAACCCTGAAGGTATACGGAGATGCAATATTGAGACGACGGGCCACTCGCCTAATCTACCACATGTAAGTTTCTAACCAGATTTATTGCCAGACAATTGTGAGCGTAAATGATTAAAACGAATTTTTGATGTCGGAGTGTAGTAAGATACTTTTTGATGTGAAACATCTATAGCCGCACGTAAAACAGATGAACACTATATGGCTGAATCCAAAGAGTATGTAACTATGTTTATCTGAATCCAAAAATAATCATTATACTTTTTTTTAATTCAATTTGACAACATGAATACTATATGACACTATATATACTAAAACAGATTTCAGTAGGTTGTGTCAGAGTCAGAGTTGTTTTATACCCAGTAGGCTTCTGACTGGCTTAACGAATTATGTCTCAGGATCACTGCTGGTACCTACAGCTTCACTTGACCTTCGAATCACAGAAATCCTCAGATATTAAATCACATCGGCAGAGCTGGACCACTATACGGCCTATTCTAACTCCTCCTGGTTTCTTTCCGATTAAAGTCGATGCGAGATCCAAGTTTCAGTTGAAGTGATTTTATGAAAGACAACGGCTCCACTACGGCCATTAATCTTGGGTGTTTCAAATTTATTTATTATAATAGATACATCATCAACTTAACACTAAACATTTGAAGATGACAATTTAATGAGTTTAAGACTAGGTGTTAAATCTCTACAGATGTATACAACATTCATAAAGAAAAATAGTCACAAAATATACTAAACACAAAAAAGAAACAATACTTAATACTATACAACTAACGCAAATTAAACTTAACCTAAAAATAAACATTTAAATTTGGATAAAAGTAAAAACAGAGGAACTTAGAAACATAAAATTTTTAACTAAAGACTAAATCATTTTAATAATTAACAAATAAATTATGATATCTATAAATTATATTATTTATTAAATATAAGTTGTTGAATTATTGCTTAATTGAATCAATACAACTCTTAGCAAACTGGCGAATGTTTTTGCAATTAAAAATATCAATGTTTTCAACACAGTTTACTTTAAAGACATATTGGCGGACTCAAAGAACATCCAGACTCAGAAGTATTTGTGGGTCGCAGAAATAGTTGTCCTGTGCGGGAATAGAACCCGGGACACGACGTGGCAAGGCGATTGTCTTATCCACTGCGCCATACGTGTACTCTTTGGGAAATGCGCACGGGTCGGATACGGGACAACTTAACGCAGTACAGGGTGTTAAAAAGCTACAGTTACCCACAACTGCAAGGCAGGATCAACAGTGGCACACAACGAAATAATAATAATATCCTGGGACATTATTCACACACGGCCATCTGAACCCAAACTAAGCAGAGCTTGTACTGTGGAAACCAGACGACTGATATACTACATATACTAATTATCTTTTGTAAATACATACTTATATAGATAATTACACCCAGGCTCAGGACAAACAGACATGTTAATGCACACAAATATCTGTCCTGGGTGGGAATCGAACCCACGACCTGTGTCGTGAGAAGCAAGTATCAACCAACCACGTCTTCGTCACATCAAACTATCTTCTGAAATCTTCCGTCCTTCCAAAGTATTACATCTTGTATATTTTTCCACAGACTATACTTTTGGGGTACAACTGTTTGCAGTCCCCTCAGATCGACATGTTCATCATGAAGGCCCTGGGGTTCCCGTTCGAGCACAACAGGATGAGCAGAGACGTCTACATCACTGTCAACATACAAAATGTTAGGACAGGTACGGTAATGTTTGAAATAATCAAATAAATAATAGTTTTAAAAAAGTAAAAAAACGCTTTATATATATAAAAAAACCGGCCAAGTGCGAGGCGGACTCGCGCACGAAGGGTTCCGTACCTTATATATAAAAACCGGCCAAGTGCGAGTCGGTCTCGCGCACGAAGGGTTCCGTACCTTATATATAAAAACCGGCCAAGTGCGAGTCGGACTCGCACATGAAGGGTTCCGTAGCAGCAAGTATTTCAGTCGATTAAATGAAAGCAAATTGCGGTTTATGACGTATTAAAAAAAAACTACCTACTTGCTGGATCTCGTTTAAACCAATTTTTGTTGTTGGTTTCCACGGAAATGTACATCATATACTTTTTTAAGCTTTATCATTCTCTTATTTTAGAAGTTACAGGGGAGGGGACACTCATTTTACCACTTTGGAAGTGTCTCTCGCGCAAACTATTCAGTGTAGAAAAAAATGATATTAGAAACTTCCATATCATTTTTGAAGACATAGACACCCCACATGTATGGGTACGATGAAAAAAAAAATTGAGTTTCAGTTCTATGTATGGCGACCCCCCAAAATTATTGTTCTTTTTCTATTTTTGTGTAAAAATTTTGATGCGGTTCACAGAATACATCTACCTACAGACATACAGACGGCCAGACAGACAAACCCGCGATTTCGTTCGAACATTTTGTAATGACTCCGTAAACGTCATATTATATGTATATATCTCTAATATCTTCTCGAAAACTTATAGAACATTAATATTAACCTTACATATTTCCATACAAACTTTCGTCCCCTATTCCCTATTGTCATACTGCCTCGTGGTCCAGCGGTAGAGGGTTCACCCGCAAAGAACGAGGTCTTGGGTTCAAATCCCGGGTCGATCCGAAAGTGATTTTGGGAATTTTCTGTCCAAAAAAAATTCTCTGAATCAGCTCGAAGTCTGGCAGTTGGCGGTATTATACCCCCGTGCCTCGCAAGGCACGTAAAGCAGTCGGTCATGTGCCTCACCTCTTTCCGTTCGTGTCGCTAGGCATCCCATCGGATCATGAGAGTGATGGAATAGAAAGTGCTCCTGTATTTGCGCACACACTAGTGCACTATAATATGTCCCGCGCAGATGACAAATCTCTATTGAGACTGGCCGCCGTGGCCGAAATTTCGGCTAGGAGGACATTATTATTATTGTCATTTTACACCCTTGAGTGTTAAATATTTACAAACTTTAATTGTCATATTTGTTTATATTGAATCAACAGCTTAAAACATAAGCTGCTAGCTCTAATAATTACGATAATTCCATATAACTTTACATCCCCCTTCAACCCCTTTTGTCCCTTTTTGCGTATTAAAAAGTAGCCAATGTCATTTCTCAGGGTCTAGACTATCTATATACGAAATTTCATTAAAATACGTTCAGTAGTTTTGGCGTGAAAGCGCGACAGACATAGTTACTGGCGCATTGGTAATAATAGTTTGTGCTAATGCCAATAGATGGCGTTACTGCCGAATTAGAAGTCGCTATGGTTTTGTTCACAAAATACAGTTGGTCAACGTCGATTTTTTAGCAATAAGTGGACTTCCAAAATAAAATTCTAGTACAAAGATTTTTAATTATTTTTATAAGTTGATAGCCTTTAGTAGGTTTGCAACTTTGTTTTGATATGTCTGACGTATGTGCCGTGAAAATGTACAGTCAATTCGAATTCATTCGAGCGAGCCATCACGTTAACTGTTAAAACACGCCAATAAATTCAATAGGTAGTTCAAAAACAATAAATTTAGTTTTTTTTCCTATTTTTGTACAGAATACATCTACTTACCAAGTTTCGACAGCACAGCTATTATAGTTTCGGAAAAAATTGGCTGTGACATACAGACGGCCAGACAGACAAACATGATGAATCTATAAGGGTTCCGATTTTTGCCATTTGGCTACGGAACCGTAAAAACTAGGGATGGTGCGTATATACTGGTACAGGTATAAAAAACTTGAGAGGTGTCAAGGGACACCCGGATGGAACGAAGTTATTTATTATGTACAAAAAACCTGTATACACTCAACAAAAATAATCGTCGCGACACCACACTGTTCAATGCGAAATTGAAATGAAAATATCTGGCTTGCTTTCTATAAGAGAGAGAGAGACAGACAGACAGAGAAATATGCGCACGCCGCACAGCTGCAAAAAGTGTCGTGACAACTTTTCGTAAGAATGTTTTCCGTCTAGCCCCCTTTCACAACGCGCGATAAGGAACTTCGTTCCAAAACCCAGTATGAGTTTACCAGTACCCAGACCGGGTATGTACAGCTGGGACCCGGTTCGTACCCGATAGGTATAATGTTGAGCTACGCGCCGAACACTTGCCGCATCGGGCATGTCGTCATACGCAGTGATTGCGGCGGCGCGCGGCGCAGTAGTTCATTCGACCGCCCGCCAGAATACGAAGATACCCGAAGGGTTATGGCGCCTCCCGAATACTTCCGATCGAGCCCGTATTGAAACGTAAGATTTTAGGCATACGTAATATTATTTCCAATGATGTTATTATAAGTAAAATTTTACTTATAACATCATTGTCTATTTCTATCAGAATTAGGAAGTTAATTACGTAATAATGATAAAGAGTATTATTTATTTTGAATAACTTTTTCCAGAAAAAGGGTATTTTATATTAATAAAGA
Source organism: Pseudoips prasinana (assembly GCA_951640165.1). NCBI lineage: Eukaryota > Metazoa > Arthropoda > Insecta > Lepidoptera > Nolidae > Pseudoips > Pseudoips prasinana. The sequence goes on from OX621261.1 coordinate 11,642,999, forward strand.
TAGAGGTGAGTTTAGATTTTAGAGTGTATGAAAATATTTTTAGGTTTAATAAAATTTGTACTGTCGTCGACAATAATAAATTATTTTCAACTTTTTTTGATTTGAATGTTAGTTAATAGTTCACTTTCACTTGTGATGGCTGATTGATTGAACTACCTATTGAATTTTTTGCGCGTTTAGCGGTTAGGTATCGTGATAGGCTCGCTCGAATGAATTCGAATTATCTATACGTTTTCACGGCACATACTACGTCAGACATTATAAAACAAAGTTGTAAACCTACAAGAGGCTATCAACTTATAAAAATAATTAAAATATATGTTTCAGGACTATATTTTGGAAATTCACTTAATGCTAAAAATCGACGTTGACTAAGTGTATTTTGTGAACGAAACCATAGCGACTTCTAATTCGGCAGTAACGCCATCTATTGGCATTAGCACTAACTAATAGGTCTTTACCTATGAAATTGCCGTTTTGTATGAAAAAATTTAAACGAATTTTTTTCATGAATTTTTTTATTTGTATTAATCGAAGTAATCACCCATGCAATCAATGCATCTTTGCCATCGCAGTGGCAGTTTATTGATGCCCTTCTTAAAGAAATCAGCTGGACGGGAGGCAACAAATTCTTCAAAGGCATTTTGTACTGCCTCTCGGGTATTGAATTTTTTTCCCGCCAAGAAGTTATCCAAATTCTGGAAAAAGTAGTAGTCTGTAGGCGCAAGGTCTGGTGAGTAGGGCGGATGACGGAGAGCTTCCAACCCCAGTTCTTGCAACTTGGAGACCGTCTGCTGTGCAGTATGAGGTCGCGCGTTGTCGTGCAGGAGCAGCGGAGACGAGCGATTGACCAATGCTGGTTGGAGATGCGCCAGCTTCTCCATCATTGTGCTCAGTTCTTCACAGTACACATCTGCAGTAATGCTCATCCCGTTTGGTAAGAAGCTGTGATGAATCACACCGGCGCTAGACCACCAAACAGTGACCATCACTTTTCTAGGGGTAAGTTTTCGTTTAGGGCATTGTTTAGGTGCTGAACCAGGATCCAACCAACTTGCTGAGCGCTTGCGGTTATCAAACAGAATCCATTTTTCATCGCAGGTAACAATGCGGTTCAAAATTCCTTCATTTGTGTGTCTGTTGAGCAGTGCAAGGCACGTCTCGACGCGTACTTCGCGCTGGCGATCATTGAGTTCGTGGGGCACCCATTTGTCAAGCTTTTTTACCTTGCCAATTTGACGCAAATGGACCAATATTGTTTTGACGCTAACGTCGAAAGCTGCTGCTAATTCAGCCGTAGATTGTGTATCATCAGCTTCCACAACCGCCTTTAATTCGTCATTGTCGACCAAAGTCTTCGGACGACCGCGAGGTTCATTTTTCAGGTCGAAATTTCCAGAACGGAAGCGAGCAAACCAATAACAGGTGGTGCGTTGGTTTGTAGTGTTAGCTCCGTAAACGTCGTTGATGTTGCGTGCCGCTTGTGCCGCGTTGCTGCCACGACGGTACTCATATTCCATAATTACTCGAATTTTTAACGTATCCATGATGACGAAAAAGATTGAAATGCGATGAAAATGTAACACTAATCAATAAAGAAATGACTACTTTTGGAAAAAAGAATCCATGTTTTTAAAATAAAATTAATTTGAAATTAGAATTCTTAGCCAAACAAAAATTATTTTGATTTGAAATGGCCAGTACTGCAGAACGGCAATTTCATAGGTAAAGACCTAATATTATTATAAATGCGCCTATGTCTGTCGCGCTTTCACGCCAAAACTACTGAACGAATTTTAATGAAATTTCGTATACAGATAGTCTAGAGCATGAGAAATGACATTGGCTACTTTTTAATACGAAAAAAGGGACAAAAGGGGTTGAAGGGGGGATGCAAATATATATGGAATTATCGTCATTCTGAGAGCTAGCAGCTTGAAACTTATGTTTAAAGCTGTTGATTCAATATAAACAAATATGACATTTAACGTTTGTAAATACTTAACACACAAGGGTGTAAAATGACAATAATAATAATAATGTCCTCCTAGCCGAATTTCGGCCACGGCGGCCAGTCTCAATAGAGATTTGTCATCTGCACGGGACATATTATAGTGCTCAAGTGTGTGCGCAAACACTGGAGCACTTTTTATTCCATCACTCTCATGATCCGATGGGACGCCTAGCGTCACGACCGGAAAGAGGTGAGGCACAGCACCGACGACTTTACGTGCCTTCCGAGGCACGAGGGTATAATACCGCCAACTGCCAGACTTCGAGCTGATTCTGAGATTTTTTTTGTACAGTAAATTCCCAGAATCACTTTTGGACCGACCAGGGATTCGAACCCAGGACCTCGTTCTTTGCGGGTGAACATGCTACCGCTAGACCAACGAGGCAGTATGACAATAGGGAATAGGGGACGAATGTTTATATGGAAATATGTAAGGTTTATATTAATGTTTTATAAGTTTTCGACAGGATATTAGAGATACATACATACATACATAGACTCACGCCTGTCTCCCAGAGGGGTAGGCAGAGACAACGGACTTCCATTTGTCACGATCCTTGCATACCTCTTTCGCTACGTTTACTGACATTTTATACTTCATACATGCTCGCCGGTTTAGGGTACTTCTATATATTAGAGATATATACATATAATGTGACATTTACGGAGTTGTTACAAAATGTTCGAACGAAGCCGCGGGCACGGCTAGTAACGGAATAATCTTATCAAATTAGTGTATTGTCATCGGTCCTCGATAAATTTACAAAAGTTTGAACGAAATTATTGGTAGATACGCTGCCTTTTAAGCCGCAGGTCGTGGGTTCTATTCCCACCCGGGACAGATATTTGTGTGCGTGAACATGTCTCTTAGTCTGGTATAATTATCTGTATAAGTATGTATTTACAAACTAAAAAAATGGAAAAATAATATATGTATGTAGTAAAATAAATAAAATAAAGGTTTTTATTCATGAACACTTTAAAAAAGCGCTTGTAAATAGTCAGAACATGGTTGTAGTAATATAAGTACCTGTATAAAACTTGCAGTCGGTATGAACTGGGCGGGATATACTCCTACAGGGTTGTTAATAAAAAACCTGTGAGGATATATCTGATCTTTTAATATGATCTATCGATTTTAATGCTTTCGATATTCACACAACATACAAAAAAATCTTAGCACTATATCAATGTGCGGAGAATCTCAATAGCGACTTCTATTGTCTGGTATGGTACAATGCCATCTAGTGGTGCTAAGCGGAAACCATTATGTTCTTTATTACATCAATCTACTAATTGATGTATGGAGAATCTTACTACGGTGCAACGCCATCTAATGACGTTACAGTGAACTTACCAACAACGCGAACAGAACCTATACATAATTATTTCTAGTTACATAGATATTTAGGTACACGGATTGTTAAGACATTTATAAAATTTATTTTATTATGAAATTTAGCTAGCTTGTATTAAGTTATTGTCAAGGACATAATGTTTAGGTTTAATTATCGAAATTTTATAGTTTAAGCTATATTTTACTACATATTGTCTGAATGGTTCTGTCTATATTGAGGTACGAATTAAATGTGAAGTATATCAGTTATCTGGTTTCCATGGTACAAGCTCTCCTTAGTTTGGGATCAGATGGCCGTGTGTGAATAATGTACCAGGATATTATTATTAACAATATATGTAGTATATCAGTTATCTGGTTACCATAGTAGTTAGGTATCAGATGGCCGTGTGTAAAAAATGTCTTAGGATATTCATTTATTATTATTATGTGATAAAGTTGAGAAAGTATAAAAGAAATTTAACAGATTGGGGTAGCTGTATGTGCTGGCGACTTTTGTTGCATTGTGAGCTTGACAAGTACCTACAAGTGTATGTTAATACCTAAATACTGAATTAATTCGAATTGTCTGTACGTTTTCACGGCACATACGTCAGATAAGGGGGCCTAGACAAAATCCAAGCGTTTTCCGCACGAGCGTTTTCCGTTCACGCTAAGGACTTGACGTTAGCGTGCCGAAAATGGTAGACAAGTTACAAATGGAACGCCAAACGCTCATTCCGCAGCGTTACCCGAAACACTCTATAATTAGCCTATGGAATAGTGTATAGTAAATGTCACAGTGACATTATTGCGTTTAAGTGTCGCTGTCAATGTCAAACGCAGCATACGCGCGATAACAAAATTATTCAAAAGTGTTGTGTGTGTTGAACTGTTGGAAGTGACTGAAGTGTTTTATTACAAAGAAAGTAAGTAAACAGCTTTAAATAATATTTCAAGTAAAAGTAACAACTATGATCTAGTTAGTATCTTTGATAAAATTGAATATAAAAATTTAATGTTAATAGAAAAAAAGTTTTATTGCGATGAGTATTCAATACATTGTTTTTTAAATTTTAGATGGAATCTAGACTTCGTGCGAGTCCCGAGCAATTTAGTTTGCTAATAGAATTTATGGAAAGGCAGGTTTTTTCCGATATTTTTTCATTTATTCCAAATTTATATTCCCATTTAACTAGTATTGGACCTACTTGAGATTATGGAATGCGTAATGTAAACAACCCCACAACGGTGCACTTATATGATTGTGGCTCTTACATTTGTTATTCCAATAAAGATAAACTTCATTCCAAACCTTAATACTTGTTGATTAGATGTGGTATTAGAATGCTAGTAGCAAACTTTATGTTTACTGGCTCTTATTCTCACTGGACCCTAATCTTATGAATTCAATTTTTAGCCATGGTGATCTTTCAAGGCCTCAAACAGGACTTCAAGGTAAGGTACGGAGTGAACGGTTGTGGCAGGAGTTAGCAGAAATTTTAAATGCAGTGGGTGGTGGTGTTAACAAAACAGCTGACAAATGGAAAAGGGTAATAAGCTTTAATCTGTTGAACCCTGCGCGGAACTTTATTTTATTAAATGAATTGCTGTTGTATATGCAGACCATTTATTTCAATGTATTATTTTATATTTTGTGCTACAGGTATGGTCTGACTGGAAAACAAAAACAAAAAAGAAAGCCTCCCTTATCAATCGGGATATTCATGGCACTGGTGGTGGGCCCGGTAGGGGTAAACCGTTAAGTCGACTTGAGGAAAGGGTGTTACGAGTAATTGGGGTCAGCTCAATTACTGGTAACCAAGTAATACAAGAAGCAGGCTTTCAAGTAAGTGAACCCTTCATATATTGCTTATTTTAATAAATTCTAATTTCTAATTTCATAAAACTACATGCATAGTTTTGATCAATAACAGGTATTTTTTTGTACTTAGGAACAACCTCAAGTAATACAGGAAGCAGAAACGGTACCATCACCAGTGGATACCATAAACATACAATTAAGTCCAGAGGTTACACCCCCATCAGTGCCCGTGCCAGACTTTACTGCTCCACCTGAACATCCTGTAAGCCCTGTGCCAGGCCCTTCAAGCAGTAGAACTTTACAAAGAGGTAATAATTACAACATTAGTATTTTACTACTAAATGTATTAGGATTCCTAGTAATAAATTATTAAATAATTATAAATACTAATTTAGCAACACAAACTAATAACTTACTTGCAATATCTTTTTTCAACTTCTACCACATTTCAGTATATTAGATTTACTTTTATTCTTTCAATATACTACAAAATACAAAAGAAATAAAAATAGCTTTGTCTGTGTTCACAGAAAGGTCGCCAGTGTCTGCTGGCCCTTCTACTCCGCGCCGACACCGATTCAGACAGCGAAGACTCCGCCAAACTCCGTTCGACCGAGCCACCAGCGAGTTTGTGGCAATAGAGGAGAGTCGGTTGCGTTTGGAAAGGGAGAGACAGACACAATATTTCGAGATAGAAAGGGAACGATTGCGCATAGAAGCACACAGGGTTCAGGTGGAAGCAGAGCGTGTCCGGGTGGAAGAAGCCCACTTGCGCACAGAGGCAGAAATACGTGACTCTAACCATAGGCTAAGTTCTCAAATCACATCTCTAATGGCACTGTTGGAGACTCGTGATTTGAGAACAAATTAGTTTGTATTTTTTTTTTAATTTTTACTTTTTTATGTTTGTATTACTTATATTTATATTTTTTTTATTTGTTTTCGTTAAGACTTATTTATTACTAGATAGTGTAAGTATAATTTAAAAAATAATAAATGTTGTAAAGAAAATAAAACACTTTTTAAATTTGATATGTTCCTTCAAAGTCAAAGTCAAATCATTTATTTATTTATTTATTTAAGGACATCCAGTAGCTGTTACATCTACTTAAATCTAAAATGTTTTAATCTATAAAAAAATATAATTTAAATGTACAGCTTCTAAAGGTGCCACAACATGCACAATGATATTGGTGAGTAACACTGATAAAAAAACAAAAGTACAGACTAGTCAGTATCCTCATATTGAAGACACTCAAATTAATACTAATTATAACTAAAAACTATTAATATTAGGTACACAATGGATAATATAGCTATATTTATGTAAGTATATATATATATATATATATAATCTATAATATTGGTACAGTATTATTTATCACTCAATAATCTTAATACAGTTTTTCTAAAATTAGTTAAGCTGGAATTGAAGACATCTAAGTTTTCACTCATGGAATTATACAACTTGCTCAAACGTGATATAGCGGTGAACTGTTTAAGATTGGCTCTAGCAAAAGGCTGGCTCAGGATTCCGGGTACAGCAGCACGTCGAGGTATATGCCTAGGAACTCGTAGATGTACAGATTGTAACAAGGTTGGGCAGTCGTATCCGTTACGGAGTATTTTATAGAGAAATGTCATGTCATGGAGTTGTCGTCGAATTATCAGGCTGTCCATCTTATTATTTCTATTTGATCAAAAAGGCAATTTGGAACATCATTTACAAAACAAAAATGAATCTAGTTGCCCATTCCAAAATGTTGTTTCATATGGAGAAAAATGGGCAAGAAACTCCATACTTACTCTTTTAAAATAATAGTGTTACAATAACATTTTTACATGTAAATTAGAATGAAATATGTAAAAAACCATTTCCATCACAAATTAGATGCATATATAAAAAAATAACTACATATTTATACAAATTCGGAAATGGAAACTATATCATGTTCCCAAGCATAGTGTTCACAAGTTTACAATTAATAAACCACTTTCCCCAAACAATGAAAATAATATGTGAGCCAGCAAACTTCTCTTCTTCAATTTGCAAGTTAGGTTTTGTTACATGTATTTAACAAAACCTAACATGTTTATTTAGGTATTTACAATTGACTATTGAAGTCTGGACAAAAGATTATTCAGTGCTGCCCTGCCTTGGAGTAGCTCACTTTGACTACTAGCAGCACCAACACTATCAGATGCATTATCTTGCTGAGCATCATCTTCTACTTCCATAGTAGATGGAGGAGGTAAATTAGCCTCTAAAGCCATGTTGTGTAACACACAACAAGCAAGTACCATTTTCCCAGCAACCATAGGATGGTAATGCAAGGTCCTGTGTCTTAGTAAACACCTCCAACGTGACTTCAGCAATCCATAACAGCGCTCTATACAGTTCCTTGCTTGTACATGTCGCTGAGTATATGTATCTTCAACAGAGCCAGGAACTGCATTTAGTATAGGAGTCATCAGCCACGGCCGCTGTGGATATCCAGAATCACCTAAAAAAATACATTAATAAATATTAGCACTATGTACTTAATAATTATTTGCCACACAACAACTAATTATTCTTTTTCATATTTTTTTTGTGAATAAAATGTTTTCATTAGCACAAACAAAAATATCTGCCCTATAATTCATAATTTAAAAGTTTATTGACATATATTTGTTTTTAATTAAATTTGTGAAAATTGTAGTCATCAAGACTGTTAGAAGGGTACACAGTTACAGTACTTAAATATAAATAACAAAGTTATTCTTTAAAAATATACTGTATTATTTATTAACCTACCTAACAACCACACTTGTTCTCCATTTTGGTGCAACTCTCGCATAAATGTTTCCATTCTGCTAGATGCCCATAGTAATGAATCATGGGTGGCTCCTCCGAACTTAGAATTTATGTTTAAAATTTTTAAATTACTGTAGCATACCTGTAAACAAAGGGAAAATATAAAAAACATATAGATATATTTCTGTAAGTACTATTAAGGCATTAATATTATTACAAGCCACAAACAAATATATGTCAATTAACTTTATTATATTATATATTATAGGGCAGATATTTTTGTTTGTGTTAATGAAAACATTTTATTCACAAAAAAAATATGAAAAAGAATAATTTGTTGTTGTGTGGCAAATAATTATTAAGTACATAGTGCTAATATTTATTAATGTATTTTTTTAGGTGATTCTGGATATCCACAGCGGCCGTGGCTGATGACTCCTATACTAAATGCAGTTCCTGGCTCTGTTGAAGATACATATACTCAGCGACATGTACAAGCAAGGAACTGTATAGAGCGCTGTTATGGATTGCTGAAGTCACGTTGGAGGTGTTTACTAAGACACAGGACCTTGCATTACCATCCTATGGTTGCTGGGAAAATGGTACTTGCTTGTTGTGTGTTACACAACATGGCTATAGAGGCTAATTTACCTCCTCCATCTACTATGGAAGTAGAAGATGATGCTCAGCAAGATAATGCATCTGATAGTGTTGGTGCTGCTAGTAGTCAAAGTGAGCTACTCCAAGGCAGGGCAGCACTAAATAATCTTTTGTCCAGACTTCAATAGTCAATTGTAAATACCTAAATAAACAAGTTAGGTTTTGTTAAATACATGTAACAAAACCTAACTTGCAAATTGAAGAAGAGAAGTTTGCTGGCTCACATATTATTTTCATTGTTTGGGGAAAGTGGTTTATTAATTGTAAACTTGTGAACACTATGCTTGGGAACATGATATAGTTTCCATTTCCGAATTTGTATAAATATGTAGTTATTTTTTTATATATGCATGTAATTTGTGATGGAAATGGTTTTTAACATATTTCATTCTAATTTACATGTAAAACTGTTATTGTAACACTATTATTTTAAAAGAGTAAGTATGGAGTTTCTTGCCCATTTTTCTCCATATGAAACAACATTTTGGAATGGGCAACTAGATTCATTTTTGTTTTGTAAATGATGTTCCAAATTGCCTTTTTGATCTTATAGAAATAAATGATTTGACTTTGACTTTGAAGGAACATATCAAATTTAAAAAGTGTTTTATTTTCTTTACAATATTTATTATTTTTTAAATTATTCTTACACTATCTAGTAATAAATAAGTCTAAACGAAAACAAATAAAAAAAATATAAATATAAGTAATACAAACATAAAAAAGTAAAAATTTAAAAAAATACATACTAATTTGTTCTCAAATCACGAGTCTCCAACAGTGCCATTAGAGATGTGATTTGAGAACTTAGCCTATGGTTAGAGTCACGTATTTCTGACTCTGTGCGCATGCGGGCTTCTTCCACCCGGACACGCTCTGCTTCCACCTGAACCCTGTGTGCTTCTATGCGCAATCTTTCCCTTTCTATCTCGAAATATTGTGTCTGTCTCTCCCTTTCCAAACGCAACCGACTCTCCTCTATTGCCACAAACTCGCTGGTGGCTCGGTCGAACGGAGTTTGGCGGAGTCTTCGCTGTCTGATTCGGTGTCGGCGCGGAGTAGAAGGGCCGGCAGACACTGGCGACCTTTCTGTGAACACAGACAAAGCTATTTTTATTTCCTTTGTATTTTGTAGTATATTGAAAGAATAAAAGTAAATCTAATATACTGAAATGTGGTAGAAGTTGAAAAAAGATATTGCAAGTAAGTTATTAGTTTGTGTTGCTAAATTAGTATTTATAATTATTTAATAATTTATTACTAGGAATCCTAATACATTTAGTAGTAAAATACTAATGTTGTAATTATTACCTCTTTGTACAGTTCTATTGCTTGAAGGGCCTGGCACAGGGCTTACAGGATGTTCAGGTGGAGCAGTAAAGTCTGGCACGGGCACTGATGGGGGTGTAACCTCTGGACTTAATCGTATGTTTATGGTATCCACTGGTGATGGTACCGTTTCTGCTTCCTGTCTTACTTGAGGTTGTTCCTAAGTACCAAAAAATACCTGTTATTGATCAAAACTATGCATGTAGTTTTATGAAATTAGAAATTAGAATTTATTAAAATAAGCAATATATGAAGGGTTCAATTACTTGAAAGCCTGCTTCTTGTATTACTTGGTTACCCGTAATTGAGCTGACCCCAATTACTCGTAACACCCTTTCCTCAAGTCGACTTAACGGTTTACCCCTACCGGGCCCACCACCAGTGCCATGAATATCCCGATTGATAAGGGAGGCTTTCTTTTTTGTTTTTGTTTTCCAGTCAGACCATACCTGTAGCACAAAATATAAAATAATACATTGAAATAAATGGTCTGCATATACAATAGCAATTCATTTAATAAAATAAAGTTCCGCGCAGGGTTCAACAGATTAAAGCTTATTACCCTTTTCCATTTGTCAGCTGTTTTGTTAACACCACCACCCACTGCATTTAAAATTTCTGCTAACTCCTGCCACAACCGTTCACTCCGTACCTTACCTTGAAGTCCTGTTTGAGGCCTTGAAAGATCACCATGGCTAAAAATAGAATTCATAAGATAAGGGTCCAGTGAGAATAAGAGCCAGTAAACATAAAGTTTGCTACTAGCATTCTAATATCACATCTAATCAACAAGTGTTAAGGTTTGGAATGAAGTTTATCTTTATTGGAATAACAAATGTAAGAGCCACAATCATATAAGTGCACCGTTGTGGGGTTGTTTACATTACGCATTCCATAATCTCAAGTAGGTCCAATACTAGTTAAAATGGGAATAGAAATTTGGAATAAGTGAAAAAATATCGGAAAAAACCTGCCTTTCCATAAATTCTATTAGCAAACTAAATTGCTCGGGACTCGCACGAAGTCTAGATTCCATCTAAAATTTAAAAAATAATGTATTGAATACTCATCGCAATAAAACTTTTTTTCTATTAACATTAAATTTTTATATTCAATTTTATCAAAGATACTAACTAGATCATAGTTGTTACTTTTATTTGAAATATTATTTAAAGCTGTTTACTTACTTTCTTTGTAATAAAACACTCTTCAGTCACTTCCAACAGTTCAACACACACAACACTTTTGAATAATTTTGTTATCGCGCGTATGCTGCGTTTGACATTGACAGCGACACTTAAACGCAATAATGTCACTGTGACATTTACTATACACTATTCCATAGGCTAATTATAGAGTGTTTCGGGTAACGCTGCGGAATGAGCGTTTGGCGTTCCATTTGTAACTTGTCTACCATTTTCGGCACGCTAACGTCAAGTTGCTACGCTTGGATTTCAAGTTGCAACGACAAGACACTCAAATTAATACTAATTATAACTAAAAACTATTAATATTAGGTACACAATGGATAATATAGCTATATTTATGTAAGTATATATATATATATATAATCTATAATATTGGTACAGTATTATTTATCACTCAATAATCTTAATACAGTTTTTCTAAAATTAGTTAAGCTGGAATTGAAGACATCTAAGTTTTCACTCATGGAATTATACAACTTGCTCAAACGTGATATAGCGGTGAACTGTTTAAGATTGGTTCTAGCAAAAGGCTGGCTCAGGATTCCGGGTACAGCAGCACGTCGAGGTATATGCCTAGGAACTCGTAGATGTACAGATTGTAACAAGGTTGGGCAGTCGTATCCGTTACGGAGTATTTTATAGAGAAATGTCATGTCATGGAGTTGTCGTCGAATTATCAGGCTGTCCATCTTATTATTTCTATTTGATCAAAAAGGCAATTTGGAACATCATTTACAAAACAAAAATGAATCTAGTTGCCCATTCCAAAATGTTGTTTCATATGGAGAAAAATGGGCAAGAAACTCCATACTTCCTCTTTTAAAATAATAGTGTTACAATAACATTTTTACATGTAAATTAGAATGAAATATGTAAAAAACCATTTCCATCACAAATTAGATGCATATATAAAAAAATAACTACATATTTATACAAATTCGGAAATGGAAACTATATCATGTTCCCAAGCATAGTGTTCACAAGTTTACAATTAATAAACCACTTTCCCCAAACAATGAAAATAATATGTGAGCCAGCAAACTTCTCTTCTTCAATTTGCAAGTTAGGTTTTGTTACATGTATTTAACAAAACCTAACTTGTTTATTTAGGTATTTACAATTGACTATTGAAGTCTGGACAAAAGATTATTCAGTGCTGCCCTGCCTTGGAGTAGCTCACTTTGACTACTAGCAGCACCAACACTATCAGATGCATTATCTTGCTGAGCATCATCTTCTACTTCCATAGTAGATGGAGGAGGTAAATTAGCCTCTAAAGCCATGTTGTGTAACACACAACAAGCAAGTACCATTTTCCCAGCAACCATAGGATGGTAATGCAAGGTCCTGTGTCTTAGTAAACACCTCCAACGTGACTTCAGCAATCCATAACAGCGCTCTATACAGTTCCTTGCTTGTACATGTCGCTGAGTATATGTATCTTCAACAGAGCCAGGAACTGCATTTAGTATAGGAGTCATCAGCCACGGCCGCTGTGGATATCCAGAATCACCTAAAAAAATACATTAATAAATATTAGCACTATGTACTTAATAATTATTTGCCACACAACAACAAATTATTCTTTTTCATATTTTTTTTGTGAATAAAATGTTTTCATTAGCACAAACAAAAATATCTGCCCTATAATTCATAATTTAAAAGTTTATTGACATATATTTGTTTTTAATTAAATTTGTGAAAATTGTAGTCATCAAGACTGTTAGAAGGGTACACAGTTACAGTACTTAAATATAAATAACAAAGTTATTCTTTAAAAATATACTGTATTATTTATTAACCTACCTAACAACCACACTTGTTCTCCATTTTGGTGCAACTCTCGCATAAATGTTTCCATTCTGCTAGATGCCCATAGTAATGAATCATGGGTGGCTCCTCCGAACTTAGAATTTATGTTTAAAATTTTTAAATTACTGTCGCATACCTGTAAACAAAGGAAAAATATAAAAAACATATAGATATATTTCTGTAAGTACTATTAAGGCATTAATATTATTACAAGCCACAAACAAATGTAAACTTACCATTTGTACATTCAATGAATGATAACCTTTCCGATTAAAAAATAAATGTTCATCTTCTGATGGCTTGACAATTGCCACATGGGTACAGTCTATGCATCCAACTATACCCGGGAGTCTAAACCGCCTCTTAAACCTAGTTATGGAAAAAATAATATTATATATCATAGTTAATAAAAGGACAGGTTTTTTACATACAAATTTAGAACCTAATGTGCATACACTCCATGTGGCATTTTCTAATACGTGTTAGCCTTAAAGTAGATATGTTTAGGGTGAAATATCAGCAATATGCTACTAATAAGTGGTAGTTAAGTACATAAATATAGTTTACATATCATAACTTACTCAAGTCTTATTTGGGCTCGTTGTTGTGGCGTCCTCGGAAACACAATCCATTTATTTATAATGGCTGGGTGGCTCAATGCATCAACAACTTGACGTATGCACCTACTAGCCGTTCTTTGCACCATATGCTGCGATAGTCCAACAATGCGTTGATATGAACCCGTAGCTAAAAAGCTAAGAGTACACAAAACCTGAAACATGGTTTCATTGACATATGACAAAGGCACTTAATGTTATGTAGGTAAGGTTAGAAGTACAAAACATACCTTGAGTTGTAAACTAATTTCCCGAGTGCCTTTTAATGAGGTTAAACGCCGAAGATCATCACAAAGACTCCAAAAACTTTGTTTATCTAATCTAAAGCGATTAACAAATTCCAAATCCGGTATGTCCACAATTTGCTCCAGTTTACGACGATTTATTCTTGTTTGACGTCTTTGCAATGATGCTTCATTATTTGCTTCCCAAAATAATCTCAAAGAATGCATTTTCACTAAAGAATTTAACTAAAACACACTCAAAGAGTTCACTGTTTACTGCTTCTTGTGGTTAGCGTCAGGGTCCGATCTCCCGCTAATATAGCGTGTCGCGGAAACGTCAAAATATCACTAGCGTCTGTCAAAAGTGCCACTTGTCTACCATTTACATGAACATTTTTAGCGTTTACGTTTCACGCTCACTTCAACGTTCCTTTCCGCATAAGGAATAATGACTTTGTCTACCAATTTAGCGGCAGTCACGTGACGTCTGGTTAGCAAATGTCAATTCCATACAATTCGATTTTTCTGTTGGCGTTAACGCTTACAGAAAAGGGATTTTGTCTAGGCCCCCTGGTCAAACAAAGTTGTAAACCTACAAGAGGCTATCAACTTATAAAAATTAGTCATAAATATATATTTCTGGAATATAGATTGGAAATTCTCTTATGGTTCAAATCGACGTTGACCAATTGTATTTTGTGAACGAAACCATAGCGACTTCTAATTCGGCAGTAACGCCATCTATTGGCATGAGCACAAACTATTATTATAAATGCGCCAGTAACTATGTCTGTCGCGCTTTCACGTCAAAACTACTGAACGAATTGTAATGAAATTTCGTATACAGATAGTCTAGAGCCTGAGAAATGACATTGGCTACTTTTTAATACGAAAAAAGGGACAAAAGGGGTTGAAGGGGGGATGCAAAGTTATATGGAATTGTCGTCATTTTTAGAGCTAGCAGCTTGAAACTTATCACATAAGCATAAGGTTCAATTTCAATTCGGGAAATTTGACAGATTGGGGTAGCTTGATGTGCTGGCGTCTGTACATACATAAACGCAATATTAGGCTAAGTTCAATAAACCGCGCAAGCCCCGCTTTGCCGCGCGGTTTGAGCATTCACATGATGACATAGATAGATGTAATTTGCCCTAGCGGCCACCTTGGTCTAGCGGTACCATGTTCACCCGCAGAGAACATGGTCTTGGGTTCAAATCCGAAAAAAGTGATTTTGGGACATCTGTAGAAAAAAAAATCGCAGCATCAGCCCGGAGTCTGGGAGTTGACGGTATTATACCCCCGTGCTTCGGAGAGCACGTAAAACCGTGGGTCCTGTGCCTGATCTCTTTCGAATCGTGTCGCTAAGCGTCCAATCAGTGATGGGATAGAAAGTGCCCCTGTGTTTGCGTACACACTTGTGCACTATAATATGTCCTGCGCAATTGGCTAGTCTACATTGCGACTTGCCGCCATGGCCGAAAATCGGACGGGAGGATATTATTATTATTATTAACATACACTTGTACTTTTCAATCTAACAATGCAGTACATAAACGCAATGTTAGGCTAGGTCCATAAGACCGCGCGAACCCACGCGTGGCGCGCGGTTGAAGCATTCACATGACAGCATAAAATACTAAAAATAATAAATGAAATCATAGTTAATAATAAAAACATAGTTAATAATGATTTAATAAATATTCAAAAATGAACAATTGAAAGCGCCATCTCTTGGAATTGTCCGGTCTAAGTACTGGCATTACAGCCGTTGTTAACCGCGTAGGTTTCGGTAAGATGGCGTTAAAAGCGTATTAATGCGTTAAGAAAGGGTATTATTTAAACGAGTGACTGTAAATTAAAGTTTTAAGTGACAAAAATAATAAATTCACTTTATAGTATTACTTAGTGAGCGACTGACTGCAAGTGACGAAAAATCAACAGAACAGCAACTAACAAATATTAATATTAATTTGAGTTACTTTAGATACAAAATGAGAAGCTTCCTAATATTCGAGCGACCTAATATTTTTTCGCTTTGACCAATCAGAGAGATCAGAGGCTTGTGTGGCGGACTTCAAACGCTATTGTTTTTGTTTAGATTTGCATTGTATGTAAATTAAAAAGGCTCCAAAAAAAATGGGATTTTTGAAAACTTTCCACCAATCTTCAACAACAATAGTGTCTAGCTAGATGGTCACAGTTCTAATCTAACCTAACCCAAATAACTTCCGAAAAACTCGTCTCTATCCTAATATGGAAGTTGCCCTCTCTGTATTTCTAGTCGCTCAATTAGTAATTTAGTCGCACGGCTAGAATTTTGATATCTGAAATGGATTAACTATAAATATGTATGTTATTTTAAGTATTGTATTGTATTAGTGTATTTTTATAATTGGTCCTTGTTGGCCTTTAATTGAATAAATAATAATAATAATAATAACCCACTTTTTGTAAGCTCGTTCTGGATTTTATTATTAATCAATATTCGTCGTTATACAGTTTAGTTAATTATGCGCTTACTCAAATTCATGCCGTTCAAGTTATTAAAACGGTATCTCATCATCAGTCGCTAAGTATTTTTGTATTCGTTCGTTTTATAATTCCCCGTTAAGAAATATCGAATGGATTGTATAAATT
Organism: Pseudoips prasinana; assembly: GCA_951640165.1. Classification (NCBI taxonomy): domain Eukaryota; kingdom Metazoa; phylum Arthropoda; class Insecta; order Lepidoptera; family Nolidae; genus Pseudoips; species Pseudoips prasinana. Next base: position 11,659,461 of record OX621261.1, read on the forward strand.
CGAAGTGCCAGCACCACGGCGCGGTGGCGGAGCGGATAACGCACATGGGGCCGGATACCCCTTGTCATGGGTTCGATTCCCACCCGCACCTAAATTTATACAATTATTTATAAATATGTCTGAAACATGGCATAAATGTAATTTGCTTATGGAATTGACATACCTACATATACCGAAGGCTGAGACTTGGCAGAAGGAGACAAAAACGATTCTGGGTAGTTGTCGAATTAACAGCCTAAAAAATAAGTTTCAACTTTCTAGCTTTAAAAATTACATCCATACAACTTTTCATCCCCCCTTTCATACCCTTATTCGCCTATATCCTTTCTCAGGCTCTAGAGTCTAGACTAACTATGTACCAAATTACAATTAAATCGGTTTAGTAGTTATGGTGTGAAACAAACAGACATCGTAACTTTCGCATTTATAATATTGTTAAGGATTTAACTCTGAGTACTAATGATAATAATATCCTGGGACATTATTCACAAACGGCCATCTGATCCCAAACTAAGCAGAGCTATTACTATGGAAACCAAATAACTGATATGGATCAATCTCCAAAACGGGCGTATTCGTGTGATCACTCTGGTGCTTTTCAGTTATTGATATTTAATGGTAATTATGTATCACATTAAAAAGATTGATTTTCAAATAGTACATTTTTACTATTGGCCTTCAATTTACTCAAACAGTTATGGAAATATTTAAGTTCAAAAAATTTCACGACCAGAGCAATCATAATTGGTGCCTGAGCGATCATAAATGGTGCAGTAAGTGAAACAAAAAAAATAAAATTGATAAAATATTATTTATTTAGCCGTTTTCAGTCGTATTTAGTGTCCGTGTAACAAGATTAAATGTAAGAGAAATGTATTATTTTAGAAAAAGGTCAGGGCATATAAGGCCTCGTACAGACGAGCAGCATTTTTCTGACGACAGAGCCAACTTCAGCTGTCGACAGCGGCAATGCAGCTGTCAACATTGGTCGACGTTTGCCATCGACACGTGGATAGCAAACGCCGACCAATGACGATTGCTGCAGTCGCCTCTGTCGACAGCTGAAGTTGGCTCTGTCGACAGCAAAGTACTGCTCATCTGTTTGACGCCTAAGACGTCATGCTGCCTATATCGTCATCTTTTAAAAAAACAGTTTCATATCTTTTATTAACTGTTGTTTTACTTATGTCTTATTTATTGTACATTATCTTTGTTTGGAGGTAAAACCAACATTTTTCTTTCTAAACGTTTACCTTCTTTACTTTGATTTTCATATTTCTTAATAAGGCTATATATCATATGATGAATGATGAATATATCTAAACTTTTTTGAGACGGATGTGATATGTTGCTAATTGATCTTTGCGGACTACCGGGGCAGATGATGGAGGAAGCACTTCAAATGCATGTTAGTTCGTTCGTCCGTTAAGTAGATCTTTTTATTTTTCTTAGTCTACTAAACGGTGAGACGGGTGAATCAAAATAATACAAATTATCGTATTCTTTAAAGGTCTCTGGAATACCGGAACTTGTCTGACAATGAACTTTTACACGATTAATAATTTTTAAACTCATTTCAACATCTTGCTTTACAGTTTGCAGTATATCTCTATGTTTTGTTACATTGTTGGTGCTTAAGGCTTAGAGACGATTGAGGAACATTTGAAAGAAGATGACGGTTCTCAGATACATCTATTGCTGGCAACTTCTCCAATAATTTTCTTTAAATAGTACCGTCGAAAACTCTGCCTCCTTTTCTTCCTGTGATTCTTTTGCTGGCTTGTAGTCAAATCACTCATTGGTAGTACTGTGCTCCGAGCTTATTCCTTTGTTAATCTCTCTTGACTTTACAAGCCATTGTGCGTATAGGTCTGGATCATTTTTTATCTTGGCCACTCTACGCTTAGCCGATTTCTTCTTTAGGCGTTTTTCTTCAATAAATAATATGTGTCAAGGCATGATTTCAACCTGCAACAATAGTTGCCATTACATTTTAGAGAAGACCTTTCTTATGTAAATTTAGCTAAATGCCAATATAAAAACTGATAAAATACGATAAAATCCGTTTTTGGACCAAAGAAACCCAGAAAAGGTTAGAAAATAAAAGGTTCTATGCATAGTTCATCATTGGTCATTGTAACAGTGCGGTACTACTACTTAAAATAGATTTATGACGTACAAATAATGCAAAATATCATCACTATGGTCTTATTGGACAGAGCAATCACAGCCACAGCGATCATAAAAAGTTACAAAATCATAAATATAGCCGAATTTAAAAGTAGTAGAAAGTTGTGATTACGTCTCATAAAAAAACATCATAACGATCACTTAATTCATATAAGAAACACATTCACAAGCTTACTATTTAATTTAAGTAACGTGCCATAGCAATCATAAAATTCGAGAACCAAATCCAGAGCAATCATAAACTTACCTTCGTTATGTTGGAGCTAGGGAACGTGGCACACAGGTATCCTCCTCAGCGATTAGACCACTGCTGGTGTTGCCCCAGGGAAGGGAGTGGAGTGGGGAATAGAGTGTCTATAACGCGTTACTAGGGATGAGCGCGATGTTTTGCGTCCGCGCAGAGCGATGAGACAAAATGCCCGGTCACGTTTTTAAATTCAAATTGTGGCAAAAGTATTATTAATATAAGTAAAAATATATTATGACTATAAAAATTTACTATTTGTTATGTAATTTAAATAAGTTGTTTCATATAAACCTTCTCATTAAAAAGTTAAAGAATATTTTTTTCATTCAAGCGGGAGTTGGGTCAACCCAGAGCGATCAGGATTTTAGGGTTTAAGATATTTTTTTAAATATTTAAAATAAACTTATTCATAATATTAGCCTTGTATCACATAGATTAGACACCGAACTGTATATAAACAAATATTTTGCAAACGTTTTTCGATTGTAAAATGGGTTTATCCAGCCCGACACGAAAAAAAATGCCTCTGAAGATCGACCCATATACTACATAATAATATACTACTTTCCTTTTGTAAATACATACTTACATGTATAGATAATTACACCTAGCCTCAGGACAAACAGACGTGTTCATGCACACAAATATCTGTCCTGCGTGGGAATCGAAAATACGACCTGCGGCGTGAAAAGGAAGCATTTACCAATCCCGCCAACAGGCCCGTCAAATAATAGCTAGAATAATAATATACAAACTAATAGATTATCTTGGATATTAAGTATATTTAATAATTAAGGATTGTAATTTATAGTAATGCAATAATTTATTTTAGTCATATGTGCCACTCTTTAAAAATACAAACAATCAAAAAAGTTTCAATAACTGTGCTATATATTGTCAATCACAATAGAACCTTATGCAAATGACACAAAGTCAAAATTGGCATAGCAGTTGGCTCCGAAGGCGGCATCCCGGCTGCGCCCGCTATATCCAAATGCGTGTACTTCACATTCTTTTCTTCTAAACCTGCAACTTTAATCAAAAATCCCGCTGCCAACTGATGGTTTCTTGCTGTTGCAGTCATATCAATTTGGATGAGATCGTCTCCCTTACATTTGCCGTCATTTACAGCTAAATCTTCTGGTCTTACAACGGATACTTCTATACCCTCAGCAATACGAGTTCCACTGAATTGCAGTTTGCTCGCATGATCGATACCTCTAGCGCTGTGGTTGTCCATTGCCGCTGTGAAACTTCCATAACAAGCTCTAGCATGCCCCGTCAAAGTAGCGATCGTATACAAATGCGGATTAAGTTCTTTTTCAGCAATTACTCCAAGTTTGAAAAGGGCATCTGCCATAGCGAGTCGTCCTTCAGCATCAGTGTTGCTCACTCTCACAGTTTTCCCACTCCTTGAGAGTAATAACTCATCAGGAACATAAGAGTCTTCACCAATAGAGTTCCTGCAGAGGCAGAGAACTCCAATAACCTTTAAATGAGGTGGTTTTAGCAGAGCACAGGCTTTTAGGAAGCCTGCGACCGCAGCTGCACCACTTTTATCTCGGGACATACCCGCCATTTTTCCAGAAATCTTCAAATCGGCACCACCAGTATCGTAAGTAACGCCTTTACCAACGAGCAGTAGGGTTTCAGTGATTCTTGCAGGATCGGTCGGCTTGTACTCAATTTCTACGACTCTTGCACTGTGTCTTTCAATTTGGTTAGCAGCTCTAGATACTGCTGACAGCAGAGGGTATTCCTGTGCGATTATTTTGTCTTTATCTATTACTCTAATAGATATATGACTATCAGCAGCAAATGCTGCTTTAACATAGTTAACGATATTATTTGGATTCATTCTCTCCGGGTCACCTCCAGCTATATCTCTCGCGATAGTTCTAGATTTTTCCACAGCTACAGCATTGCGAACTATTCTTTCAAAACCCTCACTCAACTTCTCTTCAGAATGGAATCCCAGTCTTAAGAAATTCTTCGTATTATCCCTTTCTCGTTTCTGTAGAGGTACGTATAACGCCTCGAGCGCACCAAGTATACACACTAGCTGTGCATCAGGGAAGTTGACAACATTTCGTACGACAAGTAATGGTTTCTTAGCGCCAGCATCTAGAGCTCTTATCATGCCTTTGTAAGCTGCTTCTTTGATGACCCTCGCGTCGTGGTAAGGGCTTATCTTCCCAGTAGGTGCTAATACAATTCTGCCTCCGGAGACAAAGCCGCAATCCCACACCGTCGCTGTTTTGTGTATATGCTTGTCTAGTTTTGAAATCTTCTCAATGAAACTTCCGATTTGTCGAGGCACTGGTATATTAAGCTCTTGAGGGTACAGAACGAGTATAACAGCATCATAATCTATTGATTGTATATTAGTTTCTATGAAAATATTATCGTATAGTTTATATTCGGGAGCCGACATGGTGTCTTTACATTAATACAATAAATACTGATTACAATTAACTTACTATCAGACAAATAAATTCAATTATCTAAAGGTTTACAGCTATCAGTTATTATCAGTATTATAACTGGAGATTATTTGTTTACTTCGTACTATGTTATAATCTTAATTTAATATTTGTACTTTGATCAGCGATAACTTGATTGATGGTAGGTTCTAATTATGCACCTGACTGGCAGTTTAAAAAAAAGGCTTCCTACTGAGACTTTTGGAAATGATTCTCAGTAGCTGCCCCGTCAAGCACTTCACGGTAGAGTAAAAAATGCTAGCAGTCAAATAGATGTGTCAATTTTCAATTGAATAAATATAAACAGAAACTGAAGTGGTAGAGGGTGGAGCGCACAGCTCGAAAAACCGACGGCCGCTGGGCCAGAAAGGTTCTCGAGTGGCGACCACTAACCGGAAGACGGAGCATGGGCAGACCCCCTTTTTTTTTGATAAGGCAGGGGGAATGCCTTCGCATGGCACACGCAAACATTGTCTGCGGGTGGATATGTCGGACTTGCACCGAGTAAACCTACCTACCGTGGATTTCTCTTGGCGCCTGATGGGGGAGTCCCGGGAACGCGGGATTGCTGCTCCGGTGCCCCCCTTTTGCGCCATGTCCCAGATGGTCGGGACACGTATACCCTGGGAGGGCTCCTTTGGATTGCCCTACCCTATTGCCGACTCCTGCCAGTACGGCACAGCGACTGCGCCACAAACAGATCGCTGTCATCCCGGAGCCGCTTGTACGTGGCAGCAGTAGAGGACACTTCTCACACTGCCGCCGCGGCCCCGAGGGGAGTTGGGCTAACGGCTGCCGCCGCCACCCCGACGCCTCCTCCGCCTACGAGCGGGATCGGCTCGTTCCCGATCCCGTTCGGCGTCCTCCTTCTGCAGCAAAACTGCCTCACAGAAGGAGACCACTCCGTATGGGCAGGCCCCCAAAAAGGTTCCTCACGCTAACGCCCTGTCCTCCGGCGATCTAGTACGAGAAACCCCGTAACTGGAGGAGCTCCATTTTTCAACATATTTCTTTATCATCATCATTATCATATTATAGATTCAAAGATTGAAAGATTTTTATTGCGGACTAAGTGTTACATGTAATTACATACGAGAGACGTCGCAACTCATAAGATCATCAGTCCATCTTGTAGAGGGCTTGCCCACGCTCCCTCTTTCGGTTCGTGGTCGCCACTCTAGAACCTTTCTGCCCCAACAGCCGTCCATTCTACGAGCTATGTGCCCCGCCCACTGCCACTTCAGCTTTGCAATTCTTCGGGCTATGAAGTATAATTACTTACTTATCGTGTGGGCAGTGGTTGCCTAATGGCTACAACCGGGACCGACAGCTTAACATGCCCTTCGAAAAGGAGACACTCAGAAATTAAACCACTTTCGCGGTCACCCATCTATGGACTGAGCGCCTCATGTCGTATAATAATATATATTAATTGTATATCCTAGAGGCCGTGGAGCTGTTCACCAAGGCCCATATCAGTGCCCTCCCTGCCAAGCTACGAGCAATCCCCTATGACATTAACAGTGTGATGCACTTCGGCGAATGGGAATACAGCAAGAATGGCCACCGGACTATTATATTCAAGGTAAAACTGATCTAGTTAGTAAATAATACTCAATACTCAATCGTTTATTGCTTCCACAATGTATAACAGATGGTAGTATACTATAGTATACCTATAATAATCCTATAATTATGTAACAATTATGGCCCCAGTCGGGCACAGCATAGTAGAAGAGAGGAAGAAGGCTTTTTGTTAATAATAAAAAGTTTAAGAATTTATGCTACTTGTAAGAAGTATTAAGTATGCCAAATTTAATTTAAAAATGTCAGGATTTAAAACGAAAAGATTATCGGATTAATATTAGAATGTCAAGATCTATAGAATTGTTGTTGTTAAAATTTATAGTAAGTAGTATTATAGGAAAGCTTATAAGATGATTTGTTAATTTAATGTCCTCCTAGCCGAATTTCGGCCACGGCGGCCAGTCTCAATAGAGATTAGCCATCTGCGCGGGACATATTATAGTGCAAAAGTGTGTGCGCAAACACAGGAGCACTTTCTATTCCATCCCTCTCAAGCCTAGCGACACGACCGGAAAGAAGTCAAGTACAGGACTGACGGCTTTACGTGTTCTCTGAGGCACGGGGGTGTAATACCCCCAACTGACGATCACCGTAGCCTAGTTGGTATTGCTCCTGCCTACGAAGCTGGTGGTCCTGGGTTCGAATCCCGGTAAGTGCAAATATTTGTGTGATGAGCACGAATATTTGTTTCTGAGTCATGGATGTTTTCTATGTATTTAAGTATTTATCTATCTATATAAGTATGTATATCGTCGCCTGGTACCCATAGTACAAGCTTTGCTTAGTTTGGGGCTAGGCTGATCTGTGGGACATTGTCCCTATACATATTATTATTATTAACTCTCAGACCTCGGGCTGATGTTGAGAAATTTTTCTTTTTACAGTAAAGTCCCAAAATCATGTTTTGTCCCGACCCAGGATTTGAATCCAGGACCTCGTTCTCTGCGGGTGAAGACGCTACCGCTAGACCAACGAGGCATTAACAGTTTATCACCATTATTTAAGGACCATTTGCACCTCCGATTATTATAGACTCCTCCCCCGTATAATATGTAGCCTATATGTTGACCCGACCTCTTAGTAATATTCATGCTCAAAACGTACTTCATGGATTTACATCAAATTTTGATGTAAATCCATGAAGTACTTTTTGAGTTTATCCCGGACATACATACAGACAAACAAACACACAGACAAAAATTCTAAAAACTATATTTTTGGCTTCGATATTGATTGTAGATTACACCCCAAGTAACCTTTAAAAAAATATTCAATGTACAGTTTTGACTTTCCTACGATTTTATTATATGTATAGATAGATAGATAGCAGTGGGGGCGGACCTCGTCCCGCGTTATAAATATTTTTGTCGCTGCCCGTTTGTCCCGCGTAATACTTCGGACTAAAAGTTCAGGATAAATAAAAATTATGGTGATGAATCATAGCCCATGACACTCCACAATAACGTACCTAACTCTCTATTGGTGAAATAATTATGAAAATCGGTTCAGTAGATCCAGAGATTATCCCTTACAACGTCACAAAGTCACAAACGTTACCTCTTTATAATATTAGTATGATGTCATCCCGACCGAATTTCGGCCACGGCGGCCAGTCTTAATGGAGACTAGCCAATTGCGCAGGACATATTATAGTGCACAAGTGTGTGCACAAACACAGGGGCACTTTCTATTCCATCAGTCTTATGATCCGATGGGACGCCTAGCGACACGACCGGAAAGAGTTCAGGTACAGAACCGACGGCTTTACGTGCTCTCCGAGGCACGGGGGTGTAATACCGCCAACTCCCAGACTTCGGGCTGATGTTGAGAAATTTCTTTTTACGGAAAAACCCAAAATCACTTTTTGTCCGACCCAGGATATGAACCCAAGACCTCATTATCTGCGGTTGAACACGCTACCGCTAGACCATCGAGGGAGTATTAGTATAGAAGTATAGACTACGAGATACATCTTCATTGCATGATACCTTCGTTGGTCTTTAAAAAACCTATTAAATTTTATCTGCTTAAAATTGGACAACACTGACCGCTTTGGCTGAAGCGTCATACAACTCCTGAAGGGAACAGGAGACTGGACAGGTGGGACAAGTAGATAAATGGGCCATACTTTGGGGTGAAACATTACACTTGCAGATATTTTGTGATGTGGGAATGTAACCCCATTTGCACATGTTTTCTTTGGATCTACCAACCTGGGTACGTAGTGTATTAAGAGTACTCCAGATTGGCCATGGCAAATTATTGATTCATGTTTCATTAACTGTTAAATTGGTAATTTATATTAATAATTTATATCAGAGGGCGACAAACGCGCAAGTGGGTCACCTGATGGTAAGTGATCACCACCCCCCATGGATACTCGCAACACCAGAGGTGTGGCGGATGCGTTGCCGGCCTTTAAGACTCAACATACAAGTGTTGCTGACCCTTCCGCCCACCCCTATGAGCTCTGGCGACCTTACTTACACTCGGAAAAACCACATTAAAATTATTAATGTTATTATTAAGGAATGTCTTCTGTAAGGTGGAGGTATTTCCCCAATCGGTTGTAGTTGAGCCAATGAACGCTATGCCTTACCTCTCTTCAACGCTATGCCCTACCTCTCTTAATTATTCTTATGTTTTTTTAGAACAATAACGTGCAGCAGCAACGCGTTGGATTATCAACTTTAGACTTAAGGAAAATCGATGCTGTTTACGGCGACGTATGCAGAGAGAGGGACCGAAATGAAAAGATTGAAGTCTGTCAAGCCTATCCTATTGCTAGAAGAAAGAGAGAGATCCAAATCATGCGCAGAAGTTTCCGCATAAACCCCGACATCACACCCCCACCAAACATCAGCGAAAACCACAGCACAATCAAAGAAGAATATGAAACAGAAATATTATCAAAGAGATTAATTAACTTAGGCCTTCAAAATGAAGCACAGGAATTAATAAAACTAACACACAAAATGGCGTTAAATGCTCTTAAAAATGCCAGAGAAAAATATTGTCAGGAAACAAGCATATACATAAAAAACAACGTTGACAATAACACATCGCAAATAAGCGTTCTATATATTCTTAAAACAGTAGCATCATTTATTGAAGCAGTTGTAGAAAACGCGTTAAAAAATCAAACAGCATTCTGCAAAGATACTGAATATATTGACATGTATGCGCAACAGATACAATGTGAACTAGGATTAGATCCACGCTGTGAAAGAACTTATAAATCCCCTAAATCTGGGGAAGAAAATTTTTTAGCTTATCTTGCGAATAAGAACGAATTCCCTCCGTTAAACGGAAGTCTGTCCGTGAACACCGAAGTAACCAGCACATTTAATAGAAGAAAAAGAGAAGCAAATATGTCTTCTGTAACCACAGATATTCAAATAAATGCAGATAATAATATTTCAACCGCGACGGCAGATAATGATATTAAGGACACTACTAATAAAACAGAAGCCTCAGGAACTGCTAAGATTGATCGAAGACATTTCCAAAGCTTCAAGTAAGCAATAATCTTTTTTTTTAATAAGCTTCATCATAATTTTAGGCGAATGTCATGTCATTTAATCTTTTATTTTGAAATAAAAAAAGTATTTGATCACTGACTACTGAATAGATTTTATTTTTTGTTTTTTTTCGTTCATTCTTATTAGAAGAAAGACGCCTACTGCTGTACTTTAGCCTCCCTCAAAGACCTGCACATTTGCGCTTTACACCCGCATCTAGCGGCTTCCAGCGACCCTCACATCGTCCTGCTTCTTATTTATCAGTGTTGCCGTGTCAACAGCGTTAATAATTATTTTACTTATTAAAAGCCGACAACCTTCATTCGATACAATGAATAGCAGGAATTAAATGAATAAACCACTGAGTATATACTGACAAGTAAGTTTACTTTAAAATAAAATTAAATTAAATAACTCAATGTTTTATTGCATTCTACAATGTCAACTTAATTAAGTACTAAACAACTATTATTACGTAAACTGGACTTACTTATACATAGAAAATATATACATATTAAATAAAAAAATAACTAAGATATATTAAAATAAATACTAATACTAGTACAAAGTTTACGCAACAATCAGATGAGGCGTCAAAAATCTCCTCTACATCGCTCTCGACTGGAAAAGTTAGCTAAAGACTGGCAACCCTGCCACGTCAAATGACAAAAGGAATTTAGGCGCCAACGCGGTAAAATATGCATCGAGGCATTATTTCATTTTCTAAAACTGATGTAAATTCAAGTTTTTAGATATAACGTCTTCGACAACGTAGGTACACAAATGGAGGAAAGTGCCATATTGCCGTGAAATAATATTTTCCGTGTCGACTGGAAATCCCCGTAGAATCCTCTAGTAAAGTCTCCACTGACTTATAAGAAGTTCGTAACAGTCAAGTCCACGTCCTGCCCTAGGATTTTGAATTATAATAATAATAATAAATAATATCTAGGGAAAATGTCACACAGATCATCCTAGCCCCAAACTAAGCAAAGCTTGTACTATGGGTACCAGGCGACGATATACATACTTATATAGATAGATAAATACTTAAATACCTACATACAAAACATCCATGACTCAGAAACAAATATTCATGCTCATCACACAAATATTTGCACTTACCGGGATTCGAAACCAGGACCACCAGCTTCGTAGGCAGGAGCACTTCCAACTAGGCTACTGTGAACGTCAAAAAATTGACTAAAGAAAATTTGAAAGTCTATGGAAAACGCTGACGCTATAATGAAACCTTTATTTGTTATGACTCAGGTCTTTAATATCCTTGGTCAAGACATAAATTAAAAAAAATACTAATATCAATAGGCATACGACTACACATCAATATACATTTCCAGTATAAGCTGATCCCGCGTTGTATATCTATATATATAAAAATCAATGCCACTTTTCGTTGTAATGTTATAACTCAACAACGCCTTTACCGATTTTGCTAATTTTGGCCTTGAATTATTCGTGGAAGTCGAGGGACGGTTTGTACGTAGAGAAAATTTAAAAAAGTCTTGAAAAAGTGTAAAATCAACATCTTGCAGCAATTTAAAATATTTTTTTGATTTAATAAATGAACTTAATAATCATTTTTTTTATTACTATGCCTTATACGTAGCGAAGCACGTACCGGGCCACTAGTTATATATACAATGAGAGGTCAGCTTATATTGGAAATGTATAGCTTTATATGTAGCCGTGTGTTAGTAATTCTGAAACTGATTTTGGGATTCTAGTTTTATAGCACTATCCGCAATGCATAAATGTAAACTCAAAACTAGTATATTATAAATTTTATCGGCGGGCGGGAATCGAGCTCCCATCCTCTACCAATACGAAATTGGCGCTGGGAAATGAAAAATATGAGCTGCCGTTAATTCTTGGTAATTAAACTCTGCCGGTTCGATCACCTATTTACTTCCCTTTTTTTATTTTATCAACAATATCATGTCATGTTAATGTTATGGAATAGCCACCAAAAAACATTACACATACATACTCACACATGTTTCCCAGAAGGGTAGGAAGAGACAACGAATTTCCATTTGTCACGATCTTTGACGGACTTGCTGGCGTGGTTGGCAAATGCTTGCTTTTCATGCCTGGTTCATGCCTGGTGAGATTCCCCAGGACAGATATTTGTGTGCATGAATATGTCTGTTTGTCCTGAGTCTGAGTGTAGTTATCTATATAAGTATGCATTAACAAAAGAAAAGTAGTGTATGTAGTATATTAGTTATCTCGTTCCATAGTACAGGCTCTGCTTAGTTTGGGATCAGATGGCCGTGAGTATATAATGTCCCAGGATATTATTATTTGCACACCTCTTTTGCCTCGTTTACTGTCATTATATTCTTCATACATACTCGCTGGTTTACGGTACTTCGCACCTGGCATTTCTTGAGAACATCTCCGATTTGGTCAGAGTAAAAAAAGTAAAATATTATAGGAAATGTATAGGTAAGAGGCTATTAATTATTTTTATTGAACTAAACCATTCCAAAACTAGGAACCAGTTACCAGAAGTGGAATCAGACCAAGACCGATATGAAAGAAACGAAGAACTGTCCAGCATTTCTAATGAAGAGGATGAAGAAAGAGACCAAGAAACATCGAAGAGACAATATATTCGAACAAGAGATGGAGAAACAGAACATGATAGAACACCGAGATTAAAACCCGAGGAGACATATTATGCTAGTGATGAAGAGTCAACCCAGAGCTTGGAGGAAGAAAATACGGGTAAAAAGAAAGTAAAGAAATATATTTATGAAAATGGAAGGTAAGTACTTGTAAAATATCACTTTAAAACAGACATGACAGAAAATGATGTTTATGCAACATTATCATTAGGTATATCAGCTGAAAGGCGTCCACTGCTGGAGAAAGTCCTCCCCCAAACACCTCCACAATGCCGGTTTTCCGCTGTCCAAATCCAGCGGCATCCCGCGACCTTTGTAAGATCGTCAGTCCACCTTAACCATCGTTATACTACTATACTATTATATTTATATATACATACATAGACTCACGCTTGTTTCCCAGAGGGGTAGGCAGAGACAACAGACTTCCATTTGTCACGATCCTTGCACACCTCTTCCGCCTCATTTACTGTCATTATATTCTTCATACATACTCGCCAGTTTAGGGTTCCTACTTCTGACCTGTTATTTCTTGAGAACGTCTCCGATTTCGTCAGAGAATGTTCTACGAGGTCTGCCCCTTCCGGTGGTACCATTCACACTGACCAGGTATACTTCTTTTGTCAATGTTCTTTCAATCACCCTTTCTAAATGCCCAAACCATCTCAGCACACCTTTTTCAATCTTTGTGATTACATCCTCTTTCACACCACAACCATTCTCTTATATCAGTATTTTGTATTCTGTCTCTCAAAGTCACACCACACAAACTACTCGGAGCTCTCATTTCCACTTCATTTATTTTACTTTCATTCCTTTCCTGCCATACCCAACTTTCACTTCCATACATTAAAGTTGCCACTAGCACTCCATCGTGCACATCTTCTTATACTACTCTGTCAAGAAAGTACCGGGAAAAGATCAATAATATACAAAATGTTTGTTATTCATCCAAATTTATTTTATCACCTTCAAAGTATGCTCCTTCAGACACGTTACACTTACGTCAACGAATAATCCATTCATCAAAACATTTTTTAAACGCTACTTTCGGAATTAAGTTCAGTTCTCGCCGCGAATTCTCCTTTATGTCTTCTACCGATTGAAAACGGGTACCACGAAGTGGTAATTTGAGTTTAGGAAAAAGAAAGAAGTCAGCTGGAGCCATATCTGGTGAATATGGTGGTTGCTGGATGGTATTTGTTGAGTGTTTGGTCAAAAATTCGTTCACAATGATGGCCTTGTGCGAAGGCGCATTATCGTGGTGCAAAATCCAAGAATTTTCTTTCCACAAATCTGGCCATTTTCGTCGTATTTGCTCTCTTAAACGCCGCATAACGCTCAAATGATATTCTTTATTTACCGTTCGACCTTCCGGTAAGAATTCAGAGTGCACAACACCGCGATATTCAAAGAAAACAGTGAACATGACTTTGACTTTTGATCAACTTTGACGTGGTTTTTTCGGTTTCGGTTTCGGTTCAGTTGGAAGGCGCCACTCCGAAGCTTGTTGACTAGTTTGCATGTCAAACTCGTAAACCCACGTCTCGTCACCAGTAACAATGCGTATCATGAATGTTGGCTCGGAATTGACTCGTTCTACCATGTCCTCAGCGACTTTCATGCGATTGAGTTTTTGGAGAAAATTCAGATCTTTTGGGACTAGCCGAGCGGCACCATGTTTCATACCCAAATGATTAGTTATAATGGTACGAATCGACTCGTGAGATACAGAAAGTTCGGCGGCTATCTCTCTCAGAGTTGAATGAGGATTTTCAGTCACTATTTCCTTCGCTTTTGCGATGTTAACTTCAGTTGCGGCGTTGATGGCATACCAGAGCGAGGCAAATCTTTCATCACATCTCAACCGCTTTTGAACGCTTTGAACCACTCATAAGCACGAGTTTCTGATAAAGTCGATTCACCGTAAGCCTTCTGTAACATTTTCAGTGACTCCGAACACGAAATTCCATTAGCGATGCAAAATTTAAGACAAACTCTTTGTTCGATATTTTTGTCCATTATGAAATCCGCAATACACACTATATATGATATTGCTAAAACCAGCACTGTATTTAATATAAATAACAGATGCAACTAAAACTCCGCGCCAAAATGGAAAACAGTTGTGCCAATCTAACAACAACAAAAAAAAAACAAAAATTTGAATTTGGAACCATAAACAAATCATCCATTCCCGATACTTTTTTGACTGAAATTTCAGTCATACAGAAAAGTAAGTAATTCTTCCCGCGCATTTTTATCGGTTCTGCTATGAAATTGTCTTAGAAGCAACAAACAAGACGACTCATTTTAAGCCACAACGTCTTCCCCTGAACATTCTTAATGCCATAATTTGTAATAAACATATTTATTTTGGACGGGCAGCAGCGTCTCTCTGCGTACTACGACCATCATACTGCGATCCCCAACCCGTCTGCCAAGCGTGGCGATTATGCCATATCGTCCCAAGATGATTCTTAAGGGAAGCTTTTCTGCAGCAGTAAACTTTTACAGGCGTTATGATGATGATGATGATGCTGATATTTATATTATTAACAGTGAAAATGGTTCAAAGGAAAAAAAATATTCACAAGAGAAAGGGTCAAGTCACGAGGAACAAAATGTTCAAACGGATCCTGATGAAGCGACTTCATCCGAGGAGTTTATGCCGCGGACTGTTCAAATGTCGAAGAACAATAAGGAGTTTTATGGCGAGAGAAAGTGGCCTGGTGGGATTGTGAGATATATCCTCTCTCCATTACCTGAATGTGAGTGTTCCTTTTTAGCCAGGGTCAAAAAGAAAGGTATGTTAGTCTTTTAAGCCTGAGGGGTGACGGGCCGGTTGCCGTAGTTGGGAAATACTCGCCTTTCACGCAGCAGGTCGTGGGTTTGATTCCCACCCAGGATAGATATTTGTGTACATGTCTGTTTGTCGTGAGTCTGTATGTAATTATCTATGACGGCGTTTACGTCAAAACGTCAGGTTGACACGACTGTCAATGTCAACCTAGCGAAGCGTCATTGTCGGTGGTGTGGGCGGCCATCTTGAAGTCACTTTTGAACGAGACGGCGCCCGCGCACCACGCTTGTGACGAATCGCTGAGAATCTTCGCCATCACGATATTTTAAGATTTCATTTGATTGATTTTACATTGTAGTAATCACTAAACATCTAATTAAATCGTGATTCTTGTGAATTACGTTGATTGTGATTTGAAGTAATTTATTTCTGTTCCGTCCTCACCTACCCATGAAATTATAAGAGGATGAGTTGTGGTGAAGAGCCTTCAAGCCGTCCTGCCTCCACATCTATATAAGTATGTACTTACAAAAGAAAAGTAGTATATCAGTTATCTGGTGTCCATAGTACGAGCTCTGCTTGGTTTGGGATCACATGACCGTGTGTGAATAATGTCCACGATATTAAGTATATATTATTACGTATTAATATCGAACCTATGAAACGTACCTCTTTGGGTATATGGGATAGTATAATGACTAAGGCATGTATTTCTGTTGCCACTATATATACAAATACTTAAAATCAGAAAAAATAAGTATTCAAGGAGGCTCCCATACATCAAACGCGATGCTAGTTTTACAACATACCGACGCTATACCCAGAATAATAAATATTTATTCGAATAAATTAAATTACACAAATATGGAAGGGCTCTCAAGCAACAAACGTGATTTTCTGCCGTTTTTATAGATACGTACGGAACCCGCCGTGAGCGATTCCTTCTCGCACTTGGCCAGGTTTTTATATATCCTTGTTTTTCTGTGTAGATGATCTAGAAGACGTTCGCGCCCGTTTACATGAGGTCAACGCCATTTTGCGCCGGAAAACGTGCGTCAGAATGGTAGAGATAACAGAAGATGAAGCTGAACGGTATAAGGATTACATGGTCCTTGATGGGAGCCAGGATTATGTGACTGGAAGAGTTGGGGGGCGCCAGGTGAGATATACATACTCAAACTCAAAATATTTATTTGCTACTAGCAGACCCGGCAGACTTCGTACTGCGTCAATCGATAAATAAAAGACATAAACTGTAGTTTTAGAAAACGTTTATATCGGAAAAAGAAAAGGTCTGTTACTAGGGTTTTCCCGGTAATTATTCGAATTTTTCTCACCTTTTAAACCTTCCCTAGACCTCCACGAACAGTTCAAGACCAAGATAAGATAAATCCGTTCAGCCGTTCTCGAGTTTTAGCCAGACTTATGAACATCAATAGATAAGTGTTGGTACAATACAATACAATTCTTTATTGCAATCATGTGTACAATATTGGTATTACAAAATCATATGGGTATCAACATGAACCCTGTTAGGGCACATCAATTAATTTTTCATCACCCCATCTCGGAAAAAGAACTTTTGCTCTTCGATATCTGAGTGGAAAAGTCGTTTTTATCCTCTAGAGGGTAAAGTAAATTGTGCACTAAGTTTGTGAATGCAAAATATCATTAAACCTATTTACTTCTACTTCTATGGTGCTGAATTTATCATACAACTTTTTAAATTTATTTAAAACTAAGACTCGGAAACTTCTTGGTTTACTTTTTTTAATTTCATTTGCGCCACACTACTGTTCAATTACACTCAAATTAATGTTACGTACAACATTAATTCAATGAAGCTAAATAAGATATTATTAACAATAATAAAAAATATTATACAATAAAATAAAATACACAAATTTAATGTTAATACAATAGAATGTCAAATTAATTTTAGTTAATGGTTAGATGCATGATTATTTATAAAATTATAATAATTATTAAATAAATTTTTAAACCATAAATCAAGTCATTTTCCGTATAACCGAAATAAATTTGTCACCTTGGTAGACTATTGTCTTCGAAAAACTCTTGCAAAGTGTAATATGATTTCTATATAGAAAGATATTAGGTCTTACAATAATTGTAAATAACACTTAGTCATAACAATAGTGACATGCAAATATTGATAGTTATTAATAATTAAAAAAACCTAACAATAAACATTAGTCAACTGAGCATAATACAAATATAAGCTTCTTAATATATTATAAACGTGAAAGTTTGTAAGTATGGATGGATGGATGTTTGTTACTCTTTCACGGAACAGAATAACACATCCCTACAATTTACAAAGATATTGTGTGAATTGTCCAAAATATGACGGTAAGTGTCAAGTAAGTAGGAAAAAATCTACCATTTGCGAGCTATTCCGGCGTGCACTGCTAAAACCCTAGAGGTGTACACATTCTACTAATATTATAAATGCGAAAGTTTGTGAGTATAAATGTATATATGTATGTTTGTTATTCTTTTACGCCAAAACTACTTTAACGCGAGTGAACCCGGGGGGAATTGCTGTTTCTTATATATAACTAAGTCCGATGAAATATTAATTTTGTCTACTTCGTTTCGTCATATCAAAAATATCACTTACCAAATAAAGTTCTGTTCCATTAACCAAGACCTTAATAATGTGACAATTTGTTTTTCTCTTTGATACTATCTCGTATGGCGTTTTAAATATACTTCCACACATAACATAATAAATAAAATAAGGTTTTTATTCACGTTGACTTTAAAAAAGCGCTTGTAAATAGTCCGAATATGTTTGTAGTAGCATATAATTAATTAATTAATTTATAATTATTTCTAGGTACATATAGATATTTAGGTACACGGGTGGTATGATAAAATGTAGGGTAGACCGGGGACAATAGTACCATTTTCTAAACATCTGTTGATTACACAAATTCAACTGTCGCTTTTTGTTTTAAATATTATTATTTTACAGCCTTAGTTTATTATCTACCGAAGAAAAAATCTAAAGTTGGCTTAGATTGAACATAACTTCGTCAAAATTGACTTTGAATGAAATGATGGCTAGTGCTACAAATGACCCCCCGTAAGGGTTAATTGTACCAAAACTGCATAGGGTAATAAAACTCGGATAAAGGTATTAATCACCTTTTCTCAGTCATTTATTTGAAGTCTTATGGGTTTATAATCATTCTTAAAAATTAGGAACAAAAATATTGTGAGATCAGTGTTTTAAATCAACACAAATGTAAAGTAATAACATTAACATAACAATTCTTCACTTCGAACAAAAATAAAATAAGTCTTTATTAACATATAATCATCTTTGGTTCACACTTTGCATATTAGCTATTATCTAGCATTATAACAATTATAAAATAGAAGTAATCAACAAAAATATGTTAGTATGGAGGTACAATTGACCCCTGGTACAATTGACCCTCATTGAATATTAATTACTGATAATAAAAATATTAGTCAGATTCGCAATTGTGACAAACATAAATTGACTCCTGAGGTGTACATTCCTCGTGTGCCCATAATCTGCATTGAGCGCATTGGATCCACATTTCATTAGGGCGACTGGCACTATAAGGTTCCATACATACAATACAAAACCATTCTTCTTCTTCTTCTTCACTGCTTTCAGAGTCATTTTTTGCTGCAGTCTTCTTTTTCTGGCTGGAATCACATTTTATCCCTTTAGATTTTCCCGGGTGTAGATTCTTTTTAATTTGTTTAGCTTTCTTTCTTTTTTCAGCTTCCTCGGCTTCTTTTTGTATAGCATCTTTTTCCGGGGTATCGGTGTATATAGCCGTTTGTCGTTTTTTTCTTCCGCGATTCGTGGTTTTACGTGGCGGCGCCTTTGGCAGAGGACGAACTACTTCAGGAGAGAAAATAAAGGGTTTAGTTCCTTTAGATGTAGACGGTTTGGGGTCGAGTACAGGAGTTGAATCGGATGAAATATTTGTTATTTCACGTAATGGTGTGTCAAACCTTGTAGGTATTTCCATAGATTCAATGTAGTATGTATTTTTCTGGGATTCCTGTCCTATATCCAAAGGATCAACTGATGCCAAAGTGTCTCCAGGCATGATTTCAGGCACTAAAGTGGCTGCTTCTGACGATGGACTTGGTACGGCACGGATTTCGTTTGGCGTCTCTTGATCTTCACGTGGAGATGAAATTTGTGGAATTACAGGCACAAGATCTGACTCAAAGGTAATACTTTCAGTTCCTGATTCGGGAGGAGGCTCTTGGATGCTATTTACAGCAAGCAAAGGTCGGTCTGTCACATAAGAAGGACCAAAATCGGCATCATCAAATATATCTCTATTGTAGGGACAGATTCCTGTGCAACGAAAGCCAGACTGAATATTTCGAGGGGTAAAAGCTAGAGGAAATGAAGTAGCAACAATTGATGGAATATGGTAAATAGTCATGGTTTGACCAGGATTGTTCCTCATCCATGCATCACAAGCGGTGTTTACATGTTTTTTCAAAGGACCATGTACAGAACGATCAAGTGGCTGCAACTTATGCGAGCAGTGCGGTGGAAACGATAAAACTATTATTCCATTTTCTTTACAAAAATCTAACGCATCTATTGTTATATGCGATGGATGATTATCAAGAAGTAACAGCACTTTGTTATCAAGAGACACCCTGGTAAATGATTGGAAATGTTTCAAAAACTTCAGGAATTGGGTCGCTTCCATCCAACCTGATGCATTACCAGCACCTACACAACCCATTGGACCATCTCTGATGAAATGATCTTGGTATCTCTGGCGTGGAAACACAAACATCGGAGGCAGAGCATTACCAATGGCATTTACAGCCATAGCCACAGTAACAAGTGTACCGCGCTCCGCTGACGTCAATGCTCCTACTTGCCGTTGTCCTCTCCTAGCAATAATGCGATTGGGTTTTTGGACGGTCGTAATGCCAGTCTCATCCATGTTGTATATATCTTTAGCATCAAAATTATAGCGATCCATTACTTTGGTCAGGTTATCAAAAAATGCGTTGACATTTGTCTTATTGAAACTCGTAGCACGAGCAAGGCTAGTGGCTTGAGCACACCTTACCGAAAGTTCAGAGTTTCTTTTCATAAAAGATGAAAACCAATCAGGCCCTGCCATTCCGTTTTGATCCCAGGACTGTGGTCTTTTCAGATCAAATTTAATAGCCAAATCAAGTGCCAAGCGTCTTACTTCTTTTGGCGTTAAACCATAATAAATATCTGCTGTTCTCACTAAATATTTCGCTATGCTTTGTTCTTGCTCTTCGGTAAATACTTTCGTTGCTGGATTATACCCCATAGATATAAATTCGTTAGGATTAGCTTCTCTTTTACGTTTATATCTTATGAGAGACACGTGACAAACGTTGAACATATTCGCAGCGGCGCGAATGCTACGCCCTTTTAAAATCTCATCATATGCTTGTTCATACAGCAAAGTATCTCTTGACCCACGGTCCGTCTTTTTTATTCTATTTCGTGGCATCTAAAACAAAAACGTATCTAATAAGTAATTGCATATTTTAAGTACCTATTTATCTATTTACTCTGTTATTATTACCACGGGGTTATTTCTACCATGGGGTGAATTGTACCAGTACTATTGACCCCGACAATGTTGGTACAATTGCACCAAAGTAACTAATTTAGAAAAAACATCTAATACTCACATAATTCTAAACTTATAGTTTCCATTTTTATCATAAATCAAAAGTTTAATATCCGTCTAAACTAGCAACAACAATTACTTGTCGAAAAGACTCTGGTAGTAGGAGTTACAGCCAATAATATTTTACGTACAAACTTACCACGGCTTGCCGAAAATCAAAAATTCTCCACTAATACGTCCGTTTCACAGCGCGCGCGCCGGCGACTGAGGGGCGCCTCGGGACTCAAGTAGCGCGTATGCTGGCGCACTCACACATGCAAAATTGAGCTCAGTAGTAGAAATATCGATGATGGTACTATTAACCCGTGTTACTATTGTCCCCGGTCTACCCTACAATAGGATTTATTTTATAATAGTACCTAATAATATTTATATACATACATAAAATAGGCATTCTTTTTATAGGTATAAGGTTGTTTTTGGAATTATACTGGTAAAACGATTCTATTAGGATTTCTAGTGTTCCTAGGGAATAATAATAATAATGTCCTCCTAGCCGAATTTCGGCCACGGCGGTCGGTCTCAATATAGATTAGCCATCTGCGGGGTACATATTATAGTGCTCAAGTATGTGCACAAACACAAGAGCACTTTCTATTCCATCACTCTCATAATCCAATGGGACGCCTAGCGACACGACCAGAAAGAGGTCAGGTACAGGACCGACGGCTTTACGTGCTCTCCGAGGCACGGGGGTATAATACCGCCAACTCCCAGACTTCGGGCTGATGCTGAGAATTTTTTCTTTTTACAGAAAGGTCCCAAAACCACTTTTAGCCCGACCCAGGATTTGAACCCAGGACCTCGTTCTCTGCGGGTGAACACGCTACCGCTAGATCAACGAGGCAGTTCCTAGGGAATATTATATATACATCATGATCATCATCATCATCATGTCAGCCCAATGACGTCCACTGCTGGACAAAGGCCTCCTCAAAAGATTTCCACAATGGCGTTGTGTGCATCATTTGCAGGGATATGTCATAATCGCCACGCTTGGCAGACGGGTTGGCGATCGCAGTATATATTATGACTAGCAGTGCCCCGCGGTTTTACACGCGTTAAATTTTATAAATTATCATAGCTCCTCCCCCGTGAGTGATAGCGTGATAATATGTACTCAATACACAATCATTTATTGCTTCCATAATGTATAACAGATGGTATAATCTTATAATTATCTAACAATTATGGGACCTGTCGGGCACAGCATAGTAGAAGAGAGGAAGAAGGCTATTTGTTAATAATAAAAAGTTTTAGAATTTATGCTATTTGTAAGAATTATTAAGTATGTAGCCAATGTAGCCTATATGTTGGCCTGACCTCTTAGTAATATTCATGCAAAGTTCAGTAAGTTCAGTAAGCAAAGAAGTCAATCCATGGAGTACTTTTAGAGTTTAGCCCGGACATACATACAGACAAACAGACACACAGACAAAAATTCGAAAAAACTATATTTTCGGCTTCGGTATCGATTATAGATCACGCTCCAAGTATCCTTTCTAAAAAAATATTCAATGTACAGCTTTGACTTTCCTACGATTTTATTATATGTATAAATGAATTAGATCAGTTTTAGCTTGAATATAATAGTCCGGTGGCCATTCTTGCTGTATTCCCATTCGCATCACACTGTTAATGTCATAGGGGATTGCTCGTAGCTTGGCAGGGAGGGCACTGATATGGGCCACCAACAATTTATACTACGCCATCTCGAATTTTAGATAAATTCATCTTTATACGCCAAGTTGCTTAAAATGTCGTAGTCGTCGTCGTGTAAGTAAAGACTTAGCGTTTAATAAGATTTGTAACTTTTTATTGTAAACTAGCTGTGCCCCGCGGTTTTAACCGCGTTAAATTTTATAAAATATCACAGCTCCTCCCCCGTAGGTGATAGCGTGATAATATGTAGCCTATATGTTGACACGACCTCTTAGTAATGTTCATGCAAAATTTTAAGTACATCCAAGCAGTACTTTTTGAGTTTAGCCTGGACATACATACAGACAAACAGACACACAGACAAAAATTCTAAAAACGATATTTTTGGATTCGGTATCGATTATAGATCACGCTCCAAATATCCTATCTAAAAAAATATTCAATGTACAGTTTTGACTTTCCTACGATTTTATTATATGTATAGATAGTCTTAGTCAACCGGTCTCAGACAACCGATCGAGCATATATTGTGTTTGCCTACTAAATAATTACTCTAATTGGACCAAATCCCGTGTTCATGCCCGCTTGAGTATGTTTCGCCGGACCGTCTCAACTGGGTCGTGTTGAAACCGGTAGTGGATGAACCGCAATGGGGCGCATTGGATCCGGTGGTAGCATTAAAGCGCGACCGTCGTTATTAACACAAGGTCCGTCATAATAATAATACCTTTAATATAGACAGAACCATTGACAATATGTAGTAAAAATATTAGACTTAAACTAGATAATTAAACATAATCTCTTGACAATAACTTGATACGAGCTAGCTATATATCATTTCTGTAATAAAATAAATTTTATAAATGTTTTCATACAAGATGTACCTAAATATCTATGTTACTAGAAATAATATCTAATGTATACAACTATATTACTACAAACATGTTCTGACTATTTACAAGCGCTTTTTTAAAGTCTACGTGAATAAAAACCTTTTTTATTTTTATCTAGTACTGGGAGAGACGCTTCTACCCGTTCTCTTACTTACTTATCGTATGGGCAGTGGTTACCCCAATGTCATAGTTGTTCAAGCCGCCCAGTAGGCCTCTGACATGGCTAAACGATTGTTGTTTAACAACTACGATCAGGACCAACAGCTTAACGAGCGCTCCGAAGCATGGAGACGCTCAGAAATTAAACCACTTCGGCGGTCACCCATCTATGGACTGAACGCGAGCCTAGTTACTTAACCTCGCCAATCACTTACGGACCGGTAAGAGCATCTAGCTATGATATATGTTCTCCGATATATATCGCCCGTTCTCTGATATAGGTATATTATGTAATATATTTTGCTTAAATTAAATGTTTAAACCTTGGTATTAATCTATTACCTATATTCGAAATCGCTATATTTTTAAGAACACAGCGTTCCTTCGCCTAAAGAGCAGCCCGACCGGGCGGTGGTAATGGTCACCACCGCCCATGGACACTCGCAACACCAAAGGGATCACGGTCGCGTTGCCGGCCTTTAAGAGTCAGCAAACATGTTGCTGGCCCTTCCCACCACAATGAGCTCTGGCGACCTTGCTCACACGCAGAAACACAACATTAAAGTTATTAATGTTATTATTAAGGAATGTCTTCTGGAAGGTGGAGGAACTTTCCCAGTCGGGCTGCTCTTTGAGCGAAGGAACGCTGTGTTCTTAACAATATATAGATTAGGTGACCCAATTGTTCGCCTGTCGTTGTATAATTATGTACCTTGTCGGGTAAAAATATTGATAAAATACACATTAATAATTACATACGATACCTTATAAAAATATATATCTATTTAATAAACTACATAAACCTACAAACCTGATATATACGTCAATTACAGAGATAAGAAGTGATTCTTAGTTCTGCTCTTAAAAATACTATCACGTATAGAATATGGTAAATAATTCCTAATTCTAATGAACCATCATAGCGGCTGGAAGTATGGGAAGGAGTCCTAAGAAGAAGAGAAGTAGGTAGCTGTGCGACAAGGTTTGCCATCTATAGCAGAATAGCTAACAAAATATGATATAAAAAAACGCTTTAAAAATTTGTTACCGACCTAGATTATTTTTAGCAAATTAGTTATGAAACATAATATGTAATCGTAATAAAGTCCAATTAGCCTTAAACGCAACCATAATTCAAACCAAAAATGTGACGCGAGACAAGTTGGAATTTACTTCAATAACACAAATAATACAATAAAGCATTGAGTATTTTGGGACAAAATTGCGCAAATAGCACAGAATAACAAATTAAATACCCACTACAGATTATAACACGTCAGTATAAACACCTTTACTACGAAAACCTCCCTTATTACCTACGACATAAAGACGCTGTCAAGTAGATCCCTCGACGCGCCATCGCATCGCATTGACAGTACGGCCCGGGCTGTCAACTCACGTGGCAATTATTATCTATGTTTACGTCTGAACAGACGTAAATACTGAGTGATAAAGAAAGTATTCATTTTGGCAACTAAAGTTGATAAGGACAGGTATATAAAAAGGACAGAGATAGAATTGTCGAATCAAGACATAAGTGCGTAAAGGACGGATATATAACGGTAGTGACGTCAAAATGAATCGATTGAAATGGGGTGGCAAGCGTATGAAATTTACCTTAGTGTTGGGAGTTTAGTAAAGTACATTGATACATTAAATATTTACATTAACTTAAGATCTCGTTCAAACCAATATTCGGTGCAAGTTTGCATGGTAATGTACATCATATATTATTTTAAGGTGTAACATTCTCTTCTTTTAAAAGTTACATGAGGGGGAGGACACACATTTTACAACTTTGGAAGTGTCTCTCGCGCAATCTATCGGTTTCAAATAAAAATATATTACAAACCTCAATATCCTTTTTGAAGACCTATCCATAGTACCCCACGTATGGCTGTACATGTGTGGCTTTTAGGAAAAAAATGGAATTTCAGTTCTAAGTATGGGGAACCCACAAAATTTATTGTTTTTTTTTTCTATATTTGTGTGAAAATCTTAATGCGGTTTACAGAATACATCTACTTACCATGATGCAATAGTATAGTTCTTATAGTTTGGAAATAGTGACTGTGGCATACACAGGACGGACAGATAGACAGACATGACGAATCCATAAGGGTTCCGTTTTTTTAATTTGGCTACAGAACCCTAAAGAAAGACATACGGGTCAGTCTTTCGGGACTGCTGATAGAAGTAGTAACTATTTTCTATACTACTGATATGCAATATAATAGTTAACTGTTCATTTACAAAAATGGATTAATGCATATTATGGATTTATCCAATATTTCAAGTGTTATCGGCCGAGATAGAAACACCGGCTCATTAAATGGGCCATAAATCGTAAACGGTTAATAATACAAAAAAAAAGTTTATGTGCTCTACAATAATGGTTACAATAACTTTTGCTCTTAAGTGAGGCTCGACCGCGATCTGTCAGATTTTTTTTAAATTTTATGCTCAGACAAGGACCCTTAACCCTTTAAAAAAATTGTATCGGAAATTTTGTGCGAGGTTGACCAAAAAATACGGCTATACCTACTTGTGCGTTATTATAATTAATTTGTTTAAAGTGTATTTAATAAATTTTAAAAATAATATTAAATTATAGGTATATAACCTATGGTTTAATATGGTAAAGCCTGACAGTTATTAATGCCATTTAAATCAATGTTTATTAATCTATCTTCTGAATACACTTACTTTATGGACATGAAGATAAATAAATATATAAAGATTATAAAATTAATTAATAGTGTGTTTACAAACCTCTCGGGAATTATTATATATATTAAATATATATTATATATATTAAAAAAATTTATATATATTAAATAAACTATTAAGTTTATTTATAACCGGGGAGAAACATTTTTATAGTACTTGCCACCCTATTCCAGAATGTTCGGTACATACCGGTCTCCGATTGGCTAGCGCCATCGTAGTTTCTCGATTCGCATGGACCGAGCTTATAAATACCGCAGGAAGCGCGGCAAAGTGAACAGTTTCAAATATTGTGTCATCGTGTTTTCATCGCGTGTTTTAAGATGGTAGCTATTGGTATTGATTTGGGTACTACATTTTCTTGCGTAGCTGTATGGAAACAAGGTTATGTAGAAGTGATTCCTAACGACCAGGGCAATAGAACGACTCCTTCGTACGTTGCCTTTACGCCCACAGGTCGGTTAATAGGGGAAGAAGCGAGAAATCAAGCTGCGTTTAATCCGCGAAATACTGTGTTTGGCGCTAAACGCCTGATCGGTCGGCGTTACGACGATATTGGAGTTCAAATGGATCGCCGCCACTGGCCATTTCAGGTATCCAACAATAATGGTAAGCCGAAGATAATCGTTCAATATAAATGTGAAACAAAATCTTTCACTCCAGAAGAAATTAGTGGTATGATGCTTTTCAGGATGAAGGAAATTGCGGAAAAGTATCTCAGCGCTAAAGTTGACAAGGCTGTGATTACTGTACCTGCGTATTTTAATGATTCCCAGCGGCAAGCTACTAGGACGGCAGCGACGATAGCAGGTTTGGAAGTCCTTAGAATCACTAACGAGCCAGCAGCTGCAGCTCTCGCTTTTGGGTTAGATCGAAAAGGTGATAGAAATGTCGTTATTTATGATCTTGGAGGTGGCACATTTGACGTTTCAGTTATGTCAATCAACGGTTCCATCTATAAGGTGAAGGCGACAGCAGGTAACACGAGACTAGGAGGTGAGGACTTCGACAATCGTATTGTCGCTTATTTCGCTGAAGATTTTCGTAAAAGGTATCATACAGATATTTCAGGCAATGTTAAAGCATTACGTCGTTTGAAAACTGCTGCGGAAAAAGCAAAGAGGTTTCTTACTTCTCATAGTGAGACTCATGTAGAGGTAGAAGCACTCTGTGACGGCATCGACTTCAAGGGAAAAATCTCCAGAGATCTGTTCGAAGAATTGTGCTCAGATTTGTTTAGAGACACTATAAAACCAATAGAAAAAGTCCTTATGGATGCAAGATTGAAGAAAGCTGATATACACAACATAATATTAGTTGGAGGCAGTACTAGGATTCCAAAGATACAGGCTATGCTGAAAGAATACTTTAAGGGTACAACTTTGACTACGAGTCTGAATCCTGATGAGGCTGTTGCATGTGGAGCCGCTATTCAGGCGGCACTACTAAGTGGTCAGAATCATGAAAAGATTCAAGATTTGCTTCTAGTTGATGTTGTGCCACTATCCCTTGGTGTCGAGACAGCTAGAGGCATGATGTTTAAAGTTATAGAGAAGAATACCCCAATACCCTGCAAGATCACTAAGGAGATAACTACTTTAGAAGACTACCAGAACTGTATGACAATCGAGATATTCGAAGGAGAAAGGAGTCTCACTAAGGATAATAATCTTCTTGGTGTTATGGAGCTTAATGGTATACCTCCAGCTCCTAGAGGAGTTGCTAAAATAGATGTGACATTTGATATTGATGCTAATGGTATACTTAGCGTTTCAGCCGTAGATAGAAGCACTGGTAATAAGAAAAGTCTTACATTAAATCATGAACATAGATTAAACCCACTACAAATAGGAAAGATGATCGCAGACGCAGCAGTTTTTAGCGAAGAAGATAAAGAAAGCAAGAGACGTCTCGAAGTCAGGAATCAACTAGAATCTTATATATATGAAGTTAAGAAGAATGTAGCAGAGAAGAAAGAGAAATTGACGGAAAAAGAGAAAGAGTTCATGGCTGGCGAGTGTCAAAATGCAATTGAGTGGCTAGATCTGAATATGGATTGTGTAAGAGAAGAGTTTGAGAGGAAGATGACGGAACTGATGACGAGATGGTCTGGAATCATGAGGAAGCTTTATGACCAGCCTTGGAAACATCGTGCAAAAAGGCAGAGAAGCGAGAATTATCAACAACTTGAGGCACCTACAATTGAAGAGGTCCATGAATGATACCTAAATGAATAAAAAAGGGAAGGAAATATTTCTAGTAAATCCATTTATAAAAAATGATGGATTGAAAATATTCTACCTCTATATTCTAATAGTTAGAAAGGATTGTAGAAAATTCATATATTTCAAGGAACAGTAATAATTGTGTAGTGGTTAGTGTCAAATTAGCAACACGCAGATAAGAGAGTGATAATGTGGTCTAGACTAACAAAAAAAGTGTACAAATCACCTTCACTTATCTTCGTCGCTTTATTTATCGTGTCCGTCGAAAAACCTTCACTGCTGGACAAAGCTCATCCCACAATGGCCTGTATCTCGCTTCCCGCATCCAGCGACTAGATCATCGGTGTCCCCTAGTGGGGAGCTTGCTTGCGTCTTCCGGTTCGTGGTCACCACGTCAGAATCATTCTGACCCAGCGGCCGTCAGTTCAACGAGCGTCTTACGCCCTGCCCACTGCCACTTAACCCTGGAAATTCGTCGTGATATGTTGGTTTCTTGTTGCACCTGCGGTCTTTTCATTTCGGAGGGAATCTTTGAGCATAACCCTCTCCATTGCTTTTTGAGTATCTTGAGTATTTATAAGCCCCATAGGAAGCATCCATGTCTTTATTACGTAAGTAATTAATTACACTTGTTGATGACTTTCTTTGCGGTACAAATGTTGGTTTTATTTAATAACAAATATACATTTAGTTTTATTTTGACTCCATTGTGTGTTTTTAACCGCCACGGCATAATCCTACATTGTTATATTGAACACGCGGGTTACTTTTAGCCTGTTGAATATATATGGTCTAGATAACGCTTCTAGAAAGACTGGCAGTGTATTAAATGCATTATTTTGAATTCTTTGTGAATCGTGAACTTAACCTTAATGTGAAAACGGATCGCTTAACGACCTACGTTCCCTGTTTATACTGTGTATGTCTTGCACATCTTCACAAACACAGTGGCCCGAGTACCTTTGCATCGTGGACGTATTAAATCTGTCTACTCTGCAAAGAAATAAATCTGCTGTAAACTTCAAATCCCTCCAAAAGTTGTATACTAAACCGCAGGTTAATAAGTTCCTGGGTTCTTTTAGTGGCATTGGGATTTGCATCCAGTAGAAGCCTGAAGTCTGAAAGCGATGATCACCCCAAGCATGATCAGGCCGCATGATCTCTTCCCGGTCTTCACGGATTGCCGTCTCATCGTAAAGTGAGAGATTAAAGAGTACACCTGCGTTTGCGCACACATTCCTGCACTTATGTGGTTGGAAAGTCATCGTTGATCTCATTTAAACAATATGTTAATAAGAGCGTAGTTTTATATTCTTTTATTGAAAGATTAATTGCAAATATTATGTCAATAAGTTTTAATTACTACGAATAAATGATTATTAAAAACTCTAACCGTGTTTTATTGAAGTTGCCTAGTTAAGTTACATCATTTAATTTATTTAGCAGATAATTCTAATGATATTGTTGGACGACGTGAATTCCAAAGACAAAGTGAATTACAGGGACAACATGAATTCCAAAGACAAAGTGAAATACAAAGACAACGTGAATTCCAAAGACAAATTGAATTCCAATGTGATATTGTCAGAAATCTTCGACTTTTAGGCAGACATGTTTTATACATATGTGTCTGCGAGTTTTGTGCATAACCTTAATTTCAAAACTAAGACTTCAATCAGTAAAAGCGATGTAACTTCTGGATGGCTTTACAAATCTTCATTAAAATTAAGAAAGGGGAATTTCGAATAAATTAGTTTTACAGACACAAACACGTAAAACTAATAAACCTTCCATTTGCGTTGAGGGTGACCTGTACCAAGAAATATACCAAGAATATGTATAACTCGCTGTGCTCTGCGATTTTACGCGCGTTTAACATTATACACTATAGCCTATATGTTATTCGAATATACAACATGTAACGTAATTAACGCACACCCTCAAACACCCGTATTATAATATTATGTTGTAATCATAATACATACACTGAATTTTTAATTTGACATGTATATGCATTGTTATTTAGGTACTAAATTAGTTTCTTGGAATAAAGTTTATTTTCCTTTAATTTGTATTGAATGATGGATTTTGTATGAATACAAAAAAACTGCGATTTTGAAAAGTCTTATTACTTTGATTTACGGTCAGTTTCAATTTGTTTTGACTGCCCACGGTTAATATGACAATAATTTCCGTAGTTTTAATTATTTTTAAAAAAATAATTACCTATATTAAAAATGATATAAATCGATTCAGTAAACGATTCTGAACAAACTATTTTCAGGATGTGCGTTAATTAGGTTACATGTTGTATAAACTATATTACTACAAATTTTCATGAAAATCCGTTTGGTACTTTTTGCGTGAAAGAGTAACAAACACTCTTTCACTCAAAAAGTACCAAACTTACCCAAACTAAAAAGCTTTACTTAACCAAAGTAAATAATACTCTTGGGGTAACTACGTACATAATTAATTCTAGATACAGGTAACCCCCAACGTAAACCGAACGGTTATTAGTTTAACGTGTGTAGTGTGTGTGTGTTCTTCAGCAGAAAGCTCAAGACATGCCCTCTTACATAAATTTCATGAATGTATATATGTTCCATACATCCATACTTACAAACCTTTGCATTTATAATAGTAGGATTAACTTATAATACCTACCTACTACAATCATGGTCTGATTAATCACAATGGCGCTATTAAAAGCTTACGTTAAAAAAAAAAAAAACAACCAATTTTTTTTTTTTCATCATTACACCGATTTCATGAGTTCATTTCTTTAAATCCTAAGTGTTTTTTAGCAGTTTCTTATAAAATGTTTAGGAACTTTTCTAAGACGCGTATTCAGGGATTTTACTCCCCAAGAGAGGGTTCTAAAGTTGTAGACCTCGCAAAAATGTTTTTTTTTTAAATGAAAACTTCTTTAAGGGCTTTGTGATTTTTTTTGGGATGGGTAAAAAACGCGATTCTTAAGACGGAGGGTCTTTTATTTTTTTATTCACACTGGCCGTTTATATACTCACATGACCGCAGATTTTTTTTTCTTAATTATATTAGACTAGCTATGACCTACAGTCTCACCCACGTAAGAATACTTTTGGCATACAGGAGTATTAAACATACATCTATACTCACAAACTTTCGCATTTTATATTAGTAGGATGTGTACCTCTAGCGGTTTTGGCAGTGCACGCCGGAATAGCTCGCAGATGGTAGATTTTTTTCCTACTTACTTGACACTTATCGTCATAGTTTCGGTGCACCGGACTACCGGATAAATATCGAAACCCGGTTCGGGCCAAAAGTGATTTTAGGAATTTTCTGTAAAAAGAAAAATTTCTCAGCATCACTCTGAAGTCTGGCAGTTGACGGTATTATACCCCCGTGCCTCGGAGAGCACGTAAAGCCGTCGGTCCTGTAGCTGTACTCTTTCCGGTCGTGTCGCTAGGCGTCCCATCGGATCATGAGAGTGATGGAATAGAAAGTGCTACTGTGTTTGCGCACACACTTGAGCACTAATCTCTAGGCTAATCTCTATTGAGACTGGCCGCCTTGACCGAAATTCGGCTAGGAGGATATTATTATAGATAGATAGATAACACTTTATTGCACCAAATCGGAACATACATTGAAACATATGTAAGTTAGCTTATAGTATGAGGTACAAACGGCGGTCTTATCGCTAATATAGCAATCTCTTCCAGACAACCGTTGGATGAACCAAAGCAATGCAGGGATACAAAGTGGTAGTTGCCAGTGGATGCTACATATATAAATTTACTTCAGATGTTATTATAATTCAGATGTTTTTGTGGTTTTATTATTGATTGGTTCCCAGAACTTTGGCGCGCTGGAGCTGTTCAAAGGCGGGCAACACCGCCAGCATGCTGCTATGATAGTGATGGCTATGCTCGGATTCTACTTCGAAGTCTCCAGACATGACAGGGATCATTATATAAGAGTACACAACAGACATGTTCGACCAGGTAATCGTAATAATATTTATTTATATGACAGAACCGTTCAGACAATATATAGTAAAATATAGCTTATAGGTACTATAAATTTCGATAATTAAACCTAAACATAGTCTCTTTGCAAACAACTTAATACAAGCTATTCATGTTTTTAAACTTTCGCGATTTGTACACATTTTTAACCGACTTCAAAAGGAGGAGGTTCTCAAGTTCACCGGTTTTTTTTTTTATATACTGTGGACACGGGTCTCAATCGAAAGTGCCATCGTCGCGTTACCAACGTAGTGCGCCCGGACGCTGATGTCATTAGTGTCGTGTGTACCGTTTGTAAAAGAAAATACAGAAAAATATCAAGACCATGCGAGGGTAGATACCGAAACCCGAGCTTCACGGAGACGACGCTACCGAGCCACAACAGTGGACCCGTGACCACGGCTGGTGCAATCCATGCCGAAACGTCGGGTAACCAAGGTAATGATTTGCCTATATCTTTATCGCGATTGAGACCCGTGTCCACAGTATATAAAAATTAATACAAGCTAGCTAAATAGCATTCCTATTATAAAATAAATTTATTTATATTTAATTTTACCTAAAGTGTACCTAAATATCTATAACTAACTAGAAATAATTATATATGCTTAACTATATTACTACAAACGTGTTCTGACTATTTACAAGCGCTTTTTTAAAGTCTACGTGGATAAAAACCTGTTTTATTTAATTTAATTTTTTATCTAAGTATATTAATATTATAAAGAGGTAACGTTTGTGAGGTTGTGAGTTTGTGACGTTGTAAGGGGTAATCTCTAGATCTAGTCCTGGGTTCAAATCCCGGGTGATTTAGGGATTTTTCCGTGAAAAGAAATTTCGCAGTGTCTGCCCGAAGTCTGGAAGTTGGCGGTATTACACCCCCGTGCCTCGGAGAGCACGTAAAGCCGTCGGTCCTGTACCTGACCCCTTTCCGGTCGTACACACACTTGTGCACTATAATATGTCCTGCGCAATTGGCTAGTCTCCATTGAGACGTGGCCAAAATTCGGTCGGGAAAACATCATCATAATCATCATTGTCCTCTCCCTATCCGCCCTTTTTACCCTATTTTTTTCTTCAGATGCCTCCAACTGGTATGCCCGCAACCTGACTAATCGATTGTTTAAACATCTTTCTTGTATAATTTACCATAGACAAACTGCATCATTTTGAGAAGATCCGAGATGAGGCCACGTTTGACCTGCCGTACGACTACGCCAGCGCCACTCACCCCGCCTGGCAGTTTTGGCGGAAAATTGGCAAAACTGGCATCTCCACCGTCGCAACTTTTAAGGACCAGGTGACTTTCAATAGACAATGAAATATTTTTATTCCTCTTAAGTATACGGGCCACCAGATGGTAAGTGGTCACCGTCGCCTATGAATGCTTGTACACCAGGGGCATAATTTATGCCGACCTTTTATAAACCTTATAACTCCCCATTTTGAAGGGCTCCATGCTATAGTCTCTTGGGAATACCGTAACAGGGAGATCAATCCACAACCTCAACGTACGAGGGAGGAATTTTCGCTGAAAGCGAATCGTACGAGTTCGAAAAGGTTCGAGGATGTGAGGATGAACTCCCTGTCTTTGGCAAGATGTGCAATGGTAGAAGGTGGCCGTGGACAACAAATCAAGTAATTCCTCTGAACACATCCCATTGTATAGACGGTAGAACACACACGAGAGAGGCAAAGTCTCTCCTCAGACTTAAGGGTTCCATAAGTCTAGATAGCTTAGGATCGTCGACAATCTTCACAGCGCGTCTTTGGTATTTTAATTTAGTTTATATTCAAAAAGCCTTTAAATATTTTAAAACAAAATAAAATTATGATTAAGTGGTGACGGCTTAGAATATCGTCACCCCATTTCATCCCGTGGGGGCGTAGAAATCGTTAGAGGGAATACCTACCAGAGAACGGGCAGCAGCGTTTCTCTGTGAAATATGACCATCAAACTGCGACCGCCAATCCGTCTGCCAAGTGTGGCGACTATGGCATATCCCCCATTTTTGAGGGGCCTTTAGTCTAGCAGTGGCTTTTTAAAGCTGTTAAAAAAATGTATACTTATTTAAAGCTTACAGCTGTATGCAATTGAATATAAATAAATAACAGCGGCAGTTTTGATTGTCTTTTTAGATAAGTGATTTCCATACAAACACTTTTTTTTTTTATTGTTTTTGCCCTCTTTGGGCAGGCTAAGGTCTGTGACCATACCGCCTCGTCTTCAGTTGTATTATTTCTAATTTTATATTTTAAAGTCAGTCAGTCATGTCCGTCACGTCCATCACAGTCATGTCCAACACGTCCGTCACAGTCAAGTCATAGTCCCACTTCAGTAAAGCAGTGGAGACTTTACTAGAGGCTTCTATGGAGTTTTGGTTTCAACACGGAAAATCACAATTCACGGCAATATCGCACTTTCCTCCAGTTGTGTACGTTGTCGAAGATGTTATGTCTAAAAATCCACCATATTTACACATAAAAACTCGAATTTACACCAGTTTTTGAAAATAAAACATAGCCTCGATGCGTCCTTTTCCGCGTTGGCGCCAAAAGTCCCATACAAACACTACTTAATGCGCTGTCAAATATTCTGATCTGACAAGAGTCATGAAAGCTTCCATACCAATGTCGCACATTAAACAATAACCTTACGTTATAGAATGGAGTACCTATTCTGTGTAAGGTCCATAGACAACAAAATTCTTTTTATACTTAATATTTTTTTTATTATTTATTTCTAGGACCCTGACGGTTCCATAATGAGAAGCCTCGGTCAAAACGAAGAACTTCTATCACCCACTGATATCGTAAAGATTAACAGCGTGTACGGAACAAAATGCTTCCATAAAAACAAAAAAAAATACGAAGAGATTTAAACCCTACTAAACAGTGTATAAAATGAGTGTCAATTATTATGTGCTAAGTTTTCATGATTAATACTTCTATTTAATTACATTGGTTTTCAAATTATGTTTCCTCTATTTTTAGCTTTACACAAAACAGGGCCCTTGCTCAATACTAATAACGCGTATTTAAATTAATATATTAATATAATATTATAAAGAGGATTCGTATGTATGTTTGTAACGAAATGATGGTTTGTAAAAAGTAATGGACCGATTTAAAAAATTCTTTCACGATTTGAATGCTACATTATCACTAATTAATAAAGGCTATTTTAATTGCAAGAAAAATAAGGATCCCTACTAAAACTACAATAACGTTACCCAAGGTGTAAAAAAATGCCTATAAAATATTTTTCATCGCATGCGCTGCGAAAACTATTGATGATAGAACAAATAAATGTTCAACAATATTAAATAAAATAGTAATATCTACAAAAAATGTCGCGACAGCATGTGTACAACTATTGTAATTATGTGACTATAATGACTTTTTAACATTTTAAAATTGAATAGAAATTCCGACCAAAATCAGACCAAGTTATTTATACATTTGCCTTTATCCTTACCTAAATAACAGATTTCTCAAGCAAGGCTGTTTAAATACGTGTACATTACTTTTTAGTATCTATATATATAAAAATCAATGCCACTTTTCGTTGTAATGTTATAACTCAACAACGCCTTTACCGATTTGTATAATTTTGGTCTTGAATTATTCGTGGAAGTCCAGGGAAGGTTTGTACGTAGAGAAAATTTAAAAAAGTTTTGAAATAGTGTCAAATCAACATCTTTTAGCAATTTAAAATATTTTTTGTTAGAATAAATGAACTTAATAATCATTTTTTTTATTACTATGCCTTATACGTAGGGAAGCACGTACCGAGCCGCTAGTATTTTATATAAGATATTACGAGTTTAATAAAATTTAAATAATATAAATTCGCCGCTACGTCGCCGCCGTCACGCGCCGGAACGCCGGGCCGGAGTGCAGGACAGGTGGAAATCCTGGTATAAAAATGATGCGGCATTGGGAAGAGTCTACAGCGGTCATCCTGAGTGTTTTTACCTCATGGTTCTACTTCACCATGTACGAGGCCCAACATCGTTCCAGAACTTAAAAACAGTTGACGGAGTTAGGTACTTAAGAAACTTACCAAGCCCAAGCCGCTTGCCGAGTTGAATTAATTTAAATATAAAAAAGCAGAAAAACAATTTAATGTCCACCCGTGCGAAGCCGGGACGGGCCGCTAGTAATAATAACTAAGTAGTTCGGAACTATTAATAACGTCTCCTTCGTTGGTTGGTTGGTTTTTAAACTAAAACTCATTATCCTTTGAGATGTGCTAGTAACACAAACTACTATTATAAACTTATCGATATTATTATCTTCTTTAATGTCTTTTGTGAATTAAGTATACATTTTCATAGGAAATTTTAAAGACTTTAATAATGTATTCAAAATATTCTATCCAGTACCCAGTTGATAATCATTGGTCTAACATGCGTTACAACTCGCATGTACTAAAAGTCTAAAACTCGGAAATATAGTTATACTTACGAGAGTATAACATTCAAAAATTTCAATTTCATTCAAGTTTATTAATTTGCCGATTCAATTGTGCGTTGAGCAAACCGAGGTCTATCCTGATTGTGAGCGAAACCATTGCGAGATCTAACTCGGCGGTACAACGCCATCTATGAATCCATAACGGAACCAACATTTGTTTAATATATTTAAGCTTTTTATTGAATAAAATTATTTCCTTTACCTCTTATACAACAACGAGGTGTTAAAAGTTTGAAGGCTACAACTGGGTGTATGTTTGTGGCATCTTAACTCGGAAAACGAGATACTTAATTTTTTCTTGAAACCCAGGTAAATTTCATTGCGGTTCCATTGAAACTTGTCTTCAATAGCGCGAAGTCACACTAATATTATAAAGGCGAAAGTTTGTGAGTGTGTGTATGTGTAAGTTTGTTACTTCTTCACGTCTAAACGGCTGGAGCGATTTTAATAAAATTTGGTATGGAGTTAGCTGGCATCCTGGATTGACACATTTAATTTTTTTTATTTTATTTTATTAGCTTCACCAACAACAAGTTTATACAAGCTCATATTAAACATAATTATATAAGTAACAATTGCAGTATAACTTATTACTTATAGGTAAACTCCACAGGTACAAAACAATAGCACAGTTAAACATAATTAATATCTTAGAACTACTTAACTATTATTAACTTAGTCTACATAATTAAAATTTTGTAATAAAATAAATCATATTTCCAAATTTCAAATAAAAATATGGTAAAAGAGAAAAAAAAAACTTCTAATCAAGTATAAATAAGAGTAATTTTAAACAGAATTTAAGAGACGATTTATAACGGCTTTGTGTTTAGTGAAGGGATCAGCGTGTAAATCAATAACGTCACTATAACTGTTCAAAATTTTAGTCATCCTTGCATAGGGCGAACCAGTTGCCAATACTGTTCTCCTAAACGGCGGACATAGTCGCGCACGCGCATTCCCCCGCGTTGCATGTGTCAAAAGAAAGTGCAAAAATGTCATCGAGTACTTTAAAGTGTAACGTGTGCAATATTGTAATAGATGAGCTATTGGCTTATCTACAGAATAAAGGCTCGGTGTCTGATGAGGAGAGTTTAGTGAGAATATGTGCATCGTTCTTTTCGCAAGAAGAAATAAAGAAATCAAATACGTTATTGTTGGAGTCACTACCGTCCAATTTGCGAACCTATAATCGTAAAGGCAAAGGGAAGGAGAATCGTGTACTATCCGATATACTCGTAATTAGCCTGTTCAAAGTAACCGATCCAAATGCTTTGCCGGTATTTGTGGCAAGGGATTTAAATAAATTACCGCCAATAACCGTGGACCACATAGATGTGAGCAAGCTTTTGAAAGACCTAGGAAAAGTACAAGCCGAGGTAAATTGGATTAAATCATCATATGTAAACATTGAACAATTTGAAGATTTCAAGAAACACTGTAGTATTAAACCTGTGTCGCCGCCCTTTTCGGCCGCTGAGATAAATATAAAACGAGGTGCATAATTAGATAGCGGGTCTAAGGGCTTATCGAACATAGATCTTGAGGACGAATCCAGTTATCTATCTTCATCGGAAAGAGAAAACTCGATAATTCACAAAGATATTAACATAAATTGTATCGAACCGGGTAGAATGGAACCGTTACTAAGTCACACAAGCGCCCGCGGCATCGACATCGTGCGAGACATACCGAAGGCGGCAGAGAGTCGCGAAGGCGCGGCCTCTGAGTCATTGCAGCCGTTTACTGATAACAGAGCGACTGATCAGCTGTATGCGCCGCAGGGACGTACGTATGCCGGCATTGCTCAGACGCAAAGTGATGTAAACAACAGTCCCAACGAATGGACTGAAGTTGTCCGCAAAAGAAAAACGCCCAATTATCGCCTGCAAGGTAAAACAGGCAGTGCTACGAATGAAATAGAGGAGAAATTTAAAGCAGCTGATAGAAAATTACCCATGTTTATTACAAACGTAAGAGTTCATCGGAAACTGATATTATGAATTATATTTTAAGAAAAACCACAGAAAAGGTGACATTGGAAAAAATATCTATAAAACGCGAATGTGAGTACAACGCTTACAAGTTTTTGTCTCAGTTCAGAACCTACCGTTATACCTGGATGAAAAACTATGGTCAAAAGGCATTGTTTTTAGAAGATTCGTCCATTTTCGACACAAACATGATTTTGTGGCCACCGGCTCTGACAAAAACATTAATAAATAATGGTTTTACAGAACTAACGTAAAAGCTCCTATTACCGCCAGTTTTAGTAGTCTTCAGATTCACTTTAAAAAAATAGATGTAAGCTGTTATGTTAGAAAAGATGTTATAATTTTTATTTAATCTCAACTAAGTATTCTTTGCAATTCAGTACTTAAATTCAATATTCAATAACGCAATAATTACTAAATAATTATTTAATCCAAAAGAGTAGTTGATTCTATTACCGACCCATAGAATGCGGCAAGATTCTATTACCGATTTTTCTACTTCTTTTACCGACCGCTACGAAGATGTCACTTCTTCTTTACTATTAAATAAAACAAATATGTTTTTAAGGCATATATTATATAATAACAATAGTTTCAAGATCACCATTATTACAATATGAACATATTTATTTATTGCAAAGCTTAGAGAACTTACTTTTTGTTATTTTAATTAATTAAAAATGTAACCAATCTCAGAAAACAGTCTTCAAATAATTAAAAGCTTAGTTTTTCATTACCTACATACTAATTATATATTGTAAATCAGTAACAAAAATATTTTTACCTGTAATACAATCACAAAATACCTTTATAATAGGTTAATTTTATAATAACACATTTATAATTCGCTCAATACAGAAGCCGACCCCAAGATGCTTGGGATTAA
Organism: Pseudoips prasinana; assembly: GCA_951640165.1. Taxonomy (NCBI): domain Eukaryota; kingdom Metazoa; phylum Arthropoda; class Insecta; order Lepidoptera; family Nolidae; genus Pseudoips; species Pseudoips prasinana. Next base: position 11,699,701 of record OX621261.1, read on the forward strand.
TAAGGCTAGGAGAAGAGAGAGAGAGAGAGAGAGACATTAATCAACGATATTGAATTTAATTCTTCGAAAGAAGATTTAAAATGTTACATGGCCCTCATTCCGTCCCGCCATTTTATTTGATTTGAAAACATATGAAATATAGCCAATGCCATGAAGCCATGAATGAAACTGGATAGCAAATATTATTTAACATTAATAATATGGCCTGTGACAAAATCTCTCAAAGGGTCACGTTAGCAAGAAATAAGCCAATTTGTTCAAAAATATACATTTTGTTTTTGTGTACTGTAATACTACCAAAAATATCGTCATAGCTGTGAGTCGGTAATAGAATCACGTATGAAGGAATCAATATTCTATTAGCGACCAATAAAATTTATAATAAACAGATAAAATATTCGTTTTATGGAATACTGTTAAATTCGATCTCTTTACTATATTATTTTTTTAGTCTCAGTTAGTCTTTAATTCAGATAATAATGGTATGATTCAGTATAATATCGTTATAATAATGGGGATATTGTCTAACGTTGAATCGAGTTTTACACAAAAACTTTAAGAAATAGCGGTGTCGTTAATAGAGCTAACGAAGTAAAATAATTTTAAGAATTGAACAAGAAAAAAGTAAAGTCGAATGAGGTAGTTTATAATAGATATTATTTAAAAATACTAAATGTTCTTAAAAATTTAACAACGCCATGGGTCGTTATTAGAATCAAGTTTTTAAATTCGGGTTCTATTACCGCCTTAAAGTAAAACATGATTTTATAACACAAAAACCAATAAGAAGTATTATATCAAGAGTTATTTTAGAAAACAAATATATACGTTACAGTTGTAATGTGATAGCAAGAAGACCAATCCATTCTTAGTGTGTTATTTAAGTTATTTTCCTTAAGTAATATTTAGGTGTAATTACGTGGCCGGAGACGCGACACTATGAAACGTGCGTCAATTTCGGGTGCGTCCCACTCATTGTCAAATTATTTCTTTCACTGGCTATTTACACACATAAACTTTACTCTTTTTGCTGCCCAACTAAAATAAATAACTAATTTTTAAGGTATCACATTCTGGAACCCTATATTATGTCTAATATAAGTGATTTCAAAATTAGATCGTTAATAGAGTACACTTTTTAGGGGGTCGTTAATAGGAGCTTTTACGTTACAAGTTTGTAACTTTTAATTGTAAGAACGTGAAACGTTCTTTGGACAGTATTCGTGAGCTTTGCAAAATATGTGACTTGATAGCATTACAAGAAACTTGGTTATTACCAAATGAGATGTCTATACTGGATTCTGTAAGCCACGACTTCAGCGCGACAGGGGCGTCAGCTGTCGATATATCTGCAGGCGTGCTGCTCGGCCGCCCTCACGGAGGGGTGGCGCTGTTATGGAGACGACATGTTTTTCAAACTGTGAGCGTTATTCAGTGTAATAATCCGCGTATTTGTGCGATTAAAATTATGTCGAACGACAAGGCCTTTTTAGTGTTCTGCCTATATATGCCTGTAGATGTTATAGCTAATTTGGCGGATTTCACTGATGTGCTGAGTTCGGTAAGTGCTATAATAGATAATTGTGATGTTGACTGTGTGTATATGTTAGGAGACTATAATGCACACCCCACCGAACGTTTTTATCGTGAACTTGTAGACTTTTGTGTAGAACAAGAATGGTTGTGTATTGATACTGAAAGGTTAGGAATATCTTCAAACACATATACTTTTTTAAGTGAGGCGAGCGGTTCGAAACGGTGTCTCGATCATTGTTTGGTAACTCAAACTGCGGCCAATACAGTTAAAAATGTGATAGTGAGAAAGATGTCACGTGGTCTGACCATTTTCCTCTTGTCATAGAATGTAATTTAAATATCATAGCACCTAAAATTTATAGTATTAATAATTCTGTAAATAGGGCTATATGGGGGGAAAGATGTCAAAACGATATAGATTTGTATCAGAAGGAATGTCATAAAAGGTTGCGACTTATCGGTTTTCCACGACAACTTAGCAGTGGTTGTGATAAAATGTGTAATGACAATTCTCATAGACCAGTTATAGATAAGTTGTATAATGATATTGTAAAAGCCTTGACGGAGGCTGCGTTGGTGGGTCGAGGAAGCAACAAGTGGATTAGAAAGAAAACAGTTGTGGGCTGGAACCATCACGTCGCTGAGGCTCACGGACAGGCTAGGCAAAATTTTTGATATGGATTTCGCATGGTAAACCTTCGTCCGGACCAGTTTACAAAGAGATGTGCGAAACCAGAAAAATCTTTAAGTCACGTCTGAAATGGTGTCAGGATCACGAAACTCAAATCAATACTTGCGTCACAACATTCAAAAAAGGATTTTCGTGGATTCTGGAAAAATACAAATAAATTGAAATACCAGTCTGGGCTGCCCTTGAGTGTCAGTGGCGAGTCAAAACCGGAAAATATTGCAAACCTCTTCAAGGAGCATTTCCACGTAAAATCTCCGTTGGGACCCCCTTCGAGGATGCCTAGTGCTGAGGCCGACATGGCACCGGGGATACAGTTTAAATCCAAAGAGATTGCTCATATTATAAAATCCATGACTAGAGGTAAATCACCGGGCTATGACGGTCTCAGTATTGAGCACCTTCAATATGCCGGACCCCATTTACCTAGAGTGTTATCGTTGTTCTATTCGTTCTGTATGACTCATAGCTATATGCCTACAGATATGTTGCGCACCGGGGTAGTGCCTATAGCTAAGAGTAAAACTGCTGATCTCGGGGATAAGCTTAATTATAGGCCAATATCGTTAGCCACTGTCATATCGAAGGTACTAGATAGCGTGCTTAATACACAGTTAAACAAATACATCAATTTGCACGATAACCAATTTGGGTTTCGACCTGGGCTGTCAACGGAGAGCGCTGTACTGTGTTTAAAGCATACAGTTAATTACTACACCAAGCGAAATACTGCTGTATATTGCTGCTTTCTCGACCTATCCAAAGCTTTTGACCTCGTCTCATACGATATCCTTTGGCAAAAGCTGGAGAAGACGCACATACCATCTGCGACTATCAATATTTTAAGATATTGGTATGAAAATCAGGTAAACAATGTGCGATGGGGGGGGGCTCTGTCACGCTCGTATGGGTTGGAGTGTGGGGTCAGGCAAGGGGGTCTATCCTCGCCAATTCTTTTCAACCTGTACATTAATGATCTCATTGGTGAACTGAACGTTACCAGATTGGGTTGTCATATTGACGGAATATCCCTTAATAACATTAGTTACGCCGATGACAGCTGCATCTTGTCCGCCTCCCCCTGTGGCCTGCAAAAACTGATTGCGATATGTGAAAGGTATGCAAAAAGTCACGGTCTGTCTTATAACACAGCGAAAAGCGAAATCATGGTCTTTGAAACCGGGGGTAAAAGCATTGAAACTATGCCACAAATTCTCCTTAATAAAACTCCCTTAAAAAGATGTTTTACTTTTAAATATTTGGGGCATATTCTAACCCCCGGTCTTAGAGACAATGATGACGTGGAGAGGGAAAGGAGGGCGTTGTCAGTGAGAGTGAACATGATAGCCCGCAGGTTTGCGCGATGCTCAAAAAATGTAAAAATTACCCTGTTCAGAGCCTATTGCACATCATTCTATACATGCAGCCTGTGGGCTAGATATACTCAAAAAGCTTACAATGCCCTCCGTATCCAATACAATAATGCTTTCAGGGTTCTGTTGGGGCTGCCCCGCTTCTGTAGCGCGTCAGGGATGTTCGCTGAAGCGCGAGTAGACTGTTTTTTAACTACTATGCGCAAAAGGTGTGCATCTTTGGTGCGCAGGGTGCGGGCTAGCTCAAACAGTATACTGGCAATGATTGCAGACAGGCTGGACTGCATCTATGTAAATCACTGCTGTTCAACTTCGCATGGAGTGGTGCAGCGGTCATTGTAATACATTTTTAATTTATTGTTATTTTAGTTTTTAATATTTTTGTAATTTAGTAACATAGGCTTAAGTTTTTGTTCTTATGTATTACTAACCAAAAATGGGTCATTGATACTTGACAATAAAGGATTTATTATTATTATTATAGTGGTGTGATAGGGGTACGTGGAAGCCTCGACGGAACGCGAAGCTTAAATATTGATAGCAATTTGGGGCAGTCTAGTTGGTTGGTAAATATTTTGTAGGCAAACATTGCGTCACTTAGACATCTGCGTTTCTCAAGAGACATCATATTGAACTGCTTTAGTCTAAGTGAATAAGAACGTATTTTATTAGTTGAAAATGCAAGATGCCATACAAAACGTTTTTGGACACGTTCGAGGCGCAATGTATGCGTTGCGTAATGTGGTCTCCAGACCACACTATCGTACTCCAAAATACTACGAATAAGACTGTTGTATAACACAATTTATGTCTTAACATTACGAAAAGATTTGCAGTGCCTAAGGACGCAACCCAACATTTTCGAAGCTCTCTTTATAATGCTGTCCATGTGTGAAGAAAATGTCAATTTCTTATCATATAGCACGCCAAGGTCTCTTATAGTATCAGTTTCTTTAATTGAGTTGTTCATAATTAAATAATCCCAGCTTATTAGCTTATTCTTTCTCGAAAATTTGACATGGTAACACTTAGTGAAATTTAAGTCCATCATATTGTTATCCTCACACCATTGGACAAGTCGATCCAGATCGCTCTGTAAATGGGTCTATGTCTGACTTAATAGTTCTACCAAATTTTAGGTCATCAGCGTACATAAATAATTCAGAAAATTTGAAGCAGTCTGTAATGTCATTAATGAAGTAGTTAAACAAAATTGGTCCTAAGTGCGATCCCTGGGGAACACCAGATGAAACAGATTGCAAACATGATCGATAACCATTAACCACGACAAAAAACGATCTTCCTTTTAAATATGAACCCAGCCAGTCCAAAAGACTTCTAGAGAAGCCGTAGGTAGGTACTCAATTTAGATAATAAGATTTTGTGAGAAACCCTGTCAAAGGCCTTGCTGAGGTCAGTGTATATCACATCTACTTGGTGACCTGAATCGACAGCATCAATCAGAAACTCTGTAAAAGGGACAAAGTTTGTACTCGTGGATCGATTAAAGACAAATCCGTGTTGATATTCGCTTAGGTGTTTTTGAAAATGCGGACAAATTAGTGATTCAAAGACTTTGGCGACTGATGGTAAGTGATCACCGCCGCCCATGGACACTCGCAACACCAGAGGAGTCGCGGGTGCGTTGCCGGCCTTTAAAAGTCATCAAAAAAGTGTTGCTGACCCTTCCCCCCACCCCAATGAGCTCTGGCGACCTTACTCACACTCGGAAACACAACATTAAAATTATTAATGTTATTATTAAAGAATGTTTTATAAAGTGGAGGTACTTCCCCTGTCGGGCTGCTCTTTGAGTGAATGAACGCTATGCCCTACCTCTCATAATTGATTGACGAGAATATGCGAGGCGTGAATTGAAATATTTGTTTGTGTAAAAATGAACCGTATTGCTTCCGATATCTATATATATAAAAATCAATGCCACTTTTCGTTGTAATGTTATAACTCAACAACGCCTTTACCGATTTGGCTAAATTTGGTCTTGAATTATTCGTGGAAGTCCAGGGAAGGTTTGTACGTAGAGAAAATTTAAAAAAGTCTTGAAAAAGTGTAAAATCAACATCTTTCTATCCTCTCATATACAAATAATTTGTACTAATACTTAAAAGCGTAGCGAAGCACGTACCGGGCAGCTAGTCTATATATATAAAAATCAATGCCACTTTTCGTTGTAATGTTATAACTCAACAGCGCCTTTACCGATTTGGCTAAATTTGGTCTTGAATTATTCGTGGAAGTCCAGGGAAGGTTTGTACGTAGAGAAAATTTAAAAAAGTCTTGAAAAAGTGTAAAATCAACATCTTTCTATCCTCTCATATACAAATAATTTGTACTAATACTTAAAAGCGTAGCGAAGCACGTACCGGGCAGCTAGTAGGCTATAAATTATAAAGTATAACGCGGGTAAAACCGCGGGGCACAGCTAGTTAGTAATAATGTTGCTTGTTACAGTTACTCTTAACGAAGTATAAGGATGGACCCCTCATTATATATTTAGGCTACTCCAAAAGCTACGCATCGGTATTTGTATTTTGTATTTTGTTTTATTGGGACATCAAACAGTTACACATTAATACATAATTTTAAGCAGACATGTAAAGACCGTAGTAAACGTGTAACCCACACCAATGTCCGCGAAATAATGTTAAGTGCGTATTTAAGTATACTCGCGCGATTTAATTAAGAGCGTGATAAGGTAATCTTGATATTTTATTTTAATAAATCAATGGCCATTATTTTAAATTTTGACTTGGAAAGTCAAAATTATTAGGTACAGGATCTACGACTTTACGTGCTCTCCGAGGCACGGGGGTATAATACTGCCAACTCCCAGACTTCGGGCTGATGCTGAGAAATTTTTCTTTTTACAGAAAAGTCCCAAAATCACTTTTTGGCCCGACCCAGGATTTGAACCCAGGACCTCGTTCTCTGCGAGTGAACGCGCTACCGCTAGACTAACGAGGCAGTCTCATTATAGCATAAATGCAACATGTTTGTAAGTTAGTCAAAGTCAAGTAAAGCCCGTCACAGTGTTTGTGATTTTCCAACAGAAGAGTGGCGAGGCGAGGAGATAGCGTCTGCTCTGGCGCCTCACCGCTCTCCCGGCGGACGCGGATCTCGGTGTAAACCGTCGCGTCGACTGCCGCCAGGAGAACAAACGGCGGGAGACGCGCCAGGAGTGTCGCCGCCTCAAAGGATACCGACCGTCCGAAATTTGTATGGCAAATTTCAATCCTCTGCCAACGCATCTTTGGTGGAAACAGTGTGCATTACTTTTTTTTAAGGTAGAGTGCGGCAAACGATAAAGTGGGTCACCTGATGGTAAGTGATCACCGCCGCCCATGGACACTCGCAACACCAGAGGTGTCGCGGGTGCGTTGCGTTGCCGTACTTTAAAAGTCATCAAACAAGTGTTGCTGACCCTTCCCCCCACCCCAATGAGCTCTGGCGACCTTACTCACACTCGGAAACACAACATTAAAATTATTTATGGTATTATTAAAGAATGTCTTCTATAAGGTGGAGGTACTTCCCCAGTCGCGCTGCTCTTTGAGCAAATGAACGCTATGACCTACCTCTCATAATTGATTAACTAGAATATGTGAGGCGAGAATTGAAATATTTGTTTGTCTAAAAATGAACCGTATTGCTTCCGATATCTATATATATATAAAAATCAATGCCACTTTTCGTTGTAATGTAACTCAACAACGTCTTTACCGATTTGGATAATTTTGGTCTTGAATTATTCAAGGAAGTCCAGGGAAGGTTTGTGCGTAGAGAAAGGTACATAGCTACACTTTAAGATGAAATGTAGAACAGAAAAGTAGAACAGAACAGAGAGAAAAATTATTAATAACATAAAATATAAATAACAATTAATGCTCATAATCACATTACTTATCACATTATTCATGCATTAATTTAATCGATTCCATTAATTTATCATATTGATTCTTAACGTCCCTTGTCTTGCCTTTATGCGTTTCCGAACTGTAACTTTCATGCCGTCATAGATAACAGACGCTGCGGGGTTCGAAAGCCTGACTTTATATTTATTTAATATGTCTGTCAGTGTACGGTGTTACGGCGTTGTGGCGCAGTCTCTGTGTCCACCAACGTGCTCCAACCATCTGGGGCATGGTATAAAAGGGGGGCACCGGAGCAACATACTCTCCCCATCAGCCACCAAGAGTAAGCGGCTAAGACAGTCGCCTTGCCGCTTCGTGTCGCGGGTTCAAGTCCCGCACCGGACAACTACCTATTTGTGTGACCCATAAATAGATGTTTTGAGTCTGGATGTAATTTGTGCCTGTCTATTATATGTTTTAAAGTACCCCGCGACACAGGGATTATATTCCCAAATGCGGTTGTTATCTTTAAAATAACTCGTAATTGACCGTCCTCTCCACAAAATGCACCGGAATAGGGGAGTAAGGACGCCAGCACGTCCAGCTACCCCAATCTGTCAAATTTCTTTTATCGATTTTCAACTTTATCATATAAGTATAAGGTTCACTGTTAATTGGGGAAATTTGACAGATTGGGTTTGCTTGATGTGCTAGCGTCTGTACATATTTACTCTGCCCAGAGTGATTAAAAACTTGTAGCAAAGAAGGCCAACTAAAATATAATTGTTTTGACAAGACAACGATAAATATATACCTATACATATACGATTTCATACCGAATAAAACAAATTACATTTTCATTTGGCGGGCCTCTTGGCGTTGTTGGCAAGCGCTTGCTTTTCACGCCTGTGGTCGTGGCGTCGATTCCCGCCCAGGACAAATATTTATGTGCATGAACAACTATTGTATTTTTTTTTTCTTTTTTTAAACAAGACAAATATGACACCATTTAGCATTACAAAAACACCTCACACTAGGCGGGGGACCGTTTTATGAGTAGTTTTTAGTTTGTCCTGAGTGTGGGTGTAATTATCTATAAAGTATGTATTTACAAAAGAAAAATAGTATATGTAGTATATCAGATATCTGGTTTCCATAGTACAAGCTCTGCTTAGTTTGGGATCTGATGGCCGTTTGTAAAAAATATCCCAGGATATTATTATATTATTTAAATGATTGGAACTTATGATTGAGTTTGTCAGCGGTCAATTTTAGAGCTTATTTGCGGGATAAGTGTGACTAAATAATTAAAAAATGGCATTTTCTTGGTATCATTTTCAGTTTTGTAAATTACTAGTGATTTTTTGTAGTTTAGCTCTATTCCAAATTCCCATTTTCCTATTCAATTAAAGTCAAAAACTTTTTTTCAGTAACAATACAATCTTTATTAAATAATTAAAACCTAAAAACATTGAAAAAAAAATAAACGGCAACATACGGCCGCATTATATGAAAAAAACCGTTAAATGGTATTTCCCGCCAAAACTGTGACCATATCACGTTAGGCATAAATAATAGAACGCTCAAAAAATAACAAAAACTAGGTTCCATTGTTTTTTTACAATCGAAGATCTCAAAAGTTCGTTTGTAAAAATCTTCGTCGAAGCTTTTTACAATACCATACAATTAAATATAAACATTTATGTTATGTCTGTGTTTATAATTTGGAAAATCTTGATGTCTTAGATTTAGATTATATTATAATATGGTTTATATTTTACTCGCATTAAGTCTTTTATGGGACTCTTAATGCACGTATTAAGGAATTTATACCACTTCGTGCACCAAAAAGCAAAAAGTTCCCGACATGGTTCAGTAAGAAATTAATTAAAATGCTAAAAATAAAAAACAAAATTAGGATCCGATTCAAAAAATATAAAAACCCTTTGGACGCATTAGACTTAAAAGATATTGGTAAACGTTGTGATAGGTTAGCCACGGAATGCTATAATAATTATATAAAGTTTTTGGAAGAAAAAATACAGAACAATCCTAAGCTCTTCTGGACTCATGTTAAGAGTAAAAGAGGCGGGTCTGGTGCGTACCCTATAACCATGACTGATGGAACCATAAACACCTCAGATGGCACCAAAATGTGTGAACTATTTTCAAACTATTTCTCTTCCGTTTATAGACCTGACCATATTTTGAATAATGAATGGAAATCCGAATACCTATTATCATTGGAAAATTACAGCTTATGTTTAAATAGCCTTCTTTTAGATGAAGAGACCATACTTAACAAACTTAAAGGCTTAGATATTAATAAAGGTGCGGGCCCTGATGGAATACCTCCAATATTCATAGTGGCTTGTGCTTCGGAGTTGTTGCGCCCACTGTCCCTTATTTATAATAGTTCTTTAGCTTCTGGTGTATTCCCATCGAACTGGAAAATTGCTAAGGTGGTCCCTGTTCATAAATCAGGCAGCAATTCTACTACATCTAATTATAGACCTATTTCAATCTTATCTACGTTCGCTAAAGTTTTTGAAGCACTTATCTGTCCATATATTCAAAGACATTTAAAATTATATTTGGTTTTATTGAACGTCGGTCCACTGAGTCAAATCTTGTTCCTTTCACTGAAATACTAGTAAAAGCTATGGATGCGGGCCTTCAAGCGGATGTGATTTACATCGACTTCAGCAAGGCCTTTGATAAAGTATCCCATAATATATTGATCTCCTAGTTACGTGCTTATGGAATCTCTGGCTCTCTACATCAGTGGTTACAGTCTTATATTCAAGGTAGGTTATTTTTCGTAGTTGTTAATGGGTTTGAGTCTAATCTACAAAAAATTTCATCTGGTGTTCCCCAGGGCTCACATTTAGGTCCCGTTTTGTTCAATTACTTTATCAACGATATTCCGAACTGTTTTCGTTTTTCCGATGTCTTTATGTTTGCGGATGACTTAAAATTTGCTAAGATTATTAAATCCAAAGAAGATTCTGCGCAGTTGCAGAAAGACATCGATAGGCTCGTACTATGGTGTGATAATAATAGAATGCACCTAAATTCTAATAAGTGTTATCATGTTAAATTCTCTCGGAAACATAAGGATATACCATTTGACTATTTAATAATGAACGATAAAATTGAGGAAGTGGAAAATATTCGAGACCTTGGCGTCATATTTGATAAAAAAATGACTTTCGTTCCTCATTTGGATAGCATAATTAAAAAAGCTTCGAGGATGACGGGTTTTGTTCTAAGAAACTGTAAGGCATTTCGGAACAACTATTCGAAATTATTAATTTACAATAGCCTTGTCCGTAGTATCTTAGAATACTGCAGTGTAGTCTGGCGGCCGCACTATGCCACGCACTCATTGCGTCTAGAACGGATACAAAAACGGTTTGTGTGGCATCTCGCTTTCTCTAATGGCGTAGCTAAAAAAATTCGCTCATACAAATGTCGTCTGAAATACTTCCGCATAAAATCTTTGGCCAATCGCCGGCATCTTAATGAGGCTATGTTTGCATGCAAGGTCTTTAGCTCCAAAATTGATTGCCCCAGACTTCTTGCTGTTTTCAACTTACACCCTATTTTTTCTTACTTGTCTTATTTAGTACACAAATATGGCGTACTGGTAACCAAAGACAATTGATAGAGTTGGGAAATTATCGAATGAAGGACTGAACGAATTCATACAGCTGTAACCGAATGATATTAGTAATGTAGGATTTCCTGACAAATAAAATTTTAGTTATGGCCCTGGGAATAAATTAGCGTTGATAATTTTGTAGTAAGCTGCCAGAATATCACACATTATCTTAATCACAGAAATAATTCCTGAAATATATCATTGGCCTATATAAAAAATAAAACAAAACTATTTTTAATTTATCTATTCATTTGATTCACTACGTGTATCTTCACTTCTGGAGTCTTCCGATTCTGACAGGTGTATAATGAAACCCTGGGTAGGTGCATCTGTTGCAGCATCTAAAAGTCCGTCAAGCTGCATCATTTTATCCTCTTCTTTTTTTATATGGTTTATACAATTATTCCAAGACATCGTACCAATTTGGCTTAAGCCTTCTTTTAGTAACTCCTTGACTTCAGCCATTTTAAAAGTTTTATTATTTTTTCCAACATAAGATTTTAACTGCGCCCATATCAGTTCAATTGGGTTTAATTCGCAATGATAGGGCGGAAGGCGTAAAACGATAACATTTTTGCGGGCCGCCATTTGATCCACAACTTTTGTATTAAATAGATTTCTGTTAAATTTAGATAAAAGTTGCGCTTTTATCTCATTCTCTTCAAAATTGATATGTTCCTCCTGTAGCCACGCTTGTATATCTGCCTTCCGCCAACTCATGTTTGGCACTCGTTCTGCAAGTCTGGAGTGGTACGGTGCATTGTCTAGTACTATAACCGAGCCAGGTACCACTTAACTCAAATTTTTTTCAAACCTGTAATGCAGATAATTCCATTATTTTATTTTCATCTTGAGCTAATAAATGTTCGATAACACGATTTTCTTTAATTATTTATCCACAAACCATAATGCTTGCATAGCTTAAGTAGCATAAGTATGTTTCTTTATTTATGGTTTATGTTGGATTACGGTGAGAAATAATTAAATAAAATCCAATTATTATTGTTATTCAGGATTGTTTATAGAATTCCCAATATGAATAAATAACATTAAAAAAGATTAATTTACTTACCTTGTTTAAACAAAACAATTGCACTAAAATAACAGTCGTATGCAATATCGATGTCCTTGAAGAATAGCCAAAGGTCGTCAGTCTAAAACCGTCCAAATCAGACAGAAAGAATCAACAGAGTCCAGTAGAAAGCCAAATCGTTACACTTCAAACACACACAGAGAGCACCCGTAAAGTACAACATAAAGCGAGGCGACGAGACGAATGACAGGACGTATCCCGTCAAGTAAAAAAAAATCACTTGTCAAATAATACTTTTAGTCTACGACCAGTTATAACAAAAACTACAACAATACACACATATAATTTGAGATATATATATAAACATTCTGCTTTATTATTCAGTTTTTTACATTAAAATTATACAGTTCACACTGGTCAGAATCATTCATTCGCTTTTCCCTTCTCTAAGTTCCGAAGACAAACTAGCATTTTGAAATGTCAAATTGCCAATATAATTATTAATCTGTGAAAATGGATCCTGATATTATTTTGATTTTAAGAGAATTAATGTGTTTGGATGGTTAATTTGAAGCAGTTTTTGGTGTTATTTATATAGTATGTGTTTCTTCCAACAATCAAGATGTTCATACCTAACTAAAAGTGCGGGATTGATGACGAAACTAGTGATTTTCGTGCCGAGTAGTGTTTGTGTACCAAATAAGACAAGTAAAAAAAAATGGACTATACGAGTACCATCGCGGCTCCCTCGCTACTCGATCACACCACTCTTTCCACCGCTAAGAAGGACTGTATTAGGTGCTAATTCTCCTTGTTCCAGATTATGTAAAACTATTAATGGTTGCAGCGATCAAATTGATCTTCATTTCGATAGCCTAGCTAAAATTAAAGCAACAATTAGTGGGTTACCTGATCTGGATCAGTAATTTAACAAAATTTGGTGCAATTCTAAGTGATAATAAGTTAAAACACTTAAATTGGACTCACATTGCAATGATTTTATTTTCTTTATGTACTTAATTTTATTATTTTAGCTTACTAACATCAATACACTTGTCTTGTTATTTTAAATGCGGTGTTTACCTTTAAGTAATTACTACGCTATTACTTGTATTATTGCATGAAAGTGGTGTATATTTTTAGTGTAAGTAATTGTTGGTGAACTTAAATAAATAAATAAATTAAAAGAATTACGTACACTCTGTTATTTAAATGCTTTGATAGTTTTCATTAATTTTAACAGTATCCGTTAGGACGAATAGCGACACGGCCGGAAAGAGGCCAGGTACAAGTCCGACGGTTTTATGCGCTCTCCGTGCGACGGGGTGTAATAGCGCCAATTCCCAGACTCCGGACTGAATCTGCGAATATTTTCTGAAAAGAAAATTCCTAAATCACATTTTTGGCCCGGCGCGGCCTTGAACCTAGGACCTCATTATCTTCGATTAAACTCGCTACCGCTACACCAACCATTAAAGACCATATAAGATGATTCTAGTAATCTGGAAGTATACTCCGAGCTAGTAATATTGGAATCAACAGTATTAAAGAAAAGAAACGTCAATCGTTGATACGTCATACGAATTTGAAATGTTGCCATTTTTTAAATACGAAATAAGAAAGCCCCAATGATTTGTGTCATGCGGCATGATGTAGTGGTATTTTTCCTACTATCCGTGGTGAAATCATGCAGCACGTATTTTTTTGTATATTTAATTGTAATTTTTCATAAGTTTTCGAAATTCTTCGTTAGACTGATGTCGCTTTTACTGATGACGTCGTAAACACTGATATCCTCGACGTAGGTCCTTTTCCTTAGAACACATTTATCTGTATATATCATCATACTGACTGCTGAAACAATAAAATGAAATAAAAGAAAAAGTGCATTGATGTAAATGCACTTTTTTATAATACGAAGTTGGCACAAGCATATAGCAATCTTTAAGTTACTCGTAACTAAAGCCTCTGATGTTTACAACACTTATCGCATCACGACAGCGACGATCCTTCTCCCCTCCCCAATGAATTCTGGCGACCTAATTCCCACCTTGTACCACAGCATAATAGTTCTAAGCTTTTAGTGTATTCTGTAAATTCGGTTGGGGGTTTAAATTACCCTAAACCTTATCAAAAAAATGGATCGGAAATGTAGTACGGGGTTAAATTTTATATTTACTATGCATAGGAAAAATAGAATGCTATCGCCCAAAAACTTTTTTCAAGAAGACCAAAATTTGATCGGAAAATTAGTACGAGGTTGACCTAAAAAGCTGCTATTTTAACTGGCCTAGTGCCACACCAACGGACAAATATATGGTTAACAAAGAAGCAAGACACTAACCTGGTCTGTCGACGGAACTTTTCACCAATGTCTCTATTTTATTCTCTTCCTTCCAGTGGAAGAACATCTTCCTTATAATGGCGACCACTAAAGCGATGAGAAATATGCTGAGCCCGAACATAATAGTGTATAGAGCCATTTATCAAAGTACATATTGTTTTCAAATACATTTTGTATATTTCAATATCATTTTTAACCAAGTATGACATATTAAGATTTTTGACAATGTTATGAAACTTATTTTCTTATGTTGTCAGTTGGAATTATGATTTGTAACGTTGGCAAAATAATACATAAAGCATAGAAAAATAATGTACAATTTTAATTTTTCTTCGGGACAAATGCATATTTAAAAAAACATAAACACCACAGACAAAATGAATAAAATGGCGCGAAAATTTATTGAGACTTCATCAAATAATTAAGGCATATACATAATTATGAGTTAAGTATTAAATTAATACATTTTATTATTTTTTACAAGTTTAATTAAATTATTTTGACGGCCTCTCTGCTGGATTGGAATTTATAATTCTTATTTGAATTGTTCGCAGCCCAAGTGTAAAAAAATGCAAAATTTTGGTAGTTAGTTATATTTTCTTTGGTTAAACTCATATTAAAAAAAAAATCAAGACCAAAAACAAAAATGCACAAAATAAACATATTTCGTGGTGGCGCGAAAATTAATTGTGAAGATACATCAAATTATACTTGCAAATACATTTACAAATAGCATAAAATTACGTATTATCATATCAAATTAAATTAACATTAATGATTTTAGTTATTATATCCATAGAAAGATGAGCATGGACGACTATGGTGAGTTTGTCTCAGAACTTTGAAGAACATAATTTTCACATTTAGATGTATATATTATGATATTATTTATATTAGGACCTATATAATGGCGCTTTATTGTACATGAATGAGAAGTTAAGTAGGGACACTAACTAAATTTTATCTCTAAATACGGATCAAACGGTCATTGATAAATCAATCTCAACTCGAAGCTGTGAAACTTAACTTCATGTTTGAAATACTTAATTACTTTGTGATCCTCATTGAATTGTGTTAAAAAGCGATTTATAAATCTGATTCTTAATCCCCTTCTCAAGTTTTAAGTTAAGAAAAGCTGAATATTAGGTTATTTTAGCAATATACAGACCCTTATGACTATTTAATAAGCTTCACACGTATGAAGTTAAAGACAACAATGGAATCAATTTTATTTTATGAATCCGATTTCTATTACTCAAGTATTATAAAAAACCGGCCAAGTTCGAGTCGGACTCGTGGACGAAGGGTTCCGTAAGCAAAAAATTCACGTCTGTTGTATGGGAGCCCCCTTATGGCCGTGTGTAAATAATGTCCCAGGATATTATTATTTCCAATCGCCTTCCACCAAGCATTGGATAAAGCAAGCATTTATAGCTTAGCGGTTCAGCTATGCACCATAGAAGTCCCTTACTGGTCGCGCTAGGCTCGCACCCCGGTCACACCTCTCCCGACAGCACCGTCGCTCAGGAACTTCCCACATGAACACGACAATGACATCCCAGCTACTTTTTATTATTATTTTGTGTAACACGCTAGCAGCTAGTTAGCTGATGCGTATCAAATAGCGAGTATCAAATAGCTTGGAGATGTTTTACTTGTCCAATCTGTTCTTGAAGGAATTTAATGTCGGAGCCATGACGAGCCATGACTACTCTTTCTGGGGCTCTATCGGCTATGTCGCCGAACATCGATTTCCTAAATGACGTTAAAATAAATAGAGGTTAAAAATGACTTAATCAATGGTTAAATCATCTTTCATGGCCACATGTGACGTCATAAATGGTCCGGAATCGATCGTCAACGTTGAAGCAGATTTAACTATTGATTAAGTCATTTTTAACCTTTATTTATTTGAACGCCATTTAAGAAATCGATGTTCGGTGACTTAGCCGGTAGAGCCCCTGGTAGTTTGTTCCATGCTTTTACAACACTGTTAGGCAAGAAATGCTTCATTGGTTTCTTTTTAGATGAGTTTTCCCAAAGTTTCAGTTTTTATTGGATCTATAATTTCGACCGAATGGGTGAAAAAGGCATCACATATCTCTAGTTGACCAGCATCTTCATATTTCTACAAGTACAATTACAAATCATCATCATCATCATCGTCATATCAGCCGAAAGACGTCCACTGCTGGACAAAGGCCTCCCCCAAGGATCTCCACAATAGCCGGTCCGGCGCTGCCCGCATCCAGCGGCTTCCCGCGAATTTTCCCCAATTACAATTTTTAAAAGTGCGCGTGTGGCGCAATGGTTGAGAATTTCGTGTCGCGGGTTCGAGTCCCGCGCCGGACAACTATTTGTGGGACCTATAAATAGTTGTTCTAAATCTGGATGTAATTTGTGTCCATCTATTATATGTTTGTAAAGTACCCGCGACACAGAGATTAGAATCCGCAGTGCGGGCGTTGTCTTAAAAAAAGGCTCTAAGAACTTTTTATTTTAGTTTTTAACACCCGACATAAGAAGAGGGGTGTCAAAAGTTTCACATTATTCACACACAGCCATCTAATCCCAAACTAAGCAGGGCGTGTAGGTACTATGGAAACCAGATTACTGATATATTACTTTTCTTTTATCTATACACATATAATAAAATCGTAGGAAAGTCAAAACTGTACATTGAATATTTTTTGTAAAAGGATACTTGGGGCGTGATATTCAAAGGATATAGTAGCCAAAAATATAGTTTTTAGAATTTTTGTCTGTTTATCTGTTTGTCTGTATGTATGTCCGGGCTAAACTCAAAAAGTACCGCATGGATTTACTTAAAATTTTGCATGAATATTACTAAGAGGTCGAGTCAACATATAAGCTACATTAACATATTATCACGCTATGACCGGCGGGGGAGGAGCTGTGATAATTTATAAAATTAAACGCGGGTAAAACCGCGGGGCGCAGCTAGTAAATACAAATTTTTATACATAACTAGCTGTGCCCCGCGGTTTTACCCGCGTGTATTTTTATAAATGATCACAGCTCCTCCCCCGTAGGTGATAGCGTTATAATATGTTGCCTATATGTTGACCCGACCTCTTAGTAACATTCATGCAAAATTTGAAGTAAAATCATGCAGTACTTTTTGAGTTTAGCCCGGACATACATACAGACAAACAGACACAAAGACAAAAATTCTAAAAACTATATTTTTGGCTTCGATATCCATTTTAGATGACGCCCCAAGTATCCTTTTAAAAAAATATTGAATGTACAGTTTTGACTTTCCTACGATTTTATTATATGTATAGATTAGACCCAGACACAGGACATATAGTTCATGCACACAAATATCTGTCCTGGTCGGGGATCGAAGCCACGACCTGCGGCGAAAAAGGCAAGTATTTACCAATCACGCCAATCGGCCCGTCTAGTGTCTGCAGGTGAAAATGTTAGACTCTTTTTTTTAACGGGACTAGTCCCTCCCTCTTACCCACCACTGCAACTCCTGTAAGCCAGGATCAACAGTGGCACACAATGAAATGACACTGAGCGGTGAAGCTCAGATGCCTGAGCTTCACCGCTCAGTGTCATTTCATTGACATGCGTCCCGGGAAATCGCTTTAACTGTCTTGGATCCCGCAACGAGTTTAATCAGAAAGAGAAAAAGGAGAAGTTAGAAAATGAATAGTTCCACTTCCCTCCAGAGCAAAGCGGGAGACAGAATGATGTAAAGAGGCTGAGTCTCGTTCGCGAGTTCTATGCGAGCGGTCGCGGACGTGTGATTGCGCGATAATGTCCGTCGATACGATTAAGTGTAATGTGGTGATTTCGGAAGTCCTTGCGTTTATTCGTAATAAACAGGACGTGATGGACAACGAAAGTCTCATAAGAATATGTGTGTCGGCGTTTTCCGAGGAGGAAATTGACGAGGCAAAGAAATTGTTGTGCAGCACGACAAAAATTGGTAAACGATTAAAGCCGAGGAGAAAAGACAAAAAACAAAAGGATTTAGAAGACATGATAGCGGTTTTCAAAACTATAGACCCCGATCAATTGCCGGTTTTTGTCGCCTACGAGCTACACAAACTGCCCCATGTGTGTTTTGACCACGTAGACGTCACAAAAGTACTAAAGGACCTGTTAATTTTGCGTGCAGAATTAAATGATATTAAGGATAATTTTGCCACTAAGAATGACCTAGAAGTGGCCCTTAAAGATTATAATATCATACAATCATCTGCTAATCAGTTACCATATCCGATATTTAACTCGAATGTAAATAAAATTAGAGGTGGAGGGTATAACTTAGACAGCGGACCGTTTGGATTGTCGCCGCACCCGCCTTCGCAACATACACAGCTGATCGATTCTGACTCACAGTCGCTAACGCAGCAAACAAGTGACGATGTCGGACCGAAGTATCGCTCTCTCGTTCACTCTCATGCTCAGGAGCTACCGGCTGTTGTTGAGTCTGCTATCACACCGATTAACTCGACATTCTTGGAAACCCCGGATGACACGAATACAAATCTATTACATTCAATGCCGGGTAATAGAACTGTGGTGGACGTATTAAAGCAAGGTGAATGGCCTAAAAATCGTCCTAAGGATGGGTGGACACTGGTTCAAAACAAAAAGTCAAAGAATTGGTTCGATGGAAAAACGGGAACCGCAAGCCCTAATGCCAACTTTAAATTTAAGGCTGCTGATTCAAAAATCCCGCTTTTTATTACTAATGTTGACAAAGAGACTTCTGAAAAAGATATATGTGACTATATACAAAATAAGACTTTATATAAGAAATAGTACAGCTTAAGAAATCAGTATGAAATCTAAAAGGCCGTACAATGCCTTTAAATTGTTTGTCTCAAAATACAAATTAGATAACTTTTTAGATGACAAACTATGGCCTGAGGGTATACGGTTTAGACAGTTTATTTACTTTAAGAAAAATACAATAAAAGTAAATAATCAGCGCAGTGTTGAAAATATAACAAACACGTAATGGGTTGTATGTCGACCGTAAAACTATGTACATTCAACTGTAAAAATATAACCCGATCAGCTGATTGCGTTCGTCAATTATGTACTCGAGCCGACGTGATAGCGTTACAGGAGACCTGGCTGCTGCCCCACGACGTGCCCTTCCTAGCGACCATTGATGGAGACTTCGCGTACACTGGGAAATCAGCCGTGGACATCTCTGCGGGTGTTCTAGTTGGAAGACCGTACGGAGGTGTGGCGCTGTTGTGGAGGAAGTCGTTATTTACGTCGGTATCGGTTATAAATTGTGCTAGTGATCGTATCGTGTGTATTAAAATAGTGCAGGGCGAGCGGTCCTTACTAATTTTTTGTGTATACATGCCCACCGACTGTGCTGAAAATCTATCTGACTTTACGAGTTGTCTAAGTGAGATTATCTCAGTGATTGAGAGCAGTGAAGTGGAGTCGCTCTTTGTGTTGGGAGACTTTAACGCGCACCCAGGGACACGATTCTCACGTGAGTTACTTTTAACATGTACTGATCAATCATGGTCTTGCATTGATACAGAACTTTTGCCGCGAGACTCGCACACTTTTACTAGCTCCGCTAACGGTTCCCTTCGCTGGCTAGATCACTGTGTTGTCACTGAGGCCGCTAGACATTTGGTGAAAAATGCGTCTATTTTGTACGGTGTTTACGTGTCGGACCATATTCCGTTATTAATAGAGTGTAATATTAATCTAATTAAACCTAAAATTATTGGATCCTACATTTCTTGTAACAAAGTTGTATGGGGTGAGAGAGATCTTGAACAGATAAATAAGTATTTTGATTACTGTAATAGCAACTTAAAAATAATAGATTTCCCTCCAGAATTTTGTAAATGTGCTGATAATATGTGTCACAAAACTGAGCATCGGTTGCTGATAGATAGGTTGTATAATGAATTAATCTGTATTTTGAAAAAAGGCGCTGAACTCTCTCATGCAGGTTCTGGTATAAAGCGTCATAAAGGAAATGATGTAGTGGGGTGGAACAAACACGTGCGTGAGGCTCACTGCTATGCCCGACTGTGTTATCAAAAGTGGCTGTTATATAACAAACCTACTTCTGGATTTATTTATGAAAACATGTGTACCTCGCGAAATCTTTTTAAACGTAAATTAAAATATTGTCAAAATAATCAAGAGAAAATTAAAATGGATATGCTAGCATCTTGTCATAAAAATAAACAATTTAATAAGTTTTGGAAAATAACAAACAAATTAAAACATACCGGGGGGGGGGGGGGGTACCGGTGAGCGTCCCGGGCGTAACCGACCCTACTGGAATAGCTAATGCTTTTCAAAAACATTTTAATGTAAGCTCGCGGTTGTGTGGCTACAGCGTGTCGTCAGATGGTGGGGAGGGGGCGGTCGTGACCGGGGCTCACCCTGTCAGGTTCTCCCCTAAGAAAGTCGCCAGATGTATACAGAACATGGAGAGGGGAAAGTCGCCCGGTCGCGACGGCCTCAGCGTCGAACATCTTAAATACGCTGGTGTACACTTACCGCGAGTTCTTGCTATGTTTTTTTAACCTATGTTTAAGTCATAGTTACTTACCTGTCGAACTTACTAATACGATCGTTGTGCCAGTAATAAAGAATAAGACGGGTGACGCCTCCGATATCTCCAACTATAGGCCGATATCACTTGCCAATGTCTGTGCTAAGGTATTGGATAGTCTGCTTGATAAAGTCCTAGCTAAACATATTGATCTCGAGGATGGTCAGTTTGGTTTTAGACCGAACTTGTCGACGGAGAGTGCAATTTTAAGCCTTAAGCAGACTGTCCAATATTATACGGACCGAAAAACTCCTGTTCAAGCATGTTTCCTGGATTTATCCAGGGCTTTCGACCTGGTCAATTATGACCTGCTCTGGCACAAGCTCACTCACGACACTACCGTCCCAGCTGATGTGATATCGCTGTTTAAATTTTGGTACAGTAGTCAAAGGAATACAGTGAAGTGGGCAGGTTCATATTCTGATATGTATGGGATGGATTGTGGGGTGAGGCAGGGGGGGCTGAGCTCCCCCCGTCTTTTTAACTTATACATCAATAAACTGATAGGTAGGCTCAGTAGCACCAAAATCGGGTGTCACGTGGACGGTATCTGCGTGAACAACATCAGCTACGCTGATGACATGGTGCTATTGGGACCATCTATTAGTGCATTGAGAAGGCTTCTCAAAATGTGTGAAAGTTATGCAGTGTCTCACGGGCTCAAATAAAACACCGATAAGAGTGAATGGTTGGTTTTTAAATCAGGTTCGTTAACCTATAAACAGCTGCCTGAACTCTCACTCTCTGGGTCTCCTTTAAGCCGGGTCTCGAAGTTTAAATATTTGGGTCACTGACGACTTGAAAGACAATGTAGACATAGACAGGAAGCGCAGGTCGCTGGCTGTCCGTTGCAACATGCTGGCCCGCAGGTTTGCACGCTGTACTAACCCAGTTAAGATAACGCTCTTTAAGGCCTTCTGCCAGTCGTTTTACACGTGCAGTCTGTGGACCAAGTATACCCAGCGGGCATACAGCGACCTGCGCGTACAGTACAATAACGCATTCAGGGTGCTCTTGGGGTTGCCGTGGCGGTGTAGCGCGTCGGGGATGTTCGCGGAGTCGTGCGTCGACGGGTTCGCCGCGCTCATGCGGAGGCGCTGCGCTTCCATGATGGAGCGCTTGCGCTTCTCCTCCAATGGCATCCTGAATGTGTTTTCTGATCGGTGGGACTCTCCCCTTTTACACAGGTGGGTAAGAGTCCAGACACCCTTAATATAATTAATGTAATTGATACTAACATTAGGCTAAGTTATACTAACGTTATATGGATATTTTTCCGAAATAAATACTTTGAATTGAATTGAATAGCCTCATAAAATGAGAAATTTGCAACTAGAGAAGCCAGCTGCAAAAGCACCACGGATCAATTTAAGGGTCCTAAGTATACAATACAATACAATAATCTTTATTTGCAAATATAGGTGGATCATACAAGATGTTCTAATTTATATAATGTGCTAACTATATTTCACCATTTCGGCATGCAAATCTTAAAATTAAGTCAATTACATATACCTATTAGTCCTAATTTTATTATGATAGAATGAGATTATACAATAATTATTGGGATAACATAATTAGTTTAGACTACCTACTGAATATTATTATCATTTAAAAAATCATTAACCGTGTAATACGCTTTCTCTACAAGATAGGTGTTAAGTTTATTTTTAAACATATCTGAACTAATAATGGATCTGATTTGTGACGGTAATTTATTTTAGATGATAGGCGCCACACAAAATACACTGCTTCGTAGCAACTGTGTTCTGCTAGATAATTGTCGGAGGCGACTTTCACGTCGACCTCCACCTGGAGATGTAGTATATAAGTGCAAGTTAGTTTTAACAAAAAATGCAACTTCGCTTTTATACAAAGCTGGCACTGTTTGTATCTCTTTAAATTTTTCTCTGCAAGAATCACGCCTTTTTAGCCCTAGCATTGAACGTAGGCATCTTTTTTGAGCCTTAAGAACTTGTTCTTTATTAGTTGAGTTCCCCCAAAACATTATACCGTATCTTAATAATGGCGCCTCGTGCCCACGTGCACGTAAGTGAGCTGTTATATTTGATTCCAATAGTAGGTATGGCAAAAGCGCTTAAACGCACGGAAGTTGTTCCTAGTTGCTACAAGATCCGTATAATAAACTACTCCAGATATTGGTTGCAAGCTGTTTAACATAATATCTCGCTGATTTTGCCAGAGATCACACTCCCAAAGGATGTGGTGAGCAGTTTGTTCAAAAGCAGTTTGTTTGACTCGTACCGACTAAGACTACCCAGTCGTGTACTTCCCTTGGTTGCTAGAGGGGAGAGTATGCTGCTCCGGCTGCCCTGTGTGCCATGCCCCAGGTGATTGGAGCACGTTGGAGACCCTTGGAGGGTTTTGGTTTGTCCACCCGCAATACCGACTCCTGCCAGTCAGTCACAGCGACTGCACCACAAACAGATCGCGGTATTCCCGGAGCTACTTGGTGGCGGCAGTAGAGGACACTTCTCTGGTGGGCACTTCTCTAATAGGGGAGTGCAACCCAGAGCCATCCCAGGGTACGTGTCGCGAACATCCAGATGGCGCAAAAGGCCATACCCACGTCTCCGGGGCTCCTCCCATCAGGCGCCAAGAGAAGTCCACGGCAGGTTAGGATTAGTCAGTGCGAGTCCGACATAGTCTTCTGCATGTCAAATAATAAAAAGGGCGTTCAGATTAGAGTTTCTATACCTAAGGCTACCGATGTGGTCCCTTCACACACTCTTAATACTCATTGAATTTTTCAGCACAGCACATTTACCAAAAACACCGCTTAGCTATATCTTTAGCTATGATAAGAACTAAACCACCGGATTTAACGATGCAAGAATACATAGACGAACTAAAAATTAAAGTTGATGAAACAGCTAATAGCAGTGTATGCAGTGATGATTTTGTAGTGAATGATGATGATTTTATGACGACTGGTGATGATGTTCTCAACAATAGTGAAACTATTTTGAAGGATTTTAATATGGATGAAGAAATTGATGACTATAACAACGATAAATATAATGAGGACGATATGAATGATGGGAAGGTAATGCTTTGTAAAATAACTGCTCCTCATCACACTAATATTAAAAAGGCGAAAGTTTGTAGGTGTGTGAGTCGTCGTGTATGTTTGTTACTTCTTTACGTCTAAATGGCTGGAGAGATTATAATAAAATTTGGTATGAAGTTAGATGACACCCTGGATTCATAAGGTATAACGCGGGTAAAACAGCGGGGCACAGCTAGTATACAATACATTTCACAGCGACCAATCTTAAAGGGAACTAGACAGTTGTCAAGTCCCCGCAGGGCATATCATGCGTGCGAGAATGTGTGCGCTAACATCCCTACATTGCCTCTAATAATCAAATGAGACGACTACACGACAGCTTTAGGTACTTGCCGAGGCACGAGTGTATATCACCTTTCCAGACTCCTGATTGTAACCTTGTGTGTTTTGCGAGAAAACTATGCAATCCGGTTCGCAGTTGCCATTCGACCTACCTATATAGTGTATAAAAAGTTGTTGCAGAAGCTCAATAATATAAATTTATAACAGTTTAATATTGCATTTCTTACAGGCTCTAAGTTTAGAAGACTTGTCACAAACTACCTACTGTGAGAGCCAGACGCAATATAATCCCAATATCCTACACGATAACATTTTCTGTGAAAATAACAACACTACTTACATGGATATTGAAGATAGTATAGGAACCAATATTATTAGTAAATCAATTGCTAATCCAATTAATAATAAAGAATCCAACGTAAGAAAAGATGATTATAATATAAAGATACTTAACAATGATTCTTCAAAAGATACAAGAGCTTACAAATCTATAAATAAAGCTGTAGAATCTGCCAATGATGCTAAGAATACTGAAGGTCACATAGAAACTAATATAAACACAAATTCTAACATTAATAATAAATGTCCTATAACTACAGACACTAATTATGATTCTCAAAATACAATCTTATATTCTGTGCATGGATTCACACAAAATTACACACATTACAGTCCTAGTCAAGACAATATAAACATTCCTAATAATCTAATATTTGGTCCAGATAGTAAAAAAGGAAATAATTTCAATGATAATACTAGAAATTATGATATTAGTACAAATAAAACATATCAACACGTCGAATCAGATGATAAAACTGGGTACATTCGTAATAATCAAGACATAAATTTATTTTCGCAAGCAAACGATACAGCTTATAATGAAATTAATATTGTAGTTAATAATAATGATAGTTTTAATAATATAAGCTACACAGCCAGTATTAAGAATCATAAAGAACCTGAAATGTTGAATGATGATGAGAGACTTAAAGATATTGAAGTATCAACGCAATTGTCGCAAAGAGTTGATGAATATTTCCGTGATATGACAAGCGTAGAAAATATGGATGATTTACATTCTAACACTAATAAACAATTAACAGAAATGGATATTATAACTGAAATTTATGAAAACTCACAGCAATTAGATATTTTATCAACTATACAAAATGATTTTGAACACGAAGACACAGGTAAATACAAAACTGTTGATAATGCTCAACTCATGAGTAAAGATTTTGATAACAGGACACTTTTAAATGAAGAAATTGAAAACAACAAACCTACTAACGTAGAATTAACTAATAAAAATGATGAAAATACCCATTCGGATATTGAAACTCTGGAGATAATACCTAAAAATGATTTCTCTATACAAGAAAATGACCTTGAAAAGACGACCGAAGAAGTTATACCTTTTAAAGTTTTAGAAGAACTGTCTAAAGTGAAGAAGTTTTTGAGCAAACAGGAGGTGTTGTCAAGAAGATTGTCTACAGACGGCTACTCTACGGACTCGGGGTATAGAAGCGATTCTCAAATAAGAAGTTCGAATCGAAGTGGTAAGGGTTTGTCTACTGTCATAACAATAATGTCCTCCCAGCCGAATTTCAGCCAGTGGCCAGTTTCAATGGAGGACATATTACAGTGCATAAGTATGTACGTAAACACAGGGGCACTTTCAATCTCATAATCCGATGGGGCGACTAGCGACACGACCGGAAACCGGCGAGGCACGGAGAGGAGTTGGCGGTATTGTTTACTTCGGGCTGATACTGAGAAATTTTCTTTACAGAAATATTCCAAAATCACTTTTCAGCCTGACCCTGGATTTCAACCCAGGACCTTATAATCTGCTTGAACACGCTACCTATGTTATCCTAACAGGTTTACACTGTTTCACTTCAAGATTAGAGGGCAGCTAAGGTCAACTATATATATTTATATCTTCTACTATATAAAAATAAGTCGGGTTTTCCTTCCTGACGCTATAACTCCAGAACGCACGAACCGATTTCCACGGTTTTGCATTCGTTGGAAAGGTCTCGGGCTCCGTGAGCTTTATAGCAAAGAAAATTTATAACATTTAACGCGGGTAACACCGCGGGGCACAGCTAGTATAATATATAAGTTTTACGTAGAGCTATAGTTACATAATTATAGATGCTAAATGTATATATATTTAGCATCTATAATTATGTAACCATCGCTCTACGTAAAACTTTTCTTTATCACAGAATAAAGAAAAATAAATATATCTTCAACCTCCTTCAAAAGAATTGAAACCTCCTTCTTTTGTATCTAAAACACTAAACCTACTTAAACTATTATTTATGACAACCGAAAGAAACAAAATTTTAAAAATACCTTCAAGAACGATTAATAGTCTCCCACTTCTGAATTCAAAAATTGCTTCTCTTTCCAGCGTTGCAGTTGTCTTGTACTTCATTGAATCAATCGGCGTATAGTTTGTTTAACTACATAATGCAGTGTCCTTGTACGAATGCTACAAGAGAGATAACCAACGAAATAGCACAGGTAAATAAAATAAACAAAAAATTATATGTTGACCACATTTCATGTAAAATGTAGAGACTTCTGTTAAGGATTTCCTGTCTGCCACTAACGTCATTTAATTTCCATCGATATATATAAAAATGAATGTTTGTCTGTATGTCCGTTATAGAATCGTTGATTATGCATTTGATCATGCTATGATCTTCAGCAAAGTTTCTTTTTTTTAATGTCTTGGACATTATTCACACACGACCATCGGATCCCAAACTAAGCAGACCTTGTACTATGGAAACCAGATAACTGATATACTACATATACAACTTTTCTTTTTGTAAATACATACTTATATCTATAGATAATTACACTCAGACTCGGTATCATAAACAAGACGCTCATGCACACAAATTTCTGTCCTGTGTGGGAATCGAACCCACGACCTCCGGCGTGAAAAGCAAGCATTTGCCAACCACGACAACAGGCCCGTCCCTGATTATTTATTTATTTATATAAGTTTTTCAGTTATAATTAATTAAGTGAAAAAATCAATAATTTCAGACTTTAGGAGAATTAATAGATAAATTGCACGGAGAAGAGAAATATCCGCCATTTTTAGAAGAATTACTGGACAACGTCGATTCATTATTACTACAAGTTTATGAGGGCGATAATATTGAAGAAAATGAGGTAAGTTTATATACTGGGCATAAAATGATAACACTTCATAACTCTAACAGCATAATGGATACAGGACTAACCAATTTGCATGCTCAAATAACTTTAAACGCTCAAGTATTTTATTACACGTTGGATGCTCAGTTTGTTTTACATACATACATACATAGACTCACGCCTGTCTCCCAGAGGGGTAGGCAGAGACAACGGACTTCCATTTGTCACGATCCTTGCACACCTCTTTCGCTTTATAGCTCAGTTTGTTTTATAGCACTTTAAATGCTCAAGTTTTTCGTAACAGTACTGATGCTAAAATAATATTAAATTTTGCCATATAGTTCCTCAGGTATTTTATTGCAAGTTAGATGCTCAGTTTATTTTATAGCATTATAAATGGTCAAGTTTTACGTAACACTTTGTACCGGTGCAAAAATAATGTTAATCCCATTTAGCTTCTCAGGTATATTATTGCACGTTGGATGCTCAGTTTATTTTATACCACTTTAAATGCTCAAGTTTATCGTAACACTGTACGGATGCTAAAATAATGTTATTGGCATTTAGATCATCAGGTATTTTATTGCACGGTGGATGCTCAGCATATTTTATTGCATTATAAATGATCAAGATTTTTGTAACACTGTTTTTTGTACTGTTGCAAAGTTCAAGAGTTAATTCCTAATAAAGTTTAAATATTGTTCATTTCAGTAAGATTCTACAAAATTTATGTTTCTTCATTCTTTTTCAGTTTTTAACGAAAGAGGAAAATACACAGCGCCTTTGCCTACTAAACAACTCTATCCACATACAAAAACATACCATAGAGAAGATATCAAATATACTTCAAACATTCCACTCCAAAATCACTGAGAAAGATTCCTCATACGAACTAACAAATATAAATGAAACCGAAAATATTGCTTACATCTTCCACATTCTAGCGATATTACTAAAAAGATATATAAACAATAAAAATAAAAATTCTTTGAGCCAAAAATGTTCCCAAGAAGACCAAAAGACGTTAAAAAAGAGTTCTATAACAGAAATTTGGAAGAAGAAATGGAATCCAAATTATAAAGAAGAACCTTTTGAGGGTAGTAAAGAAAATAAATGTGTTTTGAAGGAGTGCTCGAATATTTTGAACAAAATAATAGTTGACTGTGTGAATGAGTATAGCTTAGTTGCATTTTCGGCATTAAAATGTTTTAATTTAATACAAGCTTAAGAATATAATTGTTATTTAATATTTTATGTACATAAAGAGTAACATTAATAAATGACTGCTTTTGGTTCTATCGCTTTTGACTGTATATGTACGTAATTTGATTTAAAACATAATAATAATATTATGTTCACATACTATGTATACATACACAGTAGCACTTTTATTCCATCACTCTCATGATCCGATGGGACGACTAGCGACACAACGGAAAGAGGTTAGGTACAAGACCGACGGCTTTACGTGCTCTCCAATGCACGGAAGGTGTAATATCGCCAACTACCAGTGTACAGTGGGACTGAGAAATTCTCTTTACAGAAAAGCCCTAAAATTACATTTTTGCCCGACCCAGATGTAGAACCCACTCATTTTTAGTCAATAGCCTGTTGGCGTCGTTGGTAGTCTATACTTGCCACTCACGCCGCAGCGTCGTGGGTTTGATTCCCAGCCAAGACATATATTTGTGTGCATGAACATGTCCGTTTGTCCTGAGTCTGGGTATAATTATTTATATACGTTTGTATTTACAAAAGAAAAATAGTATATCAGTTATCTGGTTACCATAGAACAAGCTTTGTTTAGTTTGGGATCAGATAGCCTTGTGTGAATAATGTCCCAAGATATTTTTAGTCGTTAAAACTATAAAGCGTAGTTTGTGGAGTATGAAAATTGTTAAAAACAATTATATGCAAAAAACATTGACTTACTAAATTACACTGTATTTATTGCAAATATATTATGATACAAATAACTTAAACTACTTTCTTCGCCGGTAATCCTAGTAGCTTCCTCACTGCTTCTCCATATTTGTTCACCGTCTCTTCACTTTCTCCATCATTCATATAACTCGATACCGCAACCTTATATTCTTCAGCATGAGGAATCTCCGATATATTAAAGTTCTTATATTCTTCATCTGTTAATGTTTGTGAATTATTATTACATTTCATATAATGTTTAACTATACTTTTCTTTGAAGCATTATTGTCCCAATCATAATATTCCATATCTTCTTCTGTCTTATCCTTTTCCCAATCTTCAACATTCCAAGATTCATGATAACAAGCAGTTAAAAGATAGTTGACATAATCCAAATTCTGTGCTTTCAACGGACAACGATCTGCCGTTATCGTTACTAAGTCAGTTTTACTATCATAACGGTCTCCAACCAAACGGATAAACTTGTCCCGGGCATGTTTATCGAGGTTCAAAGTAGTGAGTTTGATCCTGAGTGTAGCGACTCTTGATAGAGGATTACGGATTGATGGACTTGAATGGCAGTAGTCTGACGTGATAGTTTCCAGGGGATAATGCTTCTCGATTGCCTCTTCAGAGTTTAAAAGACTTGGCCACTCGGTGCAGAACTTCTTTAAGGCTTCGCATTGGCTTTTAATTACTGGTGGTGTGAGATGGAGAAAGTTGGGTATTTTCATCAGCTCTGCATTGGCTTTTTTGCCAGGTGGGGCTTGACCTTTGGGGACGTAGCCTTGACGTAGCGGCAGGGGTACAGATGAAGGGTGAAACGTTTTTGGACCTGGCCAGACATTGCCCCATTTCTGAAAGATAAAACATTCAGTATTAAATATTGATGAAAACATGGCTGGCAATTTCGCCTCATACACCAGTTAAGGTAATTAAATAAATGTAGAGTGAAAGTTGCAGGAAACATCCCCACACAAAATCCATTGTAGAAAACATG
Source organism: Pseudoips prasinana (assembly GCA_951640165.1). NCBI lineage: Eukaryota > Metazoa > Arthropoda > Insecta > Lepidoptera > Nolidae > Pseudoips > Pseudoips prasinana. Next base: position 11,730,280 of record OX621261.1, read on the forward strand.
GGGATCTAATTGAGACTTCCAAGATCTTAAATGGGCATTATGACATAGAAGGCTTCGATAAACTATTCATACACAGTGATAATTCCCATTTACGAAGACACCATCTTAAATTGTGTACCAATTTATCTCACAACAACCCTCACAAACACTTTAAACAAGAGAATAGTCAAAGCGTGGAATAAAATAACAGAAAAAATAAATTCTTTCCTTTAAAAAAAAATGAGTTGACGAATATCTCAGCTGCAATAGAAACTAGTGTTGAAGAGCTGGATACAGGCACTTACCAGTTGAATCAACTGCTTGCCTGTTCACTAATAATAATAACAATAATAAAATGATAAAACTCTCTCACTCAACTCACTGTCAGACATCAACCAGAAAAAGTGTTGTGGGTAAAGCCTAGGCTAACTGTAAACATTATTATATTACAAAAAAAAAACTTTACGATAAGTTTGTAAATGTATGTATGACATTTTTTATTTGCTATTTGGTGATAGTGATGACTATAATTTCCAATCTCAACCTGTGTAGGGTGTGAAAATCATCCTGGATCCTAAGAGTATCTACCAGAGAATGGGTGGAGTATTATTAGCATCATATTGAGATTGCCAACCCACCTTCCAAGTGTGGCACTTATGGCATATGATGGGGAACCACTTAGAGTGGTTACTTGCCTTACACACTGCTGGTTGTGTATTTGATTCCCACCCAGGACAGATATTTGTGTGCATGAACATGTCTGTTTGTCCTAAGCCTGGGTGCAATTAACTATGTAAGTATGTATTTACAAAAGAAAAGTAGTATATCAGTTATCTGGTTTTCATAGTACAAGCTCTGCTTGAGATCAGATGCTCATGTGTGAATAATAATAAAAATCTGTCGCTTATTTAACTGCTCTTGCCAAGCAGTGCCCTTCTTTCAGCTGATATGATATATCAATGCTGTAGATGGCATGCTCAAAAATCATTGCTGGATCAGTATGTCACGCCTTCCAAAAGCCTCCCGCCTGGACATCAATAACTGTGGCCGATCTGGAAGTCAGAAACAGACTCCGGACTCAGGTGGGCCGAAGCAAAGAAAACATGTCAAGGTGGGGACTGTCAAGCAGCCTCAAAATGGTCTGTATTTGCGGAGCATCGGTCCAATCCATGGCCCATCTAACAGCTTGCCCTGCCTGCCCTGTCACATGTTCATGGCAGGATCTTAGAAATGCCACAAGCAGGGCAATCAGTGTGGCCACGTTCTGGGCCACAAAAATTTTACGAGTTTTCCATCAAAACGCTAAGAAGAAGAATGTTGTAGATGATGATAATTCTTTTTTTGTGATACTTACACAAATCAAATTTACCTACTTATATATCATTGATGGGGTGTTATTATTTTAAGTTTCATCAAGCAGCTGTTTTGAATTGTTTGTTGATCTATCCTATAAGTAAATAAGTAGGTAGGTACATATTTTAAATGAACTATAAACCAAGTAGGTTTTGCACAAAGTTAACTTTAGAAATTACAGCCCAAGTGTTATTCAGATATATAACCAACATCACTACAATGTTTCATCAAAACCCGTTCAGTAGTTTTTGTGTAACAACACAACAAGCATCCATCAATCATACTCACAAAATTTCGCATTCAGAATACATATTCAAAACTATATATCTATAAGTAATTTATTAAAAAAAAAAAGAACTCAAAGTAATGCTATTTAAAAATAATGACTATTTTGTCGATGGTGATATAAAGAAGTTTACAGCAGGTATTTCAAACTGTCTTAGAGTTACGTTTTTATCCCAAGAACAGCTGACGGAGTATACCTGCCCTTAATTATTCACGCACGTTAAATCGTTAAAATAACTTATGAACAATATTTACCTGATCTGTAGCCATCCTATCAGCTCTGTCGGGCTGTATATCAGTCCTCCGAGTTACTCTCCTCTGCTGTCGGTCCCTTTTCTTCAAAATATCAAGAACACGAAATTCTTCTTCCTCCTCCCCTTTCTTCATCAAATTGTCCGCCGTTGTTGAGTTTAAACGCCATACTTTTGTGTTGTAGACAGTGGCGAGGCTATTCGACTTATAGTTCCTGATGAATAAGGTCATTTTCATTTTATTTTTACAAGATAATTGACCAGATTAGCAATCCATTTTGTTTGAGGTTATAATACAGATTAAACAAAAAAAAATCATAAGTGTCAACATCAACGATTCGTTACACGCTAAATTATCGTTACAGTTTTGACGCACTATAAAAGTCTCGGAAAACCTCGGCGGACAACGCTTTATTCTGCTGCTTGCAAATATTGAGCCGAGTGTAGTGTAGCAGATGTCTATCCTTTTACGGCTACACATCAAGCTATACATTTCCAGTATAAGCTGATCTAGCTTTGTATAGGAATTCCATACAAAGACATGTCAGCTTATATTGGAAATGTATAACTTGATATGTAGCCGTGCGTACATGCCCACTGCCACGTCAGGTTTGGCAATTCTTTGGGCTATGTTAGCTACTTTGGTTCCCCTGGGGATCTCAGCATTTCTGATTCGATCTCGCAGGGAAACTCCAAGTGGCAGTGGGCAGGGCTCATAGCTCGTAGAACTGACGGCCGATGGGGCAGAAAGGTTCTCGAGTGGCGACCACGAACCGGAAGACGCAGCGTGGGCAGGCCTCCTACACGGTGGACCAACGATCTTGTGCGGGTCGCGGGAAGCCGCTGGATGCGGGCAGCGCAGGACCAGTTATTGTGGAGATCCTTGGGGGAGGCCTTTGTCCAGCAGTGGACGTCTTTCGGCTGATATGATGATGATGATAATGAAATGGTACATTTGTATTTTCGGTGATTATTCTTCTGTGGCGTGTCCGTTTTTATGAATTCAGATATTTGCATCTTATATCTATGCTCACGAGTATGATCACTACAACCGTGAATAAGATTGCTTTAGCCGTTCCGGAGGAGTACCTACTTATCAGGAACGAAGTACATGAGTCGCCTAAGAAAGTTACAGTTCGTTTACACTCAGCTCAATAAAATCTGACCTAAAATATTTAATGAGTTAATGTATTACTATTCAGAGCTTCGAATATATAATAACACGATATTACTTGTTTTAGGAATCCATCTTGCTTATTTTTATGGATTTATGTTGCAGACGTGTCATGATCCTCAAGCAAATAGGTATACATAAATATATTAAAAAAAAAACATGTACACGCGTTAGAAGTTATACTTCTTAATATACAACTTGAACATAGTTATCAATTTTCATACCACCTAGAACTAACGTCATGCTCTGTCATACCACCTAGAACTAACTTCATGCTGTTAAATTGTTTGGTGTCGGTGTGCGCGCGCATCGTAAAAATTCACTCTCATCATTTTTCTCCATCGCGCCAAAAGAAGTATAACTTCAATAACATAATAATGTTACACAATAAAGTAAATACGCCTGCATGAAAAGAAGCTGCAATTTTTTACTTGAAGTATTTTTGCCGTTAAATTATTCTGGCGTAAAAACTACTGAGATCTCAGTCTATCACTGTTGATTATCGGAGGAACTAAATCAGGTTCTATAATAATTAGGTAGGTTAGGTATTCGCGAGACGCCTAGTCAGCGAAACTAGTGAATACGACAGGGTCTATACAATATATAATGTAGACAATAATATAATTTTGTTTCAATTTGGCCAAAAAAGTGATTTTGGGATTTTTCCGTAAAAAGAAATTTATCAGTATCAGCCCGAAGTCTGGAAGTTGGCGGTATTACACCCCCGTGCCTCGGAGAGCACGTAAAGCCGTCGGTCCTGTACCTGACCTCTTTCCGGTCTTCACGCTAACTAGTCGTCCCATGGGATCATGGGAGTGATGGAATATAAAGTGCCCCTGTGTTTACGCACAAACTTGTGCATTATAATATGTCCTTCCCAATTGACTAATCTCCATTGAAAAAAGGCCGCCGTGGCCGAAATTCAGCCGGGAAGACATCATCATCATAATTTTGTTTACGAATGTTTTGTTCTCAAAACATTTGCTAATGAATATTATCAGGCGTTTTCAATGAAAATTTTAGAACAGTAAAAATAACTAAAACAACTACATAAATTGATAAGGATTTTTAACACGTACATAATAACCAGATTACGTACAACAATTTTCATGAAAACTACTCCTTTACATCTATTCCTAAGTGGCGCTGCCAGGGAGTATGCTCTGCAGCAGAGCCACGTTCAACATACGTTATTCCTCTATTCCGTATGCGTACAGGAATATACAATGCATGTACACTATGTACTCATACGTTCGACGAACATTGTTTAGAGATAAACTTGACCGCTATTTATGAAGGTGGCTCTGCTGGAGTATGACACAAATATTAATACTAGATGTCACGTGCGGGGGTGGTTATGCAATTACCAAACCAATTTCAATGCGAAAGAGTACATATTACAATGTCTTGTCCGTCAATGTTCATGGCTTACACTGTTACAGTGTGACAGGGTATTGGAAGGGTAACCTTTTTGGAAGGGGTTCATTGCACCCGTTCGAAAGAGTAACACGTATCATAGGGTTTATTTTTTAAGCGCCTTCAAAAACCCGTTCAATGAGTATCCGGCTGGTCCAAGGTTTTGAGTCACAATAAATGGCGTTCAAATAAATAAAGGTTAAAAATTACTTGAATCAATCGTTAATTCGCCTTCCATGAGCACATGTGATGTCATAAATGGTCCGGAATTGATTGTCAACGTTGAAGCCAATCCTTTATTTATTTGAACGCCATTTAAGAAATCGATGTTCTATAACTTAGCCGGTAGAGGCCCAAGGTCGTTTGTTATTTTAAAATGAAACCAAATACAGTCAGTTATATATATTTATTGTCCCCTTCACTTGGCAGCAGGCTTCTTAGCGGCCGGTTTCTTGGCGTCCTTCGCCGCCGCCTTCTTCTTGGGTGGAGGGGGGGCGGTCTTCTTAGCGACGGGCTTCTTGGGTTTCTTAGCAGCAACTGCCTTCAGAGCCTTTAGAAAAGTAAACATTCGAATCAGTATACATGTTATATTTTATTGGTACTCGGTATCTATGACAGATTAAGAGTTTCAACACATACTAATAATAATATCCTGGGACATTATTCATAACAAACACCGAAACAAAACCTTACATAAGAGAAGTCCGTGGATCCCTTTCGGATACCACTCTTTCAGGTAAAATATTTAATTCATTATACAAAACAATGTTAAGTTTGTTGATCCAAATAAATAAAATGGTAAACAGGCTGGGGAGCTCATTTTGATAGTTAACCTGGGGCTGTCAGTAATTTAAATCAGGCACTACTCCCACGGTCTTTTAGCCACCCCACAAACTAACGTCTTTTGACTGTTTCTACGAATAAGTTTAAAATAATTATTAAAGCCAAATATTACAAAATTTCTGATTATTTAAGTGATAAAAGTGCTTGGGATTGAGTTGCTCTGAGTCAACAGTCAACACACATGATTGTAATTAATCTTAAGTATATTTTATTTTCAAAAAGGATTCCTACTGAGTTTTCTGGTAGTGTTTCTCAGTAGCTGCCACGTCATGCACTGCGCGGTAGGGTAAAAAAATATGACGATTCCACATAAATGTATTTTTTTTACGGAATAAATGATTTTGACTTCGACTGTCATAGCCTAGTCAGCAACCGCACAGCTTCTCTGGCAAGGCAACGACGTTCGTTAGGGAGATGCCTCATTTCATTATCTACATTTCTCACCATTGCATATAAAATAGAAGAAATAAACATACCTTGCGTCTTCTTTCGCGCAACTTCTCGGCCTTCACTGCGGGGTCAGTGTCGGGCAATTTGATCTGTAAAAAGGTTACTAATTACTTATATGCGGGGGTAAAATGGGGGGATTTAATGGGGGAGAGAAAAAGTCAGTATGTGTCAACGTGATAGGTAATCATGGTAATCATAACCCAATGCTCTGAAAGAGAGTATCATCATTTAGAGAGAGAATCTAGTATTTTGAACAGTACGAGATCCAAGAACATTTTTTTACCCTCGTACTTTTTTTATATTATTCTAGGTAAATACTTCTACACGGTTGTCAGTAAAATAAAAATAGGGCCAGAACTTATTTAAGTTAATAGGTTCCTTTTAAATTAAGCGAAAATGAAATAAATTATACCACAGATTCGACACCACAATTGTAAAAAAAAAAAACATGCGGGGCAATCTGGGGACTGCCGATAGAAGAGGAAAATCTTTTTGACACTTCTAATCTAAAATATAATAGTTAAACATACATCTCATGGGAAGCCTATTTTTAGTTTTTGAAACTATAAATTTTTTATTCGTTTTATCTACTATATAAAAATAAGTCGGGTTTTCCTTATATAACTAGCTATAACTCCAGAACGCACGAACCCATTTCCACGGTTTTGCATTCGTTGGAAAGGTCTCGGGCTCCATGAGGTTTATAGCAAAGAAAATTTATGAAATTTTACGCGAGTAAGACCGCGGGGCACAGCTAGTTTTCTATAAAAACGTGTTTTTTGTTCTTTTTTTAAATACTATTTATTTATCTCAAAACACTTGCTTGGTACACAGACCCAAGGCAGAAAAACCACTGTGTTTTTCTGCCTTGGGTCTTTGTACCAAGCAAGTGTTTTGAGATAAATAAATAGTATTTAAAAAATAGTAAGTAGTAAGGGTAATGGTTCTAACTGTATACATTATTGAATCATCATCAGGCCTCGTCGCCCTCGTCATAAGTATGCCAACTTTCGTTTTAATCCAACGTTTTGAAGGTCAAAATAACGTTCAGAGTAACTGATACATTTGTATGTATGTATCAGTTACTTTGAATATGATAGAATGTACTAACATACGTATAAAGCTAATAAAAGCGTCGTAAAAAGTACTTTGTAACTAAATAAAAAATTGATGGGCATCACAATTATGTCATTGGATCTTTGCCTTTTTTTTTTTTAAGTAATCTAACAGATATTTTGATTGAAGATACTCACGCCACGCTTCTCAGCCAATGCCAAAGCCTTGATGTTATTCCTCCTCTCCTGGTCGAGGATAGCCTTCCTCCTCAGAACGGCAGAGTAAGGGTTCAATCGCAGCATTGCCTTGGAGTTGGTCAACGGGTTCAGCTTGCGAGTGGCACGCACAATGCGCTTGCTGGAATACAATAAAATCGTGTTCAGATAAAGTTAATAAAATTGGGGGAGAGAGTTATTAGGGAGGGGAGGTCAGTATGTGTCAACGTGTTAGGTAATCATGGTAATCATAACCCAATGCTCTGAAAGAGAGTATCATCATTAAAAAAAAAATCGAGTGTGCTTAATACTTCTGTCTTGACTGCGTGATCTTTGGGATGTTAGTTCCCACAGTATGGTAAGCTCTATGAGTACGACGCGTTTTAGTTTACGTGAGTATATATTATGAGTATTATGATAACATACTTGGGAGCACGGAGCACCTTCCTGATCTCGTCAGACTTGAGCAGCCTGCTGAGGTCGGTGTTGGCCATCTTGGGTTGAGGCAGGTTGAAGTTCTTCTTCTCCTTAGATGGAGTCTTCCATGAGCCGAATAGAGCATCTAGACAATTATTAAGAATATTTAAAGATTTGATACCACATAACAACCTATTGCTTACACCTATTACAATCGATATCGAAGCCAAAAATATAGTTTTTAGAATTTTTGTCTGTTTTTCTGTCTGTATGTATGTATGTCCGGGCTAAACTCAAAGAGTACTGCATAGATTTACTTCAAATTTTGTATGAATATTATTAAGAGGTTGGGTCAACATATAGGCTACATATAATCGCGCTATCAACTACGGGGGAGGAACTATGATAATTCATAAAGTTTAACGCGGGTAAAACCGCGGGGCACAGCTAATAAATAAATAAATATCTTGAGACAACTAAGATACTGCCATCTGATCGAAACTAGGCATAGTCTGTACTATGGCTATCAAACAACTGATTTATATAAAATACATGCATATTAAGGCCTGAAACTGCGTTAAGCGGGCGCCCGCGACGGGCAACCGTCGCGTGTCTTCGCGCGTGGACCCGCGGGTGGGCGTGCGCTGTGGGAACGCAACGGTGCCCAGCGCAGGGACCCGTCGCGGTCACCGGATTATTCTTTTTAACGCACTTCCACAATGAACCTTTCTGTATCGAAAGACATTGTCCTTGATTTTCTCCGAGCGTACATGCGACCCGTAGCACCTACCGTGTAGCGTTATTAACTGAACAAGCCCGTGTGTGTTACCTCTAGCGGGCACCGCGCGTGGTTCCGCGACGGGTTCCGTCGCACGGAGGCGGGCCCCGTTGCGTGGGTGCGGGGCGCGCCTCTCAGTGACGTGCGCCCGCACAGGTCCCCGCGACGGAGCAATTTTATATGAAGCCGCGCGGGTGCCCGCTTAACGCAGTTTTAGGCCTAAAGGTATGTAAATTACACCTAAGCACAGAACAAATATTCGGATTCCATATTGGTGAGGATTGACCCACAATCTCTGGCTTAGCAAAGAACTACGCTGTGTCATGCGGGGCATTGTGCCAATCGCCTTTGTTCCGGCCGAACTATTAGAACTTGTTCGTAATAACAATGTTTGCCACAAGTCGACACACTGACGGACATAAGCCCTTGTCAATGTTTCCTAAGGACAAGTCTATATGCCCCAGCATTCGTAACTTCAGATCATATCAAATGAAACGAGTAAGGCTGTCTGGGGGTACTTCAACTATAGGCTTAGTTCATTCTATCAACTTTATTAATTCAACATTTTGCAAAAATATTAATATATTATGATCTATACATATAATAAAATCGAAGGAAAGTCAAAACTGTACATTGAATATTTCTTTAAAAGGATACTTGAGGCGTGGTTTACAATCGATCAAGAAGCCAAAAATATAGTTTTAAGAATTTTTGTCTGTTTTTCTGTATGTATGTCCGGGTTAAACTCAAAAAGTACTCTATGGATTTACTTTAAATTTAGCATGAATATTACTAAGAGGTCGGGGCAACATATAGGCTACATATTATCACGCTATCGCCTACGGGGGAGGAGCTATGATAATTTATAAGATTTAACGCGGGTAAAACCGCGGGGCTCAGCTAATTATAAATATATTATGATGCTTTAACTGTTAACTTTACATTACTGTGTGTTGTGTTCTGAGGCCTCGTTGGGCCAGCGATAGCGTTTTCTACCGTGGATAATGAGGTCTTGGGTTTGATTCCTGGGTTGGACCAAAAAGTGATTTTCAGATTATTCTGATAACAAAATTTTCTCGTAATGTTAGCGATATTAACGCGCGGTGACTACGGCAAACTCGTCCAACTTGAAACATTATAGAAACTTTTTGAGCAGGTCAATGTCTATCAGGAGACGATATCAGGGTGAAGATGTTGTCCAAATAACTCACCGAGCCTGTCGAAGGCGGATTGTGTCCAGATGATGAAACGTCCAACATGGCCGCCGGGAGCCAGCTTGAGGAGGTTCAGCTTGTCAACGTTGAGCATCTCCACGCCGGGGATGTTGCGGAATGCCTTGGTTAGACCCTGGGCCACACAAAATAATAATATTACATAACTTTATGATAAGATAAATACTCTTAACACGCTCAGCGCCATGTCTATCGTTTCCAATACACACTGTCTAAATACTTGTGTATCTTTTTCGATACACGAGCACCATTCCAGTCAAAGCGCCGTGTTTCGCTAACGCGCACACTTTCCATACATTCTGTTTAGCAAAAAAAAGGAAGGGGGGATGAAAAATCATTCCTCTAAGACGTCTAAACTATTTTAAAGCAAAGAATATTCTAAAAACAAAGAAAAATATCAAAAACATTTGGTGGTATTGGCTTTTAGGGCTTGGCGCCAAACGTGTTAATTGGACACCATAGGTATATGATACACTAACTATGTCCCGTGGTTTCACCCTCGTTAAACTTATTAAATTATAGTCTATCTGTTATTCGGATATATAAGCTATATTACTACTAAGTTTCATCAAAATCCGTTCAGCAGTTTTTGCGTGAAAGAGTAACAAAATACACACTCACAAACTTTCGCCTTTATTATATTAGTGTGATGAACAGAATTCTACTAATATTATAAATGCGAAAGTTTGTGAGTGTGGACTTACTCTTTCACGCAAAAACTATGGAACGGATTTTGCTAAAACTTTGCAGTATAATCATAATATCCTGGGACATTATTCACACACGGCCATCTGAACCCAAGCTAAACAGAGGTTGTAGTATGGAAACCAGATAACTGATATACTACATATATTTCTTTTCTATTGTAAATACATAATCTATACAAATAAATAAAATTGGAGTGTCTGTTTGTAATATTGAAATAGCCGGTTTTTACTACTAAAATATGAATATATATACGGTACATACACCGAAATAACATTTTTTACAATTTTTGTCTGTCTGTCTGTCTGTCTGTTTGTTCCGGCTAATCTCTGAAATGGCTGAACCGATTCTGATGGGACCTTTATTCACAGGTAGCTGATGTAATAAGGAGTAACTTAGGCTACTTTTATTTCAGAAAAAGTCGTTTATTTTACTAAAAAAAGAAATAAACTAATTAACACGCGGACGAAGTCGCGGGCACAGCTAGTTATATATATATATAATTACATCCAGACTCAGAACAAACATACATTTTCGTGCACACAAACATCTCCCCAGGGGCTCTACCGGCTAAGTCGCCGAACATCGATTTCTTAAATGGCGTTCAAATAAATAAAGGTATTGAAAATGGCTTAATCAATCAATAAATCAGCTTCCATGCGCACATGTGACGTCATAAATGGTCCGGGATCGATTATCAACGTTGAAGCCGATTTAACGAATGATTAAGTCATTTTTAACCTTTATTTATTTGAACGCCATTTAAGAAATCGATGTTCGGCGAGATAGCCAGTATAGGTCCTGGGTGGGAACCGAACCCACGACCTGCGGCGAAAGGAAAGTATCTACCAGCCTACTAGTGTGAATATATTATTTAAATCTTGGACAATTGTAGCGACACGTATGATCTACAGCGCGTACATACAAACGCGCGCAGTTCGGTTGTACCGCGTTCATCTCCCCGGCCACACACGCGCCCCAGTTGGATACAACTGAAGCAGTGCACAACTGGGGTACAATTCTATTCATTCTTTATTGCAAAGTGTTACATAGACGGTCACCGTAGCCTAGTTGGTAGTGCTCCTGCCTACAAAGCTGGTGGTCCTGGGTTCGAATCCCGGTAAGTGCAAATATTTGTGTGATGAGCACGAATATTTGTTTCCGAGTCATGGATGTTTTGTATGTATATAAGTATTTATCTATCTATAAAAATAAATAAAATAAAATATAAAGGTTTTTATTCACGTAGACTTTAAAAAAGCGTTTGTAAATAGTCAGAACATGTTTGTAATATTATAGTTGTATACATTAATCGATATAAGTATGTATATCGTCGCCTGGTACCCATAGTACAAGCTTTGCTTAGTTTGGGGCTAGGATGATCTGTGTGACATTGTCCCGAGATATTATTTATTATATCAAAAAATTTTAACATGACACCCAGTTAGCGGACGACAACATTAAAAAACCGGCCAAGTGTGAGTCGGACTCGCGCACGAAGTGTTCCGTACCATTATAGTACGGGAGCGGCAACAGAAATACATCATCTGTGAAAATTTCAACTGTCTAACTATAACGGTTCATGAGATACAGCCTGGTGACAGACAGACGGCCGAAATGCAGCCAAGGTGACTAGTCTCAACGGAGTGTAGCCACCTGCACGGAACATATGATAAGAGCATACAAAGTAGTCTCACCTGGTCCTTGTGGTAGATGACGAGCGGCCCCTTGCGCTGCACGCGGCGCCGGTTGCGCATCTTGCCCTTGCCGGCGCGCAGGCGCTGCGACTTGTACACCTGCGCACGCGCACACACCATGTTACATTAACATCTCTTATTTGGTACTGGTAGGTAACACAGGTAGATAGAGGAATAAAACATTGAATTATAACTTTTTTATGCCAGGTTGACTTTAGGAGTAAACTGCTGAATGAGTGACGAGAGCGTTACGAAAAGTGTGATCGGACGATGCAAACGGAAGTTGAGGCAAAAATAAGTTAATAAAGATATAAAAAGAGAAAGTTACATTTTAAATATTACAGTATTAGCATGTGCATGGTACAAGCACACATTTTCTTACTCTTTCTCTCATAAACAATTATGTTTCGTATATCAATTAAGTTTTGCTTCAGTCGTGAGGTCTTTTAAAAATAAAAAAGGGTTTTTATTCACGTAGACTTTCAAAAAGCGCTTGTAAATAGTCAGAACATGTTTGTAGTAATATAGTTGTATACATTATTATTTCTAGTTACATAGATATTTAGGTACAAAAGGTAAAGGTATGAAAACATTTATAAAATTTATTTTATAATTACAATTATACTTAGCTAGCTTGTATTAAGTTATTGTCAAAGAGAGTATGTTTAAGTTTACATATTGTCTGAATTATTTATTATTATGGCGGACCTTGTGTTAATAACGACGGTCGCGCTTTAATGCTACCACCGGATCCAATGCGCCCCAACTGAGAAGACCCAGCGAAACAAACTCAGTGGGTTCATCTACTAAAACCACTGTCAATGGTTATGGCTGAAAAATGGCTTGTAAGGATTTTTTTTTTTCAAACAATTTCCAAACTGTGTTGAGTATTAAAGACAGTCTTGCAATATGACCTACAATTAATGAATTTTTACATTTCTATATGTATTCCAAAGTCTATGTCAAAACTGAAACGTATTCAGTAAGATTGTTGTCAATGGAAAATTAATTTGGTCTCCAAAACGAACCACACAAACATTCAAACTTGTGAGGATATAAACAAGAAGACAATGAGGATTCTTCGAAAGAGGCCTAGCAGACGACCAGCCAGTCAGAAGCATTCTTGACGGCTTTTTTTTATGCTGTATGGGTTTGCGCTTGACCACGATCTCACCTGATGGTAAGTGAAGATGTGGTCAAAGATGGACCGCGCGTACCCATAAGATGCCTGTTCACTCTAGCCTTGAATAAACCCATGTTGTACGAGTCTGGAAACACGTCGTTCGGGAGGGTATTCCACTGCTTAGTCGTGCGTCGTAAGGAGGAAGCAAAGCGCTTCGTACGGCAGAATGGGAGGTCAACAACAAAGCGGTAAAAACCCTCCAGACGCCTAGTAGTCCGATGAAAAAAGGGGGAAGGACGGATAAGTTCATGGAGGTCTTGAGCGCATTCTCCATGAAATAGCCTATAGAAAACCGATAAGCTTGCAACCTGACGCCTATGATCCAAGCTTTGCTTTTTTTACATGCTCTTAAAGTAGTTAGTGTTGGTATTCTACCTTAAAATAAGGCATGCGAACAGTATTTTTATTTCTAAATAGCTTTACTTGTAACTAACTATGTATGTAAGAAAATCTTGGAATCTTAATTTGACCCACTTCCCGGTCTCCGATTAGGATGAAATTTTGAACACGCTCTGAGTTCTGATGACAATACATGACTAGCTAAGAAACGTCATTACAAATCCAATATGGCGGCCTCCTCAAGATGGCGGACTGGCTGTTTGAAATCCGCCCCCATGATATAGGTATCAAATGAAAGGTTTTGCTGTCAGGAATACGAAAAAAATACGTGACTTTTTGTAATTTTTTGTGCGTTCTTAAAGCGAGTTTTTAGTTTTTTTAACTATTATTAATTTTTACATCATCTTATATAGTATCCAAGTAGTAGTAAATAATTAGTATTTAAGAATCAGTAGATACATTATTACTGCATTGCATTAAAATAACAATTTATTAAATAAAACGGTAAAATAATGACAAAAGTAACAAACTGATGTCAACAGTAGCAAAATAATGTCAAATAAGTTTAATGGGATTGAAAAAATAATGTCAATGCGTAGTGTAAGAGTCAAAAAATGTTGTCAGTTTTCATAATGCTATTATATTAAATTAAAGAAACCTTACCTTGAGTACATCAGACCAGGCCTTGATACGCCTCAGGAAGATCACAGCCTGTTTGGTCTTGTTGATCTCCTGGACCTTGTCGGACACCACAAGGGGCAGCTCAGGGATCTTCTCAATGATGTGACCTGGGGAAACAATTTTTTGTAGAATTACCAGATTGAGATTCCGTGCTTCAAAGTAATTAATACCATCTGCCATCTGATCCTAACTAAGCAGAGCTTGTACTATGGGAAGCAGATAACTGATATATTGCATTTACTACTTTTCTTTTCTAAATACATATTTATATAGATAATTACACCCAGAATAAGGGCAGACATGTTCATGCACACAAATATCTGTTCTAGGTGGGAATGGAAGCCACGGCCTGCGGCGTAAAGACAAGCATTTATCAACCACGCCAACCGGCCCATTGGTTGATATTAGCCACGAGGTTTGTTCAACTAAGTACTGAATTTTGTAGTAAAAACCTTGCACCCGTCCCTGCTACAGAGCAAGTCCAGAACGCCATGTTTCTACGTCACTGTGGCACTAATCCGCAGTAACACTCAACGGCAGTTGTCTCCATGAGTGTGGACATTTAGTGCTAATATACAGAGCCTCTAGCACGAGTTCCTGCAGTTTACTTACTCGATCACACGTACAGTTTCCTCCCATACATTGGGCACCAGCGCCTCTCGCGGAAACTATTAAGAACTAAAACTCTGTATGGGACAAAACTGTACGTGTGATCTAGTAAGTAAACTGCAGGAACTCGTGCTAGAGGCACAGGTTTATTTGTAAAACAACTCGAAGGATTAAATAGCCAACACCATAAGCAACAAGTTCTGTTCTAGGAGTTCAGACATAATACATGAAAACAAAAAAATATTTTAGACAAGCTACCAGTGGAATGGGTAAAGTTCAAAGGCGCTAGCGCTGAACCCCTTTCCCGCCCCCTCGCAAGGGTATTTTTACTTAATCTTTGTGATGCGCGTAATACACAACAATGATAAAGCAGAAAGTTTGTGAGTGTGTATGTTTATTACTTCTTCACATCTAAACCGGCTGGGGTGATTCTGGATTAACACATAGGCTATAATTTATAAATTTTAACGCGGGTAAAACCGTGGCGCACAGTTAGTAGTTACATAAACATTTAAGCGGGAAAATAAATTAATAGGTTCTTATTTTTGTACGAAAATAAAATCTAACAAATTATCAAAAGTTGTAGAACAAAAGTTATTGCTTATGGTGTTAGCTATCTACTCCTGCGAGGTTGTTGGTGTTTTACAAGTAACTCTATATATATATAGGTACCTACATAATTTTTTGCGATTTGTACAATGGACACTAGACAATAGATAGAAATACTATTTACCTTTTGTTTTTGTAAATATATACATATAAGTAATACTACAGAAATCACCCATCCAAGACAAATAGACATACATTTGTCTTGTCCAAGGATCGAACCCGCAACTTTCGTATTAGCAGGCAGCTTTTCCACCAACCGAGTAGCGGCGGTCCTTTATATTATATATATATATATATATATTACTTTTTTTCACATGATAAAATATGTCAGTATAAAACAAGGCTTTATGGGCAGACATTACTTGCCTAAACATCCCATAAAAAACATATACAAAACAATGCCCGCATAAGGTCAATATACGTACGTAATATAGTACGTGCATTCAACCCATCATCCCCCTGTCGAAAATCTTACCGACACAAGTTACCGTGTCTAACCTAGCAAATCTCTGAACAGATCAGACCGAGATTGGACCAAGTAAAGAAATCCTGCCTAAGTAGGGATTCATAAAAGCTTCCAGCCTGGAGTGTAAATTCTTTTCTTGTTAATAAGACAATGCCCGCACTAAGGAAATTTAATGCCTGTGTGGATGGGTATTTCACAATCATTTAATTCAAACGAACATTTCCATGCACATCAAAATCTGTCCTGGGTGGGAATCTAACCCACAACTTGCTGCGTGAAAGGCAAGCTTTTAACAACCAACCGGCCTGTCTAATATTTTATAATAACGATTCTGATAAAACAATTACCGTGTTGGTTTTTATGTTAGATAAAGCTGTTAAAAGCGATGTACATATGTTAGAGCCAGCTGAAGAAAAAGGCCATTAGTTACAAGTTACATAAAACTTGTAGTTCCGCGGTACAACAGCACAGCGCATGCAGAGGCTGTGCAGCTGTTTGTCAGAACACCTGCTCTGCCCCAATGTATGGAGCCAACACACATGCTATGTGTAAGCCGGGCTTTAGGGCATGCTATGTGTACGCGTAGGTTTTGAGCATGTTAAGTGTATGCCTAGTTTTAGGCATGATATGTCTACACCTAGTTTTAGGAATGCTATGTGTATGCTTTGAGGGCACACTATGTGTACGCCTAGGTTTAGGCATGCTATGTGTACGCCTAGGTTGAGGGTATGCTATGTGTACGCTTTAAGTTGAGGGCATGCCATGTGTCTACGCCTAGTTTTAAGCATGCTATGTGTATTCTTTGAGGGCACGCTTTGTGTACGCCTAGGTTTAGGGCCTATTATGTATATGTCTAGGTTGAAAGCATTCTTGGAGTACGTCTAGGCTTAGGCTTGCTATGTATCGCCAAGGTTGAGGGCCTACTATGTGTACGCCTAGCTTAAGGATATGCATGATATGTGTACGCATAGGTTGTGAGCCTACTATGTGTACGCCTAGGTTTAGGGCCTACTATGTGTACGCCTAGGTTTTAAGTGATTATTGTGATAAATATGACGGATATTACAAAGTTTAACTGTGAGTTTCTGCTTACATTAAATTTCGAATTGAGCCTAGTTAAGATCATCGTTAATTAAAAGAAAGTAGATGTTATAATTATATTACTTTTGTCAGTTTCTATAACTTTAGCTTTGATTTTTATAGTATCTGTTTGTTCCTATGTATATTGAACGAAAAAATGATTTTGATGAAACTTTGTAGTAATATAATTTATAATATCGGAATAAAATAGATGCTATTATTTAAGTAATTATGTAAGTATTAAGTACTAGCTGTGCCCCGTGGTTTTACCCGCGTTAAATTTTATAAATTATCATAGTCCTCCCCCGTAGGTGATAGCGTGGTAACATGTAGCCATATGTTGACCCGACGTCTTAGTAATATTCATGCAAAATATGAAGTAAATCCATGCAGTACATTTTGAGTTTAGCCCGGACATACATACATACAGACAAAAATTTTAAAAACTATATTTTTGGCTTCGATATCGATCGTAGATCACGCCCCAAGTATCCTTTAAAAAAAATATTCAATGTACAGTTTTGACTTTTCTACGATTTTATTATATGTATAAATGCAAGTAGTAAGTATATAAGTAGTAGTAAGTTTAACGCGGGTAAAACCGCAGGGCAAAGCTGTCTTATTATGTTCTTACCTCTGGCCTGCACCAAGGCTGGTACGCCGGAGGCTGCGACGGCGGCAGCTACAGCGGCGCGACGTTGGCGTAGATTGACGCGGCGGTGCCAACGTCTCCACGGCTTGGTGGGCGCGAACATACGACCTCCACGGCACATGTTACCGAACGCACCCTGGCCGGACCTGTAGGAGTACAGCCACATTAACATTACACACTTAATACAGTTAATAATAATAATGTCCTCCTAGCCGAATTTCGGCCACGGCGGCAAGTCTCAATAGAGATTAGCCATCTGCGCGGGACATATTATAGTGCTAAGTGTGTGCGCAAACACAGGAGCACTTTCTATTCCATCACTCTCATGATCCGATGGGACGCCTAGCGACACGACCGGAAAGAGGTCAGGTACAGGACCGACGGCTTTACGTGCTCTCCGAGGCACGGGGGTAAAATACCGCCAACTCCCAGACTTCGGACGGATGCTGAGAAATTATTCTTTTGACAGAAAAGTCCCAAAATCACTTTTGGGCCGACCCGGGATTTGAACCCAGGACCTCGTTTTCTGCGGGTGAACACGCTACCGCTAGACTAACGAGGCAGTCAATACAGTTACCGTAGTATTAACTCACCTAAAAGGCAGAATTTTCAACAATAATCTAATATCTATCAGAATATTTACCTTATTACCTTTCAATAAATTTCAAACAAAACTGCATAAGTCGCTTATACATAATTGTTTTTAAGAAAGGCGAGTTCAGCACTTTTTGGTTGAAAAAAAATCATGGAACTCGCGTCATCGTCACCGAACGCTTTCCATGAGCTATATGTATAACTAGAGATGTAAAATGACTGAATATGACTAGTCACAATTGTCATAAACCTTAAATAACCGGTCATTTACTGTCAAATTCAGGCAATTTGACTCAAATATTATTGTCTATTCTCGACTACCACCCAATTATTTATTTATTTTGGGTACCCAATTTATATGCAAGTTTAAATGAAGCAACGTTTTATTTTGTATTATATCATGCGAGGCGATGCGACGTTGCCATTCTATCTTAAATGCACGCATGATTACAAATGTAAAATGATTAACACTATATAATAATACTATAAGTCATAAAAACCATTTTTTGTTTCAATTTAGAAGTTGTAGACTTTTATCAACGACAAAAACTTAAAAGGTACTATAATATTACTGAAATCAAATTGACTGAAAATGATCATTTTTGACAGTTAATGATCATTTTTGACCAATTTGACCCTAAATGACAGTCTAATTCAGTCACTTTAGTCATTTTTAACACTATGTATAACGAATATATTGCAGGTTATTTAGATTAGAGTGTAAAAAATAGTTTTTACTTCTATCGGCCGTCCCCAAAGACTGCCCCGCAAGTTATTTGAATCATTAAAAAAATCTAGTCTTTGGTGTATGTTTTCTAACAAGATGAACCTCACAAGTTCGGCTAAAATCACCTTGGCTGATTTGAGCACCTTAAGATTATTTAGTATTGTTTTCCTATTGATACATATGTGTAGAGAGAACCAGTCTCGACGGTAAGTATGAACCTGTAGTAAAAACCTTGCACCCGTCCCTGCCACTGAGCAAGTCCAGAACGCCATGTTTCTACGTCACTGTGGCACTAATCCGCAGTAACACTCAACGGCAGTTGTCTCCATGAGTGTGGACATTTAGTGCAATATATAAAAAGGTGTAAAAAAAATAAATAAAATCTTGGGATGACTAAGGGTCTAAACAGACGGACCGCATTTCAACTGCAATCCAACTGCAAATTTGCAGTTCGGATGCAGTTGACACGACTGCAATAGAACTGCAAACCAACCGTGCGGTCCAATTGCAGTCGGCGTGCAGTCGTGTGAACTGCACACCGACTGCAATCTAACTGCACCATACCCACCGCCAGCTTCGTCAAATCTTAATCTTACAACCTTGTTGCTCGACATATTAATTTTATTTACGGACAGACAACGCGTGTGCTCACTCTAACCTTGTTTCTAAGACTGATTTTGGTGGGTGTGGTGCAGTTAGATTGCAGTCGGTGTGCAGTTCACACGACTGCACGCCGACTGCAATTGGACCGCACGGTTGGTTTGCAGTCCTATTGCAGTCGTGTCAACTGCATTCAAACTGCATTCAAACTGCATCCGAACTACAAATTTGCAGTTGGACTGCAGTTGAAATGCGGTCCGTCTGTTTAGACCCTAAGAAAACTGCTATCTGATCCCAAACTAGGCAGAGCCTGTACTACGACAACCAGACAACTGAGAAACTACTATTATTAATTTCTAAGTGATTGGTGAGGTCAATCATGAGATGAGTCAGTCCATAGATGGGTGTCCACTAAAATAGTTTAATTTCTGAGCGTTTCCGTGCTTCGGATGGCACGTTTAGCTGATGGTCCCAGTTATTGGCATAAGACAACAGTCGTTAATCCATATCAGACCTACTGGGCGGCTTAAACAACTGCCACTAGGGTAACCAATACCCACACGCTAAGTAATTTCTTTGGCTGACATGATGATGAGGCAAAAGTTTGTGAGTGTGTATGTTTGTTACTGTTTCACGCAGAAACTACCCTACAGATTTTGATGAACTTTGCAGTAATATAGCTTATACTTCCCGAATAACACATAAGCCATAATTTATAAAGTTTAACGATGGTAAAACGGCAGGGCAGAGCTGTACTTCTGTTTTTTTTATATAAGAGGGCGACAAACGAGCAAGTGGGTCACCTGATGGTAAGTGATTACCACCGCCCATGAACACTCACAACACCAGAGTCGCGGGTGCACTGCCAGCCTTTATAAGAGTCAGCAAACCAGTGTTGCTGACCCTTCCCCCCCACTCCAAGCTGAGCTCTGGTGACCTCACATGCAGAAACACAACATTAAATTATTAAGGAATGTCTTCTGTAAGGTGGAGGTACTTCCCCAGTCAGGCTGCTCTTTGAGCGAATGAACGCGGTGCCCTACCTCTATTAAATTGATTGTATGTTCATTCAGCTTACCTGTGGGTACCACCACCGCGAACACGGGGGATACGGGCTACGGCACGACCGGTACCCCAGGACTCAGCACTGGTCTGGTGACCTGTATAGAAAAAAAAATTAGAATCATAATCGTATAACTACTTAATGTTCTTGGTAACTAGAGTAACCCAGAATAGGAACTAACTCAATACTGTCGACGCCGTTGAACAGCTTCCAAACGAAAGGTTAATGCCGCTTCGAGGCCCAAAAGACGCTAGTGTGGGGGATCCTTAAAGAGTGCGATCTACCCACAAACTTTAACATATTAAAGACGTCCAGATTGAGAAATTTTAAAACATTTTTGGCCCCCCACAGAATCTATGTCAGCAGGGGCTCTACTGGCTAAGTCGCCGAACATCGTTTTCGTGAATGGCGTTCAAATAAATAAAGGTTAAAAATTACTTAATCAATAGTTAAATCAACTTCAACGTTGACACTCTATTCCAAACCATTTATGATATCACATATTGTGGTCATGGAAGCAGATGTAACAATTGATTAAGTAATTCTTAACCTTTATTTATTTGAATGCCATTTAAGAAATTGTTGTTCAGTGACTTAGCCAGTAGAGCCCCAGATGATAGAATGATGTTTTTTAATTTTGATTGTGTCCTACAAGTTGTTAAGATTCTCAAGACAAATTAACAACAACATTTATCAGTTTAGTTGGAGAGGTAGACAGCTTGTTTAGGAATAATACCTATGTTGTCATAGTCTATCAATAAATCCACAACCACTAAGGGACTGCTAATATTAGTTTAGATATTGCACAGATTGACTGGCTGAATCATCACAATGGAGCCATGAGGATATATTTCACAATGAGCTCTGAAGAAACTGTAGGGCAGGTTAAGTTGTATCTGTAAGGCTTGCTTAACAAATTGTACATATAATTGTAGTAAAAACCTTGCACCCGTCCCTGCTACGGAGCAAGTCCAGAACGCCATGTTTCTACGTCAATGTGGCACTAATCCGCAGTAACACTCAATGGCAGTTGTCTCCATGAGTGTGGACATTTAGTGCATATTATTTAAAAATAAATAAGTTATTTTTAGCAATTTATTTTAAAAAGCCCTAGAGCCGGAGTGTACCTTAGTTTTAATTATGTATTTTTCATTCATATACCAAATCAAGTGAACATTGAGGCCATCCAGGTGTTTAATATTGCAGAGATAGTGAGACAATTCAAGAAAACAGACCCCCTATGAACTAGTGTCTTGATTAGTGATAGAAATAATATAATTATAAAGAACACATGAACATTATGCTATCCCCATAACAAGTATGACAAAGGAATAACAGATTTCTAAGTTTGATAAAAATTCTTTGAATTATTTATGTTTATGCAGAAGTTTAGGTTAATATAAAATTACTTATTAGTAGTGATGCGCCGATTATGACTTTCGCCGACTAGCCGATTAGTCAGTTGTAATAAGACCGACTAGTCAGCTAAGCCGATTACGGTTTCGGGGATTTCCGTATCGCTTCGTTTACGGCTGATTCGCGCGCAATACGCCGCCTGCGAGTGTGACTGACCACGAGTTGGAACATGTTTTGTTTACTTCGCATTGTTCCTTCATTTTTGCTTGTGTAATGGTCGAGAGCGGTGTTTTGGTGTAAAAAAGTATTTTTTTGTGCATAATTAAAGATAATACAGTTATTATTCATTGAAGTGAACAAGTAGAATTAAAATTTAATCATGTCATATCACGCATATTATTGAGAAATACATACAACCTAAGAAGCCAGATAGTCGGCGCTCTTTGCCGATTAGTCGCCGACTAATCGACGACTACAATAGTGGCCGGATAGTCGGCTTTACCGACTAGTCCCCGACTAGTCGGGACATCTCTACTTATTAATCTCTAGACTAGATTGTTATATATATAAGTATATACTTGGTACTTTATAAATTAAAAAATTAGATGATATTTGTTTTTTACAATCTCAGATATTGAAATTTTGTTTCCATCAGGATGGCTGGACCAAAGGAGATGTGAACATGATACCATGTCCACTGTTTACTATCTATTTGCTACTATTTACTACCAGTAATAAAATATTTGCTACCTTTGCTTTAAGAAATATACATTAAGAATTAAAGAAATAATAATAATAACTAATAACTTTATTTCTTAGAAAAGTTGTTGTGAAATAAAGTGGTAAGCCATTCTGATGTCAACAAGCTTTTTTTAAAATTATACATTTTTGTTATGTACCACTATTACACTATTATTAATTTATATTTATTAAAAAAAATACATTATTCTTAATAAAAAAATATTTTCAATTTTAGTATTGTTTTATTTATCAAACATGTTTTTTTTTTGTATTTTTTTACTATTATTTATTTATTTAAAGTTTTGTAGTGTTAAACACAGAGTCACCAGCAATATTTAGCTTATGTAAATCTAAGTAAACCTTATTCCAGAACATATTATGTGGTTAGTTTGAGTATGCTGAAAATAGAAGAAAAAGAGTATGAATAAGAAATAACAATCAAATTACTTACCAGCCTCCTTGCTGACGCAGTAAGGCTGCCTAGCATTCTTGGACATGGAAATGTGGACATCATTGACCAAGTCTGGGCGGATTGGCGACTTGAATACGAATGGGAGGGGGAGAGAGGCACCCGCAACCGCCTCACTCTTCTCCGTGTACACCGACACTAAGGGTCGGGCTACTGATAGACTCTAGAAGAACAATATAATATACAGTTATAACATAACCTGAAGACACAAATAAGAATTTCTTGAAACCAAGAGAGTATACAATCAAGATTACCTAGTGTAACCTCAATATGACCACTATGTGATCTGATGGTAGGACTCTTGCTAACATGATCACTGCAGTAAAAAAAATAAAATAAAAAAAAACTAATAAATAATATAAATACTGTATCAAAATTGGTCCATCCATTTCAGAGCTACAATGCCAGATAGACACACTGACAGACAGCAATGTCAAACTGCATCAAATGTGCATGCTACAGCACCAATTTAGATGGTCCAGGTGACACAGGCTCAGCATGTAGTACTTTTTTAACTGAACCCTAACGGTTGTCATAGCAATCATATTTTATATTGGCATAAAGAATATAAATCCTACCCTCACACAAACATCATAATCATATCAACTGAAAGAAGTCTCCTGCTGAACAAAAGCCTCACATACTATCTGCATCCAGGAAAAGATCAGCGGTCCCATCTTGTGGTCACACAGTCTTAAGCTATTAAATAACTTCCTATCCAGTACATCCTGTCCGAATGCCTATAAAGTGAACCCCTCCAATTGGCAACTTTGGGGGACGTCTACACCCAGCAGTGGACAATATCAGGCTTGTGAATGTGATACAGTGAGATTACATCATGTAAAAAATGTATGTTTTGACCACAAAACTACTCTAATGTGACAAGTCAATGATAAAACTGTCAGCTATGAGGTCATAACCGAGTTTGGAACATTCAATCTTATAGTTTAGATTAACTATATAAAAATATTATAAAATTTGTATTCCACACGTCGACACAAAACTAATCTGGTGGATCAGAAATGTTTCCTAAGGGAATATCTTAATATACCCCTAAAATATGTACCTAGAAGACTATAATAGTGCAACTAGGAAGAGTATAGGGGCACCTAACCTTCTTTGAGATATAACAAGCAACACTTCAGTACACAAACTTTGGAGTACCTATTTAGTTTCAACATAGACAACAATAGAATTTTTGTCCTTAACAATAATTGAGAATAAATAAGAGTTCAGACTAGAGCAATTTATTTTAATACACCCCAGTTAGGAGCAAACACAACAATTTCCGAACATAACCTCAAAATTGTCACACTTTCAAAACAAGAATATCTTGTCATCGAAAGGGTTTTAATTGTGAAAACTCTACAGACTCTAGTTAAATACCAAACTCACGTAATTAATAACCTTGTAAGCAATGTTATATTACAAAATAAACAAGAAACAAACTTAAATGCATCGTGACCATGTATGTAAAGACGATTCGAGAAAACGAAATGTCTAACTGTTGCAATGCTTATTCTGGAAAACAATTGAAGATAGGTTACTCACAATGTTTAAATCACACAAATAAGTTACAAAACATCACCGTAAATGTGGGATTGTGGAGAAAATGTACGCAAACACGTGTTCTGAGTACCGCACTATTTCGGTTTAAAGAAAACACTCACTTCATCCTAATATAGCACTTTGTAATATTTTACTTTATAAATCACAACTGATTGCAAATAACTTACCATTTCGCTTATTAGCGAAGTTATTCCTCCAGAAAAACACTATATGCGGTGGTAAAGACCATCCGCCATGCCACGGAGGAGTAAAAAGACCGGATATAAGAATGAGTTTTTGACACTATAAAAAGTAAGTGGCAAGATCAAAAAACTACTTTTAAGTTTGATAAAATAATTTTAAGTTCTTTTGAAAATGTAATAGCGATTATAAAACACGAAATATATATCTAAAATTTAAATACGACTTTAAAATTTAGTAAAGCGAAGTTTTATTATAAAAGTTGCTGAAGAACTTCAATTTATAAAGACAATTATAAAAGTTTTTGGCCGGATTTCAAGCAAAGACCAAGATCAAATTAATACCATGTCTCACTATTTGGCCTTTTGAGTCAATTATGAGTATTTTACTCGAATCTTATTGTAAAACTCTGCATACTAATTATTTTGATTATAATTATTAATTTGTCTAGGCATTATATATGGCTTTTATAAACTTAGGCAATTTTCACGGTCTTTTCTGATCACCAATAAAATAAAATCAATATTGTTCAAAACATAAATAACTTACAACTACTTAATACTACTACTAATTTGTACAAATACTTACGTTGAAATTTAAACTGAAATCTACTTAATTACATGTGCAAAAAACGCATTCAACTCTACACATAGTAAATAAATAAATAATCACATCAGAGAGAATTGTAATCACTGCGTCTGAATGCCATGGTGACGATGACAGATGCGAATATTATGACATGTATTAACAATATTAACGTTTAACGAAAACAAATTGCATATCAATAATAATTATTGTGATCAAAACTAAAATATCTGCTAATATCTATACATGGCTTCAATATCGCGACCTAATTTGTATAAGTGTGTATAGTAAAATTATTTTATATATGTTTAATAGTACATACCTAATACATATTTTATAGACCATCTTTGAATTAAAATAACGGACACAAGGTAAATAATTTATGAATTTAAAATACTAACATTTTTGCTTATAGACCGTAGTGAGCCTTAACACATTAGGTACTTTTAGCCACAGAACATTAGATAATTTCACTCCATGGATAATTTCACGGCCCACTCATGTGATTTTGTGCAAGTGAATTAGAAAGCTGATGGCTGGAGTGTTCATTTACTCCATAATGTTAAGCTTTCTTGATAAATAGCAAACTTTTGAAACATGTAGTTTGTTCTCCTTAAATTTCAAAGTGTTGTACATGCTGACGCATTCTGCACCAAGTGACCCACCAATGAAGAGTTTTATGTATCTCTTTCCGGCTTCATTGCTTTAAACCATACTAAATATTTATTTGAACCAATAATTAGGTATGTATATTATGCTATATTAAAACTAAGTAATCGCCTATTATAATAAGTTACGTCCTTCTTACACTGTCCATACAGAGTGAAGACGGTTATATTTTAATTGAGAACATTTTTGTTAAATAAATGCAGTATGGATTTTTAGGTATCCGTAGCCAAATGGAAAAAAACGGAACCCTTATAGATTCGTCATGTCTGTCTGTCAGTCTCTCTGTCCGTCCGTATGTCACTGCCACTTTGCTGTTCTGTTGAAACTTGGTAAATAGATGTATTATGTGAACCGCATTAAGATTTTTACACAAAAATAGAAAAAGAACAATAATTTTCGGAGTTCCCCATGCATAGAACTGAAACTCAATTTTTTTTTATCGCACCCTATACATTAGGCTATCTTTGGATAGGTCTTCAAAAATGATATTGCGGTTTCTAATATCATTTTTTTCTAAGCTGAATAGTTTGCGCGAGAGACACTTCCAAAGTGGTAAAATGAGTGCCCCTATTATATTCTAAGATTTGAATTTCCATCATAAAATAGCTTACAATATTGTTGTTTCCGTATCCCAGAGCACATTGTTTACTTCCTCATTATTTTAAGGTTATACACTGAACCTAATAATCCCAATTAAAAACATTTCGTAAGGCAGATTTTTCTTTCTAGAAAACTCGCCTATATGACAGATTAGTCGTAATGCTTCTATCCTTGTGTTGACCTATCTCTTTCTTTACATTCATAAAACTTATTTCTTTTTTAATTTTAATTGTTACAGCAATATGTCACTATTGTAGGACATTAAGCTGTATGTATGTCACTGCAATTGGCTTTTTAAGGAGTGAGACCTATGTCGCACCCTTATAATTAATTTGTACATTTATATTAAGGTGCATACTAAGGTGCATGCGTAATAGAGATAGGATGTACATAAAAATGAAAAAATCACCACATAATAGCACCCTATCCATTACTTATAAACGATATAGATCCTTTTGCGGCCGTATTTTAAAAAACCTTAAAAGACAGTACGAGCAGTCGGAACTAGACAAAGCTGGCTCTAATCCAAAAAAGTTGTGGAATGTGATCAGAAATGTAACTCATACTCAAAAAAGAAATGTTTCAGCGGGTCCACTACTTTCGATAAAAGACTCCAGTGAGGAATCTATTGAAGAAGTAAACAACTTTTTTGTTAAAATAGGGCAAAATATAGCTGAGAAAATAGCAAGGGGGTTTCACAGTCTAACCAAGGATAGTATTATAACATCTATGAATACTACATGTAAGTCACTAGTACTACTAGAAACCGACGAGGCAGAAGCAGACAGATTAATCCAAACACTACGTAGTGACTGTGCGATAGGTTTTGATGGTATTTCCTCTAATATAATTAAACAGTACAAGACATATTTCTTACGACCATTGACATTTATATTTAATTTGTGTATAAAAAAAGGTGTATTCCCTGATTTATTCAAAAAAGCCCTAATTCATCATATACATAAGGCTGGGGATGTAGATTGTATAAATAATTATAGGCCAATATCGGTTTTGCCATGTTTATCTAAAGTCCTGGAAAATATAATGAACAATCGTCTAAAAAAATATTTGGAAGATAATAACATACTTTCAAATAATCAATATGGCTTTAGAAACAATAGGTCCACAAATGACGCCGTGTTTGAACTAATTAATCATATTGTGAATAGTTTGGATAAAGGTAAGAAAAGTCTTGCAATCTTTTTAGACTTGGCCAAGGCCTTTGACACGGTCTCCATTCCCAAGCTGATTGTTAAGTTAGAGCGCATTGGTGTAAGAGGCCAACAACTAAAACTCTTTGAAAGCTATTTGACTAATCGGACACAGAGCGTAAAGATCAATTCGTACATTAGTAAAGAACTCCCTACTGTATACGGTGTGCCGCAGGGAAGTATTCTTGGACCCACACTTTTCCTAGTATATGTCAATGAAATGTGCAAACTTAAAATTGATGATGGCAAATTATTGGCGTTTGCAGATGACACCGCACTTATTTTTACAGGGGAAACGTGGGACCGAGTCTTTGATGTGGCACAAACCGGTTTTAATAAAGTAACTGAGTGGCTAACAGATACCACATTGTCTCTTAATGTTGAAAAAACCAAAGTTGTAATGTTTTCTATTAGAGAGATGAATAAAACTGTTATTAATCAAGTCATCATTGCTCATAATCACGTGATTGATAGCAACTCAACATGCACCTGTCCTAGGTTACACACGGTCACCAATACTAAATACTTGGGTGTAATCATAGACGAAAAATTGAATTTTGCGCCACACATTGACCAACTTACAGGAAGAATTCGGAAGCTAATATATATTTTTAAATATTTGAGACATGTGGCAAAACCTACAGTTCTAAAAAGCATTTACTACGTTTTATGTCAGTTCCTCTTAGGCTACTGTATCCTATCTTGGGGCGGGGCTTGTAAGTCATCATTAATAAAACTAGAGCGAGCACAGAGAGCCTTATTAAAAGTATGTACCTTTAAACCTTTTCGTTTTTCCACAAAAGAATTGTACCAATATTGCGAAGTTCTGACTGTACGGCAATTGTTTATTCTGCAAATAATAATGAAGCAGCATTCAATGTGTAAAACTGACGGAACAACATCAACATCATCAAGACGTAAAGTGCGCTCGGTAAAGCTGCCACCAGCGGATAGCCATAGGACAACATTTAGTGAACGATTCTTTTACTTTCTCGGACGATTTACCTATTCTAAAATTGATAAAGTCTTAGATATACATTTAGATAGTAGATTTCAATGTAAAAATAAAACTATGAAGTGCCTACAGAAACTTTCGTACGACGACACTGAAAAACTCTTGCGTCCAGTAACGTAACGAAGTATGTTTAATAAATATATACATACAATAACTCACACACACACACGCACGCACACAAACAACACACGCGCACACACACACACACACACACACTCACACACATACTATTCTCTAATGTTAATATTTATAACTTGAAATTCATAAGTTAATATATAAGTAGGGTATATTAAGTATGATCATAACTATGTATTGGATATATAATGTTCTAATTGTGAAACTGGAAGAATGCTGGTACTTATAGCACAGGATTTCCTATTTTAAGTACCAGCAGACCGCTATAATTAAGATTTTCTGTTCCTATAATCTGTATAATTTTTTCTGCTAACTATGTACCTACTTCTAAATTTGCGCCAATAAAGTTTTTTATTATTTATTATTATTATTATTATATTAGCACATCTTGTGGTATTTTGCGTTTGAGTATGCGCTTAGATGGTCGTTTTTCCATTCATTTTTGGCTTAGTTTGTTTGGGTGGATTACAATTCTGTCCTTGTATGCATTTTCATGTCTGGTTATTTCTTCTTTAACTGTGGGCATGTTTAAATCGTTATGCAGCTGTTCGTTGGTGATGAACCATGGGGCATTTGTGCGATCCAACGCGGCTAGTCCTCGTCATATAATATATGACGAGGACTAGCTGGACTAAAATGAAAACAGTGAACTGTAGTATACTTTTGTATATTTATTTATTTATTAGAAACAAACAGTCTTACAAAACTCAGATACTTAAAAATAGAATGTATATAATTGTAGACCTAAAGTTTCCTATATGAGATACATTTATGCTAAATAGCTCTTTTTTACTTAAAATATAATATCCTTTATATAATAAATAAATGAACGGTACAATTGTTTGGAACTGCTAAGCGCGACAATGCGTGTTACTTGCGTTCGGTATGGCTTATAATTTCACACTCGTGCGTGATGGAGGGGCGGTTAACTGGCCGGCCGCTGCGTGCGCGGCGGTGCCGTCCCCTCTCAGGACTGGTGCGATGTGTCACGAACAGTATTTGTTATTATTAACCTTACCATTACCATTTTAATCAAAATACAAAATCAATATTTAGTGTTAATTTCGCTAATTGTCAGTTTAATCATGCTGGGATGCAATTTGCACCGCCCTCCCGCCCGCAAAAATGTGCACATGCAAGAAGGACAATATAAAAAGCAAATTACATGCGCCAGTACGATACCCAACACGTGTTTCGGTCCTCCACGGACCATTCTCAAGGGCTGCTAACTCGTCGAGTGCTCGAAGGAGACTAAAAGCCAACGAGGCGAGCGCTCTTTTATATACTACCAACCGCATGGACAATTATTTCTAACTACCCCCAAATATTCGTAGTAAAGGAGATGAAACTAAATTTGTTTGGTCATTCAACAATACAAAATTATTACTGCTATGTTTTAATATTTCTAATTGTTCCAACACACATAACCGGAAACTTTTATCACAACTATGTAAAATATTATACGTATTATTGTCGCCCAAGGAATGGCCAGTTTCAATTAAATGTTTGGCGTAATGAGATTTATCAGGATGGCCATTCCTATAAGCAGCTACATGCTCTTTATACCGTATTTCAAAATTTCGGCCTGTCTGACCTATATATACCGCGTCACAATCATCGCAGACCAACCTATACACGCCGGATTTCTTGCAATTTTCTAAATTATCTTTTCCATTACAAAGACGTCGTATAGTTTGGTCCGTCCGAAATGCAACGTGAATATTATTTTTACGCAGTAAATTGGCAATTCTATCTGAAATTGGGCCCATATAGGTCAGACTACCAACATATTTGTTAATACGGTCAGGAGGGCATGCATACAGTAAAGAGCGAACCCTACATCTCTGATTATTTTTAATCAAATTATCAATAATAGATTTTGGATAACCGTTTGATAACGCGATTTCATAAAGAATATTAAGTTCTTTTATGTAATTCTCATTAGACAAGGGGACCGACATTAACCTATTAACATAGCTGCGGAAGGCAGCTAGTTTATGTTGATTGGGGTGACATGATGAAGCTGGAATAGCCATATCGGTATGTGTTGGTTTCCGATATATTTGAAATTCTAATTTGTTATGGACATTAGTGATGGTGAGGTCAAGAAAATTAAGGGATTTTTGTGATTCTAATTCCAATTTAAATTTTATTTTAGGGTGGTGATTATTTAATTTAGTAACAAATGAATCAATTTGACGTTTGGTACCAGACCAACAGATTATTATGTCATCAACGTATCTATAATAAAATAAAATGTTGGGTTCGCCCACTATATATCTACGTTCAAAATTATCCATAAATATCTCTGCCATTAGTGGACTTAACGGTGAACC
Organism: Pseudoips prasinana; assembly: GCA_951640165.1. Lineage (NCBI taxonomy): Eukaryota > Metazoa > Arthropoda > Insecta > Lepidoptera > Nolidae > Pseudoips > Pseudoips prasinana. Next base: position 11,761,600 of record OX621261.1, read on the forward strand.
CATGGCCAACCCTTCCTTTTGGCGGTAATATTGATTGTTAAAACGAAAATAATTTTGTTGCATGCATATTTTTGTGAGTTTAAGTAGATCATACATCTCTCCAGGATGTAACCGTTGTCTCTCAAAGTGTTCACCCAGAATAAGTAAACATTCCTCATGAGGGATATTGGTAAATAGACTATCAACATCTAGGGATAGTAACTTAGCGGAAGATGGAATTTGAGTATCTTTAATTTTTGAAATTAAGTCTAAACTATTTTTTAAACTGAATTGAGGTTGAAAGAATGCTTTTTTACTTAAAAGGACGTTAAGATGTTTGGCTAAATTATACGAGGGGGCACCAATATGAGAGACAACAGGGCGAATAGGAACGTTTTCTTTATGAGTTTTTGGCAACCCATACAAAACAGGTGATCGTGGGTTCATGGGGATAATATTTTTTAATTGATCTGGAGAGATGTAAGACGTACCCTTAATAGCATCTTTTAACTCAATCGTAAACTTTTTGGTGGGATCAGAATCAAGGCATTCAAAATCGTCACCCTGGATGACATCATTAACCTTCAGATTATAATCAATTCTATCCAGAATTACGACTGAGTTACCCTTATCAGCTTTTGAAATTACTAGGTTATTCTGGTTTATTTTGTCATTTAAAGAACGAAAAAGAATATTTTCTGACCTACTGTGGATAACCGGTGTCTTTAAAGCTTTTTTGATTTGAACTGCTATCTGATGCTTAATCATGCCATCCTGTTTACTTCTAAAGCAAGCAATTTCCGAGTCAACCGCCAAAGTTTCAAGGGATTTCTGGGAAGGCCTAGGTTGAATATTATATTTCAAACCTTTTTCTAACAAAGAAATTTCATTTGGTGAAAACTGAGTATTAGAATAATTTTTGACGCGGGGATAAAATGTATGCGTTGAAATCGGCAAATTATCAGAATAGTTGAAATTATCATTGCGGCTCTCCCGAGACAATCGTTCCAACTTCCGCGATTGTATTACATATTTTTCATGCACCTCTTTCGAAGCCAGATCCCTAGCCTTGTTATCTAAAATATCAAACTCCACGTTATGTAATTTGAAACTCAATTCGGTATATAATACTTTGAGGTGGAGCTTGATACCATCTCTAACAGAAAACCAATACTTGCATTCCTCATTCAACCATATCTGCTTAGCCTTCCTCAACGCTATACTACTAGCTCGGTTATGTGTGTTGGTACGCAAATTAATATAATGAGGTATTACATTCAATTTCTTACATTGTTGATTGAACCATACGTTTTGTGCTGCCAAACGGTGGAGTTTGGTTAGCTTGATGTAAAGTTTTGCCTGCTCAGCTATACTTGCTGACTGTAGATAAGTAATGGAATCAGGCGTTACTTTGCGGAAATCCATAACAATCAAAATACAAAATCAATATTTAGTGTTAATTCCGCTAATTGTCAGTTTAATCATGCTGGGATGCAATTTGCACCGCCCTCCCGCCCGCAAAAATGTGCACATGCAAGAATTACCATACCATTTTATTTTGTAATCTTTGTATTATCTTTATGTTTGAATGAGATGCTACTCCCCACAGTTGTATGCCGTAAGTCCACACTGGCTTTAGGATAGCCTTGTAGAGGATGAGCTTGTTTTCCAGTTTTAGCTGGGATTTTCTACCAATGAGCCAGAAAAGTTTTCTCAGTTGAATACTGAGTTGCTTCCTTTTGGTGCAGATATGTTTTTGCCAGGTAAGACGTTTGTCCAGATGCAGACGCAAGTATCGCACGTGATCAGCCTGTGGGACTTCTACATTGTTTAGTTTGACTTGTTGACAAGAAGCTCTTCGCAATGTAAAGGTAACATTGACCGATTGGGTTTCGTTAGCCTTGATGCGCCATTTCTTAAGCCAAATGGCTACATTGTCCAGGCCATTTTGTAGCATTTTGGCTGCTACTTCTAGCTGGCTGTGAGATGCTAGGATGGCCGTGTCGTCCACAAAAGTTGTGCTTGTAGGTAGGTCTGCCGTGACCAGTATATAAAGTACAGGGCCAATTACACTTCCCTGTGGTACGCCTGCAGATATGGGGCATAGCTTTGTTATAGCGTTGCCACACTGAACCATAAAGAATCGGTTAGTAGTTAAGACAGATTTAATGATAACGTACAAATAGTGGGACATGGATGATTTGATTTGATATAAAAGTCCTTTGTGCCATATGCGGTCGAAAGCTTGGGATATATCTAAAAACGCCGCTGCGCAGTATTTCTTTTCCTCAAAGGATTTCACGATCACCTCATTGAGTCTATGGATCTGGTCTATTGTAGCGTGTTTGTGGCGAAAGCCAAATTGATGATCTGGTACTACTAGATGCTTCTCTTTAATCACTGGATGCATGTGAGTCGGTAACAGGGACTCATATATCTTTGAAGCGATGGGAGGTAAGCTGATGGGTCGGTAAGATTTTGGATCATCTGGGTTTATATCGGGTTGTGGGATCATGATAATCTGTGCTACCTTCCATTGAGGTGGGATGAACTTATGTTTTGTCATTGCATTATATATGGACGTGAGCATAGTTAACTCTGCTTCTAGTAGGTCAGCTAGTAGGCGACTTGTGATCAGATCATATCCTGGGGCTTTTCTATGGTCTATTTTCTAGTGAAGTTTTTTAGTGAACTTTGGTATGTCGTCTTCCACCTCTGTTAGTGGTCTCTCTTCCTGTAAAAATTCATCAATTTCTTTTTCGTGATTGGGTGGGCTTTCATTTGGATGTGGTTTAAAAACTGACATCAGATGTGGAGAAAATATTTCTGCTTTTTCGGTGTCTGAACGAGCCCATTTACCGTCTGGAGTACGAAGAGGAGAAGACAACATTTTTGGCCTCTTTAGTTTTCTTGTAGCCTTCCAGGGTGAGTAGTCCGAGGAAGCAGAAACGTCTAGTTCACTGAGGTAGTGCTGAAAACTTTTATTACGTTCATCAGCAAGTAAGTTCTTTAGCTCCCTGGTGGTGTGATTTAAAGTTTTTTTCGATTGTGGACATTTTGATAGCTGCCACTTTTTTCTTAGTTTTCTTTTCCAGATAATTAGATCTTTAATACGGTTAGTTACATCAAAGTTTAAAAAACAACTGTTAAATCTTCAAAGTTTATTTGTTTCAAGTTGTGTTTTGGTGGGCAGTATAAGGCTGTAATGGTTAGTTCGCTAGTCCCATCAGTCATAACGACGCTTGTTGCTTGAAGATATTCTTTGCAAAATACTGTTGACTGATAATGCTTGATATTATCCTTAATAAGAATAGCGGAGCCTCCATGGGCTTTACTGTCAGGATGCATTATGTGGTATAGTGAGTATCCCGGTATTTTTAGAAAGGACTTTCTATTCATAAAACTCACTCTATCTCTTTCTAATTATTCTGGAATGATCTAATGTCAATTTTTACATTAAGAATTTTGTATGTCTTTTTCATCTACTATCCTCTTTCTTTTGTTCTGGTATTATCTGGAACATTCTAGCATTGTTCCAAAATCCACCAAAAACCCTTAGTGGTACTAGGGTGCGAAGCCCGAACGTGGCAATACTATACAAACATACACTATTAATATTACACAAAAATAACTAAATAAGAGAAGGTTACGCTTTAAATAAGTACTTGCTGAAGAAATGCGTATTTTGATTATACGCTGTTGATCAGATAACTAATAAGCGCGATAAATAAATCCGTGAATACGATTTACAGAGTAATTTTCGGTTTCCGTTAGTGTGACTACATTCATTTTTTTATATACATTAGTCCCTTTTTAGGGTTTCGTACCCAAAGGGTAAAACATGACCCTATTACTAAGACTTCGCTGTCTGTCAGTTCGTCTGTCACCAGGCTGTATCTCATGAACCGTGATAGTTAGACAGTTGACATTTTTAAAGATGATGTATTTCTGTTGCCGCTATAATAACAAATACTAAAAAATAAAATAAATATTTACGGGGGCTCCCATACAACATACGTGAGTTTTTTTGCTCGATTTTATAGATAGTGGTACGGAACCCTGCGTGCGCGAGTCCAACTCGCACTTGGCCAGTTTTATTTATTTTAATTCATGCACTTTTTGCTCAATTGACTGCGGATTTTGGGCAGAATACAATGTGAAAAATAACAAGTACTATGGTTTTAAAAAATGAAACCTAAATAGCCTATGTTCAAATGCTTATAAATTTAACTGATTTTTTTGTCATCAGAGCAACGATGGATGAATCGAACCAACCCAAATGCAGTCGCGATATTGATGCACAGTATCAGGAAGATTCATTAAGCGAGCATGATAATCAACATTTAAATGATACTATTTCAAAAGCCTCATATCCAACAAATATACTAAGAACTCCAACATTCAGCACAGCATCGACTAACACGTTGTTTACTTTTGATCCCAAAAACGATACATGCAATTTCAACCGTCCTTTGGTTATCAAACCTTCAAATCAAATCAATGAATCATCTGACCTTCGGAGGCAAATATTACCTTCGATTACACCTACAACAACGTGTTCAAGTTATAATCAACCCCCTTCACTTTTCATCCAAGCCTTGTCCAAACTAAACGAAAGCCCAGTAACGTTCTCAGTCAATCATTTACGAATCCTACAGTCATTTAATCAGTCTTTATCGAATTTGAGTAAAGTAGTTAACATAGATTTAAGATCTGGGGAAACAACTCCACCAAATTCTATAGAAAATGCACCGCCTTCTTACACTTTCGTGTTAAGACAAATGGCTGCCCAGAAAAGACCTAGATTTATGGGAACTTTTATTCCATCACCGTCATTTGTTCAGCATACTCCCCCGCCCACTTATACTACTGCATTTGATATTTACATTGACCCAGGGCCGCCACCACCTCGGAGGATTTACAGTTTTGGGTTTACGCCAATGCCGGTGATATGCTCTGAATGTGGTTACGCTGGAATAACCATGATCCAAAGCAAAGTAATTGCCTGTACTCATGTATGTGCAATTGTGTTATGTCTCATATGTTGTTGGGTTTGTGCTCCACTGCCATACTTCCTTACATCGTGTAAAGAGGTTTACCATTATTGTAGTAATTGTAGACATTTTTTGGGTATGTACAGTCCCACTAATCCAGAAAGGGCACATTCTAGGATGTCAATTATGCATCCACAAGCACAAGGGCTTAGGCGTCAAAGACAAAGATAATAGGACGAAATAGCGTAGCTAGCATGGCGACAAAAAATACTCAAGAGGTGTGTGGTCGAACTCTGTAAACCGACTAATTCTACGTCAATATGCTAGATCGGCAGTTTGTGTAGCTACTGTCATTACTGTTTTATACAGTTAATGTTTGTACAATTGCACATACTTAACCTCAATTTATAGATGATAATTTTAAATCATTTTCAAACAGTGAGTTACTCATTGGTCCATTGGTCTGGTGTGAAAAGTCTACGTCATATCGTAATATATTCTCGGAGCATATGTGTTTGTTTTATTTTATATATTATTATACTTTAAGTAATTTTGTAAGTTTAATCTTAATTTATTGTTGGCCAACTATTGTTTATTAATAAACAACTAGTAATTTCAACAACGACTAATCATCAATGCTAGTTATGTTACTAAGCACCACTACCTGTAGTATCTATATCAGAAACAAGTGCAGCGGAATTTGTGAACAAGAAGGCCAAAGGTTGCTTTTTTGATTAGCAGATCTTAGACACACCTGCAGCAAAAGATAAAATATAATAATATGTTCTGTGATAAAAAAAAACACCTAGAATATGTGTAACATAACGGATTCAAATACCCACATCACGTAATTTTTGAGAAGGACCTCTGAAAGACTAACACGTCAATAGTCTATTGTATTGTACGGATTTAATGGATAACCAACCGCAAAAATACCTATGTATAAGCATTATACTAAATTGAAAAGCCACTAACACGAAAAAGTAATCATTTCTAAATGATAGTGGCTTTTTGATGTTGTTAAATTTGTCAATAAGACTTTTATTTATTCATGTTATCGGTAAAGTGTAACGCTACCTAGTACAGCCACTGGATATTTTTTGTCCAAGTGATTTTGGAAAAAGGAAACCCGGGGAACTCATGTGTGTGCCATTTGATTCACACATTGAGTGCGCCCTAACGCTCGAAGAGTGCGCCTGGTGGCGGAGAAATGGCTGTGGTAGTGACATATGACAGAAGGCATTGTCAAAATACATACATAGACTCACATATTGGAAGCTTGGGAGGGGTCACAGGATGCGCTAGGAGTTTTCTGTGATCTCTCCAAGGCTTTCGATTGCGTTGATCACCGTACACTTGTGGTAAAACTGAAGTACTATGGAATATCTGGTACGTCTCTTGATCTTGTAGTGTCCTATTAATCAGGTCGAGAACAGATGGTTTCGATAGACGGTATCAACTCGGCACGTCATCCTGTGAAAACGGGGGTGCCCCAGGGATCTATCCTGGGCCCATTTTTATTTCTAGTATATATTAATGATTTCCCTTATCTGGTGGAGAAAGTATCAGACATAGTTTTGTTCGCTGATGATACGTCGCTTATATTTAAAGTAAATAGGAAGGACAAAGATCTTATTGAACAAAATAAAACACTCGGCCTTATATCAAAATGGTTTTCAGCAAACAACCTCTTATTAAATGCAGGGAAAACGAAATGTATCAAATTCTCATTACCGAATGTGAGACAGGTTATACCAACAGTTGTATTAAATGAGAAAATATTAGATTTAGTTCCGTCGACCGTCTTTCTGGGATTGATGGGATTTACTCACACACTTACTCAAAATTGCAATAGGCTCCTCAGATTGAAAAGCTTGCAGCTAAATTAAGTTCGGCTTCCTATGCCGTTTGGAAAATAAGACAATTGTCAGATGAACAAACTGCTAGATCGGTATATTTCGCGTACTTCCTTTTATTATGTCCTATGGCATTCTGCTGTGGGGTTCGGCAGCTGACATAAGTACTATTTTCATTTTACAAAAAAGAGCAGTCAGACCCATTTATGGGTTAGGTAGTCGCGAATCTTTGCGAACTTTGTTTAAAGAAGTAAATATACTAACGGTGCCATCTGAGTATATATATCAGAATATATTGTATGTTAGAAAAAATATTAATAACTATAGAAAAAAAGTGAACTGCATAACATAAATACTAGGAATAAAGACAAACTTGCAATGCCGGGCTTTAGAGTCAGCAAAACGAATAAATCATTTTTAGGAAATTGTATTAGGTTTTATAACAAGCTTCCTACTCATATTACTGATCTGCCTGACACAAGTTTCAAGACACATATTAAACGTGTACTTATGGCAAGGGGTTATTATACCACTAAAGAGTACATCGATGACAAAGACGCCTGGCGCTTACCACCTACCTGCACATTGCTCGCTGGAGATCTTGTAGCCATATAGACATGACTAATTTGTTGAGTTACGTGAACTATCTGTGACTATATGTAATATGATTGCTAACATATACTAAATTTAAATATATTGACTCTGTCTCAAAATGAATAATGGTATTGTTTAGATGTTTTTTCTTTTGTTTCCTAAATATAATCTAAATTAATATTCATTCAGACAAACGATCGAGCAGGTATTGTGTTTGCCTACTAAATAATTACTTTAAGTGGACCAAATCCCGTGTTAATGCCCGCTTGAGTATGTTTCGCCGGACCGTCTCAACTGGGCCGTGTTGAAACCGGTAGTAGATGAACCTGCTGAGTTTGTTTCGCTGGGTCATCTCAGTTGGGGCGCATTGGATCCGGTGGTAGTATTAAAGCGCGACCGTCGTTTTAAACACAAGGTCCGTTATAATAATAATACTGAATTCATTACTTAATATAGACAGAACCATTTAGACAATATGTAGTAAAATATAAATTTTAATAATTAAACCTAAACATAATCTCCTTGACAATAACTTAATACAAGCTAGCTAAATATCACTACTATTATAAAATAAATTGTTTAAATGTTTTAACATTCCGTGTACCTAAATATCTGTGATATGCAACTAGAAATAATAACTGTATTACTACAAACATGTTCTGACTATTTACAAGCGCTTTTTTAAAGTCTACGTGAATAAAAGCCATTTTTATTTTATTTATTTTATTTTACTCATGCCCCAGAGGGGTAGGCAGAGACAAAGGACTTCCCTTTTTTTTTTTTTTTTTTTTTTTTTTGACTCCTTTTATGGAGCAATGGCTCGCACGTTCAGTGCATCCGCCAGTTTCGAGTATTGAGATTCTCAAACTTTCTGGTAGGTAGCTTTTAGGTTTATGTTGTATTATTCATTATTTAGCGACGGTTACAACTTTGAAAAGGTAGGGAAACGGATAGTTTTAAAATTAAATATCAGACTAGGATTTTGATTTTGGATAAGAATAGGGGAAGTATGCACTTTATAATAATATTTTATAGGTATGTAATCAAATAAATAAATGTCAAATAGACATATTATTATAATATCAAGAAATAAAAAAAAAATATATATATATACATATTTAAACTCTAATATTATTACTACAAATAAAATTTGAAAATATATTATACATACATGCATTCACAGAATAAAGAAGGGTATTTATGGATGTCGGGAACGGGACACGGAGGGAAATCAAATTTTCTAAAAAGGAAGAACGGTTATGTTTAGGACAGGAAAAGAATATGTGATCCAGATCCGCAAAGTCATCACCACATTCACACTGCGGACTATTTATAATACGCAACCTAGAAAGATGGGCCGGACAAGATGTATGACCAAGACGCATTCTTATTAAAATGGTTGTAGGAATTTTGTCAAGTTTTATACCAGCGAACCATGGTTTAGATGGTATTTCTTGTGGAATATTTAAATAATTCTTCCCTTTTAATTGGCTACTCTCTTTCCAGACTGAATCCCAGGAATCCCGGAGATAAACTCTAGGAAGAGCAGCCAGGTCGTGAGTAAAATTTTCAAAAGGGACTTTATCTCCACACACCACAGCCTCATTCGCAAGTTTATGGGCCCTTTCGTTACCTACAATGCCATAATGGCTAGGTATCCATACAAAAGTAACATAAAATCCTTTCATATAACAGTCATAAAGCTTACTTCTAATGTCTGCTAAGAGAGGGAAAATAGGTTTAGAGTTGAAAGGAAATCGAGTTAGTGACTGTAATGCGCTCATAGAGTCGCTAAAAATGATAGTTTTTCCAAGTTTGAAAATAAGAATGTATTCTAAAGCCTTAGCGATGCCAAGACATTCAGCGGTAAAAACTGACGTTTGAGATGGGCATTTTACTTTCTGGACAATGTTATATTGAGCATGATAAACTCCTACTCCTACAAAATCATCTAATTGGTGCTTGGACGCATCTGTATAAATGTGATTCCACCCTGGCCAATTATCTTGCACAATAGAATTAAAGGAAATATTAGCATTGTATTTATCAATATTAGAAAGATAGTATACAAACGGATTGTAAATTAAGGCTTCATATTTACAGTTAAAATAGTCAAGAGTACGAGATCTATGTGTCGGGGCCTGAATTGATTTATATCTCAAGTAACTTATTACTAAGCAAGGAAGTGTTTTGTACTTCCAATAGTTTGATGACTGAATGAGATCTGCAAGAATATGAAGTTTTAAGATTAAAGGGCTATTTGAGAATTGTAAAACACGATAAAGCAGACGATCAGCTAAGAACTGCCTTCGCAGGTTAAGCGGTGGCTCGCTACATTCAACTTGCAATGCATTCAGAGGGCTAGATTTCATAGCTCCGGTAATTATTCTCATAGCTTTTGATTGAATGGAATCCAGCCTCTTCAAACCCGCTATATTACAAGGCTCCAGTATGAAGGTCCCGTAATCGAGAACGCTTCGTACCAAAGCATTGTAAAGCAGCTTCAAAGAAACCGGATGTCCACCCCACCAAACACCCGAGAGGCATCTCATCAAATTGAGAAGCTTTTCACATTTAGTTACAACATATTCGATGTGAGGCATTCCTGTTAGCTTTGAATCTAAGACAACACCCAGAAACTTGACTTGATTTTTAACTGGTATTCGGCAATTATCGAAATATATAAGAATGGGGGGATGCAATCGCTGACGCGTGAAGAGAACTACGGAACTTTTATGCGGTGAAATGCTTAGACCATTTTTATCCATCCAGACTTTTCAATTATTTAACGAATTTGATATTTCGCTACATATTGAATTAAATGTGTTACCAATGGAGTACAACAATAAGTCATCGGCATATTGAAGGATGTTAATAGAATTATGAAGTGAAGACGCCAAATCATAAGTATATAAATTAAATAATATAGGACTGAGTACAGATCCTTGTGGAAGTCCATTCCACACCAGTCTACTCTGTTCTCGAGCTTGGTCCAGCCTTATTATTCTACCTGACAAGAGGTTTATGATAAAACATGAAATAATTGGTGGAATAGCAAGTTTGTGTAGCTTATATTGCAGAATATTAAGATTTACTCTGGCTTAGGCTGATTTTAAATCTAAAAACACCGCAAGAGCAGATTCGTTTTTTGTAAATGCCACTCGGACATCAGTCACAAAAGTGCCCACACTATCCAAGGTGCTCCTGCCTTTCCTGAACCCAAATTGTGATTCGGATAATATTCCACGATTTTCAATAATCCATTCAAGGCGATTTTTAACTAAATTCTCAGCAACTTTTGAAATTACAGGGGATAAAGCTATAGGGCGATATGAGGAGGTGTCAGCCGGTGATTTATCTGGTTTAAGAATAGGGATAATTATTTGTGATTTCCAAGAAGATGGAACATTTCCGGATAACATTACTTTATTAATTAAATCTAAGTAATACTGAATTGAAGATTGATTAAGGTTGGCTAAGAATGAATATGGAATACCGTCTTCACCTGGAGCGGAATTTTTAATTTTAGATAAAACACCCTGTAGTTCCTCCATAGTAAATGTGGAATCCAGGGAAGATTGACTACTGGGAATTACAAAAGGAAGGTTACACTGAAAAAGATTATGTTCTGGGGCCGAGGGTGGAGCTAGATTCTTGAGAAATGATTCACTTAAATTTGGAGGTATAGTAGAAATCCGACAATCACTAACACCATTACGAAATCGTCGTATATTTTGCCAGACTATCGAGGGATGAACACGAGGCGAAATGGAAAGACAGAAATTTTTCCATCCTTTAATTTTCTTGTCTTTGAGTAATTTACGAGCATTTGCTATAGCACCAGATACAGTTTTAAAATTTTCATCCGACATATCATTTTTGTACAATTCTTCAGCTTTTTTCCTATCTTTAACTATCTGTGTGCATTCCTTGTCCCACCAAGGAGGAGAAGGGATACTACCATTAGCAACATTTTTTAGAGGGAATGTTTCGTCTGCAGCTTGCAAGAGAGCATTTGTAAATGCATTACTACACTCAGTTACATCCTGCGATAAGCTAGGTAAGTTTGAAACTTTAAGCTCTAGTACAGTTTTGAATTCCTCCCATAAGTTTTCATTATTAAGTTTGTATTTTAATCGTGGCATTCTGCGAAAACTTCTTGTATCTCGAGAACCATTTGAGGGAAAACTTAAAACAATTGGGAAGTGATCACTGCCATAAGTATGTGATAAAGTATGCCATGTTAAGGCTGAAGCTAAGGAAGGGGAACAAATTGAAAGGTCTATTGCACTTATATTCTCGTTTGGACCTGTACGTCTTGTAGGAGAGCCAGAATTGAGTATACAAATATTATGTGCGTCTAGAATTTCTAACAGCAGTTCACCGCAATAAGTTGATATAGAACTACCCCAAGAGACGTGATGGGAGTTAAAATCTCCTAAAATTAAGAATGGACAAGGGAGAAGAGTAATAAGGTTATTAAGATGATGTAAAGCTGTAGAAGAAGTAGAAGGAATGTAGATAGAAACAATACATATATTATTTATCCGTGCAGCTACGACGGAAAAATCTTTAAATGCAGGAAGTACTAGAGGGCAAAAAGGGATGGTATTTCTGACCAGTAAAGCGGCACCGCCATACCCATCCGATCTATCATCCCTTAAGCAAGAAAATCCTGGAATTTTAAAAGTAGAGCCTGGTTTTAACCAAGTCTCTGAAAGTGCAAATAAACAAGTGTTAAACTTGTTTATCAAATGAACAATTTCTGATTTTTTAGGAATTGCACTTCTACAATTCCACTGCAGTATCTTCTGAAGTGCCATTATTGACGGGTTTTAGTGATTTAAACATATTAATTATAGGGGCAACGTTGGACGGTATCTTAATATTGGACTGTGTCAATGTCATAATAAGTACTTGAATGATATCCGATGAAGACATCATGGAGGGGTTAGGACTTGAATTCAAAGCACAACCGTTTTGGGGTGAAGGGATTTTAAAATCATTGATTATTTGGTTATGTGATTCACGATCATAACCTTTATTTAATTTGGGAGCTGGACGTCTATTCACGTTAACTGTCTTTTTATATGAACTATTGGTTGATGAGCGTTGTGAAAGTGATATGGGAGACACTGGATGGTTTTGTTTCATATGAGGTACTGGGACTGAATTTAGTACATTGGCGTACGATTTATATACGGATGGAAACAGTTTGACTGCTTCGCCATATGATATAGATTTTTCTGCCATAGCTAACTTGATTTCCTTTTGACGATTAAATTCGGGGCATAATTTATTAGTCGCAAAATGGCTTCCCGAGCAATGACAACATGTCACATTCTCTTCCTCAACGTCACAGGAATCACCTGTATGTTCATGTCCGCATTTATAACACTTTGATCTAGATCTACATTGAAGTTTAGTATGCCCAAAGCGGCAGCAGTTAAAACATTGAATCGTGGGGTAAGTGTACAAATTAACGGGTAGTGCATTGTAGCACATATAAACTCTTTGAGGCAGGACTTGTCCGTCAAATGTAAGTACAACATTTTGTGTCGGTTTCCACGCTGTTGAACCGTTTTCGGTACATTTATAATTTATTCTCCTTACCTTTAAAACCTTACCACACCCACTAGGCACCGAGATATTGTCCATTACTTCCTCAATTGACCAGTCAGATGGTACCCCACGAACAAAGCCCATTCGTGTAATTTGAAATGATGGAATGAAGGCTTTTAAATTGTTCACTTCTATGCTGTCACTTGTTATAAATGAATTAGCATCGCTAAAATTTGAGAAAGCTAGGGAAATTCTATTTCTGCCTATTCTCTTAACAGAACCATTAACAATATTCTTTATACCATTTCTCAAAAGGAATTTCCCGAATGAGACTGGGTGGAGAGTAGTTTCATCGTCAGGTGACTTGGTTACTCTTTGCACATGAATATTAAATGGGGCCTTGTCATGAGCTTCGTATTGTTTTCTTCCTATAGAAGAAAAACTTTGGGAATCTGGATCGTTAAAGGATATTGCAGGAATGACAGTTGGTGTTTGTACTAGAGTATTTTCAATTTCTTTAGTAGGGTTTGTGTCACTGTTTTCAGTTACTCCACAGCGACAACCCGTTTTGCCATCTACTGCTTGAGCGTGCTTCCTTTTCTTTTTATTGCAATGTTTGCAAATTTTATTAAAATTAGATTTTTTACTTTTATGTTGAGATGCGGAACAATCCGTGTCCATTCCAGACTCATTAGATACAGTTGATATTGTAATAAAATTCGCCGCCGGGGGAACCATTACGCCCCCCGGGGCCGGTAAATCAGGCGGCTCGTTCATATGCAGTAAAACATAAAAAACTTACCGAGATCGAAGTCTATATATACACAAAAACTATTATTGTAAACTAAATATTAATAATATTTACACTAACACACAGTACTTATCCCTATAATATACAAAATAGAATATAAATAATTATCGGAAAGAAAAATCGACCATTCAGTTCAACGTTTCCCGCGCTTTTTCGACTTCCCTTTGTCATGATCCTTACACATCTCATTCGCTTCTTCCTTTTCTTTTTATTGTCAAAAAATAGGTTGGCCATTTTGCGTAAGGTTGTTACCACGAAGTACTGTCGGCCAACATAGGGTATGTGATGATATATCATTCTCGAAGGTTATATCCAAGCAATCACATTAGGAAAAAATTTGCTTCACATTCATTTCATCTCAATTTAAAAAACGAAATGATAACATGTCCAATATTTATGATGTTGCACATCATATTGACTGCTGTAAGGCTCGCTCGTTTTGATTTCATCAGACAAATCAGTAATATAAGTTGAAATCTTGTTGCAAAATGACGTGCTATTTCCCTGTTCTCTAATGAAGTACCTACCTGTTAAATTGAACAGTTATTCAAAAGATTCATAATAACGTTTCATGAGAACAGTACTGTTATCCATTCCTCGGGTGTTATAAGAGGCCCAAATCATTGCAAAGCAGTGCTTGCCTTGAGTGGGTAGGCGAGCACATGGTTGTGCCTCCTGGGGTAAATCTTCCGCATATGTTGCCGTGAACAACATGGAAGTTTATGAACAGCCTTTGAGCGCAGGTTGATCGTAGTAAGGGAAATCTACTCAAGATGCAATTTTATGAATAGTAATAGCCTGCATTGCAGCTGTGGCGCCGCCGTAATTCCTGCTTGGTACATTAACTAATTCACGCTACGGACAACGCTAAACACTTCGCTGAATTCTAGGCTGACTTAATTTAAATTGCCAACGACACGCTAATAAGATGTCGTCATCAATTCAATTACTGATTTCTCCTATCACGAACGCATAATTTCAGCGGCTGAACTTTAGTTCAGACCAAACTTAGCATTTATTCCAGCCAATGAGAAATTTGAACTAAATGACAGAGCTGTCTGAAATGAATATGTTTTGAAAAGTTTAAAGCACTAATCAGTTTATGGAAAAACACAAATCGAGGCATTGTTACATTTTCCAAAACTGGTGTAAACCCGAGTATTTATATGAAAAAATGTGAATACATACCTACATATAAACTTGGATTTATGAATAACAACGTACTCAAGTGTAGGTAACTGATATATAACTGTGATTTGTTTTATAGACAATACAAATCTCGATAGCTTCAAGTTAAGTCTCCACTACTTTACTGGGGTATGGTTTTGACTTGACTACGACGGTCTTTTACTTGACTTTAAATGTGCCTAAATGAGGTAAACGCTAAGGTAACGGGGATTTCATATGGAAATAACCTGATTAATCAATTTACTTGACACTAGCAAGTAATCTAATCGAGTGAGTCAATTTTACAGGAAAAAATTAAAACTATTCATATCATTAATGGTTGTTGGTCTTTCTTGTAATGTTCATAGAAATGAATGAAAGAAGAATGACATTTCTAAATAATTTTCATCAATTTTATTATTGCCAACTAATTTGATTTCTCGGATGTCGAAAGTTTTAAATCATAGACAATAAATATTAAATAAATTATCATAATTCTTGACTTAAAGTTATTTATTTAAATATGGGATATAATCATTTAATAACTAATTGCATTAATAGTAGATATTGGTTATAACATTTCATAATATTTTTTGGACTTGCACCACGGCATGGCTGTAAAACATTTCGCAAGCAAAGATGAAAAATGTGATTCCGTATAACGATGCGTTCTTATTTTTCCTTTCAATTAAAAGTCGATGAACGATAAGCTGAATTAAATACATACATATTTTCATTTCTTAAATCCTGAAAATATCCAATATCGTGTAAGAATGTATCTTTCGCTGGGAATACCTAGGTTTTTGTAATAAATACCAAATTTTTTATTGATATTTATGAGTGCGATCAAAAATAAGTGAAGTTTCAGCGCCCTCTAACGTCAAAATTTCTTGTGTAAAATTAGAAGTCACAGCCTTCCGTAAGTTCCGTGTGTGTTGCGGAAAAATCCCTTTTTGGGCGTCCGACCACATGTGTGAATTGTGAACAAAATATGGTTCTGTTATGATTTAAAGTTAATAGAGACCTATTTCAGAGTGTTCGGTTTACGATATCGATAGATAAAGTGCGTACGGATCGTTCAAAGTGCTCGAAAAGTTGGAACAAGACGACGGAAGTGCATTTTTTTGGATGTAAATACGGTCGAACCAGGGTCAGTCCGGTGTGGTACGAGAGATTCGCGCATATTTCCCAGCGAGTGATCGTCGGTGCGCGCTATTGAGACGTGCGAATCGTTCGTGAATAATTCGACCTTCGCACTGTTCCAACGGGCCGCGGTAATCGGGAAAGTTCGTTCGCGATCAGCGGGTTAACCCCATCATGCCGTCGTGTTGAGGGGCATGGAGGCGCGCTCGTGATCGTCTGTCGGCGCGGAGCGCGCGCCTGGGCTTACATAACGAGGGCAGCGGCGGCATGGCCGCCCGCGTGTCCGCCGAGGGCGCAGGACCCTCTTACGCGTCGGTGCTGAACTTTAGAGGGGGCGATAGTAACAAGGAGAACATCGAAGCGGCGCCGGGTGAGGTGTCTGTTTGTGACGCACCTCAACAGAGCCTCCTGAAACAGGATGATGAGGAGGAAGAGGGTTTCGTGCCAGTGATGTCCCACGGCCGTCGCCCCGGTAAGGGGCGAAGAGACCGGGACCGTAGAGCTCCGCCTCGACCTCACAAGACGCCCGCGCCGCACGCTGACCCGCAGCCGACGCCGGAGCAGGCGCAGCAGTCTGACGAAAGCCAGCCCAAGAAGTTTGTGGAGGCCCCCATTCCGAAAGTCAACCCTTGGCAGGTTAGTGCTTATTATGTAAACAAACACTGTCATAACATGGTGATGCAATGTTGCTCTATATATTTCTCACTGATGACACGAAATGTACTTATTTACAGATATATAAAAGAGGTTATTCATTCATAATTCAATAGCATGGTTCAACTTTCCTATTGGGCTCACCAGTAGCTTGAAAACTGCAGTGAGACTGATCCAAGCAGCCTACAATTGTTTTAAATATTTTCATGTTTATATACCACTATTATTTTCTTATAAGGATCGTTAATCGAAGTTTTGTTTAACCCCTTGTGCATAATTGCCTAGTAAATAATGAAATTTATTCAGCACTTAGCATGTTACACTGTTGCAATTGTCTAGTTGACAATTAAGCAGTAAAGTCTAATACAATATTAAGCTTACATTATAAGAGGCTAGATTTAAGTTAATGGCTTGTTTGTCCATGTGATCTGTTTTATTACATAAATGTTGTGAAATCCTAAAATAAATAATAATAATATCCTGGGATATTATTTACATGCGGCCATCATACATGATCCCAAACTAAGCAAAGCTTGTACTATGGAAAGCAGATAACTGATACATACATACATATACCTGTTTCCCAGAGGGGTAGGCAGAGACAACAGATTTCCATTTGTCACAAGCTTTGCACACCTCTTTTGGATTGTTTACTGCTATTATATTCTGACCTAGCCTTTCTTGAGAACTTCTCTGAACATATAACTGATATACTACAAATAATATGGTATGTTATTCACCCCAGTCATTTTGGTTTGATCTGGCATTGGAATTAGTATTTTGATACCAGTATTAATTGGTACATTCTGATGTTCATACACCAATTGCATGTACACACTTTCGAGTGCACACACACAAGTTATTAAACCTCCACATAACAAAACTTCACATGTAATGGCCTAATGAAAAAGGCTATGTGGGGAAAGTGATCATCCAAATAAGATATTAAAATTACAGTATTTAATTGTAAATCAACAAAAAATTATTGCTAACCAATAACCTTACTGAATAGACATTTAAAATATGATATGAAATTGGGAGAACTAACACACTACCAACTGATCCCATGCCCAGAGCCCATACTAGGAGGGAGACAACTCATAAACAGACTTATTATTGAATAAAGGGATGCATATTATAGATAAATCACACCCAGACATAGAACTAATAAACATCTTTATGACATAAAGATTGTCCTGGGTGAGGAACAAACTCACAACCGGCTCAGCAGTCAGAGCTTACCCATAAGCCTATCAACATTTGAAGTTCCAATTGATTGTGAAAGTCATCCTCATTTTCTAATCAAAGTTTTTCATGATGTATGAAAACTTTGTATGTATTAATTCTGTACTAGCACAAATGTATTTTTATTCTTATAAACAAACTAAATTTTCAGGTTATATTTATGTCTGCAACTGCCAAATCTATTTTGATCAACGAAAATCAATTACCGATTTAGCATACAACATACCATTGAGATCAAGACTGAATTGCAACGACATACATTTTAGTTTGACTGAAGAAGTAGTGGTTAAACGTTTTGACTCCACTAGTTAGTTGGGCTATTGGTTTCCTCACCTAACCTCCTGATTGGGCCATTGTACATGAAGTTATTTGGCTATTTGAACCATCAAGAGGCTTTGAAAGCTTGGCTTGAGTGCTTCCTGCAGTGACCTTGGATCATTTAGAAACTTTGGCCGTTGGCTGGCAAAGCTATTGCAGTGTAGCCGGTGTTTCTTCAGATTCAATGCATCCTCTGCACAAGGGGCTGTTTGTGACACCGATCTTTAAGAGGTGTTGTTTAGTGTGCAGTGTCAGGTGATTGTGCCTATCACCATGAGTAGATCCTTTCTGTTCAAATGTAGTAGACTGTGAGTAATGCATTTGTACAGGGATGACTTTTGACCCCACAGTCATGTATGTGTGTATGGCATTTGCCATCAGAAATGTGCCCCACACTCCATAGTCATGACTATGTAGTCATATTGTAGAGTACAAAACAAGATCTTGAGATCAATAGGACATGTACCGTGGTATATTACCAACACTGAAGTACATCAACACCTGTCAGTGAAAACAGTGAAGGAGGAAATCCGAGATACATCAGAGATATATAAGGAGCGGCTAATGAATCATCCCAATCAATTAGCATGCCAGTTAACAACCCAGAACCATGTGAGACGACTGAAGTGCCACAACATCCTAAAGCTACAAGATAGACATTAGCTCTAGGCCCCAATGATGAGTAGTTGCTCTCACTGGAGAGCATACTCGACATGATAATCATTATGACACGCCATTGACTCATAGTCTACTGACTGATTGCTGATAAAAGAAGAACAAAAAAATACTGTAGTGTAATGGACACATTTTGGATTGTTATCCATATAATATGATTGTGGCAGTCATAAAGTTAATAAGTTTCATTATTGTGTAATGAACCATCATCAGTCAAGGTAATGAGAATGCTAACTTTTGATACACTTGTTCTTGAAATCCACAATACCTGCAATGCATCATACTTTCTCTTATAAAATTCTCATCATCCTCATCATCATATCAGCCAAAAGGGTTTACTGCATTATATGTAAGTTATTCAGAATTACCAGCACTAGAAATGCTGATATGGTGCCATTTTGGTCTCTTATGGACTTTTATTTTTATCTGTCTCACATTCTCTGGGGTTCTCTTCTATTACGAAGACTTCGCTGTGTGTACCAGGTTGTATCTCATGAACCATGATAGTAAGTTGAAATTTTTACAGATCATATATTTTTGTTGCCGCTATAACAACAAATACTAAAAAACAAAATAAAATAAATATTTAAGGCACAAGTGCAGTCAAAGTCTATATCTAGAATAAAAATAATAATAATATTTATCTTAGGATAACTAACACACTGCCATCTGATCCTATAGAGGCACAAACTGTACTATGGCAACCAAACAACTGATGAACATACTTATATACTTCTTAATATACATATAAGGATATTATATATTAATTACACCCAAACCCAGAACAAATAATCATGCTCATCACACAAATATATTTGTCCTGGGTGGGGATTGACCCCACAAGCTAGATCAACTGGACAGTCCAGAAGGCAGGCCAGAAGGAAATTTGTAGTAAGTTGTATGTTTATATACAGGAATTATTATTGACGTGCCTGTTGGCGTGCTTGCTTTTTACGCCAGAGGTCATGGGTCCGATTCCCACCCAGAACTGATATTTGCGTACAGGAACATGTCTGTTTTTGGAACGAAGTTCCTTATCGCGCGTTGCGAAAGGGGGCTAGACGGAAAAAATTGAGAAGAATAGTTGTGTGAAATGACACTTTGCTTTTTTTGTATTTTGTTTTATTTTTTATTACTAAAATTAAGCCTATAAAATATATAATATACTATATAATAAAACTAAGCCTACTGATTAAGTTTATATTACATTATATTTGTTAATAATAAACAAATATTATTATAACTTATAAAAAAAAAAATTATTACAATTCCTTCACTAGTTAATCTCAAGGAACTTCATTCCATCCAGTTGTCCATTGACACCTCTCAAGTTTTTTTTGTCCTGAGTATGGGTGTAATTATCTATATAAGTAAGTAGTATTTACAAAAGAAAAGTAGTATATCAGTTATCTGGTTTCCATAGTATAAGCTCTGCTTAGTTTGGGACCAGATGGCCTTGTGTAAATAATGTCCCAGGATATTATTATTATTGTTAATTGCCATCCTTTATACTAGATGGCGCCTCATGTAGCATTACAAGGATATTGTAATGATATATAAATCCTGTTTATCAGTTTATTGTCTGTCCCTGAATGAATATGACTTTAGTGCTGACTAGCTGTGCCCCGCGGTTTTACCCGTGTTAAACTTTATAAATGATCACAGCTCCTCCCCTGTAGGTGATAGCATGATAATATGTAGCCTATATGTTGACCCGACCTCTTAGATTCATGCCAAATTTTAAGTAAATCGATGCAGTACTTTTTGAGTTCAGCCCGGACATACATACAGACAAAAATTCTAAAAACTGTAAGTATTTTTGGCTTCGGTATCAATTGTAGATATCCTTATCCCCAAGTATCCTTTTAAAAAAATATTCAATGTACAGATTTGACTTTTCTAGGATTTTATTATAGGTATAGATATTATTTATCAGTTCAGGCTTATATTAATGTTTGGTCAGCAGCAGAAGAATCTTTTCACAGACAATTTCTTTTTTCATTTCAAAGACTTTTGCATGGCCTTTATGGTTGAATATTTCTTGCTATACCTGATGGGAAAGCAGACGATGTCCTGCACTAAAAGCAAAAAAATAAATGTGATCTGATTGCAATGCCACCTAGCGAATGCTATGCACCTAATGCCATTGTTAATCTGAATTACCTAGGGAGCGACACATAAACATAAAAAATAATTAAAAATATGACATTCAAAGTTTATAAATGTATTATGCCCAAAGGTGTAGAATAATAATAGGGTATAGGGGATGAAAGTTTTGTATGGAAATATGTGTTTGTATGGTTTATCTGAATCTTTAATAAGTTTGGGGCAAAAACCAAGATATTAGAGCTATTACCGTGGTACGGTGTAGGTGAGGAAATATGCCTGTACAGACGCCAGCACATCCAGCTACCCCAATCTGAAAAATCTGTCTTTTATAGATTTCCAACTTTATCACAAAAGCATAAGGTTCACTTTTTAATTGAGGACATTTGACAGATTGGGGTAGTTTAATGTGCTGGCGTCTGTACCACGCGCATCCGAATAATAACCAAAGACACTATTTCACGCGGACGAAGTCGCGGACATAGCTAGTGTGAAAATAAATCATCAAAGGTCATCTCTGTCCCACTGCAATGAGAGTGTATAGCCTATCTTATCACATACATAATAAGATTTTTTTTTTGACGGTTCTCTTAACTGGACTAAACATACAAAAAAATCTCAAAGTATTTTTCGCCAAAACTCCACATTAGTGTTTGACCTTCTCGAAATGAACACAACATTCTGCAGAACTAAGGCATAGAAGGGAAACATGGTGATGAAACCTGTATGCCTGAGTTCTCTAGGGGACAATAATATCTAGGGACAATGTCACACAGATCTTCCTAGCCCCAAACTAAGCAAAGCTTGTACTATGTGTACCAGGCGACGATATACATACTTATAT
Organism: Pseudoips prasinana; assembly: GCA_951640165.1. Classification (NCBI taxonomy): domain Eukaryota; kingdom Metazoa; phylum Arthropoda; class Insecta; order Lepidoptera; family Nolidae; genus Pseudoips; species Pseudoips prasinana. The sequence goes on from OX621261.1 coordinate 11,783,548, forward strand.
AGATAGATAAATACTTTAACACATAGAGAACATACATGACTCAGAAACAAATATTCGTACTCATCACACAAATGTTTGCACTTACCGGGATTCGAACCCAGGACCACCAGCTTCGTAGGCAGGAGCACTGCCAACTAGGCTGGAGGGGTTTGCCGTAGTTTTCGCGCTTGGCATGCGAGTTGGTGACTGCAGTTAGTTGGTCGCTAGTACACAGGAGGCCCTGCCCGACTACCTGGTGTATCCCTAGTCGCCTTTTACGACACGGGATGGTGTGGAGTGGCCCTGTGATTCTTTTCAGGTCGGCAACCACACGGCTCTCTCGTACTTGGTGTATATTAATTACATAGTTAAAACTGAGAGACCTTGCCAGTTGGTCTAAGAACAGATAGCTCTTAACCAGGAGGCTCACTAATCTAGGCGATACTCACCTGAGGGCAGCCTTGTTGGGTAAAGACCACGACTCAGGGCTTCCTGCAGGTAATAGAAAGTTTCCAATTACCTCTACGCCACGCATGCACTGTACATAGGATCCCCACAATTGCCGGTGTTGCGCAATCCACATCCAGCGGATTCCAGTGATCCTCACAAAATCATCAGTGCATCTTGTAAGGGACCTGCCAACGCAGCGTCTTCCGGTTCGTGGTCGCCACTTGAGAACCTTTCTGTGAGCGGGCGTCAGTTCTACGAGCTCTGTCCTACTCACTGCCTCTGCAACAATCACACTAATATTATAAAGGTGAAAGTTTGTGAGTGTGTATGTTTGTTACTTCTTCACGGCTAAACTGTTGGTACGATTTCAATAAAATTTGGTATAGAGTTAGCTGACACCCTGGATTAACAAATAGGCTATAATTTATAAAGTTAGACGCGGGTAAAACCACGGGGCACAGCTAGTAAACAATAATAAACTTTAAGACTGGCATGGTGATCCAGTGTTTCCGACTGCTAAGATAGAGGTCGTGTGTTCGGTACCCACGGCACGGTGATTTGTGTTGTGTCTGGGTGTAATTTATCTATAACTAGCTGTGCCCCGCGGTTTTACCCGCGTTAAACTTTATAAATTATTTATAGCCTATGTGTTATTAGGTATTCTAGCTATGCCCCGCGGTTTCACCCGCGTTAAAATTGTTTTGGCATAAAAGAGGATTAAACATACATATATTCCCACAAACTTTCGCATTTATAGTATTAGTAGGATGTGTAACTTCAGCGGTTTTGGCAGTGCACGCCAGAATAGCTCGCAGATGGTAGATTTTTCCTACTTACTTGACACTTATTGTCATATTTTGGACAATTCACACAATATCTTTATAAATTGTAGCCTATGTGTTATTCTGATGTATAAGCTATATTATTGTAAAGTTTCATTAGAATCTATTCAGTAGTTTTAACGTGAAAGAGCAACAAACATCCATCCATACTTACAAACTTTCGGGTTTATAATATTAGTAGGATTACTACATAGTTTTATGAAAATCAGTTCGGTAGTTTGTTGCGTGAAAGAGTAAATTATCTTCTCCAACGTCCCAACAGAGGTCACCCTGGTGGTTGCCATCCATCTAGACTGTTGGGACGTTGGTTTGCAACCGTGTAGAAGATGCTTTACTCTTTCACGCAACAAACTTAACTCTTAACAAACATACTCACAAACTTTCGCCTTTATAATATTAGTGTGCTCCGTATATATATACGATACTAGCGGCCCGGTACGTGCTTCGCTACGTATAAGGCATAGTAATAAAAAGAATGATTAATAAGTTCATTTATTCAAACAAAAAATATTTTATATTGCTAAAAGATGTTGATTTTACACTTTTTCAAGACTTTTTTTAAATTTTCTCTATGTACAAACCTTCCCCGGACTTCCACGAATAATTCAAGATCAAAATTAGCCAAATCGGTAAAGGCGTTGTTGAGTTATAACATTACAACGAAAAGTGGCATTGATTTTTATATATATAGATATATACGATATATGTATGTTCATTTGTTGCCACACGTTCTGCCTAGTTTGGGATCAGATGGCAGTGTGTTACTAGTCCAAGGTGTTAATAAAATATATTCTTAAGAATCAATTTCCGGGTTTTCGTTTTCTTATGTTATATGAATAGCTGTTTACGTCACAATCATTCACACATAATTAAATTTGCATATAATAGAAATGGAGGTTCATATATCTTCAAAATTATATTCACACTATATATAATATAAATAATCATAATTTTAATACGTGAAGCAAAACCTTTGTACCCCTTTTTACGAATATTGCCCAGAGGAAGGAGTAGCAAATTTGGAACAGTTAAAGTTCGTATGGAGAAGGAGTGCAGAAAGATAAAAACTTGAGAGGTATCAAGGGACACCCGGATGTAACGAAGTTATTTCTTATTATTTATTATGTACAAAAAACCTGTATACACTCAACAAAAATAATCGTCGCGACACCACACTGTTCAATGCGAAATAGAAATGAAAATATCTGGCTTGCTTTCTATAAGAGAGAGAGAGACAGACAGAGTAACATGCGCACGCCGCACAGCTGCAAAAAGTGTCGTGAGAACTTTTCGTACGAATTTTTTCCGTCTAGCCCCCTTTAACAACGCGAGTTAAGGAACTTGGTTCCAATATTTTTATAATAGGCATAGGAGTAAATTGTTTTAATGAAAATTATATTACACACACTACTATGCTTTTGACACAGTGACAAACTAAGAAGACATGACAAACTGAGTGTCGAAACTGAGAACAGATTAGTATTATGTGTCTTTAATGTCTAATAGTCTTTGACAATAGAACCTTAATGGTCGAATATCGAACAAGTGCGATATCTAATACTAGATCATAATTTCCTAGCCGAATATCGGCCACGGCGGCCAGTCTCAATAGAGATTAACCATCTGCGCGGGACATATTATAGTGTAAATTTGTGTGCGCAAACACAAGAGCACTTTTTATTCCATCACTCTCATGATCCGATGGGACGCCTAGCGACACGAGCGGAAAGAGGTCCGGTATAGGGCCGACGGCTTTACGTGCTATCCGAGGCACGGGGGTATAGTACCGCCAACTCCCAGACTTCCGGTTGATGCTGAGAAATTTTTCTTTTTACACAATAGTCCCGGGATTTAAACCCAGGACTTCGTTCTCCGCGAGCGTCCACGCTACCGTTAGACCTATATATACATAGAAAAGGAGCACTATATAAATCTATATCAGCCATGTTTTCGTAATTTTAAAGTAACACGTGGTAATTTGGAGGTTATGTTTCTTTATCAATTCTCAATAAGTCATAGAGTCGTGTCGTATCGGAATTATCTGTCCCGTACAGATAATTCCCTATCTGCATTTGAATAATCTACATTTTTTTGCAATCATTGAACTGTGCATAGAATGAGTAACCGTATGATTCTTTGACACTTTCGCAACCACGTTATAAACCACGTTCCACCACAGACCCTCTGGCTAGAAGTCGAAATTTCATCCATATCAGCTGGATAAATGTCAAGTCCGCGCACTTCCACTCTGTGGAATCAATTGACTGCGGATGTATTTCGGGGGGCATCGCACTTGCAGCTTCTCAGTGTTCATGGGCGGCGGTGATCACTTACCATCGGGGCTCTACCGGCTAAGTCGCCGAACATCGTTTTCGTGAATGGCGTTAAAATAAGTAAAGGTTAAAAATGACTTCATCAATCGTTAAATCGGCTTCCATGACCACATGTGACGTCATAAATGGTCCGGAATCGGTTGTCAACGTTGAAGCCGGTTTAACGGTTGATTAAGTAATTTTTAACCTTTATTTATTTCTTCGCCATTCATGAAAACGATGTTCAGCGACTTAGCCGGTAGAGCCCCAGGTGACCCATTCGCCGGTTATTTATTTATTTATTAAAGTACTGCCACATGACACATATTATAACTACACAGTTAAATAACATCTATAATACAATGTCTGATATGCATCACAATAACGGCGTACATAGCATTTGCACTAATTTTGTAACTAACGACAATTTATACGTAAATCTAAATTAAATTAAATGAATTAGGAGCTAAACAAACAAATATAAATCAATAGTAACGTGAACGGCATATATATTACATAATATTATTATTAAAGTAATCAGTTATTCTATTAATGAACTCTGATATGCCATCATCGAAGATATCGAGATCAGGAATTCTTTGCCTTTTTGGTTTGCCTTAAAGTCTTAGGGACTGACGATAGAAGTGAAAACTATTTTTCATACTTCTAATCTAAATAATCTATACAAATAAATAAAATTGGAGTGTCTGTTTGTAATATTGAAATAACCGTTTTTTACCACATAAATATGAATATATATACGGTATATACACCAAAATATAATTTTTTACTATTTTTGTTTGTCTGTCTGTCTGTCTGTTTGTTCCGGCTAATCTCTGTAATGGCTGGACCGATTTTGACGGGTCCTTTTTTGGCAGGTAGCTGATGTAATAAGGAGTAACTTACACTACTTTTATTTTAGAAAAATTATTTTGTTTACTTATAAACTAAATAAACTAATTAACACGCGGACGAAGTCGCGGGCACAGCTAGTTCACAATATAATAGTTATACATTACATAGCTCATGGGAAGCGTGACGTGACAATGACGCGAGTTTCACACTTTTTGTTCACCTAAATAGTACACATATACCTACACAGTATACATATAGTTTATAGAAAGCGTTCCATGATTTTTGCTCAACCAAAAAGGGTAAAAATACGCGCCTAAAAGATTTCCTTTAAAAATCTGAAGCAAAAATAGCCATTTATGACGCTATTGAAAATTGCTCTGTCATATTATTGTCATGTTTCAAGCGAGTCATAAAACGTTGGGGCATATACCTCGCAGAGATATGACTGGCATTTTAGCCTAATGTTCGTATTACACATATTTGTAGGTCATTCGGAAGAGGATTGAGACAACCTCTAGTGTGCGGTAGCCCAGTCGGGGCTTTATCTTTCTAATCCGCACTAAATAATTTTCGCGTTATAATTACGGGTACTATTTTCCTACAAATCTAAAAAATAAATAAATATAATAAGTATCTATACATACATATAATAAAATCGTAGGAAAGTCAAAACTGTGCATTACTTACTATACTTGGGGCGTGATCTACAATCGATGTCGAAGCCAAAATATAGTTTTTAGAATTTTTGTCTGTTTGTCTGTATGTATGTCCAGGGTAAACTCAAAAAGTATTGCATGGATTAACTTCAAATTTTGCATGAATATTACTAAGAGGTCGGGTCAACATATAGGCTACATATTATTACGCTATTACCTTCGGGGGAGGAGCTATGATAATTTATAAAGTTTAACGCGGGTGAAACCGCGGGGCACAGCTAGTAAAAATATAAAGTAGTAGAGAGGCGATGGCTGGCCCCACGTCAAATTCGTGAACGGGTGCTGCTTGCGGTAACTGGTCGAACTTCCGTCGGGGTCGTTAATTTATTTTTCATTTATTTTATACAGTCGTCGCCTCTTGTAGACGTTGTGTTACTTGTTAACTCTGTAAATGTGCGCGGATGCACCCACCGTCTGATCGTCTTGCAAGAGGTTATTCTATTTGCTTGAGTGAAATTGAATGTTATTGTTTATTACCTCACAATTATCTTGATAGATGCTACGGACTAGATGACAACGGTTCTGTGCGTGCATTAGCCCATATAGCAGCTGCATGCAGCTACATGCTGCATGCAGCTGCTATATGCGTTTAAAAATACAATATTTAAAAAGAAATTAAAACAAAAGCACAAGAAGACGAAAAAAGCAAGCCTGGAGTTTCTTTGTGGCTTTCTTCTCCGGGTCGTCCACCTAATTTTGCCGCAAATTAAAAATCTCCCTTTTATATTATACCAAAATATCCGTATCCTAATTTTGCCGCAAATTAAAAATCTCCCTTTTATATTATACCAAAATGTCCGTATCCTAAGCAAAATTTATGATTGCATAGCCAAATAGTTATATCAAAATATTTTAATCTTAGCAGGAAGTTAAGTTTATGCATGACGCATTCCTATTTATTTAAAGGTGGATCGACTCGCAGTAACCTAATTTACTTTTTCTAGTAGCGAAATACTTATTTCGTCACGCCCGGATAAATTTGAAGTTACAATATGAAAATTAGTTAATTGATGATAATTTCTTAGTGGTGCTTTTAGGAATATTCCCATACTGGTTAAAACACAAAACTGACTTTTTTTTTTTTTTTTGGAGGACCCAAAACGTGGTGCCAGTATTTAGTAAACGTGCTTGCACAAATGTTGTAAAATGTGACGCGTCAGCAATAAGGCGCCAAGGCTAGAGTAAGATTAGAAGGATTTCACTATCATAAACAATGGCGCCAATGCGCTATTATTATAACAGATAAGTAATCGAATCATATTTAAAAATGCGCCTTTTCGGACTTACTAATGTGGAAGCTGAGTAATGGAATCAGTAGAAGTAGAAGACATGGGTCACTCTCAATCGAATAAGAAGGCGGGTCGATGCAACCACAACCTTCAAAAGTGGGGTTCCAAACCATCAGCAGCCTGTGACTGTGGACCATTTCGCACATTGTTGAAGAGTGCCCCATAATACGTTTCTCGGGGGGACTTGACGGTCTGCTTCCGCTTACAACCGAGCCAAGGGACTGGTTACTGAATCTAGATTTAAAATTTTCGGTACTATGTATAATAACGGGAAAATAGCCATACGGAAAGAAGAAGAAGAATGGAATCAGGTGTTGCTTTGCGGCAATCAGAATACAAATTTAATCAAAATCGTCATATCAGCCGAAAGACCTGCACTGCTGGTCAAAGGTCTCCCCAATAGATCACCACAATTACCTATCTTGCGCTATTCGCGGTTTCCAGCGACCCGCACAAGATCATCGGTCCATCTTGTAGGGGTTCTGTTCAGGCTGCGTCTTCCGGTTCGTGATTGTCACTCGAGAACCTTTCTACCTCAATGGCCGTCGGTTCTACTAGCTATATGACCCGCCCACGGTCTCTTCAACTTTGCAATTCTTCGGGCTATATCGGGTTTGCTTCGCCTATAGATATCGACATTTCTGATCCGATCTCGCAGGGAAAATCCGACTATAGCCGAGACGGCTATTTTGGGTAAAATTGCTCTTTGGGTAAAATTTAATATGTAGTCTTGTCTGTTTAATCAAGCCGGGATGCAATTTGCAAAACCAATATAAGAAAGCAAATTTAGAATGATATATCAGCATAGTATTAATACGTAAAGCAATAACTTTGTACCCCTTTTTACGAAAGTTGCGCGGACGGAGGAGTATGAAATTAAACAGTTAAAGTCCGCACTCTTTCTCCATAGTAAATGGAGAAGGAGTGCGGAAAGCTAATATTTTTATGTATATAAATTAATAAATTATTTTAATTTTCAAAAGAACAGAATAACAGTAGCTTCCATATAATTATTGTTTACTGTGTAAGTAAGGAAAACTTATGAATATTATAATGAATCAGCTGTTTGCCTAAGAAAGGGTTTTGTAAGGGAAATCGCGCAAGAAAATGCGGTCAAATGCCTGTAGGTGTACACTTTCCTTCCTCCTATCTTGTTTATTAACCGACTTTAAAAGAGGAAGAGGTTATCATCTAGTCTTTTGTGCTTTATAGACCAACCCGAAGGTGCCAACAGACAGTATTACTAATACTCGGTTGTCCGTCCGTCTGTCTATCTGTATCTCATGAACCGTATTATACAGTTGAAATTATCACTGAGGGTATATTTCTTTCCAAATTTGCTTATAAACAACAGATAATAAAAAAAAACTTGTGTGTACTTATGTACACGCGTTAGAAGTTATACTTCTTAATATACAACTTGAACATAGTTATCAATTTTCATACCACCTAGAACTAACGTCATGCTGTTATTTTTACGATGCGATGTAAAAATTCACTGTCATACCACCTAGAACTAACTTCATGCTGTTGAATTTTTTGGTGTCGGTGTGCGCGCGTATCGTAAAAATTCATTCTCATCATTTTTCTCCATCGCGCCAAAAGAAGTATAACTTCAAAATTTAATGGGTTCCCTATAAAAGTAACGTGAAATAGTTATCCATGTTTCAGACATCTTTAAAATGTGTTGTATAAATTTAAGTGCAGGTGGGAATCAAACCCACGAGCGACAGAGTATCCGGCCCAATGCGTGTTAACCGCTCCGCCACCGCACCGTGGTTCTCAGACTCGAATTAAGACTCCAATTAAGACGCTTTTAACGCCATCTTACTGGAACCATATGTATCCATGTTTGATGACTGAATCTCCAATCATTAGACGAAAGAACGGACTCTTTCGGATCGTAATAGCGGACAATCGGACGCAACTCGATCAGGATCCGATCCACATCCGTGCCAATACGGTCCGAAGTAGTCTTAGAACTATTGTATGTTAACTGAATCTTCAATCATTAGACGAAAGGACAGACTCTTTCGGATCGTAATAGCGGACAATCGGACGCAACTCGATCGAGGATCCGATCCACATCCGTGCAAATACGGTCCGAAGTAGTCTTAGTCTTAGAACTAATCTTGTTCTGTACAAAGTGTTCGATTGCGGAATGCACTGCCTTTAATAGTGAGACGTGCACAAAGTCTGCAAGAATTCCAAAGATTTGTCAAGAATCACTATCTGCACTATCTGTCACTACGAGACTCGCTACACAATTAGGAACATAATATATTATTTGTATATATTATATGTATTTATTATACGTATTTAATATTTGTAATATGTTTATATTTTCTTTTTATTTTATTTTTCATTTTGTGTTAGTACTATTTGTCATGTATCTGTACACCGACAACTGCCGATCTATATAACTCCATTCTCCGATCTTTACTTTGGTTGTCTGGAAGAGATCACATTTTGTGATAAGACCGCCCATTGTATACTTTTAAGGTTTAAACTCTTTTTATTTTGTAATACTTTGGTGTACAATAGAGTGTTTATCTATCTATCTTAGAACTATTGTATGGTAGGTTTCTCGATTTGTATTTGCACTTATTCGGATCGGACGTAGTGCGAAACCGCTCTACTTACTTATCCTATGGGCAGTGGTTACTCTAGAGTAGTAGCCCAGTTGGCCTCCGACATGGCTTAACGACTGTTGTCTAATGACTACAACCGGGATCGACAGCTTAACATGCCCTTTAAAGCACGGAGACGCTCTTGATAATCAGAGCCTAGCTCTAAGGGTACATTTTTTCGGTACAGCAGTCCAAAACGATTAATCTCTATTTGTTTACCTGTACAATGTAGGTATTTAACAAATGAAAATAAAACTGTGTTACATCAGATATCATTACTAAAGGTCATTTATCACGAATCATCATAACACCTGGGTTGGCAGACCTCCAAAACATAAAGTTGGCGTATGAGCCAATACGCTGTACTCAGTTTTATGCCCTATGGATATAACAATACGGATGAATTTAGGGCTGAACTTGGAAGATACTTACGTCGATTTTGCGGCCACTCCGCACTGTGCAATTTTGAGCTCTATCTACATAGTTATAGAGTCCCATTTTGGACTGAACATTAAATATAAAATGAGCAGACAATTCACCGTTGTCAAATTGAAATCTTATTTACATTATAATAAGATTTAGTTTTGCAACATATCTCAAGTGGTCTGTTGGCCATTCAAGCGCTGGTTTTACGTCATAGATGTCAACGTCTCCCTGATGCCGAGATCGTGATTGTCATTGAATTTGTGTTATTTTTGGACTGTCTTCTACGCATCTTTGTAAATAATGAGTAGACTATTGGAATGTTCGGGGAGTACTCCGAACACTAACCTACATATTGGACGGGAGTAATTCCACCACTGCAACTCCTGTGAGCCAGCTCGCTCGCAGCTTGATGCTCTCAACGGTCCGTAAGTAATCGACGAGGTTAAGTGGTTTAATATCTGAGCATCTCCGTGCTTCGGAGGGCACGTTAAGCTGTCGGTCCCGGTTGTAGTAATTATACAACAGTCGTTAAGCCATGTCGGAGGCCTACTGGGCGGCTTGGACAACTATGACACTAGGGTAACCACTATCCATACGATAAGTAAGTAAGGGTGAGCCAGGATCAATAGTGGAAAACAGTGAAAAGATACTGAGCGTTGATGCTCAGGCGCGTCTCGGCGAATCCCCTCAATTGTCTTGGATACAGCAACGAATTTAATCAGAAAAAAAAAGCAGGTGGTAGAATGCTCTCCCGAATGTTTTCCATGGGGTCTTTAAAACGAAGCGTGCAAAAGCACCTTATCTATGTAACACCTAAGGTAAAACGGATGTGATATACTGTTACACTTGGGCTGGGTCTGTGTGGCTAGCGGCAAAGAATATCACCACCGCATCTCATCCCGTGGTGAACGTAGAAGTCTCCCTGAGGGATCATCTCTTAGAGTACGGGCAGCAGCGTCTTTGTGTAATATGACCATCAAACTGCGATCGCCAACCCGCCTGCCAAGCGTGTCTATTATGGCGCAACCCTTGAAATTATAGACACAGCTTCATTATTATCTTTCGGGAGGTCTTTGTCCAGGAAGCGGGTGAGGCGAGCGTGCCGCGGCAGAGGCCGTCGAGTGCCAGATAAAAATTAATTTACACAAACAATCCACTTCAAAGTAAATAACAATGCGTCATGAACTTAAATTGCTGCTAATTGTATACATTCCCCAACAAATTCGTACACTTTTTGCTACCATTTTCCATCCTACTAATATTATAAAGGCGAAAGTTTGTGTGTGTGACTGTGTGAATGTGTATGTTTGTTACTTCTCCACGTCTAAACGGAGTCGCCGTGCTTCGGAGGGTGAGTTAAGCTGTCGGTCCCGATTGTAGTCATTAAACAATAGTCGTAAAGCCATGTTAGAGGCTTGAACAACTTTGACACCATGGTAATCACTGTCCATACGATAATTTAGTTGTCCCAAGATATTTAACTAGTCCTGGTGACCCAGCTGCCAAGAGTGTGTGACCAGATGTCAGGACAAGTCTGTTCTTAATAAAGAAAAGACTAGGATGATTTAAACGTCTTTGTGAAAAAGGCAATTTTCCTTTTTTTCCTAAATAACATAGTTTTGGGTGGACTGTGGAATTACTTGGAGCGTAGCCAATACGATTTACTGAGTTGTTAAACCTAACAATGTCGGAGCTAAAGTATTGTTGGAAACACGTGGTATTCTGTTTAATAAGCCTTGTTCAATACGGACTGGAAACAATTATATTTGAACAACTTTTCCATTCAGCTAGTGTTATTATTTTCATATATTTACGTATTTCAGTATAAAACTGTTAATCTCCCGTTTTACCCCCTTAAGAGTTGGTTATCAAAACCTTAACAAATGTCTAGATTATATTTGAGGCTATCAGCGCAGAAGTGGTGTAAGCCACTAATTGTGTTGGTTGCAGTTTTGGTGTAAACTACATTCCTTAGATTATCAACTTTGAATACAAAAGTGGAGTAAGCCACCTTTTGTTATCAAAACAACAGATGGCGCTAAAACATAGTTTTTGCACAGAACGTAATCTATCATATTATTAGAGCAAAACTGGTGTAAGCTGGATACACCACTTTTGCTCTATGGCAAAACAGGTTTGTCTGTGGCTTACGTCTAACGTCATTCGTCAGTGTCAAATGCAAAACGTTAAAATTGAGACAAAACAAACTGAATTTCATTGTATCTTACTGAATAACAATATTTTTGTAATTAACCATGGACGGAGAAGATGATATTACTTCAGGTAAGTTATAAAAATAGTCTGATTGACTGCAAATTATAAGTAAACTTGTCACGTTGTATTTTTCATATTGTTAACCTAGTTAATGTTTTGGTTACAGTAGGAGACTTTGAAGATTCTGGTTCTGAATATCTCCCATCACCTACGCCTTCATCAGGCAATGAGGACTCGGAAGAAGCCCAACAGCGTAGTACTAGTTCAACCATAACAAATTTACCACAGCCCTCGCGAACCACATCTGGGTCGATACCAACAGCAGAGCTTCAACTAAGCTTGTCTGAACAAGTATCAGCTGAAACCACCAATGAAACCCCTGTCCTCAAAAGCAAGAAACGTGTTAAAAAGCCTGAGACTTGGCAGCGAAATGTGCTTAAATTAAAACGAGCAAAAGGCGAAGAATACGAAAATCACAAAAAGAACGTTATTCCTGCGAAGACACCCAAAATAGGGGAATGTCTATGTCCAAAAAAATGTCATCTAAAGATAAATGAAGAACGCCAGCTGCAAATATTCCAAACCTTTTATGCATTAGCTAATTTCGATATACAAAATGCATTACTGTTCTCGTTAGTTAGAGTGACAAATAAATGCAGAAGCTACACAGGAAGAGAGGAGTCAAGAAGACAGAAAACATATATCTATCATTTACTGAATAAAGATGGTGTTGAAGTTCTGGTGTGTAAAAAATTTTTCCTGAGAACTTTTCAAGTTTCTGACGGACGTGTAACCAGGGTAATGAAGCGAAAAAGTATATACAATGTCCCACCTATTGATCAGAGAGGTCGACAAAGCTCTGTAAACAAAACACCAGATAATAAGATAGCAGAATTAAAAGAATTCATTGCCAAGTTTCCTGCTTATGAGTCTCATTACACCAGACATAAAAGTGAGAATAGGAGATTTCTATCACCAGATCTAAGTCTTGGACGCATGTATACTCTCTATAAAGAAAGTGTACTCGAACCTTTATCATCCTTCATGTTCAGTAAAATATTTAATGAATGTTTTAACCTACGTTTCCATGCACCCATCAGTGATTCTTGTAAAAGATGTGACCTTTTCCATAACAAAATTAAATGCGCTGAGAGTGAACAGCTAAAACAAGAGTTACAACGTGAACAAGAATTACATCAGAGGAAAGCAGACAGTGCCAGACAAGGGCTACAGAATGATACGGCTTTAGCAAAATCATCTACTGACATTACTGTTATCACCTTTGATTTAATGAAAACCCTACCTACGCCTGTGTTGACAACTGGAATAGTGTATTACAAGAGGCAGCTTTGGACTTTTTGCTTTGGTATTCACAACATGGGGACAGATGATGCCTACATGTTTGTTTGGGATGAGGCTGATGCTTCGCGAGGACCTCAAGAAATTGGTTCTTGCCTGCTTTATTTTTTTAAACATTATGTGAAAACTAAAAAAGTTGTCATGTATTCTGACCAATGTGGTGGACAGAATAGAAACATAAAATTGTCATTGTTCTGTCAGTATATTGTATCTCATCCGCATTTTACTATTGAAGAAATAGACCATAAATTTTTAGTCTGTGGGTATTCATATTTGCCATGTGACCAAGATTTTGGTCTAATAGAAAAAAATAAAAAATTCTAAAAAGAGATTTACATACCAGATAACTGGCTCGAAGTAATTAAAACGGCACGAAAAAGGCAAGCTTTCAAGATTGTAAGAATGACAGCAAGTGATTTTGTATCAAGTAAATCTTTGGAAAAAAATATAACAAACAGAAAAATATCAGTGAGCAGCAGCAAGGTGGAGTGGCTAAAAATTCAATGGCTAAAATTCCATAAACTCCACCCTTTTTCAATTTTTTACGAATATTCCAACAATGAAGAAACCCTCTTTGATGAAGTCAGCGTTAAAAAAAGGCAGTCAGTAACCATAACACAACTAGATGCATTGGAAAAACCAATTATTTCAGAAAAAAAGAAAAAAGACCTTCTTGAACTTTTGCAGTTTATCCCACCAGTTCATCACACTTGTTATAATTCTCTAAAAAGTTCCAACACTGTCCTGGATGAAGCTTATTATGATGAAACAGATGAAGATTAACCCATTACAGTTGTTATCTTTAATAAACTTGCTCTGAAATGGTGTAACCTGTTTATTATTTTTAATTTTACCAGAACATCTAAATGCAGAAGTGGTGTAACCCACATTTTTTTCATAATTATAAGTTTAATTAATACAAAAATATACTACAATTATAGATTTAAAAGTTCTTTTTATAAATTAGAAAGAAGACAATAAAAAAAATTTTATCTTAGCAAATTTTAATTCCTTCTATTTTTCCTAAGTGCAGTGTCGGGGGTTACACCGCTTTTGCGCTGATAGCCTCATTTATATAATTTTTTTATTTAGCTGGGGTTATTATTTTAAAATATTTACGTATTTCAGTATAAAACTCTTAATCTCCTATTTTACCTCCTTAGGAGTTGGTTATCAAAACCGCCATATCCTTCCTTACCAAATGTCAAGATTCTGTTTTAACAACTTTTCTATTCTGAAATAGTAAAAATAATAATAAATATACTGGGACATTATTCATACACGGCCATAGTTTATTGGGGGATGCCTCATAATCATCTCTGCTGAACGACGCCCACTGTTGGACAAAGGCCTCACCCAAAAATTTCCACAATTGCCGGTCTTGCGCAATTCCCCAATACATATAGATAATTATATAACAATTAGAATATTAATCATACATATAAATACATAATTATAAATACATGTAAAATTTTAATAATGTCTACTGAAAACGTTAGCAATTTACTGAAGTATTCCACACTATTTTTGTTACATGTCGTACACTTATATTCAAATTTATGAGTTGTGTTACTTTTCTATTCCCTAGATGAGCTATTTAGACTAAATAATATTAGCAAAGTGGGTAATATTCCCACACAAATACACACGTTCTAGATTCCAGCCTTGGTCTGACAGACTGAATTGAGTCCGTACTATGTACAGGGAACGCGATGTAGTCTCGAGATTGCTACGACGGCGATGTAGTTGCGAGAAATATACGAACAAATGTAAGAAGTAGTGTGATTTTTACGGCCGAGTATTTGGGATTTTACTCGTTTATAGCTTACTAGCTGTGCCCCGCGGTTTTACCCGTGTCAAACTTTATAAATTATAGCCTATGCGTTAATCTAGGGTGTCAGCTAACTCCATACCAAATTTTATTGAAATCGCTCCAACCGTTTAGAAGTAACAAACATACACAAACTTTCGCCTTTATAATATTAGTTTGACTAGCTGTGCCCGCGACTTGATCCGCACATTATGTAATGACTCCGTAAATGTTTCATCAGAATATCTGTATGATTTTTTTGTAATCATTCACTTTGCTTTTTCCATACTAACTTTCATTCCTCATTCCCTATTGTTATTTTACACCCTTGAGGGTAAAGCGTTTACAAAACTTTGAATTTTAATATTTATTTACATTGAATCAACAGCCTAAAAAATAAGTTTCAAGGTACCAGCTTCAAAAATGGCGAAACCTCCATTCAACGTTTCACCCCCCCCCCCCTTTAAACCCCCTTACAATCCTTTATTGGAATTAAAAAGTAGCCTATGTCCTTTCTCAGGCTCTAGACTATCTGTTTACCAAATTTTATGTAAATCGGTTCAGTAGTTTTGGCGTGACAGAGCGTCAGACGGACAGAGGTATTTTCACGTTTATAATATTAGTAGGGATTAGTATGTGTCAGACTGAAATTTTTGTAACGATGATAATCTTCACACGAATTAATTGACTTTGAAGAAAGAAGAAAGAAAAAACGTAGGCGGCCATTTTGTTGAACTGATTTTAAGCATGCCAAATTGCTATGATCGTGTCAATAGTGGAAACACAGATTATTAATTTTTCTATCTTTACTATAAAAATTTTAAACATCCACATTTTTGCCATTTCATTTTGTTAATTTACCACAACTTGTAAAAAATTCAATTCGTAATAAATAGTTTCTGCGTGTGAGCACTTGTTCGCTGACTCTAAGGCTGGCAAGGCACCCGCGACTCCTCTGGTGTGGCAGGTGTCCATGGGCGGTGGTGATCACTTACCATCAGGTGATCTGACTAGCTCGTTTGTCGCCCTCTGACATAAAAAATAAAAATAGGGATTAGTAGTTTACTTCAACTTGGAAGCAAATCTGAAAGACTAGATTTGGCGAATGTTAATTGGATTTTTATAGTTATAAATGTACTAAATCCTATGACCGATAGTTTTTCATCTACCTGCCGCTGTCAATATTCAAGTTTGACACTGACGTTCGTCAACTGGTGCACTCGGATTAAGTAATATTCGATTAATAATCGTATACTAGTTATGGGGTGGTGATTTCAATTAGATTCTTATTTGACGTATTGAGTAATGCGTGTTACACAAGAGTTGTAGTAGCCACCCAATTTGCCGACACGGGACCGACAGCTTACAGTGCCGTCTGAAGCCCGAAGATGCTCAGAAATTAAACCCCCTGGCGGTAACCCATCTATAAACTAACCTTGTTTGCCTAGGTGCACTAGACACTTGATGTGTGTACATATTATGTTTATGCTTCCACCCATAAATAAAACCGAGCCTATAGGTTTTCGCATAAGTTTGACAGCCAATTAGCAGTAACAAGGAAGGAAGTAAATGCCACTTTGCTAGACGTTAAAAGAATAGTAACGCAAACATCGAACAGATCGTGATATTTATCACGAATAATCTTTAATAGTTTGACGTTTGATAGGCCCCGTCGTGACTAATGAGTATCATATAATCATAGGATTTGTGGAATGAGGAAGATCCTGTGGATACATATGCACTATGAAAACCGTTCTAAATATGTGCCTTTTTTATCATGGCGATTTTTTGGCTTTGGACGCTTTTACTTCGCCGGAAAATAGAGGCAACATAAAACTACATACTAAGCACCAGAGGGCACTGTAGGTGGCTAATGGAGTGGAGATGCAGGCATGCATAGTCGTCCCTCGGTTATTTTAGGGACGCTTTGTTAACAACTGTCGCAACAACAGTTACACTGGACCACAACGTAAGGTTTCCATTCGACCTCATCATCATATTAGCCCAAATACGTCCACTGGCTCGACAAAGGCCTCCCCCAAAGATCTCCACAATGGCTGGTCTTGTGCTGCCCGCATTCAGCGGTTTCCCTCAACCCTTGCTAGATCGTCGGTCCACCTTGTAGGGGGCCTGCCCACGCTGCGTCTTCCGGTTCGTGGTCGCCACCCGAGAACCTTTCTGCGCCAACGGCCGTTGGTTCTACGAGCTATGTGTCCCGCCCACTGCCACTTTAATTTGGCAATTTTGAGCTATGTCGGCTACTTTAGTTCGCCTGCGGATTTTGACGTGCCTGATTCGATCGCGCAGATATACTCCGAGCATAGTCCCCTCCATTGCTCAGAGTATCCCTGCGAACTGTTCATAGAAAATGAAGTCAATAACTCATCTTTGAACTCAATTCCGAGGGACCGAGATTATAGCTAGAGTTATAGAAAACTAGCTGTGCCCGCGACTTTGTCCGCTTATTGTGTAATGTTTTCGTAAATGTTACATCAGAATATCTCTAATGTTTTTGTCTCTTGTCGCAAACTTATAAAACCTTCACATAAATCTTAAATATTTCGATACAAATTTTCATCCCCTATTCCCTATTGTAATTTTATACCCTTGAGGGTAAAACTTTTACAAACTTTGAATGCTTTATTTATTTATATAGAATCTGCACCTTAAAAAAATAGTTTCAAGCTTCTAAAAATGACGTTTTTTTCATACAACTTTTCTATTCATAGATTCATTCATTTCATTCATTCTTATGCTAAAAAAAGGTTGAAAAGAGGGGACGGTCCCTTTCAACCCTTTTTTCGCCTTAAAAAGTAGCCTATGTGCTTTCCCTGGCCCTAAACTATAAGTGTCCCAAATTTCAATTAAATTGGTTCAGTAGTTTTGGCGTGATCTTTCACGCGACAGCTACGGAACTGATTTACAGACAGACGGGAGTTATTAGTAAGGGTGTTCATTTCAAACGCATCATTACATTATAGCTGAAGTGTTACAGAATACGGGTGTGAAATAAAAATAAACTATCCAGCTATATATATAACATTAATATTCGGCGGCACTGACAGTTTACTGGTTGGTGATGTTGGCGTGCCGGCCAAGAGTAAGGTCTTCCAGATAACATCTCTATGGGTAATAGAAACTTTTGTATGAAAGAAAGAAAGAAAGAATATATATTTATTAGACACATAAATGCGGTCGCCAACTCGCATGCCAAGCGCGGTGACTACGGCAATCCGCTCCAAGTGGCAACTTTATACTACACTAGCTGTGCCCCGCGGTGTTACCCGCGTTAAATTTTATAAATTTTCTTTGCTATAAACCTCACGGAGCCCGAGACCTTTCCAACTAATGCAAAACCGTGGAAATCGGTTCGTGCGTTCTGGAGTTATAGCGTCAGGAAGGAAAACCCGACTTATTTTTATATAGTAGACTATGATTGGCGGGCCGGTTGGCGAGGTTGGTAAATGCTGACCTTTTGCCGCAAGTCGTGGGTTCGATTCCCACCCAGGACGGATATTTGTGTGCATGAACATGTCTGTCCTGAGTCTGGGTGTAATCTACTATATAAAAATAAATCGGGTTTTCCTTCCTGACGCTATAACTCCAGAACGCACGAACCGATTTCCACGGTTTTGCATTCGTTGGAAAGGTCTCGGGCTCCGTGAGGTTTATAGCAAAGAAAATTTATAAAATTTAACGCGGGTAACACCGCGGGGCACAGCTAGTTATCTATATAAGTATATATTTACAAAAGAAAAGTATCAGTTATATGGTTTCAATAGTACAAGCTGTCGGCTTAGTTTGGGATCAGTTTCGTTACTTATTGGTAGTTATTTTCATTCTTTATCTTTATATCTTTCTTCTTCCAAGAGTCTTGTACTCGATTGTAAGTCTATTGATTTTTTTTATAATTAAATACTTACATCTAACGTACTAGGAAAATGAAGACCTGTGTCGCGGGGTACTTAAAACATATTATTAACGGATACATAGCACACCCAGAGCACAATTACTTATAGGTCACACAAATAGTTGACCAATGTGGGAATCGAACCCGGAACACGCTGTGGCTAGTCTTAAACGCTGCGCTGCACGTAAAGTCTAATAATAATTAATAATAATAATATCCAGGGACATTATTCACACACGGCCATCTAATCCCAAACTAACTAGAGGCTTGTTCTATGGACACCAGATAACTAATATATTACATTTACTACTTTTCTTTTGTAAATACGTACTTATATAGATAATTACACACAGGCTCAGGACATACAGACATGTTCATGCTCACAAATGTTTATTCTAAGTGGGAATGGAACCCACGACCTGCGGCGTGAAAGGCAAGCATTTACCAACCACGCCAACCCGCCCGTCAATCAATACTTAATCATTGATTGATATCAGTATTTCGCATTGGCAATATTGAAGGCCCTCAAGGTCTGCAGTTAATGAGTAATTTACCATACCTAGGTGTTACGTAAGCCGCTTTCCTTGACCCGTAAGTAGGCTTTTTACTTTTCACCGTCTAGCCAAAATAAATTTATATAATACTAGCTGTGCCCCGCGGTTTTACCCGCGTTAAACTTTATAAATTATAGCTTATGTGTTAATGCAGGGTCATTCATGTCATGTCAGCTATCTCCATACCAAATTTTATTAAAATCGCTCCAGCCGTTTAGACGTGAAGTAGTAACAAAAATACACACTCACAAACTTTCGCCTTTATAATATTAGTGTGAGTAGCTGTGCCCGCGACTTCGTCCTCACTTTTTGTTATGACTCCGCAAATGTTACATCTCTAATATTTTGTCTCTCGTCGCAAACTTATAAAACAATCACATAATCCTTATATATTTTCATACAAACTTTCATCCCCTATTGTTATTACACACCTTTGAGGGTGAAACCTTAACAAACTTTGAATGTCATATTTATTTATATCTAAAAATAAGTTACAAGCTTCTAGCTGTAACAATAACGATACTTCATTACAACTTTCCATCCCCCCTTTTCAACCACTTACAACACTTTATTCGAATTAAAAAGTAGCGTATGTCCTTTCTAAGGTTCTAGACTATCTATATACCATATTTCATATCCATTCAGTAGTTTTGCGTAAAAGCGCGAAAGACAGACAAAGTTTCTTTTGCATTTCTAAAACTAAAGCTAAAACATGGAGGCCAAATTTGGCTATATAGATTACTAGCTGTACCCCGCGGATTTAAACGCGTTAAATTTTATAAATTATAGCCTATGTGTTAATCCAGGGTGTCATCTAACTCCATACCAAATGTTTTTAAAATCGCTCCAGCCGTTTAGACGTGAAGAAGTAACAAACATACACACTCACAAACTTTCACCTTTATAATATTTGTGTGTTATGCTCTAATAATAATGTCCTCCGAAATTTGGCCACGGCGGCCAGTTTCAATGGAGAGAGTCTCAACAGATATTACCCACCTGCGCGGGACATATTATAGTGCACAAACGTGTGGGCAAACACAGGGGCACTTTCTATTCCATCACTTTCATGAGTTTCATGATCCGATCCTCGACGTCGCGTCCTGACGATAGAAAAGCTTTTTATACTAAGACCTAATAGCGAAATTGAGCTAGGGTCTGGTAAAGAATGTGTACTACTTATAATGAGAGTACAGACGCCAGCACATCCAGCTACCACAATCTGTCAAATTTCTTTTATACATTTTCAACTTTATCACATAAGCATAAGGTTCACTTTTAATTGGGGAAATTTGACAGATTGGGGTAGCTTGATGTGTTGGCTTCTGTACTATCAATTCGCGTGTGTCATTTTACATGCCAGACACATTACGTTCGTGGCAAATGGATAAATAACGCTCAGAAAGAAAGTTGCGGAGAAAAATTCAGATTTCATTACACTCATACATTACCATTCAATAGTCTGATGTGCCTTAGAAGCTGCTGTAGTAGCTAGGATTGCCTCATTGGTCTAGCGGTAGTGTGTTCAACCACAGATAACGTGGATTTAAATCCCGGGTCGGCCAAAAGTGATTTTACAATTATTCTGTAAAAAGCAAATTTTCTTAGTATCAGCCCGAAACCCGAGAGCAAGTAAAGCCGACGTTCCTGTACCTGACCTCTTTCCGGACGTGTCGCTAGTCGTCATATCGGATCATGAGAGTGATAGATAGAAAGCGCCGTGTTTGCGCACACTACACTTTGGCTAGTCTCCATTGAGACTGATCGCCGTAGCCGAAGTTCGGCCGGAAGGATATTATTATTATTTAGTAGCTAGTAAATAGGAGCCCTTTTAAAGCAATGCGTTACATCCGTGTAGTTTCATATATATGTGTACCTAGAAATAGTTATGTTTACTTAAATAATTAAGTAAACATAATTATTTCTAGGTACACTAGGTATTTAAATAGTTAAGTGAACATAATTATTTCTAGGTACACACCACATAGGTAGAACTTGTTTGTAGTAATATAGATTACTACAAACATGTTCTGACTACTTACAAGCGCTTTTTGAAGTCTACGTGATTATAAAACTTGTATTTTTAATATGATGCATCTAATCGCATGGATGCGTTCTATAGACCGATTATTATTGATATTGATTTAAAGTTAATGTTTTACACAAACTGATAAGTGGATTGTTGGATGGAGTTTTCACCAAATTATAGTTCTAAGGTTTACCTTATAACACAGATAGAACTCGTAAGATATTGGTTGAACGCGGAGCTCATCTCTGGTTGATTATTAATTCTGTGGGAATTGTGTGTGTTGTCCGACCTTGGTATTTCACTGCCTTTTTTAACACCCAAATGTAAGCTGTTTACTGTATCGTATGGCTGTAATTATAAAATATATATAATATGCGACATTATACACACGCGGCCGTCTGATCCCAAATTAAGCTGAGCTTTAACTATGGAAACCAGATTACTGATATACTACATTTCTTTTGTAAATACTTACTTATATAGGTAACTAGCTGACCCGGCACACTTTGTACACAATCAAAAATAAAACACCAAAACTTTTGTTTTAGAAAACGTTTATAGGGGAAAGAAAAGGGCTGTTTTTAAGGTTTTACCGGCAATTATTCGAATGTTTCTCACCTTTTAAACCTTCCCTAGACCTCCACGAACATTTCAAGACCAAGATAAGATAAATCCGTTCAGGCTTTCTCGGATTTTAGCGAGACCAACGAACAGCAATTGATTTATATATATATATACTAGCGGCCCGGTACGTGCTTCTCTACCTATAAGGCATAGTAATAAAAAAATGATTATTAAGTTCATTTACTCAAACAAAAAATGTTTTAAATTGCTAAACGATGTTGATTTTACACTTTTTTTCTCTACGTACAAACCTTCCCTAGACATCCACGAATAATTCAAGACCATAATTAGCCAAATCGGTAAAGGCGTTGTTGAGTTATAACATTACAACGAAAAGTGGCATTGATTTTTATATATATATAGAAGATTATTCATGCACACAAATGTCTGTCCTAGGTGGAAATCGCCACGCCAACCGGCCCGCCTAATAATCCCTGAAAATGTATACCTATTTAACCTATTATAGAATGGGTAATGATGGTCTAGAAAAGTTCGGTCAGGACGATAGCGAAATGTAGAGAACATGCGTTTCGAAACGCATGGCTCTCTTGTAACCACGTATGACCTGTGTTCGTGCTGGCGCCGCTCATCTCATTGCTCCATAAGCCTCCCAATGAATGATACGCCGCTCTATTTATCTTGAGCTGTATCCCTGGTGGTACCATTTAGGATAGTTTCACCGCAAGCTGTTCTATAGATCGCTGTCTCTACTTTCAAATCCATAGCTGCTTTACCATCGGCTCGCCACTAACCTTCCTATATTTCGCTATACTCCTCTTCTATGGTGATTGCCACACTATTGGCTCACAATAAGCTTCCAAGCGGTAAGCTGGGGTCTTCATTCCGTGAGCTGAGTCGGCGGTGGCACTTCCCAATCTCATCTCGTTAAAAAACCCTGTTCTAAATGTTTTGAGCTGGTACTAGTGCAGAGTATATCATGCCAATAAGCTATGCTTTTGCAGCTGACTTCTCTAGTTGCTCTTCTCTCGTTTTATGGAACTCAAGCCTCGTTATAACATTCTGTCCAAAGCTTTGCTTGTTTCTTTCTGATAAAATTCGTCGCGCAATCCAAGACAGTTAAAGCGATTCCCGGGGACATGCCTGAACCTTACCGCTCAGTGGCATTTCATTATGTGCCGCTGTTGATCCTGAATTACAGGAGTTTTGTTTTTATATATCAGAGGGCGACAAACGAGCAAGTGGGTCACCTGATGGTAAGTGATCACCGCCGCACATAGACACTCGCAACACCAAAGGTGTCGCGGGTACGTTGCCGGCCTTTGAAAGACAGCAAACAAGTGTTGCTGACCCTTCCCCTCACCCCAATGAGCTAAAGTTCGACTACTCCCGAAAAAAATGCCAGTATGTATGGATCTTTTGCTGCATTTGGAAGCACCGTTCTTTAAAACATGGGGGTGCACGAAAAGAGCCTCCTCAAGTGATTTGCGTTTGTAATTTGTACGTTCGGCGTAACCTGGGCGAAAGTCAGCGAAAACCTTTTCTTTTTTGATAACACAGGGGGAGTGTCTACGCATACCACCCGCAAATAGTTTCTACGGGACTCGCACGGACTAAACCTACCTGCCGTGGAATTCTCTTGGCAGTTCTTCTTCTCGTGTAGTCAGCGCAATCCTACCCTGAGTAGCCGCTTTGCTAGCACTAATGATAACATACTTTGGTCCAACATTCTCAAATATGTACGTAGCTCACACATTCAGCTCAAGGTCTTTCGTTTCAGTGTCACGGTGTTACGAATGTGACAGACTTGAGTCAATTGTTATTATTCAAATATGCGTGCAAACATACTATTCGTTGTGGAGCCGACATGAGATCCCACAATTCATTCAAACTTATTTAAAAAAAATACTGAGCTCTTGAGGACGTAACAGAGTTAACTAGCTATTGTGTTAGTGAACGTTTTTCTATTCAAATAAATTAAGTTTTTTATTTACCTATACATATAAATATAAAAATAAATTTTTGTCTGTATGTCCTTTATAGAATCGTAAACTATGCATCTGATCATGTGATGATCTTCAGCAAAGTGTTGTGATTGAGCCCACGAAGGTTTCTGAGTCGGTACGACTACTCTTCAACAGATGGCGCTACTATAATTTAAATTAATTTTTATTTATGCGCGCGTTGCTACGCCACTAAATAAAATTAGTGGCGTAGCAAAGCGCGCATGCTACAACTAGTTATAAATATAAAATACATCAACGAAATGTTTGTCCGCTCTTAACTTCCAAACGACTGCACCAAATGGGATAAATCTTCTTCTATGTGTCCGTTATTATCAGGAGAGGGTTTGTATGAAATAAAATAGCAATTTCTTTTTTTAGTCGAAAATCTATGACGGTACCATGTTCGCCGAGACAGTTGGTTTAAAATTAAAGCTATTTTCTGGTAGGGGATAAAGGCTGTAGGATGAAGACGATAAGCGATTGATGTCATGTCTAAATACTCTAGGCACTGGGTGTCTGCTAAAGTAGTTTAATGACAGAACGTCTCCGGGCTTCGGAAGGCGCGTTAAGCTGTCGATCCTAGTAGTAGTCTTGAGATTATGTTACGTCCTATTAGGATTAATGCACAACCCTGATACACGGTAACCACGAGAAAGAATAAACAAGTGTATAACAAGAATTAGCATAGAGCGATAGTTGACCAAATAGCCCCTAAAACCAATCCATATCAGCTTTAGTAACCGCTCTGACCAACAGTTTGAAACCCAAAAATGGACCCCTTTGGCGCGGTTTACCTAACTTAGTGGACTTGTTGTAAGAAGGGGTGAAAGCCACCTAACCTAATTGTAAATGTCACTCTAAATCTGTGGAGTGTGTAAACCAACGAGGTAGGATAGAATAAGAAAATTATTTATTTCTCTACTTTTGATGTTGCATGTCACTTAAAAATCTCATTTTACAATGAGGTGTTTCATTTTGTCCTTAGAGTAAGAGATTTTGATACCTATCCTAGTCGTTTCCTCTATTTCATGTCATTATATTTGTAATTTAACGTAAGGAAAACTATAAAGTAGTGAGTATTAGCCCCAGCGGCAAGCCGCTTATTACTTTACTGAGTGACTCTAAAGTCGGAGCCCACGCTGGCGGAAGGGAGCCAGTTGTTTAAAGAGCGGCTGGTCCTTATTTTTTCTATTGAAGTTCCCAATTTCACGTACTCTAGTTGAAAAAGAAAGTGATGTAGAAAGGAGAAGATGTAGAAACAGCAGCAGAGCCAAACAAAATGAAAAGTAGATATTTCTTTAAGCATAGTTTGTATCGACTTGTTGGCTTGAAGCCAAACTGTCTTACATCATGTACGACGTAGATGTTGTGTTAATGTGAGGCGTGACTTGTGACGTCAGGCTACTTCCTGCTTCTTTAATTATTTGTTTTGTTATGCCGTAGCTTTTGATAAAACAGCCGTTAAAAGTATAAGTAAATTTACAAGGAATTGAGTGTTGCAAATTTGCCGAAATGCGACACTTTTGGAATTGAAAACGACACTGGAATTTTCTCCATACGAGTCTAAAAGTAAGCTTCAGAGTTCCGTCTGCAATAATTCAACGTATGTCGCAAATTCATTTTCCAACTCCTTCTTTCTGATTAAATGCGTTGCTGGATCCAAGACAATTAAAGTGAATCCCCGGGACATGCCTAAGCCTCACCGCTCAGTGTCATTTCATTGTTGACGGGCCAGTTGGCGTGGTTGGCAAATGCTTGCTTTTCACGCCGGAGGTCGTGGGTTCGAGTTCGAGGACAAATATTTGTGTGAATGAACATGTCTGTTTGTCCTTATTATCTATGTAAGTATATATTTACGGAAGAAAAGTAGTAAGTATATGTAGTATATCAGTTATCTGGTTTCCATAGTGCTTAGTTTGGGATCAGATGGCCGTGTGTAAATAATGTCCCAGGATATTATTATAATTATTGTTTGCCACTGTTGATCCTGGCTTACAGGAGTTGCAGTAGTGGCTAATAAACGGAGGGACTAGTCTAACAAAAAAATTGTCATTCGGTGGATTTGTTCACCCTGTAGAGTCACGAGTTAACGAGTCGTAATTGACACCACGAAACGAAAACGCTACGTGGGTAGACCCCATAAAAGGTGGACTTCCAATCTTAGTGTGTCCCGTTCGGCTGAAATCTACACAGCTCCAGCAGTGCGTGTCCCTCGTGTCTTCTTGCTAGATCTGCTGGAACTGTGCTGATTTTAGCCGAACGACGTCCATAGCTGGGCAAAAGCCCGAAGGGTCGTACACCAAGATCGTCAGTCCATCTTGTGAGGGGTCTGCCCACGTTTCGTCTTCTGTTCATGGTGTCCAGGGAAACCAGGAGCATAACGGGTGTATTCCACAGTCGAGGCATTGATTAAGTGAAATCTATTCTCAGCCTGCAGCATTTAAGGCAGTCCTTCTTCTCTTTCCACCCTTTACATCAAACATAAGTGCTACGTAAATTTGATGAATCTGTTTGTATATTCATAACTTAAACGTCAATATTTTCACAAGTCTTCATTAACTATGCGAAGTGTGACGATCCACGACCTCTATATCCAAGTTGCTGTACCATGCAATCAGGTCAGTTTTTTCTTTCTTTCTCGTAGGGAGAGGGGTTACTCTAGTGTCAGAGTGGTTCAAGCCGCCCAGTAGTAGCCTTTTAACATGGCTTGAAGAACCGGGACCGACAGCTTTACATGCACTACAAAGCACAAATACACGTAGAATTTTAACCGCTTACGCGGTGTCACTCCTCTTTAGACTGACCGTGCGTCTAATGCTTAACCTCACCGATCGCTTAAGGACTTGTAAGGGCACTGGCTTTGAGCGAGTCAGGTTAATGATGATGATCATACTGACCAACGTTTCTAATTGTAAATGACATGTGACGACGACCGCTTAACAACAGGTGTTTGATTCTCCAGAGCCTCCATTGGCTACTGCGACCGGTTAACATCAGATGGTGGTGATTGGTTTTATACGGTTTTTGATAGTTTCCATGCGTTCAGTAGTGAGGTTATACAACTCTCCATAGCTCTTAGGGTGAATTATTATATTGAATAAGTAAAAACAAATGCTAAATACGCGTGAAGTAGGTAGTTATTATAAATTGCGAGTCTACGATAAGGAGGCCTTGAGTGGATATTGTGTTGTGATAAGTGTTGATCGATACGCTGTTGCTTAGATTAACGCAAGATTTCTACTAGTATTATATCCGCACTACTATAATCATTTGGTCTTGTGGTTAGTGACCATGACTCTCCAGAGGTCGTGGGTTCGATCCCCACCAGAAACAAATAATTGTTTGGTGAGCACGACTATTTTTTAAGACAACGCCCGCACTAGTGACTTTAATCCCTGTGTCGCGGGGTACTTTACAAACATATAATAGACGGACACAAATTACATCCAGACTCAGAACCACTGTTTATGGGTCACATAAATAGTGGTCCGGCGCGGGATTTGAACCCACGACACGAAGCGGCGAGGCGACTGTCTTAGCCGCTGCGCCACACGTGCAGTCACTATATTTTCTGTGTCTGGGTGTAGGTAATTTATCTATAATGGATTTTTTTGGGTGGGCCGGTTCGTAAATGCTAGAGTTTCACGCCACAGGTCGTGGGTGCATGATGAACATGTCTGTTTGTCCTGAGTCTGGATGTAATTATCTATATGTATGTATTTACAATAAGAAAAGTACTATATGACGATCACCGTAGCCTAGTTGGTAGTGCTCCTGCCTACGAAGCTGGTGGTCCTGGGTTCGAATCCCGGTAAGTGCAAATATTTGTGTGATGAGCACGAATATTTGTTTTTGAGTCATGGATGTTTTCTATGTATATAAGTATTAATCTATCTATATAAGTATGTATATCGTCGCCGGGTACCCATAGTACAAGCTTTGCTTAGTTTGGGGCTAGGATGATCTGTGTGACATTGTCCCTAGATATTATTATTATATGCAGTATACCAGTTATCTGGTTTCCATAGTACAAGCTCTGCCTAGTTTGGGATCAGATGGCCGTGTGTATCTCGCAGGATATTATTAGATATTATTATTAAATTAATGTGTGTTAAGACTATCTTCCTTACTTATAGTATGGGTAGTGGTTACCCTTGTGTCGGAGTTGTTCTAGCCGCACATTAGGCTTCTGCCACGGCTTAGCGATTGTTGTCTAATGACTACAATGAGTACGCGTCAGAACACGTGACCTGATCGAATTTCCGTAAGACTGAGGGTCTTTTATTTTTAATTCACACTGGCCGTTTATACATTCACATGACCGCAGAAAATCTAACATTTTATAATCAACTAGCTGGTGCCCGCGACTTCGTCCGCGACAATTTTGAATGATTACCAATGTAACTACTTACTTCTAGCTTAATCTATAAAAAAATACTTTTAAAAGAAATAAGCAATATAAATTTAAGAAAACCTAACCTATAAATAACCTAGTTAAGAAATAATCTAAAGACTACTTTGCTACTGTTATTTAAAAAAAAGACCCGATATCATAAACCGAAAAATATCAAAGAATACACACATCAACACAATCTAGGGATATTGAACATTTCATTGATTATCTAGAAAACTATAAACATTTTGTTATGACTGTAAATGGAAGAATTAAAGATAATTTCATGGCCGATATTTAAACATTAACAACACGATGCGATTTTGTTTTTCTAATTAATAAAAGTCTTAAATTAATTAAGCCATAGAAAATTACTGAGTGAACAAAAACATTTTATTCTTATAAAATTATTCAATCGAATTAAATGAATAAAAATCTTACCAAATCTGATAATCAGTAATCGGTATTTCCTCCTCTAACATTAATCACACAGCGGCAACGATTTTCCATACTTAAAATTAAGGTGTCAATGTCTTGCTGGGGTATGCAGTCCCAAGTTCTTTTTAAATGTTCGAAAAGTTGTTCTTCTGTTGTCAAGTTGGGCGGAAAATCCCTCAATGCTCTTCGCTGTAACATGTCCCAGGCGTGTTCAATTGGGTTTAAGTCTGGCGACTGTGGAGGCCAATCTAATACCTGAACATCGTGTTCTCGAAGGGCGGCCCTCACCAGCCGCGCTGTATGGGAAGGTGCATTGTCATGCATGAGCTGAAATTCTTGCCCCGTTAGGGCCCTGAGCGGGACAATGACACGTTCTACTACCTCCTCACGGTATCTATGGGCAGTCATGCTGCCCAGAATCCAAATGAGTTGGGTTCGTCCGCCGATTCGTATTCCTGCCCACACCATAATTGTCCCGCCTTGGTAAGAGTGGACCTCCTGTGGATGTCGGAGACGGCTGACCCTGCCTGGAGTTCTCCAAACGCGTGTTCGTCTCGAATCTGGATGAAATCCATAGCGGGACTCATCAGTGAACAGCACCAATGACCATTGTTGATCACTCCATGTCAAATGTTCTTGAGCCCATAAAAGTCGCCTACCGCGATTGCCACGTCGCAGCGCTGGGACTCGTAGCGGTCTGCGAGCATGAAGACCAACTTCATGCAGCCTCCTTCGCACGGTTTGGTCGCTCACCAGCAGCTGCTGACCCTCCTGGAGCCTTTGCACTAGTTGCATCGCTGTGATATTGGGTAGTCTTCTGGCGGTCATTTGGAGAAATCGATCCTGTCTCTGAGTGGTAACACGATATCTACCTGTGTGCCGTTCTGCCACATCTCCAGTAGCGCGATAACGTGACCACAGCCTGGATACCACATTTTGGCTTGTGCCCAGAGACTCAGCAACGACGCGTTGAATAGCACCGTTTTGTAACATGCCAACTGCCCGTAACATTTCATCTCGACTCAAATGATGGCGTGGCATGACGCTAAAAAGCTTACACAACCAATTGAGAAAAGAAAATAAAACAATTTATCAGGTTTTCTTCAATTAACACGCAAAAAAAATTTTAATGCAACTTCTTGAAATTAGATACAACTCAAGATTGCGCTGTGCTTTGCGTGTTTTCATTTGTTTCTCATTTTAATTTTTAAATTTTGAATAAAGAATAGACAAGGTTTAAATCTGTAAATAAACTTTTTAAGGAAACTAAATAGGTTTTAAACAATAAAGCCATGTTTGATTTCAAAATAACGTATCCCTAGACTTTGTTGATGTGTGTACATATCAATTGTCCTTAAGTAAAGTCAGTAAGTCAAATAAAGTAATATAATAATCACCGATGCATTAATCACAAAGGTAACTCCCATTAGCTTAGGTTGCGACCACGGCATTGATAGGTCTAATATCACATTTTGTGAACGAAACCATAGCGCGATCTAAAACGATGATTACACCATCTACGTACAAAAATATAAACTTGTAAAGCGGTAAAATTAAGATGTGGTTATATATTTTGGGTGAGATTTAGGCGATCGTCTTTTGATTCAGTTTTGGACTACCTTTTACTTCAAGCATTTATTTATTTTAACCGATATGTCAAATGAGTTCTGCGATCTGAAACGATATAAACGCCATCTAGGTACAAAATTGTGAACTTGTAGATCAGTAAAATTAAGATGATATTTTTTGGGTGCGATCATCTCGACACGAACAATTTATACTACGCTAACTCGAATTTTGGGAAAATTACTTTTTTACACCAATTTTATTAAATTGACGTTTTTTTAATATGTTATTAAAAATACCAAAAAAAAGAAGTTACAAATCTTATAAAACGCTAAATCTTTCCTTGGACGACAAGAACCACGACATTTTAAGCAATAAGAAACGAATTTCTCTATAATTTAAGTTGGCGTACATTTTTGGTGTTGACCTCTTGAATCAGTTATGGATTAACTTTTTTTAACAACAAATTATTCTCTTCATTGCTTTATTTTTAACTGACATACCATCCCCTATTTTAGTCGCCTTTAGGGGTGGAATTTCCAAAAGTCCTGATGATATATTTATAATGTTAAAATGAAAGGCAAAATACTAATTTTCATGCGTTTACCTTAAAAAATGTCACATTTTTCATACAAACTTCCATCCCCTATTTGTCATCCTAAAGGGCTGGAATTCCCAAAAATCCTGAAATACATATTTTAAATGAAAGGCCAAATACCAATTTTCATGAACCTTACCTTAAAAAATGTCACATTTTTCAATCAGGCAGTATAAAATTATATCCCCTATTTTCCGCACTTGGGGGTGTAATTTCCAAAAATTCTGAAATAAATACTATATATTTTTAACAGAAAGGCCAAATACTCATTTTCATGCGTTTAACTTCAAAAATATTGCATTTTTCATACAAACTTACATCCCCTATTTTATGACCTTCGGGGTGGAATTTTCAAAAATCCTGAAATATATATTTTTTATTTTTAACTAAAAAGCCAAATGCTTATTTTCATGCGTTTAACTTAAAAATTGGGACTTTTTTCGTACAAACTTTCATCCCCTATTTTTTGCCCTTGGGGGTAAAATTTCCAAAAATCCTGAAACATATATTTTTTATTTTTAAATGAAAGGCCAAATACCAACTTTTATGCCTCTAACTTCAAAAACGGCAAAGTTTCATACTAACTTGGCACCCCCGTTTTACCCCCTTAGGGTTTGAATTTCGAAAAACCCTTCCTTATTCCTTGTCTACATTATAAAGAAAACATCTGTGCAAAATTTCAGCTTTCTAGAGCCAAGGGTTTGGGCTGGGCGTTGATGAGTCAGTCAGTCAGTCAGGCCTTCTCTTTTTATTTATATAGATAATATATGTAATAATATAATCTAATCTAACAAAAAAATCTAACTTAATAAAGAAAAAATCTTAATTATGTTAGATTTTTTACAGCCGAATGCCTAACCAAATATAGTTCTATTTTAAAAATGTATTTCCACCATACGGAAGGAAGCAATTACTATGAGTCTTTACCGCCCAAAGGTGAGAAGTAGCATCTTCCACTCGCTACTCGGAACAAATAAACACTAGGTACTTTCAGAGTATGACAAATGAGAAAATAGTTTTCAATTCTATCGGCAGTCCTCAAAGACTGCCCCGCATGATTTTTTATATGGGTCTTGTTACACCCCCTTACCAACCTCTGGATCTCCTTTGAAGAAGGATCAACAGTTCAACAGTAGCACACAATGAAATGGCATGAATTGGTAAGGCCCAAGCTTACCAATTAAATTGTTCATAGATTTTTAGTAAGTAAGTATTTATTTCGCTTAAAAACGTGGTACATACAGGATGTTTACATAAGGTTTAAGTTCACACATTTTGTCTACAGAGACATGCGAATATATATTTTTACATGTAGTCTTAATAGCTATAGAATTAATTATTGTAATATAATCTAATACATAATAATAAGAAA
Organism: Pseudoips prasinana; assembly: GCA_951640165.1. Taxonomy (NCBI): domain Eukaryota; kingdom Metazoa; phylum Arthropoda; class Insecta; order Lepidoptera; family Nolidae; genus Pseudoips; species Pseudoips prasinana. The sequence continues at coordinate 11,815,878 of OX621261.1, forward strand.
AGACCATCATAGTATTATAATAATCAATAATCAGAATATGTCAATAATTATAATTATGAATTCACTCCTTATGGTCAAAGAATTCAGTAAGGTTGTAGAAGACCTTATCTATAAGCCACTGTTTTAAAACTGTTTTCATACGTATCAGTGACAGTTCTCTGATCCTCTTGGGTACCCTATTAAACACCTTAATGCACATTACAGAGCAGTTCTTTTGGTATAACGTTGTTCTACAGGGTGGCAATAAAATACGAGTTGGATCTCTTTTTGCGATAATTGATTTCTTATCTAGTCTTTTAGTTATAAGATAATATTTGTACACCAGAAATGGTAGAATATATGAGACTTTCGCATTTGTAACACCTATATTCCTTTATTGTACTATATTCTTACAAATAAACTATATTCTATTCTATTCTTCTATTCTTACTTCTTGGTTAAACGGAGCACCGGAATAGCTGTGCCGCGTCCCCGTGGCTCTCCTGCTACTACTAATACTGCTGGCCATGTTTCTTTTTAATAGTCCTCTTTAAGTTTATTAGTCGCTTTGAACCGTGACTAACTCACGAAACTATCGCATGCTGTATAATAATGGTTTCGCGTGCTGTTATTATATTGTAAAGGAATCCAACGAACCTAACCTAGATTTTGTGGTAGATTTCTAATAGAAATCTTATTTGTATTAGTCGTTTAATTTTCTTTAAGCATTTTCCTGAACAAATAGATTCCTTGGACTGCATTCGGAAAACTTTATGCTTTCACTAGCTGTGCCTCGCGGTTTTACCCGCGTTAAATGTTATAAATTATCACAGCTCCTCTCCCGTAGTTGATAGCGTGATAATATGTAGCCTTTATGTTGACCCGACCTCTTAGTAATATTCATGCAAAATTTGAAGTAAATCCATGCAGTACTTTTTGAGTTTAGCCCGGACATACATACAGACAAACAGGCAAAAATTCTAAAAACTATATTTTTGGCTTCGATATCGATTGTAGATCACGCCCCAAGTATCGTTTAAAAAAAATATTCAATGTACAGTTTTGACTTTCCTACAATTTTATTATATGTATAGTTCTTACTCTATTCTTGAACTGTCTCTTCTGTTTCTATTTGAAGTGAATTTTTTTTTAGGCGAGTTGAGCACTTGTTGGATGAAAAAAAAAGCGTGAAGCTCGTGACATGGTCACCACATGCTTCCCACGAGCTATACCGTATACTGTGACTGCCTCGTTGGTCTAGCGGTAGCGTGTTCAACCGCAGAAAATGTGGTCCTGGGTTCAAATCCCGGGTCGGGCAAAAAGTGATTTTGGGATTTTTCCGTAAAAAGAAATTTCTCAGCATCAGCCCGAAGTCTGGAAGTTGGCGGTATTACACCGCCGTGCCTCGGAGAGCACGTTAAGCCGTCGGTCCTGTACCTGAGCTCATAAATTAAATAGGTATAGGGTGAGGAATGAGGTAGTCCATAGTGTGAACCTAGCCTGTCATTTAAATGTATGTTTTGCTATCAGCTATGTTGTATAGATAAGTATGTCACTAGCGCTTCCTTCTACGATAGTATTGGCAGGTCAAAGTCAAATAAGATGCACTATAGTTTCCCCTATGTGATAACAGTCGTATTCTCCCTACCCACTTGCTGGGTAGGGAGAGTGCGAATGTTACTCTCCCTACCCAATCGGCAGTGTTAGTTTCATATTCCTTTACTATACGATGGTACAGAACTTTTATTATTTTTTATTTTTTTTTATTCTGTGTCTTTCTCATTTCATACATTTACAAATATATGGTTACAAAAATATATTTATAAATATAAAAAATAGAGATCCAATCGGCAACGGGAGCAGGGTCTATGCTACCGATGGTCAAGGCTCCAGAGAGAGGAACCTCCTCACAATACGCGCCGTCTCCAAAAGTACTGCCTTTTGAACCAGACCCTTGACCCAACTGTTATTATTATTATTGTTTGTGTCCGACTCGCTCTTGCCCGATTTTTTTATCATCAACGGCTTTGTTGTTGACATACCAGCATGCCGCACGAATCGCTTTGCTACCTCTTTCAACATACGCACGGCTTGTTCCACACCCTCCCGAGCTTACGAACGACGTGTTTCCAGACTCATACAACATGGGTTTATTCAAGGCTAGAGTGAACAGGCATCTTATGGGTACGCGCGGTCTACCGTCGACTACATCTTCACTGACTATCAGGTGAGATCGTGGTTAATTGTAAAACCATGGTGCATAAAAAAAATCTGCTTCTGTAACACTTAATTATGCGATTTCTTTTGACTGGTATATTACTAGGTTTCTTTAAGTCTAAGGAAGGCACGGAATCCTCGGTTTGCGACACCGACTATCACTTGGCTGGTTTATTTGCTGGATATTTTGAACTTTTCTTTTATTTATCTTTAAGTACATATATACGGATATACTATAACTCTACTAAAATAATATTATACTTATTAGCAAGTGCTTATAAAGAATATGTCAATAAGCATAACGCTAAAACATGGAGGCCGAATTTGGCTATAATGATTACTAGCTGCGCCCCGCGGTTTTACCTGCGTGAAACTTTATAAATTTTAGCCTATGTGTTAATCCAGGGTATCAGCTAACTCCATACCAAATTTTATTAAAATCGCTCCAGCCGTTTTGACGTGAAGAAGTAACAAACATACACACTCACTAACTTTCGCCTTTGTAATATTAGTGTGATTAGCTTGTGAAATACGTACAGACGCCAGCACATCGAGCTACCCCAATCTGTCAAATTTCTTTATAGATTTGCAACTTTATCACGTAAGCATAAGGTTCACTTTCAATTCGGGACATTTGACAGATTGGGGTAGCTTGAAGTGCTGGCGTCTGTACAATATTTTTGTTCTTCCCATATAAATCCCCATAAACATCATTTGATGCTACTGATCGTTATTATTGTATGAGAAGGTAATATTTTTTCTCTGTCTATTGCATGTTGAACTTTTGCAGTTCAACATGCAATAGACACGAGAGAGATGTTGTTCAGTTTCATAGACAAATTAAGCTCCTTAAGTTACGTCCACTGGTTTTGTTACATTTTGTTTAGTACCGTATTACCAAGCAGGTTAAGAACTATGAACATCTGGAATAGAGTTCATTCAATATCATATAATCACGCTCATACAGCTTGAACAATTCTGGGCACAATAGGGCCCACAACTCGTCTCTTGAGTCGTGCAATACGTATGGGGCACAAAGGGCACTTTGGTATGCCCAGCACGCGACTAGCTGCGTGAGTGTTAATCCGTTTAAAAATGTAGACCCCGTGAGGTCTGAGGAGTGTGCAACCGGCCCTAAATGAATTGGATTAAAGACAGTGAGGGTAGAATTAAAAATCGACGCCGCTGGGTCAGTCTGTCCGCGACCACGATCGATGCAACACGTTCGATAAGTCGGTAAAATAAAATTAGGATTTATCGCGTTTATTTCCCAAGCATAATATTTTATATTACTGCCGCATGTATGAAAGATTGTTACTATAGAACGGCTCGACTGATTTGGTTGATTGTTTTTTTTTTGTTGTGTTCGTTATTGCCAGGACTGGGATTGTATGAAAAATAAAATAGTCAACCGTGAGGGTGGATACGCCATTCTTTATGAGACCGACTCCAGCTATTTGGATGATTGTGGAGTTCATAATTGTCAGCACAAGGTTTGTATGGCAGTAAAAAAATCATCCTCTTTTCTGAAATGAAAATTTCTATAGGTGCTTCTATATATGTATGTGTACTTCTTGGGTGAACAAAAAGCGTGAAACTCGCGTCTCTCTCGTCTTCCTAAGAGCTATATCTTTAACTATTATATTGTAGATTATTTAGATAAGAAGTGTAAAAATAGTCTTCACTTCCATCTGCAGTTCCCAAAAACTGCATGTATTTTTGTTTACGCATACTTAATAATTACAATATTATATATAGCAAAACTATTATATACATTTATTTACCTTTAAATTAACTATTATCAGGCGGGGATTTGAAGTTACATATTAATATTTGTATTTTTTCATTCATAGATTTCCACTTCTGATTAAAATTTTGAGGTTAGGTTTGAAAGGTAATACTAAACCGTGAGTGTAAATCCTAGTGCGAGGACATTGCATTTGTAAAGATTAGCACATAAGTTTGAGTGCCCCGCGGTTTAACCCTTTATAAATTATAGCCTATGTTTTATTCGGATATATAAGCTACTAACCATGCCCCGCGGTGTTACCCTCGTAAAATTTTATAAATTTTCTTTGCTATAAACCTCACGGAGCCCAAGACCTTTCCAACGAATGCAAAACCGTGGAAATCGGTTCGTGCGTTCTGGAGTTATAGCGTCAGGAAGGAAAACCCGACTTATTTTTATATAAGCTACTAGCGGCCCGGTACGTGCTTCGCTACGTATAAGGCATAGTAATAAAAAAATGATTATTAAGTTCATTTATTCAAACAAAAAATCATTTCAAATTGCTAAAAGATGTTGATTTTACACTTTATCAAGACCTTTTTTAAATTTTCTCTACGTACAAACCTTCCCTGGACTTCCACGAATAATTCAAGACCAATATTAGCCAAATCGGTAAAGGCGTTGTTGAGTTATAACATTACAACGAAAAGTGGCATTGATTTTTATATACATAGATATTACCACAAAGTTTCATCGAAATCCGTTTGGTAATTTTTGCGTGAAATAGTAAAAAACGTCCATACATCTATACTCTAAACTTTCGACTTTCCACAAATCTTTGTCGTGGGTGGGAATCGAACCCAAGTCTTGGCAGTCAGGGTCGATAATCGCTAGACGAATAAGTTAAATGCCACAATAAAACGTTCATCCGTCATCATAACAGCTGTAAGAAGTCCACAGGGGGACGCTTTTGTCCATCATCTGGGATATGCCATAATCGCCACACTTTGAAGACGGGTTGGCGATCGCAGTTTTTTTTTTTTTTGACGTGACGCTATAGTTAGCCTATGAGGCTTTCACTACTTCACCGGACTATAGAGGCGAGCAGAGGGCTCAAGCCGTCTAGCAATTAAGTAACCCGCGCCGGAGGGCACCCCCTGTCGGGTTCGAACCTCGACTCTGGGCGATTACTGGCGGATAGAGGGCAGAGATCATCATTTTAGGGAGTTTTGTGCAACTTTCGCTCTACGTTAATGACATGACGCGGCCCCCGTTGAGGGGGCTTTATCGATACGAGGCGATCGCAGTAAGATGGTCACAATACTCGGAAATAAGCTACTGCCCGTTCTCTGGTTGATGTTCCCTCGGGTCTGCTTCTACGCCCCCCACGGCGTGAGATAGGGTGATGATATTCTGATATTTACCGCCGTCACCACACAGCAACCTGTAAATGTTTGGTCTGAACTATCAACTCGTCTAAGTATTGTGCATACTTACATGTATAGAATACAAAAATACCAATTTTAGAATACTTAATTCTAACTCGATATTCACTATAGATTATGAGCAATATACGAGCCGGTCGCACGAACTACCCACCGTTATTATAGAGCAGTGTTTCCAAACATTTTTGACCCAAATATATATATTTTTATATAAGAGGTTCCATACCAGTGGGTCACCTGATGGCAACACCAGGGGCGTCTTTGATGTGTTGTGGCCTTAAAAAGGTCAGCTAACGAGTGTTGCTCAACCTGCTACATACCCGATGAGCTCTGGCGGTCTTAATCACACGCAGAAACACAATATTAAGTTATTAATGCTATTATTAAGAAGTCGACTCTAGGGTGATCCAACGGCCGGCTTTGTACAGTTTTATGTTCATATAGAAATAAATTAATAAACATAATTTTATCAAAATCTTATTATCTTTATAATCATCATATAATATTATAGCCGATAGACGTCCACTGCTGGACAAACGCCTCCCCCAAAGATCTCCACAATTGCCGGTCTTGCGCTATTCGCATCCAGCAGCTTCCAGCGACCCGCACAAGATCATCGGTCCATCTTAGAGGGGGCCTGCCCACGCTGCGTCTTCCAATTCGTGTTCGCCACTAGAGAACCTTTCTGCCCCAACGGCCGTCGGTTCTACGAGCTATGTGCCCCGCCCACTGCCACTTCAGTTTGCAATTCTTCGGGCTATGTCGGTGACTTTGGTTCGCCTGCGGATTTCGACATTTCTGATTCGATCCCGCAGGGAAACTCCGAGCATCCATACAATAATATAGCCGATAGACGTCCACTGCTGGACCAGGGCCTCCACCAAGGATTATCTTTTTTTTCGATATGCCATGATCGTTGATCTTGCCAGACGGCTGGCTTCCCAGTTTCTTGGAACACATTTCCGTCTGTAACCCAAAATCACTCCCATTAAAAATATCCAGCAACTCTGAGGAAAGATGTTACACGTAAAAAATTAAGTAACAGTAAACCACGAATCCGATGACTGCGAGCGGGTGGGTTTATTCAACAGCTGTAGAGAGACAAAAGTGGTATGCAAAGATCGTGACAGATGGAAATTCGTTTTCTGCTAACCCCTCAGGGAAACAGGCGTGAGTCTATGTATGTATGTATGTAGAGTAGTGTTGAAAATGACTAAAGTGACTGAATTAGACTGACTGTCATTTACGGTCAAATTGGTCAAAAATTGTCATTTTCAGTCAATTTGATTTTAGTATATTTTAGTACCAACTTCTAAATTGAAACAAAAAAGTGGTTTTTAGGACTTATAGTATTATTATATAGTTTTAATTATTTTACATTTCTAATCATGCGTGCATTTAAGACAAAATGGCAACTTCGCATCGCCTCGCGCATCGACTTTGATGTCGTCTTATCGTCTCATGATATAATACAAAATAAAACGTTGCTTCATTTAAACTTGTATATAAATTGGGTACCTAAATAAATAAATAATTGGGTATAAATAAATAATAATAAGTCGAGAATAGACAATAATATTTGAGTCAAATTGACTGAATTTGACAGTAAATGACCGGTCATTAATGGTTTATGACAATTGTGACTAGTCATATTCAGTCATTTTACATCTCTAATGTAGAGAGACGTTGAGTTACTCAACAGGATCCGCAGGTTGGGAAACACTGTTCTAGGGTATCGAATTATATTAGGGTTGAACTTTTCGCAATGCGGAATGCGTAGGGTTGTGCCTCCCCTCGTCTCGGATGTATAGAAATTAAAATTATTATTATCTATGGACATACGTTTAGGGTCTGTTTGATATTGCGTTTTCAGTGTTTATCGCCGTGTGGGGACGGGATAAATATGAATGGTATTTAGTTTTGACGATGTAGCAGTAGGTAAGGTATATAGCTCGTAGAACTTACACTACGTGCCCCAGCAGGGCACGTAATTTATCTATAACTAGCTGTGCCCCGCGGTTTTACCCGCGCAAAACTTTATAAATTGTAGCCTATGTGTTAATCTAGGGTGTCAGCTAACTCCATACCAAATTTTATTAAAATCGCTCTAGACGCGAAGAAGTAACAAACATACAGACTCACAAACTTTCGCCTTTAAAAGATTAGTGTGATATGTTTGTATTTAGAAATAACTGGTTGCCATATTACAGGACAGGACGTTTGAGATTAGATGGCAGTGTCTTAGTTATCCCAAGATATTCATGTTATTACCATTTGGCTCAAGTATCTTAATTAAATGTAACAGAACTATAAAGTTTAACACATGGTTTCGCTTCATTATAAACATATTTATAACATCTACACTCGTTATAACTTTGGGCAGAATTCCAAGCCGTTTGAACTAAGGTCAGTACCAGGGGCTTAATTAAATATAACTATGTTAATTATCCCTTTAGAATTGAAAATAGATCAGAAAAACCTCGGCCATTTATTTACTTACTAGCTGTGCCCCGCGGTTTTACCCGCGTTAAATTTTATAAATTACAGCCTATGTGTTAATCCAGGGTGTCGGCTAACTTCATACCAAATTTTATTAAAATCTCTCCAGACGGTTACACGTGAAGAATAACAAACATAAACACTCACAAACTTTCGCCTTTATAATACTAGCTGTGCCCCGCGGTTTTACCCGCGTTAAACTTTATAAATTATAGCCTACGTGGTAATCCAGGGTGACAGCTAACTCCATACCAAATTTTCTTAAAACCGCTCCAGCCGTTTAGTCGTGAAGAAGTAACAAATATACACACTCACACAGTCACATACTCACAATCTTTCGCCTTTATAATAGTAGTGTGATTACGTTTTCTTTTTAAATATATGAGACTAGTCCCTCCGTCTTACCCACCACTGCAACTCCTGTAAGCCAGGATCAACAGTGGCACACAATGAAATGACACTGAGCGGTGAGGATCAGGCATGTCCCGCGGAATCGCATTGACTGGCTTGGATGTCGAACTGAACGGATTTAATCTGAAAGAAATAAGGAGTTGGAAAATGAATAGTTCCACTTTATCTGTGAATACCATAGTATCAGAGTTGTTCAGGCCACCTGGTAGGCCTCTGACATGGCTCAATATCTGCTGTCTGAAACATAGATACGGCTTAATAGTTCAAATAGAATTGGATCCGGTGGTAGCATTAAAGCGCGACCGTCGTTTTAAACATAAGGTCCGCCATAATAATAACATTTAATTCGTACCTTAATAAAGACAGAACCATTCAGACAATCTCTACTATATAAAAATAAGTCGAGTTTTCCTTCCTGACGCTATAACTCCAGAACGCACGAACTGATTTCCACGGTTTTGCATTCGTTGGAAAGGTCTCGGGCTCCGTGAGGTTTATAGCAAAGAAAAATTATAAAATTTAACGCGGGTAACACCGCGGGGCACAGCTAGTATGTAGTAAAAATATAGCTAAAATTTAGATAAATAAACCTACACATGATCCTTGACAATAACTTTATTTAAGTTAGCTAAATATCGTTACTGTTATAAAATAAATGTTATTGGAAATTATTTCCTACAATCCGTGTAATCTATATGTACCCAGAAATAATTATAAATTAATCATATATTACTACGGACATGTTCTGACTATTTACAAGCGCTTTTTGAAAGTCTACGTGAATAAAAACCTTTTTTTTTTTTTCTATTTTAACTTAATAGATTTTGGTTAAAAATGACTTAATTATTCTTTCAATCGGCTTCCATGAGCACATGTGACGTACGAATCGATTTTAACGTAGAAACCGATTGAATGAATGATTTAGTCATTTTTAACCTTCTTCTATTTGAACTCCGATCACGATCACCGCCCAATTAGTCGGTAGAATCCAGGGGCTCTACCGGCTAAGTCGCCGAACATCGATTTCTTAAATGGCGTTCAATTAAATAAAGGTTAAAAATGAGGTAATCAATCGTTAAATCGGCTTCCATGAGCACATTTGACGTCATACAAGGTCGATAAATCGGAATCGATTGTCAACGTTAAAGCCGATTTAACGATTGATTAAACTATTTTTGACCTTAATTTATTTGAACGCCATTTATGAAATCGATGTTCGGCGATATAGCCGGTAGAGCCCTAGCTTGGAAATCCAAGAAGTTTTACAGGGTTTACAGACACCTGCCTATGGACTTGCTGCGTGCTTTGGTGCTTACGGACCGGTGGGAATAACTGATTATGAGTGGCTCATTGGAGTCGGACTCGCACTTGGCCGGTATGATTGCCAAAGCGCCGCGTGCGCCTTTTCATGACCATTGTTAGTTCGAATTAGTTACTTCGAAAAGCTCCCTCAGTTTCTAAATCTGTCGAGCGCCTTTGCTTATTGAGGTAGAGCGCGAGCCGGCTGGTTGTTATCACCGGTCTGAAGTGTTCATCGAGGTTAAGCATTATTAGTCCAAAGATGGGTGACCGCTAAACAAGTTTAATTTCCGGGTGACTCCGTGCTTCGGAGGTACGCTAAGCTCTCGGGTCTGGGGCTCTACCGGCCAAGTCGCCGAACTTCGATTTCTTAAATGGCATTCAAATAAATAAAGGTTAAAAATGACTTAATCAATCGTTAAATTGGCTTCCATAACCACATGTGACTTCATAAATGGTCCGGAGTCGATTGTCAACGTTGAAGCCGATTTACCGATTGATTAAACTATTTTTGACCTTAATTTAATTGAACGCCATTTAAGAAATCGATGTTCGGCGGCTTAGCCGGTATAGCTCCAGGTTGTTGCGTTATGGCTTGAACGATTCTGGCACTAGTATAACAACTGCCCATAAGATAAGTAAGGACTTGGATTGGTTTATCAGGAGGGGCTCTACCGGCTAAGTCGTCGAACATCGATTTCTTAAATGGCGTTCCAACAAATAAAGGTTAAAAATGACTTAATTAATCGTTAAATCGGCTTCAACGTTGACAATCGATTCCGGACCATTTATAACGTCACATTTGGTCATAGAAGCCGATTTAACGATTGATTAAGTCATTTTTAACCCTTACTACCTCTGCCCCGCGGTGTTACTCGCGTTAAATTTTATAAATTTTCTTTGCTATAAACCTCACGGAACCCGAGACCTTTCCAACGAATGCAAAACCGTGGAAATCGGTTCGTGCGTTCTGGAGTTATAGCGTCAGGAAGGAAAACCCGACTTATTTTTATATAGTAGATTTATTTGAACGCTATTCACGAAAACGATGTTCGGTGACTTAGCCGGTAGTGGCCCTGATCGGTTTTCAACAATTTTTTTTTCAGCGATACAAATGGGCACTAAGCCGTATGAGGATGGACGAGATCGCGTCGCGTTTGCCACGAGAGTTTCCGATAACCATCTTGTAACTGGTAACTTGTGATCTCATCATCGGAAGGACGAAGATCGCGGTTTTAATAGGTTATGGCAACCGTTTATAATTAGACTGTTGCTTGTAAAATAAAACAATTATCCAACACACTATAATATTTATATCGTACCTATAAAATTATTTTCTTAATTAAGTTCTAACCGGCGCCCACGCAGGTGTCTCCCACTTCGTGGCCTCCGACGACACCCGACAAGTACCGAATCGCTTTTTTTTATATTTCGAACGCCCGATGTCCTGTAAAAAAGTGTTCGGTGTATTCATAACTAGTGCTATCTCGTTCTTTTTATAACGGTTTCGTGTTCTGTCTCGTTTTCACAGTTATTCAGCTATGCTCGTTGATCCGTGAAGTTGTTAGATTAAGTAATTTATTTCAGTACACGCGATATACCTAACGAGTTGATGTTTTCGTGAGTTTGATGCAATTTTGGGGATGCTAAATTTAACTTAGCCAGATGCTCTCAAGTCTCACCTAATAATGCCCTCCTAGCCGAATTTCGGCCACGGCGGCCAGTCTCAACAGAGATTAGCCATCTGCGCGGGACATATTATAGTCCTCAAGTGTGTGCGCAAACACGGGAGCACTTTCTATTCTATCACTCTCATGATCCGATGGGACGCCTAGCGACACGATCGGAAAGAGGTCAGCCCAGGACCGACGGCTTTACGTGCTCTCCGAGGCACGGGGGTATAATACCGCCAACTCCCAGACTTCGGGCTGATCCTGAGAAATTTTTCTTTTTACAGAAATGTCCCAAAATCACTTTTGGCCCGACCCGGGATTTGAACCCAGGATCTAGTTATCTGCGGGTGAACAGGCTACCGCTAGACCAACGAGGCAGTCCATAATTGATTGGCGTGGTTAAGCAACTAGGTTAGCGGTCAGTCCATAGATGGGTGACCGCCAAAGTGGTTTAATTTCTGAGCGGTTGGCGTGGTGGTAATTACTTCTTTTTCACGCAACACGCCGTGGTTTCGATTCCCGAGTCTGGGTGTAATTATTTATATAAGTATGTATTTACAAAAGAAAAGTAGTATATCAGTTATCTGGTTTCCATAGGACAAGCTCAGCTTAGTTTGGGATCAGAATGGCCGTGTGTGAGTAATATCCCAGGATATATGAAATGAAATGAAAAAATAAACGTCAAAACTACGATGCCGGGATAAGTGATTTTGGAATTCTTCCGTAAAGAAAAATTTTGAACCTTTAAGCCTGACGCGTGTGTGTTCTACCGACTATACAATGGCATGTGTTCAGAGGAATTATTTGATTTGATTCCCACGGCCATCTTCTACCATCGCGCCTCTCGCCACAGACAGGGAGTCCATCCTCATATACTCAAACCTTTTGAGGTTGTAGAATTCAATCATTTATTGCACTCCATAAGTTAGTTACAGCTGTTGTTATATAATATAAAGTACATTATGAACCCTGTAGGGCACGGCAAAGTAAGGTCTTGACGCAGAACGTCACTTTCGCAAAATATCACCGAGAAAAAATTGGTCACTTTCTTAGAATGTCATTTTTGCAGAAATGTCACTTTCTTAGAATGTCACTTTCGCAAAAATTTCACTTTCTTAGAATGTCATTTTCGCAAAAATGTCACTTTCTTAGAATGTCACTTTCGCATAATGTCACTTTCTTAGAATGTCATTTTCGCAAAAATGTCACTTTCTTAGAATGTCACTTTCGCAAGAATGTCATTCAAGCGTTGATTATCACTTAATTGTGATAGTCGTTAAGCTAGTTTGAGGAGGCATGGGGCTCTTCAAGAAGGGTGTTATAAGGTTTATAAAGGGTCGGCAACGCGATAATGATGCCCCTGGTGCTGCAAGCGTTCATAGAATACGGTGACCACTTCACGTGGGCCGTATGCTTGTTTGCCTAATTTGTATAAATAAAATCTAAATAAGTATGTATTTATAAAAGAAAGGTAATCTAAGTAGTATATCAGTTATCTGGTTTCCATAGTACAAGCTCTGCTTAGTTTGGGATATGATATCACTCGCGCAGATGGCTTGTCACCGTTGAGAATGGCCGACGTTACCGAAATGCAACCATGCGGATATTGTGACATAAAGAATGATTGGTATCCCATTCACCATATTAATTGATGTGAAACTGAATAAGTAATTGGTTACTTAATATCGTTCGGGTTGATATTTCTACAGATATGCTAAAACCTGTTGATGAATATTTTACTTAATTTTTGTTAATCGATTTTGAGTCTTATTTGTATTCAAATAAAGTATTTTTTTATAATATTTTATTCAAGTGTTGACATATTACTTTTAGCTGTGGTACTTGCAAAAGCGGATAGCGGGCTAGTTTTAAGTTTTTGTGGTCTTTTGGAAGCGGAAAGGTGTGGCCGTAACCGCCATGATCCCATGTTTAAAGAAGACGACGCCTTCTGGTGTAGGTTTCGCTTAATTTTGTACTTTAAGAATGTAAGAGTAAGAATAGCCAAGCTGAAGTGGCAGTGGGCAGGGCACATAGCTCGTAGAGCCGATGGCCGCTGGGGTAGAAAGGAGTAAGAGTGGCGACCACGATCCGTAAGACGCGGAGTAGGCTGGCCCCTTCAAGATGGACCGATGATCTTGTAAGAGCCGCGGAAGTCGCTAGATGCGGGTAGCGCAAAACCAGCAATTTTGGATATCTTTAGGGAATGCCTTTGTCCATCAGTGGACGTCTTTCGGCTGATATGATGATGATGAAGCGTTGAGGGCTAAATACAAATGTCAGGTAAAAAAAAAGAAAAAAAATTTTTTTTTTTTTCAAACATAAGCCGATTTCAACTTTATGAATTAAAACTTTTTACACATCCTTGCCTTGGGTAGTAAACTGGTGAATTCCTGACGAGAACGTTATGAAAAGTATGATCTGGCAAGACAACCAAAGTAAATACCGAAGAGAGAGAGATGGAGACATTGAGAAGGCCAGATGTTGATGTACAGATATATTGTAATTAGTACCAATAGGTATTACTTTACTCCTGGGTAGGCGGCAAATTTCTATTGAAATTGGCGGTGGTAGCTGAAATTCGGCGAGACGCCCTAATATTTTCTTGATATTTCCAACTCCATATACATCGCGTTCTCTCCTAACTCAGGCCACAACCGCGGTCCGAGAACGCGGTAATAAGTCGTATCTACAAATAACTCACCTGTTAAAAACACACTTATTTGTAAAGCAATAAGATTATTTTTACATTGCCTCTATAAGGAGACACGCCTTTTATGTTTTTTCATTGCGAATTTTTCGATACAGTAAACTAGTTATGTTACAAACTCGCTTCGGCGCCATTTATAAATGATCGCTAACGACTGAACGGTTGCTAAAGACTGGAGCGATAATTAGAGCTCTTGCTTGTATCGAGAATTTACTTAATAACACGTCACTTGCCCATGACGCGTATATGCGTTTTTGGCTATACTTGCCCCATGCCTGACGGGCCTGTTGGCGTGGTTGGCAAATGCTTGCTTTTCACGCCGCAGGTGTGTCATACCCATCCAGGGCAGATATTTGTGTGCATGAACATGTCTGTTTGTCCTGAGTCTGGGTGTAATTATCTATACTATACTAGCGGCCCGGTAGGTGCTTCGCTACATATAAGGCATAGTAATAAAAAAAAATGATTATTAAGTTCATTTATAATAAAAAATATTTTAAATTGGTAAAAGATGTTGAATTTACACTTTTTCAAGACTTTTTTAAAATTTTCTCTACGTACAAACCTTCCCTGGACTTCCACGAATAATTAAAAACCAAAATTACCCAAATCGATAAAGGCGTTGTTGAGTTTATAACATTACAACGAAAAGTGGCATTGATTTTTATATATATAGATAAGTATGTATTTACAAAAGAAAAGTAGTATATGTAGTATATCAGCTATCTGGTTTCCATAGTAAAAATTTCGCTTGGGATCAAATGGAGAATAATTTCCCAGGACATTAATGTGGCCCAGCTGCCCATACGTCAAATTCCTTGTATAGATTTTCAACTTTATCACATAAGCATAAGGTTCACTTTCAATTGGGGGAATTTTACAGATTGGAGTAGTTTGACGTGCTGGCGTCTGTACCTAAAACTATTGTCAACCTTTAATGCTACACCGTTACAAATCTCGTCGATTAATTTTGGACTGGTGGAGGCAATTGGCCAGGTGCCCCAATTCAGTAGTCATTAAAGATTAAAGACATGGTACGAATATGAATGGCCGTTGGCAAGTCTTTAGTATAAATGGCTTTTAGTATAAAAGCTTTAGTTTAAAACGAAATGGAGCCCGTGTTTATCATCACCCCATCTCATCCTGGGGGGGCGTAGAAATCGCCCGAGGGTATACCTACCAAAACCTTTGAGGAGCAAACTTTGAGGCAGCGAGACGGGTACTAAAGCCTAGATTTCTTCTCAAAATTAAACTTAATTATAAATATAAGAAAGTTGTGAATATATATTTTTTATATATGTATATGGTTATAACTATTACCTAAATTGTACACAGAAATTTATTCGTTGAGACCTATAATTGGCCTATTGCTTTTTATTTACTATCTATATGCTGTTATAATGTGTTGTGTTGGTCTTCCAAATATAATAAAATAAATGTTTTGCTTCAGGTGCGAGGTGGGAGCACGGGTGCTCCGCCCCCCGCAGCCCCCGCGATGATAGAACAGGAGAAGCGGTCCCCATTGCAGCCCCAACAGCAGGGAAGGGTGCAGCCAGGTAAATATATTGCTCTGTTAGGGTTCATAATAATATACAAATTGTAACTTCATTAGTATTTATCTCCCCACTAATATACTAAAATATTTACTGGCTATATTCAGAAATACAAGTGTGGCGATTGTGGCAGAATATCCCAAATGATGAACGCCATTATATGGCGCAGGCCTTTGTCCAGCAGATTACGTCTTCTGGCTGATATGATGATGATGAGAGGGGAGCGAGGTCCCCCCCCATCATCATCATATAAGTCGAAAGACGTCTTCTGCTTGACAAAGGCCTGCTAAATGTTGACGTGGTTTGTAAATGCCTGCTTTTCACGCCGCAGCTCGTGGGGTCGTTTCCCACCCAGGACGGATATTTGTGTGCGTGAACATGTCTGTTTGTCCTGAGTCTGGGTGTAATTATCTATATAAGTATGTATTTACAAAAGAAAAGTAGTATCTGTAGTATATCAGTTATCTGGTTTCGATAGTACAAGCCAAGGTCTGCTTAGTTTGGGATCAGATGGTTGTTTGAGAAATATGTCCTAGGATATTATTATTAATAGAATGGCATTCATCATTTGGGAGGTTCTTCCACAATCGCCAATGCAATTGGAATTGCATTTATTTGGGAGGACTATGTTATTGTTTGTTTTTCATATGTAATTAATGAAGAATAAGAAATAAGTATATTCGACAATCGACATACAAGAAATTTACAAACAACAGTTAGTTTTGTTTGTAAATTCCTTGTATGTCTATTGTCGAATAAACTTAATTCTTTTTCTTCTTCATTTATAATATTAGTAAGGTACTTAAATTCAATTATGTGTTAAATACTGGAGCAAACCTGAGTCAGCGAGACGGGTACTAGATTTCTTCTCAAAGTTTAATTGGAATTGCATTTATTTGGGAGGATATGCTATAGTCGCCACGCTAAGCAGACGGATGACGATCGCGGAATGGTGCTCATTATAAGCAGACATTATTGACTGGCCTCTTGTTCTAGTAGATGGTGGCCCTGACTTCTTAGCCAAAGGGTGCGCTTCGTATGATGAGCACGATTATTTGTTCTGCCTGGGTGTAATGTAAATAACCCAATACTGTCGTCAACAGAAGCAGTTCCGCCCCCCGTGCCAGTGCCACCTCCGCCGAAGCCGGCGATAGTGAAGGCGCCGAAAAACGCAAAAATAAATCAGAAGGTACGTTCACTTTTACTGTCCAACCTTCGGGTTATGTGTACTACTTTCTAATTTTGAGGTCATACGGAAGAAATGAACGAGAGCTTCGGCGTTCATTGCGAATTATTTGTGGAGCTTGTTTATGTCGTAATTCTTTTTATAGGATATTCTTGATGCAGGGTCGGTGTTACTTAAAGTAAACATATATGTATATAATACTAGCTGTGCCCTGCGGTTTTACCCGCTCTAAACTTTATAAATTGTAGCCTATGTGTTAATCTAGCGTGTCAGCTGACTCCATACCAATTTTTATTAAAAACGTTGCAGTCGTTTAGACGTGAAGTAGTAACAAACATACACACTCACAAACTTTCGTCATTATAATTTAGTGTGACTAGCAGCTGTGCCCGCGACTTAGTTCGCACATTTTGTAATGACTCTGTAAATGTTACATCTGAATATCTCTAATTTTTTGTCATTTATCGCAAACTTATAAACATATTTCCATACAAACGTTCGTTCCCCTATTCCCTATTGTAATTTTACACCATTAAGAATAGAACTTGTACAAACTTTGAATATCATAAGTATTTATATCGAATCAACAGCCAAAAAAATGAGTTTCAAGCGTCTAGCTCTAAAAATGGCGATACTTCCATACAACTATTCTTCCCCCGGTTCAACCCTTTACGACGCTTTTTTCGCATTAAAAACTAGACTTGAACATTCTCTGACCAAATCGGAGATGTTCTCAAGAAAAGCCAGGTTAGAAGTACTCTAAACTAGCGAATCTAAAAAAAAAACTGGCGGGCATGTGTGAAGAATATAATGACAGTAATCGAGGCAAAAGAGGTGTGCAAATCGGGACAAATGGAAATCCGTTGTCTGTGCCTACTCCTCTGGGAAACAGGTGTGAGTCTATGTATGTCAGCCGAATGACGTCCACTGCTGGACAAAGGCCACCCCAAAAGATTTCCACATTAGAGTTCTGTCCATCATTTAGAGAGATATGCAATAATTAAATCAAAAATAAAGAATATGAATATGAATTGCCACGCTTGGCAGCAGGTTGGCGATCGCGGTATGATTGTCATAGTACACAGAGAGACGCTGCTGCCCGCTTTCTGGGAGATATTACCTCGGGTTGACTTCTTTGCCTCCCACGGGATGAAATGGGTTGATGATATTTTTTGCCGTCCATAGGCTATGGTAGCTTTTTGGTTGGGTCCTATAACATATATTCCTACTAATATTATAAATGCGAAAGTTTGTGAGTATGTATGGATTTTTGTAAGTCTGTCACGCAAAAACTACCGAACTGATTTTGATGAAACTTTGTAGTAATATAGGTTATATATCCGAGTAATAATTGAGGCAAGGAGAAAAGAAGAAAGAAAGGCAGACTGAGACGTAAATATATGGACCTGGTGAAGGAATTTGTGAAAATGGAGGCTTACAAAGAAGTCGAGCAGAAGCGATAGAGAAGGCTGGAAACTGCTACATCGACAAGTGCACAACATTTAAGTTAAAGAAGATTCGAATAACACATCGCCTGCAATTTATAAAGTATAACGCGGGTAAAACCGCGCGGCACAGCTAGTATTTCTATAAAATTGTTCCCTTTATATTAATGCCTCGGACGACCTTCAAAGCATCCAACGCTTTTGATGATGGCTATTAAAAAATCTAATAATATTGTTACCGGCCATGCTATGCGCAGGGGCATTTCAATTGCAATACGTGTTCGTGTTTAGTTAGAGAAGTGATGTACCGGTTCGATCGATTATTATTTCGAATCGATTATTTTTTAATTAAGAATGTGTTGATTACTTATATAACGAAAGGGAAATTAGTGAAAATTATTAGGGTTGATGTATTGAGGTTGAGCAGTGTGGTTTCCGACCCAAAAAGAATTGCGGTGCCACTCTGTACCATTTTTATTCTGCTGGTGGCGGCTATTTCCACTCCCCGGAGGTCCTGGAAACACTGCGTCAAGTGATGAACTGTTGTGCTCGCCGCTCCAACTAAACTTCCCTGTCTAACTAGAATCTTTTGGCAGGAGTATCGATAACATCGTCCTGGTGCAAGAAGTGTTGGCCCAGGACGGTGTTACGTTTATGCATCAGTGGTTCACAGTGACAGAGCAGATGTAGAGGTGTTTCGTCCGCGTTATTGCAAAACCTACACACTTTACAGTCTCCGATGCCCACCGTAGTCAGGTGTTTCCTGAGACGGCAATTAACGGGTAACACCCTACACCATACCATACCGTCCCGTAAAAGTATAGACATGTGCTTAAGTACACTCGGCTCAATATTCCAAGCAAGCAGCAGAAAGCCATGGCCGTCCCCAGTCAAGAAAGAATAACAGGGCCACCCCATACCACATCCCTTAGGTGTCGTATAAGGTCACTATGAGATACACCAGGTAGTCTGGCACCAGCGCCTCCTGTGTACTTACTACCAGCTAACTGCAATCGCCAAATCGTATGCCAAGCGGGGTAACTAAGGCAAATTCCTCCAAATGGCAACGTTATAGTAACCTTTGGGGGGAGGACTATGTTCAGCAGTGGACGATATTAGGCTGATGATGATAACGACAAAGGCCTTGCATACTTAGAATCATTGAATGAATGAAATATTTATTTGCCAGAATATAGGTACATTGATATTACGTTTATATTTTTACTAGCTGTGCCCGCGAATTCGTCGCCACATTTTGTAATGACTCCGTAAATTTTATATCAGAATATCTCTTATATGTCTCTTGTCGCAAACTTACAAAATATTCACAGAAATCTTATATATTTCCTTAAAAACTTTCATCCCCTATTCCCTTTTGTTATTTTACATACTTGAGTAAAACTTTTACGATCTTTGAATGTCATATTTATTTATATCTATCGAATCAACAGCTTCTAGCTTTAAACATGACGATTCATCCATATAATTTTTCATCCCCTTATTCAACCCCTTACAACCCTTTTTTTCTCATTAAAAAGCCGAAGTCCTTTCTCAGGCTCTAGAGTCTAGAGCCAGTCGGACAGAAAGTCGGACAGTCGGACAGAAAGACAGCGAAGTATTAGTAATAGGGTCCCGTTTTACCCTTTGGGTACGGAACCCTAAAACGGCAATTTTTTCCAACCACTAGGGCACAATCGCGGTTATAGGAGGCCAAGACCCACTTAAGGGTCACAGCTCCACATTAATAGTAGAAAACCATACCTTAACTAGTAGAACTGGTTACGAAAAGGTCAAATGTGGCATATAAGCGACCAAACCGTAGGTTACAACAAAATTTACGGCGAAAGTGGTCTGTTTCATTTCATCTGTTTTATACTGCGTTGTTATTCTATTACGTATTATAGACATTCAGGAACAATGTTGTAACTCACTTTTTAATGAAATTTATATACGCCACGCCTGTTTCCCAGAGTGGTAGGCAACGGATTTCCATATGTCACGATCTTTGCACACCTCTTTTGCCTCGTAGACTGTCATTATATTTTTAATACTTACTCACCGGTTTAGGGTACTTCTGACCTGTTCTTTTTTGAGAACGCCTCCGATTTGGTCAGGTAATGTTCTACGAGGTCTACGAGGCTATGTTTCAGTTACAAAAACTGGTGTAAATTCCGCGTTTTACAATGTATACTAGTGGAGCAAAGTGCGATATTGCTGTGAATTGTATTTTTCCGTGTTGAAACAAAACGCCATAAAAGCCTCAAAGTCTCCACTACTTTACTGGGGTAGGACTATGACTTGACTGGACTTTGACTGACTAACTTAGAAATTAATAAAATAAAAAATTACAACTGAAGAAGAGGTGGTATGGTATCTGATCTTAGCCTGCCCAATGAGGGCGAAAAAAATGGGACATAAAGAAGAAAACCAACCGTTTTGATAGTCAGAATAAGAATCAGAAATGTTATTTGTGATACATCTATACATATAATAATCTAGTTATATATAAGTTATCTTTGGTTTAGCTTTTCCCGCTTTTGTCCGAAACTAAAATCTGCGTTTATTTAGGAAATTTGTAAAAAAAAAAATTAAGCTTTTTTTCAACCCGTACTTTAAGGGGTTAAAGTAAAGTTCGTGGGTTCGCTCCCCCCAGGACATATATTTGTGTGATTAGTACAATTATTTGTTCTGTGTGTGGGTACACCCACTATTTATCGATAATATGCATGTACTTAGAAATATATAAGAATGTTTATTATTTCAAAGACAACTGATTTCAATTTGTAATGTGTCCTTGCAAACCTCGTTTACTGTCATTATATTCTTCATGCTCGCCTGTTTAGGATACTTCTGACCTGGCCTTTCTTGAGAACATCTCCGACTTCATGGACCTATTCTCTTCCAGGTTCTTTTATTTTCTGTAAATATTTGACAAGAAAGTATCTTCACTGATATCGGAGCTGAATAAGCGCTCTACTTTAACGAGTTTTAAAGCTCGAAGTCTTATCGAACAATCGTTCTATTCAGAGTATGGATTTTTGAAGATTTTTATTATATGATGTAACTAAAAATATTCGGATTTCGCAATTTTCCTGTATCTGTGCTATAAGACGTTGCTTCGTACGGCGTACCACAACATTCTGAGTTCACGGGAAGTACCCTGTTGGTTTTGATTCCTTAGTGAGTGTCCAAAATTTGCGGTATGCGGCTTTATTTTTTTATTGCGTTGGCTTAGAAGTTTGATTTTTTACAGCTCCAAGGGAACGTAGACCTGAGTATTTGATATAAATTCCAGCTCGAAGCACACATTCCTGAGAACGGGTCTTCACAGACAGAAAAATTGACGGACGGACAACAAAGTCATCCTATAAGGGTTCGGTTTTTTCCTTTCGTGGTACCGAACCCTAAAACTAGTCAGACAATCTTATTGAGAACCCCCTTTTGAAGTCTGTTTTAAAATTGTAATAAGACTAGTTACTACATTGTTCCTATCGTGTATAGGTGCTATTAAGTAATATGTATGGCTTGAAATGGATGTGATCTAGTTCTGACTCACTGCCATCTGATCCCAAACAAGACACAGGTTGGCAACCAGACAATTGATTAACATACTTATATATTTCTAAATACATGCATATCTATACATATAATAAAATCGTAGGAAAAGAAAACTGTACATAGAATATTTTTTTAAAAGGATACCTGGGGCGTGATCTTCATTCGCTATCGAAGCCAAAAATATAGTATTTAGAATTTTTGTTTGTGTGTCTGTTTGTCTGTATGTATGTCCGGGCTAAACTCAAAAAGTACTGCATGGATTTGCTTCAAATTTTGCATGAATATTACTAAGAGGTCGAATCAACATATAGGCTACATATTATCACCTACGGGGGAGGAGCTGTGATAATGTATAAAATTTAACGCGGGTAAAACCGCGGGGCGCAGCTAGTTATAGATAAAAGACACCCAGACACAGAAAAAATAATAGATAGATAGAGAGGTACACTTTATGCTCATCACAGAATAAAAATTTAGATGTATAGACATTGTTTCAATTTATTTACAATTAGCGGTCTTATCGCATGAGAGCAATTTCTTCCAGATAATCGCTTTCATAAAACAAAGATTTGTCCTGGGTGGGGATCGAACCAACTACCTCTGGCTTACAAGTCAGGGTAACTAACCAATAATCGGCTTGTTTTAAAGTCTGTTTTAAAATTGTAAAAGACTACTTACGTTCGTTGTTCCTATCGTGTATATGGGCTATTAAGTAATATGTATAGCTTTGAAATGGATGTGATCTAGTTCCCGAGGTCGCCGAACAATGTAATCTTATGCTAATAACTGGAGATGGGCGCAGTACTGCAGTTCCAACTGTTGTTACATTCATTGAATTGGATGTGCGCACGAGTTGCATTCAAGTCCATAAAATGAATATCTTGGGACTAGTGACACACTGTCACCTGATCCCAAACTACGGCCTGTGCTATGGCAACTAGCAGCACCAGCCAGGCAACCAGACAGCTGATAAACATACTTATATATATTCCTAAATACATACATATTATAGACAAATTAAACCCGTACACAGAACAAATAATCGTCCCCCTCATACACACATTAGTCTTGGGTGGGGATCGAACCAACGACCTCTGGCTTAGCAGTCAGAGTAACTAAAAAAAACTTGTGTGTACTTATGTACACGCGTTAGAAGTTATACTTCTTAATATACAACTTGAACATAGTTATCAATTTTCATACCACCTAGAACTAACTTCATGCTGTTAAATTTTTTGGTGTCGGTGTGCGCGCGCATCGTAAAAATTCACTCTCATCATTTTTCTCCATCGCGCCAAAAGAAGTATAACTTCAAAAATATAATTAAATTTGTCAAAAAAAATCGTACAATCTAATTGATGATCGGCTTGTTTTGAAGTCTGTGTTAAAATTGTAAAAAGACTACTTACGTGTGTTGTTCCTATCGTGTATAGGTGCTATTAAGTAATATGTATGGCTTGAAATGGATGTGATCTAGTTCCCGAGGTCGCAGAACAATGTAATCTTATGCTAATAACTGGAGATGGGCGCAGTACTGCAGTTCCAACTGTTGTTACATTCATTGAATTGGTTGTGCGCACGAGTTGCATTCAAGTGTATCATTGTAGTTTGTTCGATGAGTGCATCTTTACGCGCATGCCTTTCAAGACACATCTTTAAAGCGGCCAAATGCGAGTCGGACTCGCGCACGAAGGGTTCCATACCATTATGTATAAAACGAGCAAAATATTCACGTTTGTTGTATGGAAGACCCCTTAAATATTTATTTTGTTTTGTTTTTTAGTAATAGCGGCAACAGAAATACATCATCTGTGAAAATTTCAACTGTCTAACTATCACGGTTCATGAGATACAGCCTGGTGACAGACGGATAGACAGACAGCGAGGTCTTAGTAATAGGGTCACGTTTTACCCTTTGGATACAGAACCCTAAAAACTAATGTGAAAACTTAGATATACGAATGGAAAAAGAGACAGAAAATGTGTGCTCGCGCCTCTCTGTCTTGCCCCTATAGTAATGTACGAAAAGTAACCCTTACCGTCTTCACGAATTTATATCCCCCTGTTAAGTTCCGTTCGCCTCGCCCGATCACACTTTTCGTAACGCATTCAACAACTTACTCCCCAAGTCAAGCGTGCGTAAAGAAGTTTAACTTAAAAAATTTATAGTTTTCTCTTACAAGCCATTTGCTGTTGTGGCTTTTGACTCCAAAATAAACGTGTATCTTTGAAGTGTTTGAAGTCGAAAGTCTTCGACCCGCGTGTGTTGCGAGTGACGGCGTATGAACAGAATGCGGCCCCACACACCCACACAGCAATGGTGAGGGCAATGCTCGAAGTTTTCGTACGAGATTAAATCCAATGTCGTAACAAACAAAAGTACCTGCCATAGCCAGGAGAACTGCCAAGCTGAGGTAGGACCCTTAAATTGATCCTCGGTGCTTTTGCAGCTGGCTTCTCTAGTTGCAATTCTCTCGTTTTGTGAGGCTATAGCCTCTTTACATCATTCTGTCTCCCACTTTGCTCTGGAGGGAAGTGGAACTATTCATTTTCTAACTCCTCCTTTTTTTCTCCTTCTCTGTAAATTCGTGTCGGATCCAAGACAGTTAAGCGATTCCCCGGGACATGCCTGAGCCTCCCGGCTCAGTGTCATTTCATTGTGTGCCACGTGTGATCCTGGCTTACAGGAGTTGCAGTGGTGGGTAAGAGGGAGGGACTAGTCCCGAAAACAAAGCTGAGGGGGCAGTGGGCAGGACACATAGCTCGTGAAACCGACAGCCGCTGAGGTGGAAAGTTTCTTGAGTGCCGACCGCGAACAGGAAGACGTTTGGGTTAGTCGACCTGCAAGATGGACCGATGTTGATGTTAAAATAATTATTAAAGCCAGATTGTGTATCAGGGCATATTACAAAATTTCTGATTATTTAAGATACAAAAGTGCTTGGGATTGAGTTGTTCTGAGTCAACACACATTCATGTAATTAATCTTAAGTATATTTTATTTTAAACAGGATTCCTACTGAGTTTCCTGGCAGTGTTTCTCAGTAGCTGCCACGTCATGCACTGTACGGTAGGGTAAAAAAAAATGACGATGCCACATAAATGTAAAAATTTTACGGAATCAATGTTTGACCTTGACTTGACCGCGAACCGGAAGACACCGCTTGGACAGGCGCCCTATACAAGATGGACCGATGGTCTAATTATGGATCTTTGCGGAAGGCCTTTGTCGAGCAGTGGATGTTTTCCGGCTGTTATGATTGCCTTAAAAAGTAGTATACTATCTGTAACCGCGACTTCGTTCGCACATTTTGTAATGACTCCGTAAATGTTACATCAGAATATCTCTATTATTTTGTCTCTTGTCGCAAACTTATAATACATTCACATGAACGTAAGCTTTATGTGAATGTTTTATTATTTATTACTTATTTTAAAAAAATGACGATATTTCCATACAACATTTCATCCCCCCTTTCAACCCCTTACAACCCTTTTTTCGCGTGTTTGTCCTTTCTCAGGCTCTGGACTATCTGTGTACCTTAGGTAGTACACAGATAGCCTAGAGCTATCATTTAAATAGGTTCATTCGTTATTGCGTGAAAGTGCGACAGACAGACAGACAAGAGTTACTTTCGCATTTAAAATATTAGTAAGGATTTCATTTATGCATTTTCAAACCTTGCCAATATCAATAAATCATTCAATAGCTCCAAATTAAACAGAATTACAACAGAACAGTGGAATAAGCCTACCGGCGGAAATCACATAAAAAACGCGCTAATACACTACCTAAAAGGTGGCGTAGTATTAATTTGTAAATTATACCAGGTGAACCTTTAATGTATGCGATTTTACGATGGGAGGTTATATCTACGTTAGGCTACTGTTGCCCAATCCCACCGATGGCACTACCTACGCCCACTACTGTCGATTATACACGAGGATGGAAATTATGCTCATATATTTTTAACCCCCAAGAGTTTTGTTATAGTGCCCTTACCTGTACTTCAGCCATTCTCAACATACAGCAAAAGTGTTTTCGAAAACATAAGTACACCCTCTATCCCTCACACACATAATCCAGGTGCAGGACTATGAGAGTTGCAATCAAAATAGTCACAAAATAAAGTAAAAGTTTCTTTTCTGGCATGTCGAGTTTAACATCTGTGTATTTATTTACTTACTAGCTGTGCCCCGCGGCTTCACCCGCGTTAAAGTAGTTTTGACGTAAAAGAGTAGCAATCATCCATCCATACATCTATACTCACAAACTTTCGCATTTATAATGTTAGTAGGATGTGTATCTCTAGCGGTTCTGGCAGTACACGCCGAAATAGCTCGCAGATGGTAGATTTTTCCTACTTACTTGACACTTATCGTTATATTTTGGACAATTCACACAATAAATTTATAAATTGTAGCCTATGTGTTATTCTGATGTTTAAGCTATATTATTGTAAAGTTCAATTAAAATCCATTCAGTAGTTTTTACGTGAAAGAGTAACAAACATCCATCCATACTTACAAACTTTCGCGTTTATAATATTAGTAGGATACAATATGTGTTTATGTGTTGAAAATACTTTTATCTATTGCACACCTGTTGCGTTTCTGTTGAATTATTTAAATCTTATAAGAATCTTAAGAGGTACAATCTTTTTATACGTAGGTACGCCTACGAATCACTCGCTACAAGAAATATATAATGTGTATTTAAACGCTCGATACGCAAACAAAATTAATGGCACCAACAATCAAGCGAGAATAAATTTTTAATCGAATCCATTCGATTCAGAACGGCGTCCCATTGTGTGTGTCGCGTCACTAGCAGTTATTCGAAACTCGCCGGGAAGTACGGTCGCGCGTTCGGCGCGTTCATAAATCGAATAAATAATATTCCATTTTTAAATTTTTAATAACTATTCGATTCTCCTGCTTGCTTTTTGTTGATACCCTCGAATTTTGTTTAGTCTTCGTGTACTAAATTGACTGGAATTTTGTTGAATACAGTTTTGTTGTGAGTGAAGTGAGTTTTTCGTTTGCACGGTTCGTGAATGTTATTTGACGAGGATTTTATTGCTTGAATTGGTTTTGGTGACACACCTAAATCTGGAAATTATTATTGTACTTCTAATAATTTTGTTTTTAATATGTACTTGATACATGTTGTGATAGTGTGGGGATATTTATACAAGGTGTAAGATGAATCGTTATGGGCGATGTACCCATGAAACTAAACAATTATAGATAACCAGTTCGTGGAGTACGAAACCTGGTCGGCATTTTTGTATGACGTTTTTTTGTGTATGTTGCAAGTTGAATGTTTTCGCGTTCGTTGGCAAGTTGAAATTGTTTAAGTTTCGTTCTCAATTTATATTACATCTTGTATAACGTGTAACAATATAGGTGTTAAATGTTTTCAGTGATAGTTTATTTGTGAGGCTATACTGAATATGGGGAAAATATTGAAGAAAATATCTTTCTATAGCAATCTATAATATGCACATGAAGTATTAACAATTATTTTCAACTAGCTGTGCCCTGTGGATTTTCCCGCGTTAAACTTTATAAATTATAGCCTATGTGTTATTCGATTGTATAAGCTATATTACTACAAAGTTTGATCAAAATCCGTTTAGTAGTTTTTGAGTGAAATAGTAACAAACATTCATACATACATCCATACTCACAAACTTTCGCGTTTATAATATTAGCAGGATTATAAAATATTTTCACAACTCATTACTATTCTTTGGCACATCACCTTTATAATTGTCAAACGTTAAATTAAAGGTACTTTTATTACAAACTAGCTGTGCCCCGCGGTTTTACCCGCATTAAACGTTATAAATTATAGCCCATGTGTTTATCCAGGGTGTCAGCTAACTCCATACCAAATTTTACTAAAATCGCTCCAGCCGTTTGGATGTGAAGAAGTAACAAACATACACAGTCACACACTTACAAACTTTCGCCTTTATAATAATAGTAGGACTAGGATTCAAACACATTGTATCTTCAAAACCTATGTCTAGCAATTTTAAAAGAATTAACACAGTTTTGTACTAACTCTCAAGAGTTTTTATAGGAGGGCAGAATCAGGTAATATCATTTAAATATATTATACCACACGGAAGAATTGTTGAGAGAATGATGAGTATTTTTTGTTGACGTGGTTGGCAAATGCTTACTTTTGCGTGGGTTCGATTCCCACACAGGACAGATATTTGTGTGCATGAACATGTCTGTTTGTCCTGAGTCTGGGTGTAATTATCTATATAACTATGTATTTACAAAAAGAAATGTAGTATATCAGTTATCTGGTTTCCATAGTACAAGCTTTCCTTAGTTTGGGATCAGATGGCCGCGTGTAAATAATATCCCAGGATATTATATTAAACAAGTACATAGACACCTGTTACCCAGAGGGGTAGGCATAGAACGGATTTCCATTTGTCACGATCGGTGTAAAAGACTAACAAACATACATCCATACGTCTATACTCACAAACTTTCGCATTTATAATATTAGTAGGATGTGTAGGTACCTCTAGCGGTTTTGGCAGTGCACGCCGGTATAGCTCGCAGATGGTAGATATTTTCCTACTAACTTGACACTTATCGTAATATTTTGAGCCATTAAAAAAAAAAAAAATTATAGCATTTTTCGCAATGCAAAGCCTACCCCGGATTGGTAGATGGTGCAAATTCGAGACCTGCCGGACGATTAAATTTATGATTTCCCATTTTTGAAATTTAAAAAATATCTTTATAAATTGTAGCCTATGTATTATTCTGATGTATAAGCTATATTATTGTAAAGTTTCATTGAAATCCATTCTGTAGTTTTTACGTGAAACAGTAACAAACATCCATCCGTCCATACTTACAAACTTTCGCGTTAGAATTTTTATAATAAATATAAAAAAAATTCAAAAATTGATAATCTATTCTTTTAAATTATGTTTAAATACAATGTTTTCTCTTTATAATATTAGTTTGGATTAATATTGTTACACGTTATATAAGAGTAATTGGATACCGATAAGAGGTTTAGTGTCGGTTCAGTTTATGTTTTTACTGTTGTATATTGCGCATTCCAGAGCATATGGCAGGTAAAACTGAAGAGTTAATAACTGAGTCTATTGTTCACATTCCGTTTTATATAAACAAACACTCGAGATATATATTGATAGGTAGGTTTTTATCATAATGTTAATACATACGGAGACATTCTCATGAAAGGCCAGGTCAGAAGTACTCTTAACCGGCGAGCACGTATGAAGAATATAATAATATAATATCTGGGGACAAAGTCACACAGATCATCCTAGCCCCAAACTAAGCAAAGCTTGTACTATATGGGTACCAGGCGACGATATACATACTTATATAGATAGATAAATACTTATATACATAGAAAACGTCCATGACTCAGAAACAAATATTCGTGCTCATCACACAAATATTTGCACTTACCGGGATTCGAACCCAGGACCACCAGCTTCGTAGGCAGGGGCACTACTAACTAGGCTATGGTGACCGTCAATATATAATGACAGTTAACGAGGCAGAAGATCGTGACAAATGTAAATCCGTTGTCTCTGCCTATCCCTCTGGAAAACAGGCGTGAGTCTACGTATGTATGTAATATTAATACGTTAAGCAAACACTTTGTATTTTAGGCAAATTGCGCAGGAGCATCAAATTTGGAACAGTTAAAGTTCATATGGAGAAGGAGTGCAGATAGGTTTTTATCATAATGTTAATACATACGGAGACATTCTCATGAAAGGCCAGGTCAGAAGTACTCTTAACCGGCGAGCACGTATGAAGAATATAATGACAGTTAACGAGGCAAAAGATCGTGACAAATGTCAATCCGTTGTCTCTGCCTACCCCTCTGGAAAATAGCCGTGAGTCTACGTATGTATGTAATATTAATACGTTAAGCAAACACTTTGTATTTTAGGCAAATTGCGCAGGAGCATCAAATTTGGAACAGTTAAAGTTCATATGGAGAAGGAGTGCAGACAGCTAATATTTTTATATAATATTATAATATCCTGGGACATTTACACACGGGCATCTGATCCTAAACTAAGCAGAGCTTGTACTATGGAAACCAGAAAACTGATGGACTACATATACTACATTTCTTTTGTAAATACATACTGATATAGATGACTGGCTGTGCCCCGCGGTTTTACCCGCGTTAAACTGTACAAATTTAGCCTATGTGTTATTCTGATGTATAAGCGATATTATTGTAAAGTTTCATTAAAATCCATTCGTTGTTTTTACGTCATAGAGTAACAAACATCCGTCCATACATTTAAACTTTCGCGTTTATAATATTAGTAGGATTATAATAGCCTGGGACATTTACACACGGCCACCTGATCCCAAACTAAGTAGATCTTGTACTATGGAAACCAGATAACTGATATACTACTTGTAAATACATACTTATTTAGATAACTAATTGTGCCCCGCGGTTTACCCGCGTAAAATTTTCTAAATTATCACAGCTCCTCCCCCGTAAGTGATAGCGTGATAATATGTAGCCTATATGTTGACCCAACCTCTTAGTAATATTCGTGCAAAATTTTAAGTAAATCCATGCAGTACTTTTTGAGTTTAGCCCGGACATACATACAGACAAACAGACACACAGACAAAAATTCTAAAAACTATGTATTTGGCTTCGATATCAATTGTAGATCACACCCAAAGTATCCTTTTAAAAAAATATTCCATGTACAGTTTTGACTTTCCTATGATTTTATTATATGTATAGATAACCCCCACACTCGGGACAAACAGATATGTTCATGCACACAAATATCTTTCCTGGGTAGGAATCGAACCCACGACCTGCAGCGTAAAATACAAGTATCTACTAATCACGCTAACCGATTCAATTCAATTAAAACATTGCTCGTTATATGTCACGCTTACTATATTTATGTTCTTTGTCTCCTGTTCTACTCGATCATAGATAAACAAACACACAAGGCTTAATGTGCGTACAATATTTCTTTCTTTTGTTATCTTAGTAGTGATAAAAGAGCCAACAAGCTTGATAATGATAAGGGCCATTACAAAATAGCTTACGTAAACGATTAGTGATACGAATTGAAGCAGGTAGATGGCGCCACTAACTACGGCCAATCTTAACGGAAACTAGTCAGCTACTTAATTACTTTATTTTATGGTCAGTGGTTAATTTAGTGCCAGAATTGTGAGACTGCACGTGTGAGGCAGCGGCAAGGACAGTCGCCTCGCTGCTTCTTGTCGCAGGTTCAAGTCCCGCGTCGGACAACTATTTGTGTGACCCATTAATAGTTCTTCTGAGTCTGCATGTAATTTTTGTCCGTCTATTATATGTTTGTGAAGTCCGCAACGCAGGGTTTAGATCTAGCCAAGTAAGAGTCTTTAAAAATAATTTGGTTATTTTAATAATAAAATATTATTATAACTCAATATATGAAAAAATTATGATTTTACAAGTTTTTGTAATACTGACGTGACATTTGTAGGTCTATGTTTCATTCGTTAACAAAAGGACGCCGCTCGCGGTGCGGCGGCGCTTTGTTAGAGTATTCTTTGCGATGCGCATAGAGTTATAAACATTTAATAGGGAAATCAATTTTTATTTTTGTACGAAAATAAAATCTAACATATTATCAAAAGTAGTAAAACAAAAGTTGTTGCTTATGGTGTTAGCTATCTAGTGTTGCGAGGTTGTTGGTGTTTTACAAGTAAGACGGAAAATTATTAAAACTTATAAAATACCAATTTGACAATAACTTAATAAACTAGCTAAGTAACTAAGTCATTACTATCATCAATTAAACGTTATTTCTAAATGATTTGATACAAACCGCAGATCTTAATATTTATGTATATGTAACGATCTTGTAATCATTATGAACAGTTAACTATGTCGGTAGAAACATGTTCTGACTAATTAGTGAACGTGCACTGAAATAAAACTTAGATTAACGCAACGTAACTGGCTATGAGAGAAAGAGATAAAAAAATGTATGCTCGCACCCCTCTCTCTCTCTCGTCCCTACAGTAATATACGAAACGTCACTCAGTTTATACCTCGTCTGGTTAACATAGTACAGCCTCTGCCTAGTTTGGGATCAGATGGCAGTGTGTAAGGTATCTCAAGATATTAATTAAAAAAAAAACATGCAGAGCAGTCTGCTGATAGAAGTGAAATCTATTTTTTTATTTCTCATTCTCGGAAAGTAGTGTTTATTTGATCCGAGTAGCGAATGGAAGATGCTACTTCCCATCTTTGGGCGGTAAAGACCCATAGTAATTGTTGCCTCTCTATGGTGGGAATAAATTTTAAAAATAGAACTAAATTTGGTTAGGCAGTTGCCTGTAAAAAAAAGTACCATAATTAAGAAAGAAATGCTGCGGTCAAGTGAGTGTATAAACGGCCAGTGTGAATTAAAAAAAAACCGGCCAAGTGCGAGTCGGACTTGCACATGAAGGGTTCCGTAGCAGCAAGTATTTCAGTTGATTAAATGAAAGCAAATTGCGGTTTATGACGTATTAAAAAAAAACGACTTGCTAGATTTCGTTCAAACCAATTTTCTTTGTTAGTTTCCATAGTAATGTACATAATATATTTTTTTAGTTTTATCATTCTCTTATTTTAGAAGTTACAGGGGGGACACTCATTTTACCACTTTGGAAGTGTCTCACGCGCAAACTATTCAGTTTAGAAAAAAAATATATTAGAAACCTCAATATCATTTTTGAAGACCTATTCATAGACAATAGACATGTATGGGTACGATGAAAACGAAATTTTTAGAGTTCCAGCTCTATGTATGGCGACCCCCCTAAATTTTTGTTCTTTTTCTATTTTTGTGTAAAAATGGGGTTCACAGAATACATCTACTTACCAAGTTTCAACAGTACAGCTCATATAGTTTCGGCAAAAAGTGGCTGTGACATACGGACGGACAGACAGACATGACGAATCTATAAGGGTTCCGTTTTTTGTCATTTGGCTACGGAACTCTAAAAAGACCCTCCCGTCTTACGAATATTAGATGAGATCACCTGTCCTGACGCGAGTTTAACATTTTTTACCTATCCCATTACATATCTTATACGGAGCCTCACACATGGAGTGCAAAAAATTCAAATTGAATACAGTAAATAATAGCTCGCGGTTGTAGTCGCGGACGCGTTTATCTGTATCTCCCTCGCACGTATATATGTTAATACGGCGGCGACCTTGGCGCTCCGATTATGTAAATATCAACCGATATTATGTTAGGTATTATTTTGGTATTACACGCTATTATAGTGTGGTTTGTTACAGCGAACTGGTTTGCAAGCGTAGCCGAGTGATTTTGCTATGGTGTTAATAGAAATAAAATTGATTGCCTCGTTGGTCTAGCGGTAGCGTGTTCAACTGCAGAAAATGAGGTCCTGGGTTCAAATCCCGGGTCGGGCCGAAAAGTGATTTTGGGATGTTTCCGTAAAAATAAATTTCTCAGTATCAGCCCAAAGTCTGGGTACAGTTGGCGGTATTACACCCCCGTGCCTCGGAGATCACGTAAAGCCGTCGGTCCTGTGCCTGACCTCATTCCGGTCGTGTCGCTAGTCGTCCCATCTGGTCATGAGAGAAAACTATTGAATATAGAACAAAATTAAATTGTTAAGAAATAAAATTGATTGCCCTGTTACAAAGGATACGATTTAGAATTCCGTTCTATATTCCACGAAAACCCATAACTCTCTTAGCTCCTCCACTACGTATGAATGAATGAAATATTTATATCAGTACGCATCACGCACCTATTTCCAGTTAAAAACTTTTAATGATTTTTTTCATAAATTTCACCTAACATCAGTTTCCGATTTTATTCTCGTTCTGTTGAACATTTCTGGTTCAGTGTTTTGGGATAACTAATTAGCAAAGTTTAAACTAACACCCTAAAAAGTATGGTTTATCTAATCATTGCAGAACTGCCTTGGAATTTATTCGACAGTTCAAATTAGGGTTTAGGCTCAGGACTCCGAGAATTTTCAAAGTATCAAAAAAACGCAAAATCGTAGAAGATACATGGGGGTGATTCGGATGCTCCTCATCATAAAGTATCTAAATTTTGAGTTTGAACGTCAACTCCTCGGCCGCCTCTATTATGTATTCCCAGATTGAGACGAGTGTATATGTGTATACAAATATACACAGCGTCCTCTATTTTTTTACACAACAACATGTTTAAGGTATCGTTTGGGATTGTGCCAGGACTATTTCCGGCTGTCGTCTAGACAAATGTGTCGGTTAGTGGCCAAACTAATCTACTTTCAACTGACTCCTAAAGAAGGAGGTTCTCTATTCAGCTGTCTTATCAGCTCTCTCTCTTTAATTTAAGTGTTGTGCTCTTGTCGATGTAGCAGTTTCCAGGCTTCTCTATCGTAAGCCTTCTCCTTGACTTCCTTGTAAGCCTCCAATTTCACAACTTCATTCACCTGGGGCTCTACCGGCTAAGTCGCCGAACATCGATTTCTTAAATAGCGTTCAAATAAATAAAGGTTAAAAATGACTTAACCCTTTCACAGCCGATCACGTGCAGAGTACGTCCCAAACCTATTGTATTGTGAAATCTTCGGCTGTCAAAGTGTTAATCAAAAGTGAAATTTACTAAAAAAGTCATTAAAAAGTTTTTATCTGGAAATAGGTGCGTGATGCGTACCTAGCTTGCAAAATTCCAAATAATTTGGTCTGCAATTTCATGTCCTCGGCTAAGTCACCGAACATCGATTTTTTTTTCGAATGGCGTTCTAATAAATACGGCGACTTAGCCGGTAGAGCCCCTGGTCCATATAATAGAATAGACGGGCCTTTTGCCGGGGTTGGTAGATACGCTGCCTTTCACGCCGCAGGTCGTGGGTTCGATTCCCACCCGGGACAGATATTTGTGTGCATGTGCACATATCTGTTTGTCCTGAGTCTGGATGTAAAATATCTATAAAAGTATGTATTTACAAAAGAAAAGTAGTATATCAGTTACCTGGTTTCCATAGTACAAGCTCTGCTTAGTTTGGGATCAGATGGCCGTGTTTAAATAATATCCCAGGATATTATTATATTATACTATTATCAATAATTGTGGGGGTTCCCATACATAGAACTGAAACTCGAAAATGTTTTTTCATCGTACCCACACATGTGGGGTATCTATGGACAGGTCTTCAAAAATGATATTGAGGTTCCTAGTATATATTTTTTTTAAACGGAATAGTTTGCGCGAGTGACACTTCCAGAGTGGTAAAATGAGCAGCCCCCCCCCCCCCCCCCCTCCCGATGTAACTTCTAAAATAAGAGAATGATAAAACTAAAAAAAATATATGATGTAAGTACAATTACCATGTAAACCAACAACGAAAATTGGTTTGAACGAGATCTAGTAAGTAGTTTTTTTTATACGTCATTAATCGTAAACCGCAATTTACCTTTCATTTAGTCAACTGAAATACTTGCAGCTACGGAACCCTTCATGGGCGAATCCGACTCGTACTTGGCCCGTTTTTTTTATTTATTTTTAGTTAAGTCCACTATTTATCTGACAACTTGTATATCGTTTACGAATTAATCTACATAAAAAACCAGTTGTTACAAATTGTGTTATGCGAAAGTCTAAAGTTGAACGGGAGATTTCGTATCAAAGGTCAAACTCAAACTCGATCGTTGCGTCAGTCTTGCGTTATATATAAATATGTAAATATATATATTTGGGCGACTAACGCACTGCCATCTCATCCCAATCTGGACAGAGCCTCTACTATGGCAGCAAGGCTACTGACAACCATACTTAGGCTGACCGAGAAGTTGACGTTTAAAAGCAAAATTTACAAACATTATGATGAGGAATATCCGAATCACCGCCATGTATGTTCTACGATTTTGCGTAGTTTTCGTGATATATTTTTTTGGAACGAAGTTCCTTATCGCGCGTTGTGAAAGGGGGCTAGACGGAAAAAAATCTTACGAAAAGTTGTCACGACACTTTTTGCAGCTGTGCGGCATGCGCATGTTTCTCTGTCTGTCTCTCTCTCTCTTATAGAAAGCAAGGCAGATATTTTAATTTCTATTTCGCATTGAACAGTGTGGTGTCGCGACGATTATTTTGGTTGAGTGTATACAGGTTTTTTGTACATAATAAATAATAAGAAATAACTTCGTTCCATCCGGGTGTCCCTTGACACCTCTCAAGTTTTTAATAACTTTTTTTTTGAAATTTCAGTTAACTTCAGTTTCCAATTTTTTTCTCGTTCTGTTGAACATTTCTGGTTCAGTTTATTGTGATAACTAATTAGCATAGTTTAACCTAACACCCTAAAAAGTATGGTTTATCTAATCATTCCAGAACTGACTTAGAATTTATTCGAAAGTTCAAAATTAGGGTCTCTCTCAGGAATTTTCAAAGTATCCAATTTTTTTTTAATTGTTATGGTTTACGTAAAATTTAGATACTTTATGATTAGGAGTATCCGAATACTCCTCATCATAAAGTATCTAAATTTTACGTTAGAATGTCAACTCCTAGGCCATCCTCTATATTTATTATAATAGATATATCATTAACTTAACACTAAACATTTATAGAAGAATAGTTACTGAGATTAAGACAAAGTGTTAAATCTCTACAGATGTGTAAAAAATTCGGAAAAAATAGTCACTAAATATACTAAACAGAATTAAAGAGACAATCTCTTAAAACTATACTACTGATACAAATTAAAATTTACCTAAAAATAAACATCTGAAAAAGGTCAAACAGAGATACACAGAAACATACAAATTTGAACTAAAAAGTAAATATTTTTTTAAATAAATAAAATAAAAAAGGTTTTTATTCACGTAGACTTTAAAAAAGCGCTTGACTATTTAAGTCAGAACATGTTTGTAGTAATATAGTTGTATACATTAGATATTATTTCTAGTAACATAGATATTTAGGTACATCTTGTATGAAAACATTTATAAAATTTATTTTATTACAGAAATGATATTTAGCTAGCTCGTATCAAGTTATTGTCAAAATATTTCAATGATTAACAAATAAATTATATGTGTTAATCCAGGCTGTCAGCTAACTCCATACCAAATATTAAAATTGCCCAGCCTTTTAGACGTGAAGAAGTAACAAACATACACACTCACAATCTTTCGCCTTTATAATATTAGTGTGATGTTATTTATTAAATAAAAGTTGTTGAATTATTGCTTAATTGAATCATTACAACTCTAAAGAAACTGGCGAATGTTCTTGCAATAAAAATGTCAATGTTTTCAACACAGTTATATCAACACTTTATTCTATGTTGATTAAACCCTTTTCATCATCATCATCATCATATCAGCCGAAAGACGTCCACTGCTGGACAAAGGCCTCCCCCAAAGATCTCCACAATTGCCGGACAAACCCTTTTACTTTGCGGAAATCTATAACATTAAAAATATAAAACTATGTAGTGTTAATTCCGCTAATTGTCAGTTTAATCAAGCCGAGATGCATTATATGTACAGACGCCAGCACATCTAACTACCCCAATCTGTCAAATTTCTTTGATAGATTTAAACTTTATCACATAAGCATAAGGTTCACTTTCAATTGGGGAAATTTGACAGATTGAGGTAGCTTGATATGCTGGCGTCTGTACACCGCCATCCCGCCCCCGAATAATATGCACATGCGAGAAGGGCAATATAATAACATAGTTTAAGAGTTTAAAAAACAAAAATACACGCTTTTAGCACGCACAAAAAATTAGGTACAAAATGTCCGCCATCTTGGACGTCCGCCATATTGGATTTAAATCACGCGACAATTTTTTTTGGATTCCTGACAGCAAAACCCTTTCATTTGATACCCATATCATAGGGGTGGATTAGAAACAGCCAGTCGGCGATCTTGGGGAGGCCGCCATGTTGGATTTGTTATGACGTTTCTTAGCTAGTCTCAGAGAAAATTTCATCCTAATCGGAGACCGGGAAGTGAGTCAAATTAAGATCCCAAGATTTTCTTACATACATAGTTACAAGTGAAGCTATTAAAAGCATGTTAAATAGGAGGAATAATCACCGAAAAAATCTAATGTCCCATTGAAATCAATGTAAAAGTTGTAGTTTAGAGATGTATCTACATTTAGCTCAAAATTTGCAAACAGCAGATTGCCTTACAGACCTGGTAAATATGTATGTATATATTTATCTCGGCTCTACGTTCTCTAGTAGATAAGATAAAAACTGCCTTAATTTTATGTGTTACGTACGATGTGATTAGATTCTATTACATAATATAGTTGTATGATAATTCTGAATGTATGTTATTCGGTCATATTGAAGTTAGTTATCGTATGGTTAGTTACTGGACGGCTTGAACAACTCTGACAAGCCGCCGCCCAGTAGGCCTCTGCCATGGGTCCAAAACCAGGAGACTACAAGGATCTACCCCTTACAAACGTACTGAAGTATGTGAGGACTACATTCAGGGTTCTAATGAAATGTATTCAGCACTTGGGTATTAACATACACTTGTACTTGTCAAGCTTACAATGCATTACATAAATAATAATATTTGGAAATTTTCGATCTGTTTCGTCGCATATATTACTTTTAAATCCTTACATATGTAATAAATTTAATACATATGTAGCCAACCGCTAACCAACTAGCAGTTGGCTAGCGGGAAAGGCTATCAACCAGTACCTTAAGCGACTAATACCCTTATGGGGTTCGAGCCACAGCTCAGGAGGCCGCTGAAATAAAAAAACGGAAAAAAAGAAGATAGAATTAAAATAATGGGGGTTATTACAAAAGATCCTGAAGGGTCGAAGTGTTGTACGTAAGTACACCCCAACCCTGACAAAGACAAAAGACTTGGCTTAACGACTGTTATGTTAAGACTTAAAAGCGTTATGCGATTCCATGTGATTTTCCCTCTCTCTGTGTCTTTCTATTATTTCTTTGACGGGCCTGGGGCTCTACGGGCTAAGTCGCCGAACATCGATTTCTTAAATGGCGTTCAAATAAATAAAGGCTTCCATGAGCACATGTGGCGTCATAAATGTTCCGGAATCGATTGTCAACGTTGAAGCCGATTTAACGATTGTTTAAGTCATTTTTAACCTTTATTTATTTGAACGCCTTTTAAGAAATCGATGTTCAGCGACTTAGCCAATAGAGCCTATGTTGGCGTGTTTGGCAAATGCTTGCTTTTTACGCCGGAGGTCGTGGGTTTAATTCCCATCCAGGAACCAGGAACAACTTCAAACTTGGCATTTACATATATTCATAATTTACGCGGGCAATAGCTTGGTTACTATTGCTATGCCATTAGGGTACAGTCGTTAAGCCATGTCAGAGGCCTACTAGGCGGCCTGAACAACTCTGACACTAGGGTAACCACTGCCCACATGATAAGTGAGTATTATTTATTTTTCTTAGTTAACATTCAGATGTAAATTTTTCATAGTAGTTTTCATATTCTACAAAGACTGGGGCTCTACCGGCTAAGTCGCCGAACATCGATTTCTTAAATGTCGTTCAAATAAATAAATCTATATATATAAAAATGAAACCCGTTTTCCGTTGTCACGACATCACGCGTGAACGGCTGGACCGATTTCACTATTTCTTTTTTTATTGTGTTTGTTATCGTCAGGAGAAGGTTCTTATGTAAAAAAGAATTTAAAATTGCGCGAAAAATAAGAAAATTTAAGAATACTTCACAACCAAATATTGTTTCTAATCTAACCTTAGCGCTTTGGACAATATAACCTTTTTAATGTAACTTTTTTTTATTTGACATAGTATTGACAGATAGCGTGCGTTAATAGTCATCGTTAAGACAGGACAAGGTCTGTCGGGTCAGCTAGTGTTAAATAAAAATGAATTAATCAATCGTTAAATCGGTTTCAACGTTGACCATTGATTCCGGACCATTTATGACGTCACATGTACTCATGGAAGCCGATTTTCGATTGATTAAGTCATTTTTAAACATTATTTATTCGAACGCCATTCAAAAAATCGAAGTTCAGTGACATAGCCGGTACAGCCCCTGGTGTAGGTAAAATCTGTATTTCAGATCACCAGATGACCCGCGATAAATAAAAGTATTGCGTCGGCGTTATGTCATAGTGATAATAAAACTTGTATAGGTACCTATTGCATTAATAACGCTTGCAATTAGCGACTCCCACAATAGTTGTAATTATAAATTATATTACATATTATTATAATGGCGGGGATAGCCTAAAGATAACAATTGAATAAAATCGAAGGGCACAGATTTAATACAGCAATTTTTTTTTAATTTCGTTAATTAAACTTATACACGATCTCTTTGACAATAACTTAAAATAAGCTAGCTAAATATCATTACTATTATA
Source organism: Pseudoips prasinana (assembly GCA_951640165.1). Lineage (NCBI taxonomy): Eukaryota > Metazoa > Arthropoda > Insecta > Lepidoptera > Nolidae > Pseudoips > Pseudoips prasinana. The sequence continues at coordinate 11,856,023 of OX621261.1, forward strand.
AAATAAATCTTATTGTAAATGTTTTCATACAATCCGTCTACCAAAATATCTAAAAGTACCTAGAAATAATTATTAATTAATTATATATTACTATAAACATGTCCTGACTATTTACAAGCGCTTTTTTTAAGTCTACGTTTAAGTTTTTTAAAAACTTTTTTTATTTAATTATTTTTATTTATTTAAGGCTGCAGTTGTATGTAATAGTTTTGGTGAGTTAAAAATTCATCATCATCAACCTAGGCAGGTCTTTGGGGACTGCCGACAGTAGTGAAAACTATTTTTTCATATCTCATACTCTGAAAGTAGTGTTTATTTGATCCGAGTACCGAATGGAAGATGCTACTTCCCACCACCTTTGGGCGGTAGACTTATAGTAATTGTTTCCCCCTCTATTGTGGGAATAAATTTGAAAAATAGAACTGAATTCGGTTAGGCAGTCGGCTGTAAAAATCTAACATAATTAAGAAAAAATACTGCGGTCATGTGAGTGTATAAACGGCCAGTGTGTATTAAAAAATACTTACTCCGTCTTACGAATATTCGATCAGGTCACGTGTTCTGATGTCCTGACGCGAGTTTAACATTTTTTACCCATCCCATAAAGTGCACAACACCGCTAAAGAAGTTTCACATGCATTGCCAATAATGCTGCAAAATTCAAATTTAATGTTTTCACGTCTATCGGCAGTGCCTTAAGACCTATGTTTTATTTTTCGTGGTAGGTTGTCTCTTACACCCGTATATTATGTATTATAATATAGTATTTGAACAAATGCGTCGTTAATCAGTATAAAATTATTTATTGTTGTTTAGATGGAGTCTGTGTTCTTAATAAACATATGTTTTGCGCACATTAACGATTGTCTTGATATAATCGTAAAGGTGTGGTTATATCACGAATTGCGTATTAGAATATCCCGAGACATTATTCACCCACGGCCATCTGATCCCGAACTAAGCAGAGCTTGTTCTATCGAAACCAGATAACTGATATCCTAAATTTCTTTTGCTACATACTTAAATAGATAATTACACCCAGACTCTGGACAAACAGACATGTTCGTGCACACTAATTTCTGTCCTGGATACCAGACAACTGATTACTACATGTACTACTTTTCGTCTGTAAATACATATTTATATAGATAATTGTGACGCGAGTTTCACGCTTTTTGTTCAACCAAAAAGTAAGTTTATATTTTATTTTAATTTTTTTCGGATACTTACAGCTAGCAGGTTACTTAAACATAACTTATAAAAATCTGAAAGCCATTTACAAGTTTCGAAATTCGTGGTGCCTTCACGTATAAAAAATAGGTTTTACAATCGGCGTTTTACCCCCTACGTCATCCGCCAGCGCCCTGAGTCGATGTTTGACTCCAAAAGGGGCTTCCCCCCAGCGGGTTTTTCGTTTCTAGTCTTTATTGTTAGACGGCTTTGGACCACGCTGAACTCTTGTCCTTGTCCTCCGCTGTTGTAAATTGATCGATAAAACATTAATCTCTTAAAGTAATTAATGCATAAACTATGTACAAGTTATAATAACAGATTTAAAAGGTAAGTGCATTTTTATCTTGCAAATAATTATTTTCAACCACTGTTGAATGTCCACAGCATACTTTATAATACAGCTGTTAAATTTATACGAATGTCTAGTAGGCTAATTAGAGGCAGTCATGCTCCAGAAGGAGGCCGCATCCTCCGTCTGCGAGCGGGATCGGCTCTTTGCCGATCTCGCTCGCAGGGTCAGCGGCAGCCCAACTCCCCTCGGGGCTGTGGTGGCAAGAGAGATTTGTTTATGGCGCAGTTGCTGTGCCGGACTGGCAGGAGTCTGCAATAGGGGAGGGCAATCAACCGCCCTCATACGGTACGTGTCCCGACTATGGGACATGGCGCAGAAGGGGAGCACCGGAGCAGCATACCCGCGTTCCCGGGGCTGCTCCCCTCAGGTGCCAAGAGAAGCCCATGGTAGGTTAGGTTTAGTCGGTGCGAGTCCTACATACTAACCGCAGGCACTTGCTGGCTACATGCGTAGGCATTATCACTGCCTTCTCAAAACAAAAAAAACATAAGTCCAATTGGGAGCCGGGAGCCCATGCAAACAAGAACGCAGATAGCAGCCGATAAACGCTCTCTCTCACATTACGGCTTGCTGACTCACTCGCACCTATACATAATTTGTTAGATCACCTGGCAGGTATAAAGTCCCACCAAAATGATCTTGTCTTTTTGAGAATCTTATTTTTTAGTTATAAATAAGACCCTATTAAAATTTCAAGTCGCCTCAAATACATTTTTGATATTTTTTCCCAAATTTTTGCACGCCTTTGGCAATGTTAAACCTCCGATTAAATGGTTTTTTTATCCTTTTAACAATAAACTAAAACATATAAAAAATGCATATTTCCTCTACCGTATTTTAAGGGCAAAAATATTTTTAAAAATGTAGGGGTGGATTTAGCCCGCTACTCAACACCTAAGTCTGCAGCTCCGTGTAGGTTATAAAGTGAAGTCATGGTCTTTGAGGCCAGAGGAAACAGTACAGGTAACGTGTTTCCCAACGTTATACTTAATGGTACAGCTTTGCGTAGGGTAGTAAAATTTATGTACCTAGGACATATGCTGACCTCTGACCTCAAGGACAATGACGACATGAGAGGGAACGGAGGGCACTGGCAGTGCGAGCGAACATGATAGCTCGCAGGTTCGCACGTTGTTCGACAGAAGTCAAAATTACACTTTTTAGGTCTTATTGTACATCATTCTACATGTGCAGCCTATGGGCTAACTATACTCAAAAATCTTACAGTGCCCTCCGAGTTCAATTTAATAATGCGTTCAGGATGCTGATGGGGCTGCGGCGATTCTGTAGTGCATCAGGAATGTTTGCTGAGCATCGCGTAGATTGTTTCTACGCTACGATGCGTAAGAGATGCGCATCTCTGGTGCGCAGAATACGTGGCACCACCAACAACATCCTTCGCAAGATCGCTAGTCGGCTAGACTGTATTTACGTCAATCATTGCTGCGCATGGAATGACGCAGCAATGAATGGTAAATTTTTTACATATTTAAAAAAATACTTATTACTAACACTAGTTTATAAGAAAATTGTTACTAACTTATTATTTATTTACACGAATTTGGTCTGAAAATAAAGTCTTATTATTATTATTATTATAGGAGAGATATGGGACAAGTTTTCAGCTTGCCACAAATACTTACCCAAAAATTGGTGCCAGCTCTCGTATTTCACGTCTATATCAAGTTGTCATCTATTTGATTTCCGTTTATCATTATGGATACATACGTCCCATTCGTCCCATATATATGGAACTGTGTATAAACGTCCCGTATTATCAATACCTCAATCTACGTCAAAATATGAGTGGGCGAAGAAGGAACCTCTTCCTGGTGGTTCTTCTCAACAGTAATTGAACTGGTTTTCGATTTATCATGATTGGAGTTACTGTTTCTGTTGTCGTTGATTTTGATTGATGTTTTATTATAATAAACCGATCTCAACAATAATGGCAACCGTATGTATACACCCTCCCCACATAATTCTACTTAACGTCTAATTTAACTCGTCAAAAAATATTTTGGCCATTTAATTATATTTACAATGACGTTGCCGTTTCAATAAGTGTCGTCGCGCCGCGCCCGCGTCTACCGAATCCATAAATTAACAACTGCGTATATAGTAGTAAACTATGATATTGTGACCTTCGCAACTCAATACTGGTGACATTTTCGCCCAGTCCATAACTTAAAACTCGCTAGACTTGTCTACGTTAACTTGTTCTACTGATTGGGTCGATTTTTTCGCCTATTTTTTACACGTGCTATTTATTATTGTGACATATTGAAATAATGATGGTGGGTGCTCGTGGACACTTTGTTAGCAATGCGCCGGCGCCATCATTCATTAATAATAATATCTGGGGACAGATCATTCTAGCCCGAAACTAAGCAAAGCTTGTACTATGGGTACCAGGCGACGATATACATTTTTATATAGATAGATAAATACATATATACATAAAAAACATCCATGACTCAGAAACAAATATTCGTGCTCATCACACAAATATTTGCACTTACCGGGATTCGAACCCAGGACCACCAGCTTCGTAGGCAGGAGCACTACCAACTAGGCTATGGTGACCTCTCTTCCCTCTCCTCTTAACCCTTAAATAATAATATCCTGAGATATTATTTACACGCGGCCATCTGATCCCAAACTAAGCAGCCCTTGTACCATGGAAACCAGATAACTGATATAGTACAAATACTACTTTTCTTTTGTAAATACATACTTACAGATCATTACACCCAGACTCAGGACAAACAGACATGTTCATTCACACAAATATCTGTCCTGGGTGGGAATCGATACCACGACTTTGAAAAGGCTTGAAAGGCAAGGATTTACCAACGTGCCCTCCGTACCACGGAGACGGTCAGAAATTAAACCACTTTGGCGGTCACCCATCTATGGACTGGCCGCGAGCCTAGTTGCTTGACCTCGCCAATCACTTACGTACCGATGAGAGCATTTGGCTATGAGTGCCCGTAGTAACTGGCCGCCTTGGACAAAGCTCATTCAGGAGTATATTAAATATTACCTGCGGTTCAATGCACTTCTAAAAGTGTGTTTTAGGTTTTAAGGAAAAGTGGTGAGTTAAGGATAACCAGATTCAAAACTCAAACCGGTCAAGTGCTAGCCGGAATGATGTGCTGTAGGTTCCGTTAATGTTTTAGTAGTTTAGTAAGTATTATTTAATGTTTTTTTCTTTTTAAGATATGCTGTACCTATACCTATACTTCTGGGAAGATAAAGAAACGTGCCGTAATGGATAACTTTTTTTAAATTATTACAATCTAACTAAGTAATCTGGGGCGCTACCGGCTAAGTCGCCGAACATCGATTTCTTATTTTCATATCAGCCGAAAGACGTCCACTGCTGGACAAAGGCTTCCCCCAAAGATCTCCACAATTGGCGGTCTTGCGCTATTCGCATCCAGCTGTTTCCAGCGACCCGCACAAGATCATCGGTCCATCTTGTAGGGGGCCTGCCCACGCTGCGTCTTCCGGTTCGTGGTCGCCACTCAAGAACCTTTCTGCCCCAACGGCCATCGGTTCTACGAGCTATGTGCCCCGCCCACTGCCACTTCAGTTTTGCAATTCTTCGGGCTATGTCGGTGACTTTCGTTCGCCTGCGGATTACGACATTTCTGATTCGATCCCGTAGGAAAACTCCGAGCATAGCCCTCTCCATTGCTCTTTGGGTGACCTTGAGCCGCCTGATAAGGCCCATAGTGAGAGACCACGTCTCTGTTCCATAAGTCATCACTGGCAAAACACACTGGTCTAAGACTTTCGACTTGAGACACTGCGGTATTTTAGACGAGAATATGTTACGTAGCTTCCCGAACGCTGCCCAGCCGAGTTGGATTCTACGTTTGGCCTCCTTCTCGAAGTTGGAACCGATTTCTTACATGGCGTTCAAATAAATAAAGGTTAAAAATGACTAAATCAATCGTTAAATCGGCTTCAACGTTGACAATCAATTCCGGACCTATCTATAACGTCACTTGTGCTCACGGAAGCCGATTTAACGATTGATTTAAGTAATTTTTACCTTTATTTATTTGAAAGCCATTTAAGATATCAATTTTCGGTGACTTAGCCAGAAATCAAGTTTAGGTAGAGCCCCAGGGGCTCTACCGGCTAAGGTGCCGTACATCGATTTCTTGTTCTTGCACATATTGTAGATATGTGCAAGTACAAGAAATCGTATTGTAGGTATTTAGATTAGAAGTGTAACAAATAGTTTTCACTTCTATCGGGAGTCCCCAAAACTGCCCCGCGTGTTTCTTTTCTGTATAGATTTTACCTAATTATTCCGTTATTGTGAACCGATTTTGATAATGTCCTCTTTCTGGTTTATCTTCGGCCATGGTGGAAATTCTAAGTGAGTCATAAGTGCGGGCGCATTCACAGGAGCACTTTCTATTCCTTCACTCTCTTGAACGGTGGAACGACTAAAGCACCATCGAAAAGAGGTCAGACTGACAATTTTTTTAATCGATAGTTAATTTTTTCGGAGTTAGTTTTGGAGGCCCCATATACATTTGGTTCCAATCAATTGGCAAAAAGAAGTGTTAAAGTTATGCTTTTTTTAAACTTCTGCTCATGTATAATTTTTCTCTTGAATCCGGCAACCCGACTGATTAACTTTGTAACAAAAAATCACTATCTAATCCCCCGGGGTCAAGGCAGCCACTATCTGTAGACATAAATACATTACTATGTTAATATGTCACTTGGCTAGTTTCTGACTTGTTTGACCTGAATCTTGTTTGGTCAGGTGCTCAGTTTTGGACCTGTTTTCGTACCAAAATGTGCCTCATGTTAAATGTCAACCTTTGTCTGTATTTTTCTAATAAGTATAATCTATCTTATTTAATATATCTTTTATTTACAAGCGCTTTTTTAAAGTCTACGTGAATAAAAACCTTTATTATTTTATTTTATATTTGTGGCGATCATTAAGAATCCGGAAGACAAATGGAAATCCGTTGTCTCTGCCTACCTCTCTGGGAAACAGGCGTGAGTCTATGTATGTATGTAATGTATGTATTTTATATTTATTTATCTACCCACAACGTCGCGTAAGGGACGTCACAAAATACAGGCACTGTCGATCCTCGCCACAAGAGTACCAGAGGAGGGCCTCTGATGCTCTTGTGGCGAGGATGTATCTTACTATAATGCAACTATTAGGATTCTAAGTCTCGCCTATTCAATTGACGGATATTCTAAAGGAAAATAATTAAAAAAAAAAACATTTACTGTCAAGGTCGAAGCAGTCACTATCACTAGACATAAATACATTGCCATGTTAATATGTCACTTGGCTAGTTTCTGACTAGTTTGACCTGAATCTTGTTTGGTCAGGTGCTCAATTTGGTAAGGTCGTGCTTAGGTCATTCATGCCATGTGTCTGTATTTTTTTAATGGGATAAAATCTACCCACACCCCTTCGACTAGTACTCTTGTGGCGAGGATCGACAGTCCCTATATGTTGTGACGGTCTATATTAAAATGCAACTATTGAGGAATTCTAAGTTGCCTATTTAATTCATGAATAGGTTAATTCTAATGGTCACTAGTGTAGAAATCACTTTAAGGTCAAGGTCAAGGCAGCCACTATCATCATTTCAGCCGAAAGGGGGCGCCTACTGGACAAACGACTCCTCCGTCACCGTCACGTTACCTCCCCCAAGGATATCTATATTTGCCGGTCTCGCACTATCCGCATCCAGCGACTTCCAGCGACCGTCACAAGATCGTATTCCAACTTGTAGGGGGTCTGCCCACGCTGCCACTAGACATAATACATTGCTATTTTAATATGTGATTTGGCTAGTTACTGACTTGTTTGACCTGAATCTTGTTTGGTCAGGTGCTCAGTTACCTGTTTTCCTATCAAAAAGTTCCTGATCCTTAACGTCATGCGACGTGTGTCTGTATTTTTGTGAATGAGTTGAGGACCTCCTACACGCTTTGCACTGGTATTCCTTTGACCAGAACCGACAATATCTATATGTCCAGCCTATATTGAAACTACAAAACTATTTCATTCATGGACGGTAAGCAACTGAAAATGATTTATCTAATGCCGTGGGGCAAGTTAACTACTATTTTTTCCGACTCGTTTGACCCGAATCTCGTTTGGTCAGGTTCTGAGCTTCGGAGCTGTGTTTGTATCGAAATGTACATATATGTATAATTAACTGGGTATTCAAGTCATTCTGCTACTTGAAAACATTAAGCTGAGTGTAAGATGTCTTTAATTTTACTTTGTTTTCAATCAGACATTTGAATATTTCGGTGTTTTGTTACTTGGCCTGTTCGATTTTTGTGGATGGTGATATAATCACTCAAGAGTATGGTCGCTACCACTGTGTCAAATTTTAAAAAGATCGGTTCAGTCGTTCAAGATAAGTACTCGTACGATCAGCAATCGAATCGAACTACAAGCGTCGCCTAAGAAATAGCTTCGTACACAATTTGAAAGATTAATTTGGGGTGACGTATGAATGGAATCCGTTCCGGTTCTTCATGTGGCTTTATGTGTCATAAATACAAGCCGGGCAAGTGCGAGTCGGACTCCCGCACGAAGGGTTCCTTACCATTATGTATGAAAAACCGCCCAAGTGCGAGTCGGACTCCCGCACGAAGGGTTCCGTATCATTATCCATAAAAACGAGCAAAATATTCACGTTTGTTGTATGGGAGCCCGCTTAAATATTGATTTTATTTAGTTTTTTATTGTTGTTATAGCGACAACAGAAATACATCATCTGTGAAAATTTCAACTGTCTAACTATCACGGTTCATGAGATACAGTCTGGTGACAGACAGACAGACAGATAGTAATAGGGTCCCGTTTTACCCTTTGGGTACGAAACCCTAAAAACATATATTCTATATATAGAATTTTCTTGAACTCACTGAAACGCGCATTATTTCAAGCTATTTAACATTTTTGACACATGTTTTTGCTTCTTTTAATAAAATACACTTACTGGAAACTAGTCCAAAGCCATTAATTTGCCGCAGTAGGAGACAATCTAATTCTAAATACATTTAATTCATTGTTAAGATTATTTATCGTATTGCATTTAAACCAAGTTTTAGAGATCTTCAATATGTGTTGTATAAATATAATAATAAAGTCCTCCTAGCCGAGATCCGGCCACGGCGGCCAGTCTTAAAGGAGACTAGCCATCTGCACGGGACATATTATAGTGCTCAACTGTGTGCGCAAACACAGGAGCACTTTCTCTTCCATCACTCTGATGATCCGATGGCACGACTAGCGACACGACCGGAAAGAGGTCTGGTACAGGACCGACGGCTTTACGTGCTCTCCGAGGCACGGGGGTATAATACAATAATAATATAAGTGCGGGTGGGAATCGAACACATGAACCACGAGGTATCCGACCACATGTGCGTTAACACCACCACCCAGACACAGAATAAATAATCTTGCTCATCACACAAAGATAAGATTTGTCCTAGGTGGGGATCGAACCCACCACCTCAGGTTTAGCAGTCAGGGTCACTTACCACTAGACAGTGCTTGTATAAATGCGAGCATGGGGAGTATTCCAGTGCATAGGTTCATCCATCTCCTCCAAGTCGTCCAGAATAGATTCATGCGACGAGCCGCGCGCGCAACAAAAGCCTCCATGCCGACCTCCAATTGTCTACCATCAAGCAATAGATGAAGCAAACGTCCAAACGGTACTTTGACTCTGTCACTCACCATCCAAGCCATTTGGTGGTACAGGTGGTAAATTACACCCCACTCCGACTCTCACTTAAGCACCGTAGTCCTAAGAACGTCTTATCTTTGTTGGGGTGTACTTGCGTACAGCACTTGGACGCTTCAGGATCTTTTGTTCTACCCAGGAACGTCTAAGACGACCCGGACGACGAGATCACCGTATACCTCGATCAGATCAAGTCAATCAGAGACTCTCGCAACACTGCACACCAACCGATACTTCGTACTCGCCGGACAAGAGTACGACCGCGAAAGCGTTGCGACCACCAGGGGCCCTACCGGCTAAGTCGCCGAACATCAGTATTCAGTATTCTTTATTCATCGATTTCTTAAATAGCGTTCAAATAAATTTAAGTTAAAAATGACTTAATCAATCGTTAAATCGGCTTCCATGAGCACATGTGACGTCATAAATGGTCCGGATTCGATTGTCAACGTTGAAGCCGGTTTAACGATTGATTAAGTAATTTTAACCTTTATTTATTTGAACGCCATTCACGAAAACGATGTTCGGTGACTTAGCCGGTAGAGCCCCTGAGTCGAGAATCGAACTCCAAAGGGGGTACCCTCCGAAGTGGGTACTTAGTTTGTAGTTTATATTTTCTGGACGTTTTGACCCCACGCTCGTCCGAAGAAGCAGTGAAAGCCTCCTAGGATAACTGCATATGTCATGTAAAAAATATGCATAAGCATGAGACCCCGATAGCTCGCCAGTTGACAACCCAATCTATTCTATTCTGTATTTTATAGTACCGCATCGACCTGGCTCCGTCCGCTGGCATATCGCCAGACTGATGCAAAAAGAGTCAAGCGCGATTTTAACTCGCGTGTTTTGGGATCTGTGAAACTCGTTTTGGGCGTCGAAAAAAAAACCATGGAACTGGTTAGTGTTTTGTACCGGGCGCGGCGGTGGAAATGACCGCAAATTATTTTGGGTTTTTGATACTGATGTACGTGGGCCGTGTGGTTTCCGGTGTAGAAAGAATAACAGGCCATCCCGTGGGTGTCATAACGAAGATATTTTTTTTTATGCATAATGCAATGCATGCAATTTTTTTTTTGCGCTTGACCACGATCTCACCTGATTGTAAGTGAAGATGTGGTCGAAGGTGAACCGCGCGTACCCATAAGATGCCTGTTCACTCTAACCTTGAATAAACCCATGTTATATGACTACCACCATCTCTAACCTTGAATAAACCCATGTTATACACTAGGTAGTCGGGCAGCTACCTGTAAGGGCCACCGCATACCATCACGTGGGTGTTGTAAAAGGCGACTTTCGCATCTTCTACACGGTTGTAAACCAACGTCCCTACATAGGTCACTCTGGTGGTTGCCATCAAAGACTGCTAGACTGCACAACCGCAGTCTAGATGAATGGCAACCTCCAGGGTGACCTCTGTTGGGATATGTATAAGATTCTATGACAAACTTCCCAATGATATTAGAGAATTGTCTACGAATAAGTTTAAAAGAATTATTAAAGCCAAATTGTGTAGCAGGGCATATTACAAAATTTCAGGTTATTTAAGTGATAAAAGTGCTTGAGATTGAGATGTTCTGAGTCATCATTATACATGATTGTAATTAATCTTAAGTAAATTTTATTTTAAAAAAGGATTCCTACTGAGTTTTTTGGCAGTGTTTCTCAGTAGCTGCCACGTCATGCATTGCACTGTAGGGTAAAACGATATGACGATTCCACATAAATAAAAAAAAATTACGGAATAAATGATTTTTGACTTTGACTTTGAAGATGCTTAAGGGATACACCAGGTAGTCAGACAGCAGCGCCGCCTGTGTACTAGCTACCTACCACCTAACTGCGGTCGCTAACTCGCATGCCAAGCGCGGTGACTCTCTTTCATCAGTATTTCGAATGTCTGTCTGTCTCTGTCTCTGTCTACGTATGTATTTATAAATATATAAGTATATTTATCATTTCTCTGTTTGCCATAGTACAGGCCCTTCCTAGGGTTACCATATGAAAATAGAGGGATGCCTGTCTATAATACCTAAAATGCCTGAATTCTCAGAAAAATGCCTGTCTGAAGCAAACCCTGTAGGTAATAAGTAAAACCCAACAGATAATAATGAAGAAGGATATTTAGTAGTGATATTTGTCAGAGGACCTTTTTTTAATAGTACTTTCTTATCTAATATATAAACGTAAAAATCTTCACAAGATACAGTTTTGTAATTTTCCTGTGTAATCAATATTGCTTTTAGTGATTCAATTGTCAGCAGATTTCTTTCTTTACTCCACTGGGCGTTGACGAGAGCCTGCGAAAATGCCTGTCTCAGTCCAATGCCGGCCGCACGTCTGACTATGCCTGCCAAATGCGGCTAACGCCTGTCCTATTGTAACCCTAGCCCTGCCTAGTTCGGGATCAGATGGCAGTGTTAGTTGTCCCAAGATTTTATTTATTTATGGTTTCAGCAGATATCTCGTAACGGATCCCTAATACCTAGGACGCGGTATTTGCGTTTGAATGCCGCATACTGCAAGGGGCAAGCTGTTAAATTAAATGCTGCAAGATTTTCTTTAACAATTCCCCTTAATAGAATTGTAGTAACTAGACGTCCATTTGACCTAGCTTACTTTACTAGCCAGTGCTCGAAATTCGACCGCAATTCTTATACATTGTGAGTTTAAATTGGTTAATTAGACTAACACTGTTGTGCCTTTATAATTGTTACACAATTTATAATATTTTTGAACTATACTTCCGTAATCTAACTGAATCCTACTACCTAAATGGGCAACTACTACCCATTGCTCGAAATCCTTTTTTACTTTAATAAATAATAATAAATATTCATTCATAATGGTGAATCGTAGTGGATTTTCGACATTCGATGGTACAGGTGGAAATATAGGCATATTTCCCCACCTACACCGTGTCTTATCAAGCCGCGGTGTTGTTTTACACTCTTGAGGGAAAAGCTTTTACAAACTCTGAATGATACATTTATTTCTACAACATCATCAACATCAATATCCCAAAAAAATAGTTTCTAGCTTTAAAACTGACGATGCTTCCATACAACTTTTCATACCCTCTTTCAACCCCTTACTACTCTTTTTACACAATAAAAAGTAACCTATATTTGTTTCTCTGTGAACTACGATTATAATCCTGCGATCTAGTTATTAATTTGGGGGAGGCTTGATCATGACATGATGAAAAAGATAGGTGGTTTTTTTTCGTCCCGTGACTTTTAAAATGCAATATGCATGCTTATTGCTACACAATACAATTATGCAAAGGTCGTGTGTAATGGATGCCAATCGGTGGATACACATTGACACTAACGGCGTCCTTATTGCGTAGGAAATAAGAACTATTTTCGTAGAATCAATAGATGGTTAGCGTCGGTTGAATGGATCGCCCGCGGCTTCGTTGCCGCTTACAAATATGATTATGAAATGAAATGCCTTTTGCCTGACATTTTTTTATTATTATTTATTGTAATAGTTATAATTAACTACGGATCGAATTTCGGATGAGAACCATCTCGGTTCAACTAGCTTTCATCACACTAATATAATGGCAAAAAACGGAACCCATAAAGATTCGTCATGTCATGTCTGTCTGTCTGTACTTCACAGTTACTTTTTTCCGAAACTATAAGAGCTGTACTGTTGAAACTTGGTAAGTAGATGTATTCTGTGAACCGCATTAAGATTTTCACACAAAACTAGAATAAATAATAGTTTTAAAAAAATAAAAAAACACGCTTTTATAGAAAATCCAACTAAAAAATAGAAAATAAAATCTAATAAATTCGGATTAAGAATAGTGTAAATAAGAAATAAATGTACATTGTTGCAAAAAAGCGTGGGGTGCATCTGAAGTGCTTTTTATGATATCATCAAAGCGATGATCCTTCTACTCATCTGTCAATAAATGTTTATAACTATTGACACTATGCACCCCACGCTTTTTTGCAACAATGTACATTTATTTCTTATTTACACTATTCTTAATCCGAATTTATTAGATTTTATTTTCAATTTTTTAGTTGGATTTTCTATAAAAGCGTGTTTTTTTAATTTTTTTAAACTATTATTTATTTTTCATTTTTTAGTTAAATTTTTTTTAGTTACATTTTTTAAACTATAAATTATTTAGTTCGATTTGCTAACTATCAACCGCCCTTAATATGTACAAATGTGTTCTGATTATATCTTGGTTAAGAACACATATTCAAAGATTTCTATGATGCCAATATAAACAGTGAGACACAGAGGTGTAACCTTATTTACAATAGTCAGTCACATTAATGCTTGGGTATGGAATTTTCAATCCGTAACCACTCTACATGATATTATAATCATAGGAGCGAATCTGTTGGCGGCACTGAGAATGAGGGTGAGTGAACGTTCACACTCATCCTCATTCTCAGTGCCGCCAACAGATTTTATGGTTTATCTCGTAATCGAATCATTTCATTCAATGCTTCACTGTTACATGGAGTTCTTCCTGTTAATTTTGAACAATCAAGTTCTTCAATTCGTATACCGTCCAAGGATCTTCCACGACTAAGTGCCACATAAGCTTGTCCAGCAGCAAACAATCGCGGACCCAAATAAATGACTGCATGATCAACTGTACAACCTTGCATCTTGTGGACGGTCGACGCCCAACTCAGGATTAATGGCAACATCCGTCGCTCAACAGTTCTATTAATAATATTATTAATATTAAAATAATATTATTAATATTATTATAATTTTTCTATTAATACTATTATTCTAATTTATTACTAAATTATTACTACAAAATTCCATACCCAAGCATTAATGTGATAAAATAAAATATTAGTTAAAATATAGTATTAGTTGATATATATATATATATATATATATATATAAATCGCGAAGGTCTTCTTGCGTCTTTACTAACTACCACCCTGCGGCGTCCACTGAATGTAGTGAGATTTTTTATGTTTTCAATGCGTATGTAGGATATTTTAATCAGTATCATATCAGTAGTCGACGTCAAATTTCATTTAAACGTTAAATGGTGATATTCAAATTAAATATTTCTAGCTGAATTTGTGCGTCCGTTCACTCTTAAATCTTTCTTGCACACTGAATACCTGCGTATACCTACTAAACACTCCATGGACATTCCCGCCTCCATCCGAATATATGTTTAAATCAATTCCGTATAATGCTCTGCATATATCATAATGATTATAATAACTAAATTACATCCATCTACTATTGAATTCAGATTGGTTCCGAATAACTGAATTAGTGCGACCGTTCACTCTTAAATCTTTCTCGCACACTGAATATCTCCGTATACGTTCAAAACACTACATGCACATTCCCGCCTCCATCCAACCATATGTTTAAATCAATTCCGTATAATGTTCTGCATATATCATAATGATTATAATAACTAAATTACATCCATCCTGTGCCTCTAAGCTTACCTGTTTATACATACTTACCTGTCCAACTCCGAACTTACCTGTTCACACCAGCCTGTCCCTTTTGAGCTTACCACGACGAGTGAGGTAAGTTTGTATGTACATATACAAACAGGTAAGCTCAGAGGCTCAGGCTGATGTGGATAGGTAAGTCCGGAGTTGGACAGGTAAGTATGTATCAACATGTAAGCTCAGAGGTACAGGCTGGTGTGAACAGGTAAGTTCGGAGTTGGACAGGTAAGTATGTATGTATGTATTAAAAAGTCGAAACGTCTCTTCAAGAAAATAAAATATGAGGGTTGGAAGAAATTTTGTTTCTCCCTCTCTCCATCTTCCCCGTCTTCCCTTATGTGGAAAAAGTTTAAAAGATTTTGACGTGGCTAAATCCTTCCTTAACAAATTGGCCCCGTCATATGTTCCTCTGTATGGAGAATATCCTTCTTTGGGTATAAGTCCGCCCTCCTATGATCCTCTAGATAATCCTTTTTCTCTACCTGAGCTGGAGGCTGTATTACATAATGTACAGGATTCAGCTCCAGGATTCGATGGTTTTCCCTACTCTTTTTATAAAATGATGGGTCCTCTTGGTCAGCAATATCTTTTAGATATAATAAACTTATGTTTCTCTCAGGGATGCGTCCCTAACAACTGGAAGACACAATTAATCATTCCAATTTTAAAACCTGGGAAATCACAAAATAACCCAGATCACTATCGTCCTATAGCTCTTTCTCCTGTTATATGTAAAATATTTGAGCACCTAATTAAAAACAGGTTGGAATGGTTTGTGGAAAATAGAGGTATTTTAGCGGAATCCCAGTTTGGTTTTCGTAAAGGATTTAGCACAATGGACAGCCTCGCTAGCTTTGTGACCGATGCACGCATTGCCTTTAGTAAGAATAAATCTGTTCTTGCAGTTTTCTTGGACATTTCAGCTGCTTATGATAGTGTTCTTCTTTCAATACTCAGGACTAAGTTAAGTCAGCTGAGTATCCCAGTAAGGATGATTCATTGTATCTGCAATCTGCTATCAGGTCGCCTGATCAGCCTACACACTCCTGGGGAAAGGTATGGTCCCAGGTCAGTGTGGCGTGGATTACCGCAAGGCTCTGTCTTGAGTCCTTGTACAATATTTATACATGTGACTTACATAGGTCTCTCAACATCAATTGCCAAATTTTGCAATATGCTGATGATCTTTGTTTGTATGTTACTGATTCGTCCATTGAAGCTGCTAAAGAATGCATGCAGGTTTCTCTAGATTCTTTAAACAACTGGCTTTTCTCCCATGGTCTCCATTTAACTCCCCAAAAATGCTCATCAGTCATATTTACCCGTAAAAGAGTGATCCCACATGTTCACCTAGAAATTGAGGGATCTCCTATCAGAGTTGAGGATAGAGTAAAGTTTCTGGGTGTTACTTTAGACTCAAAATTATCTGGCGTTTCACATCTTAATTATATTACTAACAAATGTGAAAAGAATGTAAATATGTTAGGTGCACTTGCATTTGTTTGGTGGGGTGCTCAGCCTTTCACTCTGAAACTTATCTACAATGCCACAATAAGAAGCTTACTGGATTATGCCACTTTCTTACTTGAGCCCTGCAGTAAAATCGCGTTGGCTAAATTAGAGTCCATTCAGTCTAAGTCACTCCGTATTGTTCTGGGTTGCATGAAATCCACGCCCATCAATGCTTTGCAGGTGGAGAGTGGAGACGCTCCCCTTGTTATTCGTATATCTTGCTGACAAATATGTTTTTAAGGCATATTTTCTCAAAAATCACAACATATTGTCAAAACTGTCTGAATTAGTTAGTTTATATGATCAGAGTGAGTATTGGAAGCACAAAGCAAACCCTCTAATTCTAAATTCATTTAAAAAGATTAGTATGGTAGAGATGAAATCCTCTATTTACCAGTGCACTAAATTCCCATTGTATGACTTCCCATATGAAATTCTAAATTTTATTCCAAATTTTATTCCTCACATTGGCATAGATAACCAAACTATTCATGCCAATGATGTTTTCTCTTCTATTGTTTATGATAAATGGAGAGACTATCATAATTTTTTTACAGATGCTTCAAAGTTATCTGATGATAGTAAAACAGGTGTTACTGTATATTATTTAAATTCACAATATTTTTTACAGTTTCGGTGTCCCCCAGAGGCTTCTGCTTTTACTGGGGAGTGCATAGGTATCCTTGAGGCATGTGTATTTATCCTATCTCATAATACTATATCCAAAGCTGTTATTTTCTCAGACTCCAAAAGTGCCTTGGCTGCTATTGTCAAAAATCCTTTTAAAGATTCCCTTCGCTCTCCTATTATACTGGAAATAAAAAAATGTCTTCATTCTTGCTCTATAAAGAATGTAGAGGTCATATTGAGTATTGAGTATTAGTATGAATCCCTGGGCATTCAGGTATAAGAGGTAATGAGTGTGCAGATGCATATGCTAAGGCTGCTATTACCAGCAATTTGGCTGATCCTAAATATTTTTCGGTGCAGGTGTATGATCTACTTCACCTTCCCAAAACTGATATGCATAATTCCTGGCAATGCTCTTGGATCGAATCAAGTAAGACCAAGGGCCATTGGTATGCCTCTATTCAAGCAGAAATACCCTCTAAACCATGGTTCTACAAATACAAAAAAGTTCCTAAATTTGTAACTTCAGTTGTTTGCAGAATCCGTCTTGGCCATTGTTGTACCCCTGTCCTCCTTCATAAAATTAGGATTCGTGACAATTCCTTGTGTGAATGTGGATTAGATGATGGATCCCTAGATCATATTTTTCTTAAATGTCACTTAAATAAACCTTTCTCATTTGCGAATATTTCTTCTTTAAACGTTCACCATCCTCTGAATGTACGTCACCTTCTTTCATTATTTCCTAATCCCTTAATGATAAATGCTTTTATTAAATTTATATCAACTAACATGATAAAATTATGATATTTTTGATTATTGTCTTTGTTGATACGTAATTTATGTATTTCTATTCACTAACTCATATTTGTGTTTGTCTTTTGTTACAGGCTCTAAACTAGTGCCACAAAAATAAAGTATTAATTAGAGTTTGTAGTTTCCCATGATCAGTCAACGTCGATCAGTCACGTGACACTGGCAGAAATTGCTGAAAACATCGGCAGATTGCCATAACACAAAAAAAAAGAACTTCACTTAAATTTATGTTATTAGGTGGCTTGAAAGATACATTAGACAAGGAATTATTAACATCGAGTGGTATTCCTTGATTTGGTACAAATTCATCTGCTTTATAAGGTTGAAGAAGTTACGGTTTGCCAATTTAAGAATCCTCCTTGCACTTCTTTTCATTGTGTTTAATATATTATTATATTCACTAACTATAATAATAGACCAAATAAATAACCACTACAATACAATCATTCACTTTGGTGACAAGCTTGCGTCACGGCCGGCACATGTATTTTTGTTAAAAACTTGGGCACGCGAGCACGCTGAAGCCCGCCGCCTCGCGCCCCGTCCATGCGTCCCTCGTGAACCCCGAATAGGCCTCTCAGACACCGTACCTAGTGCCGGTTTAAGGATATTTAAGAGACGCAAGATAGTTGTCACGAAAACATGATAAAAACTTGACAAATTAAGTACGATATTCAATGGACACGATAAGATCGGTGAACTGAACTCAAAGTATACGTGGTAAATTATACGCTGAACACTAGCGCCCTCCAAATTTCAGTCTGACGATGGCGGAACTATATTATACGCTAAAAGGCATTCTAGTGATGGAATTACGTCCATGCCAATTTTTCGCCCTTGGATTCTAATGATCATAAGGGACCCTTGGGCTCTAAAATTGAGGGTCGGTCAATCTTGCGTCCGTATACCGGACGCACAAAGTCAGTCGGACGCAGAATCATCGGTAAATAACGCCATGTAGGACGCAACATGTCCTTCAAGATGTATATATATATATATATATATATATATATATATATATATATATATATATATATATATATATATATATATATATCGCAACTACCATATTAGTCTTTATAAGGTTGTGCTGAACTGAGTGCCCGAAAGAGTAAGTCTGGAACTGTCGCATGCGTAGTTCGCGCACTAACTCTGTCTCTCTTACTCGCATGCCATGAATGCGGAAAGAAATTAATTAATCCTGGCGAATCTAATTAGGATAATCGGATATTTTGATCGGATTATTGCATTGTCATCGATCTTTGACAGGTGTGCAAAGTTTGAATTAAATCTGATCGTTCAAAGTAGGACAAAATCGAGCTCAAAGGGGTCGGTTGTAAGGGGTAATCTCTGGATCTACTGAACCGATTTTCGAAATTATTTCACCAATAGAAAGCTACGTTATTGTGGAGTGTCATAGGCTATGATTCATCATCATAATTTTATCCCGAACTTTTAACCCGAAATTACGCCGGGCAAACGGGCAGGGACATAAATATGTATAACGCGGAACGAAGTCTGCGGGCAGTAATAGTGCTTAATAAAGAGATCATCATATCACAAAGGCCTTCCCATAGATCTCCACAATGGTTATGTGTGCATCATAATGGAGAATACATCATAAACTAAAGGTATATAATAATAATAATAATAAAATCATTTTATTTCTCTCAAAAAGTAAATTTGTTACAAATGATCATATTAAGTTTAGAGGTACATTAACTTTTTGAGAGCTGGAGTCCGTACTAGGTTCGGAGCCTGTGTGATGGATCTGCAGGCTCTCTTACTCCTTATAATATTTTAAATTAAAACTGCTAACATGACAAATATTAAGTACATTCGCAAATAAAGGAAAATGGACAAGTTAAAGAAAATAAAATAGTAACATTAATGCAAGTTGTGTGTATGAGTGTGCGTGAGTGTGTGTGTGTGTGAGTGTGTGTGTGTGTGAGCGCGTGAGTGTGTGTGTGAGTGTGTGTGTGTGTGAGCGCGTGAGTGTGTGTGTGTGTGAGTGAGTGTGTGTGCGTGAGTGTGTGTGTGTGCGTGAGTGTGTGTTTTATCCTGTGTTTGTGTGATTTAATCGGCTGTGGGGTCTATAATGGTGTGGTAATTATGTTTTCGGTCTCTTCAGTCTAGTTTGAGTTCATAAACTAAGCTACATTACCACAAATTTTCATCAAAGTCCGTCCGGTACATTTTGCGTGAAAGAGTAACAAACATACACAATCACACACTCACAACCTTTCGCCTTTATAATATTAGTGTGATTCTATGTACGTTGGCGGGAAGATAGTTAATTGATTCGTCTTCTCAGTTGGAGCGCATTGGATCGGGTATATGAGCTAGCTAAATATCATTGCTTTAATAAAATTAATTTTATAAATGTTTTCATACAATGTGTACCTAAATATCTATGTTACTAGAAATAATCTACTATATAAAAATAAGTCGGGTTTTCCTTCCTGTCGCTAAAACTCCAGAACGCACGAACCGATTTCCACGGTTTTGCATTCGTTGGAAAGGTCTCGGGCTCCGTGAGGTTTATAGCAAAGAAAATTTATAAAATTTAACGCGGGTAACACCGCGGGGCACAGCTAGTAATGTATACAACTGTATAACTACAAACATGTTCTGACTATTTACAAGCGCTTTTTTAAAGTCTACGTGAATAAAAACCTTTTTTATTTTATTTTTGTTTTTTATATTTATTTATGACGTCTGCAACTTTCGCTTTACGCTAGTACGCCAAGAAGATCAGAGGGGAGGGGGGGGCAACCAATACGAATGCAAATTATAGGGTCATGGTGGATTATACCCATATCTATGAACGCCATAGTCTGTGTGTTTATGTAATATTGTTATTTTTCTGTATCGTCATGCTGTAGAGGCGGTAATTCGCTGAAGGTCAAACGTTAGATTTCTTGACTAGTCCTATGTGTTGATGATTAGCGCTGCGGTGTATGTGCTAAAGAGCCGTAACAGACCGGAATTTTTCATGGAAAATGCTTACCTATCCCACCGTACTAAGGTGTCATTTACCTTGACAAAAAATTGAGTGTTATACACATATGAAGCCTTTTTTTTGGGTCTAATGTGTATGTGGCATCGTAGCTCTTTAACGGATGCACCGACTACCGACTTTTGTGCCCCGCGGTTTTACCCTCGTTATACTTTATAAATTATAGCCTATGTGTTAATCTAGAGTGTCAGCTAACTCCATACCATATTTTATTAAAATCACTCCAGCCGTTTAGACGTGAAAAAGTAAAAACCCGGCCAAGTGCGAGTCGGACACGCCCATGAAGGGTTCCGCAGCAGCAAGTATTTCAGTTGATTAAATGAAAGGTAAATTGCGGTTTAAGATATTTGACGCATTAAAAAGAAACTACTTACTAGATCTCGTTCAAACCAATTTTCGTTGTTAGTTTACATGGTAATGTACATCATATATTTTTTGAGTTTTATTATTCTCTTATTTTAGAAGTTACAGGGGGGGCGGGGAGACACTCATTTTTCTACTTTGGAAGTGTCTCTCGCGCAAACTATTCAGTTTAGAAAAAAATGATATCAGGAAACTTAATATCATATTTGAAGACGTATCCATAGATAACCCACAAGTATGAGTACAATGAAAAAAAAAATTGAGTTTCAGTTCTATGTACGTGGAACCTCTAAAATTATTATTCTTTTTAACACGCTTTTATTAGTTTCACCTGTATGTATGTATGTTTGTAACCGACCCCTTTGAGCTCGATTTTGTCCTACTTTGAACGATCAGATTTAATTCAAACTTTGCACACCTGTCAAAGATCGATGACAATGCAATAATCCGATCAAAATATCCGATTATCCTAATTAGATTCGCCAGGATTAATTAATTTCTTTCCGCATTCATGGCATGCGAGTAAGAGAGACAGAGTTAGTGCGCGAACTACGCATGCGACAGTTCCAGACTTACTCTTTCGGGCACTCAGTTCAGCACAACCTTATAAAGACTAATATGGTAGTTGCGATATATATATATATATATATATATATATATATCAGATTTAATTCAAACTTTGCACACCTGTCAAAGATCGATGACAATGCAATAATCCGATCAAAATATCCGATTATCCTAATTAGATTCGCCAGGATTAATTAATTTCTTTCCGCATTCATGGCATGCGAGTAAGAGAGACAGAGTTAGTGCGCGAACTACGCATGCGACAGTTCCAGACTTACTCTTTCGGGCACTCAGTTCAGCACAACCTTATAAAGACTAATATGGTAGTTGCGATATATATATATATATATATATATATATATATCGCAACTACCATATTAGTCTCGCACTAACTCTGTCTCTCTTACTCGCATGCCATGAATGCGGAAAGAAATTAATTAATCCTGGCGAATCTAATTAGGATAATCGGATATTTTGATCGGATTATTGCATTGTCATCGATCTTTGACAGGTGTGCAAAGTTTGAATTAAATCTGATCGTTCAAAGTAGGACAAAATCGAGCTCAAAATATGAAGATATGATGACTCGATTTTGTCAAATTATGAAGCCTTTTTTTTGGGTCTAATGTGTATGTGGCATCGTAGCTCTTTAACGGATGCACCGACTACCGACTTTTGTGCCCCGCGGTTTTACCCTCGTTATACTTTATAAATTATAGCCTATGTGTTAATCTAGAGTGTCAGCTAACTCCATACCATATTTTATTAAAATCACTCCAGCCGTTTAGACGTGAAAAAGTAAAAACCCGGCCAAGTGCGAGTCGGACACGCCCATGAAGGGTTCCGCAGCAGCAAGTATTTCAGTTGATTAAATGAAAGGTAAATTGCGGTTTAAGATATTTGACGCATTAAAAAGAAACTACTTACTAGATCTCGTTCAAACCAATTTTCGTTGTTAGTTTACATGGTAATGTACATCATATATTTTTTGAGTTTTATTATTCTCTTATTTTAGAAGTTACAGGGGGGGCGGGGAGACACTCATTTTTCTACTTTGGAAGTGTCTCTCGCGCAAACTATTCAGTTTAGAAAAAATGATATCAGGAAACTTAATATCATATTTGAAGACGTATCCATAGATAACCCACAAGTATGAGTACAATGAAAAAAAAAATTGAGTTTCAGTTCTATGTACGTGGAACCTCTAAAATTATTATTCTTTTTAACACGCTTTTATTAGTTTCACCTGTATGTATGTATGTTTGTAACCGACCCCTTTGAGCTCGATTTTGTCCTACTTTGAACGATCAGATTTAATTCAAACTTTGCACACCTGTCAAAGATCGATGACAATGCAATAATCCGATCAAAATATCCGATTATTTAATTAATCCTGGCGAATCTAATTAGGATAATCGGATATTTTGATCGGATTATTGCATTGTCATCGATCTTTGACAGGTGTGCAAAGTTTGAATTAAATCTGATCGTTCAAAGTAGGACAAAATCGAGCTCAAAGGGGTCGGTTACAAACATACATACATACAGGTGAAACTAATAAAAGCGTGTTAAAAAGAATAATAATTTTAGAGGTTCCACGTACATAGAACTGAAACTCAATTTTTTTTTTCATTGTACTCATACTTGTGGGTTATCTATGGATACGTCTTCAAATATGATATTAAGTTTCCTGATATCATTTTTTTCTAAACTGAATAGTTTGCGCGAGAGACACTTCCAAAGTAGAAAAATGAGTGTCTCCCCGCCCCCCCTGTAACTTCTAAAATAAGAGAATAATAAAACTCAAAAAATATATGATGTACATTACCATGTAAACTAACAACGAAAATTGGTTTGAACGAGATCTAGTAAGTAGTTTCTTTTTAATGCGTCAAATATCTTAAACCGCAATTTACCTTTCATTTAATCAACTGAAATACTTGCTGCTGCGGAACCCTTCATGGGCGTGTCCGACTCGCACTTGGCCGGGTTTTTACTTTTTCACGTCTAAACGGCTGGAGTGATTTTAATAAAATATGGTATGGAGTTAGCTGACACTCTAGATTAACACATAGGCTATAATTTATAAAGTATAACGAGGGTAAAACCGCGGGGCACAAAAGTCGGTAGTCGGTGCATCCGTTAAAGAGCTACGATGCCACATACACATTAGACCCAAAAAAAAGGCTTCATATGTGTATAACACTCAATTTTTTGTCAAGGTAAATGACACCTTAGTACGGTGGGATAGGTAAGCATTTTCCATGAAAAATTCCGGTCTGTTACGGCTCTTTAGCACATACACCGCAGCGCTAATCATCAACACATAGGACTAGTCAAGAAATCTAACGTTTGACCTTCAGCGAATTACCGCCTCTACAGCATGACGATACAGAAAAATAACAATATTACATAAACACACAGACTATGGCGTTCATAGATATGGGTATAATCCACCATGACCCTATAATTTGCATTCGTATTGGTTGCCCCCCCCTCCCCTCTGATCTTCTTGGCGTACTAGCGTAAAGCGAAAGTTGCAGACGTCATAAATAAATATAAAAAACAAAAATAAAATAAAAAAGGTTTTTATTCACGTAGACTTTAAAAAAGCGCTTGTAAATAGTCAGAACATGTTTGTAGTTATACAGTTGTATACATTACTAGCTGTGCCCCGCGGTGTTACCCGCGTTAAATTTTATAAATTTTCTTTGCTATAAACCTCACGGAGCCCGAGACCTTTCCAACGAATGCAAAACCGTGGAAATCGGTTCGTGCGTTCTGGAGTTTTAGCGACAGGAAGGAAAACCCGACTTATTTTTATATAGTAGATTATTTCTAGTAACATAGATATTTAGGTACACATTGTATGAAAACATTTATAAAATTAATTTTATTAAAGCAATGATATTTAGCTAGCTCATATACCCGATCCAATGCGCTCCAACTGAGAAGACGAATCAATTAACTATCTTCCCGCCAACGTACATAGAATCACACTAATATTATAAAGGCGAAAGGTTGTGAGTGTGTGATTGTGTATGTTTGTTACTCTTTCACGCAAAATGTACCGGACGGACTTTGATGAAAATTTGTGGTAATGTAGCTTAGTTTATGAACTCAAACTAGACTGAAGAGACCGAAAACATAATTACCACACCATTATAGACCCCACAGCCGATTAAATCACACAAATACAGGATAAAACACACACTCACGCACACACACACACTCACGCACACACACTCACTCACACACACACACACTCACGCGCTCACACACACACACACACTCACACACACACTCACGCGCTCACACACACACACACTCACACACACACACACTCACGCACACTCATACACACAACTTGCATTAATGTTACTATTTTATTTTCTTTAACTTGTCCATTTTCCTTTATTTGCGAATGTACTTAATATTTGTCATGTTAGCAGTTTTAATTTAAAATATTATAAGGAGTAAGAGAGCCTGCAGATCCATCACACAGGCTCCGAACCTAGTACGGACTCCAGCTCTCAAAAAGTTAATGTACCTCTAAACTTAATATGATCATTTGTAACAAATTTACTTTTTGAGAGAAATAAAATGATTTTATTATTATTATTATTATATACCTTTAGTTTATGATGTATTCTCCATTATGATGCACACATAACCATTGTGGAGATCTATGGGAAGGCCTTTGTGATATGATGATCTCTTTATTAAGCACTATTACTGCCCGCAGACTTCGTTCCGCGTTATACATATTTATGTCCCTGCCCGTTTGCCCGGCGTAATTTCGGGTTAAAAGTTCGGGATAAAATTATGATGATGAATCATAGCCTATGACACTCCACAATAACGTAGCTTTCTATTGGTGAAATAATTTCGAAAATCGGTTCAGTAGATCCAGAGATTACCCCTTACAACGTCACAAATTCACAAACGTTACCTCTTTATAATATTACTACTATAGATAAACATATTAATTTTTTTGTCTATGCTCTACAAAGAGTGAATCGTAGTGCTATCTATCTTCCTTTTACAACACTAAATTAATTTAAAAATCATTGTATGTATGTACAGACGCCAGCACATCCAGCTACCACAATCTGTCAAATTTCTTTTATAGATTTCAACATTATCACATATGCATAAGAGTCACTATCAATTGGGGAAATTTGACAGGTTGGGGTAGCTTGATGTGCTGGCGTCTGTACCTCTCTCTCTCGATTATAGTTAGTACGAAAAGAACAGGGCATCCATATAACTGCCATGCC
Source organism: Pseudoips prasinana (assembly GCA_951640165.1). NCBI lineage: Eukaryota > Metazoa > Arthropoda > Insecta > Lepidoptera > Nolidae > Pseudoips > Pseudoips prasinana. The sequence continues at coordinate 11,882,038 of OX621261.1, forward strand.
AAACTACTCCAACTAATTGTCGACATGTTTTACCGTGTCATTTATTTTCTTACAGTTTCGCGCCAAAACTAAAGTGATAGAGCTAATAAAAAGTATGATAGAAAGAATTGCGATGATATTGTTGAAATAAAAACATCTTTAGCGGCGTTGTGCTCTTCTTTGGAATGGGTAAAAAATGTTAAACTCGCGTCAGGGCACATGACCTAATCGAATAATCGTAAGGCGGAGGGTCTTTTGTTTAATGCACACTGGCCGTTTGAAAACTTCTGTAGCGGCGTTGTTCACTTTTTTTTCTTAATTATGTTAGATTTTTTACAGCCGACTGCCTAACCAAATTTAGTTCTATTTTTAAAATTTATTTCCACAATGACGGGAAGCAATTACCATGAGTCTTTACCGCCCAAAGGTGGAAAGTACCATCGCTACTCGGATCAAATAAACACTACCGGCCGAGTATCGATACATATAATAAAATCTTAGGAAAGTCAAAACTGTATATTGAATATTTTTATAAAAGGATATTTGGGGCGTAATGTATAATCGATATTAAAGGCAAAAATATCGTTTTTAGAATTTTTGTCTGTATGTATGTCCGGGCTAAACTAAAAGTACTGCATGGATTTACTTTAAATTTTGCATGAATATTATACTAAGAGGTCGGGTCAGTCAAGAGGTAGGCTACATATTATCACTCTATCACCTACGGGGGAGGAGCTGTGATAATTTATAAAGTTTAAGGCGGATAAAACCGTGGGGCACAGCTAGTGAGAAATAAAAAAATAGTTTTCACTTCTATCGGCCCCAAAGCCTGCCCGCATGATATTCTGAGGTTAGTTGGTATTGCATAGGAACGCGAGCACTTTCCTGTTTAGGACAACTACCGCACGGCGCAGTAAAAAAATTAATCCATCTCTACCTTTGCTATCACATTACCTAACAGTCCATAAAAATAAAATACAACGAAATTACGCAGTTACCTACCTACTGTGCCGTTTCAATAACCTTGGACGGGCGATAGCGGTGAGTGGACCCCAGCCGTGTGCGACAGAGACAGCCGCGCGAATGCGAGCGAGACGGAGGTACCGGTGTCGCCGCGAGAGGGCAACGTGGAATACACGCGGCAACTTCGCTTATGTTTTTAGGTTATATCATGTGCTTTACAAATTATGACTTCAATTTATAACAGAGCATTATTGGGACTAATCGGATAGTAAATAATATTTATTCAAGTGTGTGAACCGTGGAATAATCGTCGTAGATACTAATGAAGAAAGTTTTGGTACGAAATTAGGTTAGAGTCGAACAAATTTTATGCGGCGCGCGGAATTTTACTGAAATTGATGTTAAAATGTGTTGTTTATAGTTTTATTTTGTCAGGCACATGAAAGTTAATAACTTATGAGTATATTTCTTTGATAACCCATACGATATTACTGCTCTACTTCTGCAATAGCTAGCTGCTCAAGTCTTCTGTCCATTATTACTTACTCTACATAGAGCATTGAGATATAATGTACCTACTACGTACGCAGTTCATTATATCTAAGGAGCGAGTTAATGTGATTATAAGTATAATTAATTCTCTAATTAAATCTTTAAAAAAATTTTTATTCCACACTTAAGTAAAATGTTTTTGTTAAGATAAGATGACGTCATATTCCACTAAAATTATAACCGAATTTCCATAGATAACAAAGCAACTCATAATTTATTACAATACTTATAGAATTTGCATAGACTAAATTGGAACGAATAATATAATTACTATTATTTAGTATAAAAAAAATATAATATCATTTACGTATCTATTTTGTTTTAACTTATCAAGTTTTCTTTTCAATTGCAAAATTATTCAATGTTTGAATACAAAGCAAAGCTAACCTAATTCCCATAGACTACAATACCACGTGATGTGGAGTTTATTTTTGTATTGTTCATGGTGTTTCCATAGTTGAATGGCGGGCACAGTCATTCGTATGTTGTTTGTGTAACTTGTGAGACGATTGTAGGTTATCTAATGGTAAATGGCAACATGAAACATGTTTTCCTTTTACATTTTTTAGCTTATTGTGAATAATATATTAATGTTTGCCTCAAGAAATACTGAAACCAGAGTGATGATTTGTCACAAAAAAAAATAAGCGTATTCGAGTAAAATGAGCGCGTGTGTGAGTGACCTTTAATTTCGTAATGGTATGATGCCACTGGCAATAAATTTATGGTTAATGTTTTTTTTTAACTGCTAATAATTTCGTTAAATAATTGCTGGCACAGATCATTTAAAGTGAGCGAGTCGAATTAAAAAAAAATGCCTAACCGCGATACTTGTTTGTTTATGTTATGTGCCTGTGTGTGTATGATATAATGTATTTATTGTGTGCGTGTGTGAGTGACCTTAGATTAATTGACTAAAATAGATGGAATGGTGCCAGTAGGTATAAATATTTGGATGAGTTCTTGTTTTTTGCGGTTTTTTTACTGATAATGATACTATTCTGACCAAGATTTACTAACTTTTAATATCTATATTTAATTATTTTTATCATTGTTTAGTACGGTCAGTTTAGATTGGTTATGATTGAATTTATACTTTAAAGTTTAAAGTGAAAGTGTACAGTACAACATGTGGTTAGTAAAATTAACCAGTAAACGGTCACACTGAGCCTGTCTCAAATGGAAGGACATTGGGCATGTTGGCGTCAAATCTCAGATACCTAATGAATGTAATTTAAATTAAATATTGTCATGCAATATATGATAGGCAGCTGCTATAAGTTTTGTTCGTTCTTTTTCATTTATGTTTCTGTTGTTTGTAAAAAAATTGGAGACTGTTGTGTTGTGTGGGCCTAAGTGTCATCCTGGTTCCAAAATTCAAATTGAATATTCATTTATTCCATATAAATGTTACATCTATATATATGGAATCGACATTCTTTTACCCTTTTTTTTTAATATTCGAGACTTTAACCCTACCTACCGTGCAGTGCAGTGCGTGACGTGGCACGTTGTAGTAACGGCTGCATATCAAGCTATACTTTTCCAATATAAGCTGACCTCTCATTGTATGGAAATCCTATACAACGCGAGATCAGAGATGACTTATATTTAATCGTATGGAATTATAATTTAAGTGGCTGTGGCCACGGTTTCACCCCCGCTAAATTATACATATAAATAACTAGCGGCCCGGTACGTGCTTCGCTACGTATAAGGCATAGTAATAAAAAAAATGATTATTAAGTTCATTTATTCAAACAAAAAAATATATTAAATTGCTAAAATATGTTGATTTTACACTTTTCAAGACTTTTTTTAATTTTCTCTACGTACAAACCTTCCCTGCACTTCCACGAATAATTTAAGACCAAAATTAGCCAAATCGGTAAAGGCGTTGTTGAGTTATAACATTACAACGGAAAGTGGCATTGATTTTTATATATAAATAATAGCCTATTTGTTATTCGAATATATAAGATATATTACTAGAAAGTTTCATCAAAATCCGTTCGATACTCTTTGCGTGAAGAAGTAACAAACATGCATACTCACAAACTTCCACCTTTATAATAAGGGTTCCCTGGTCCACCCGAAAAACACTGCCAGAAAACTCAATAAGACTCCTTTTCTGAAATAAATTTTGCTTAAGATTAATTAAGTAGGTACCTACATATATTTCTCATTATCTGTAATTGAATATAAAAAAGCAGGTAATTGACACACTATTTGTAGTGCTCTTCATACGCCAAGTGTTACTTTATCGTCGAGACAGTTTGTTGAAATAAAACAAATATTGAGTTAAACTCGCCTGTGTACAGACGCCAGCACATCAACCTACCCAAATCTGTCAAATTTCCCCAATTGAAAGTGAACCTTATGCTTATGTGATAAAGTTGAAAATCTATAAAAGAAATTTGATAGATTGGGGAAGCTGGATGTGCTGGCGACTGTACAAAAGTTTTAGTTCATATCAATTACAAATTAATAACTGGGCACAATATAAAAATATCATATCAATACGTTAAGCGCCCTTAAAGGCTGTGGAAAGGTTGAATTTGTGCAAACCAACAAATTTTTATTTTTCAACCAAAATTGGCAAATCAATAGTTGTGCAATAGACATGCAACACTTTTAAAAAGTTTAGATTTAAAAAAAGTGTGCTTTGAAACCAACCTTTCAAAGCAAGTGTTTGAGAGGAAGAGAGAAAGAAAATGTGTGCTGATACCTCTTTCTCTTCCCCCACAGAAATATACGAAACGTAACGGTCTCTTGGTTGTGTCAAGATATTTATTTACTTATAGAGGAGTGCAGTAACCTAATATCTTTATATAGTATGTATGAGACTAAATTGAATTCATTAAAAAAAATTACTCGCACTACGATGCGTTTTCACACACATGGTCAAACTTATAAGTGATTAATATTATTTGTCTATGATGTATTCACTCCTGTCAAACATACGAGCTGTCATAAAGTTACATAGTCTTTGACAAAAGAATCTTTAGTTTATTTACAATGTTGGTACTTGGTAGTTTTTGGCGCCGACACGGAAAAAAACACAGCGAGGCATTGTTTAAATTTCCTTAATGAAATGACATAATGAAATTTATTCAGCACTTGGGTTTTTATTAACATACATACACTTGTACTTGTCAAGCTCACAATGCAGTACATAAACATAGTCTATTTTTTTTTTTTTTTTTTATTTATTATTATAGGTTCACCAACAATTAGGTATATACACCGTCTTAGATCTAATTAACATACGAAAAAATATAGCAGTAGTGTAATAATCACTTACAGGTGAACTCTGCATGCACATGAGGGAGTACGTTTGTGTATAGTAAGCTTAACCTAACTATGAACTAAGTGCTTATCTTCTAAGAGCCATACATGAAAGTGTTTATGACGGCAGAGGTTAGATGTCGCATATATATTTGTACAATTTTATTCTGAGCATATTGAATGAATCAAAGTGTAAGTCAATTAGATCACTACAACCATTCACCACCTTACATAACCTAGCGCATGGGGAATTAGCACCTAAGACTGTCCTCCTCCGCGGCGGACAAAGTGGTGTTATTGGGCTGCGAGGGATTCTAGATGGGGCACGGAAATTGAAAAGTTGCAGTATTAAGGAACAATCAATTTTGTGTATATCTAATACAGTATTACAGTACCAAAAACAAAATTGTATTAGGCCGTCCGTGCGGTCTGTTTGATCACATATTTTTTTAAATCCTTAAATAAAGAACAAGTAACGAAGCTTTTATTTTTAAATTTAGTTCTACTATATTAAAGAATTGCTATATTGAAGAAACGTTGTCTTCAACGAGCAGTTGGCTAGCGCAGAAGGGTCTCAACTAGTAGCTTAATTTAAGCGACTATTACATAACCACAGCTCAGGGTTCAAAACTGGTACATATCGATATTTAATATGTAAATGACGATCACCGTAGCCTAGTTGGTAGTGCTCCTGCCTACGAAGCTGGTGGTCCTGGGTTCGAATCCCGGTAAGTGCAAATATTTGTGTGATGAGCACGAATATTTGTTTCTGAGTCATGGATGTTTTCTATGTATTTAAGTATTTATCTATCTATATAAGTATGTATATCGTCGCCTGGTACCCATAGTACAAGCTTTGCTTAGTTTGGGGCTAGGATGATCTGTGTGACATTGTCCCTATATATTATTATTATTATTAAATATGGCGGATTTTTAAACTTCGACAATGTGCAAAAGTGTTATTGTTTCTAGACAGGAAACCACATGGCATAATTTTAATCATAGTTAAATTTCGAGTTATGGACAACGACTATCCTTAAAAAATCGGTACGGTAGTGTCTGCGTGAAAGAGTAACAAACATCCATCCATCCATCCACACAAACTTTCGCATTTATAATGTTAGTAGGATATATTCGAATAACACATAGGCTCTACGTCTATACATAGGTATAATAAAATCGTAGGAAAGTCAAAACTGTACATTGAATATTTTTTTAAAGGATACTTGGGGCGTGATCTACAATCGATATCGTAACCAAAAATATAGTTTTTAGAATTTTTGTCTGTTTATCTGTTTGTCTGTATGTATGTCCGGGCTAAACTCAAATAGTACTGCATGGATTTACTTCAAATTTTGCATAAATATTACTAAGAGGTCGGGTCAACATATAGGCTACATAGTATCACGCTATCACATACGGGGGAGGCGCTGTGATTATTTATAAAATTTAACGCGGGTAAAACCGCGGGGCACAGCTAGGAATCTATCAAGTTTGACGCGGGTAAAAGCGCGGGGCATTGCTAGTTAAGGAAAAACACTAATTATTGGTACCTATTGCTAGTTTGTCCATTGACGTGGCAGTGACTAAGTATAATTAAATTGCAATATTTCATAAATACACTCACACTTTGATTTGCAATAAGTCATTTAAGAATGTTAACAACCCGTCCGACTGGTTGTTTACGATATAACTTGTTGCAATACCTTTTTAATGTGTATACATATGTATAATTATGTTGAGATAAACTTTATATATTTGCTGTGTGGACACGGCGGTCAATGTGAGAATATTATAACCCCATCTCATCCCGTGCGGGGCGTAGAAGTCGACCAGAGGGAATATATCTACCAGAGGACGGGTAGCAGCATCTCTCTGTGTAGGTACTATGACCATCTTACTGCGATCGCCAACATATGTAGAGATAAACTTAATATAAAAACTTGAGAGGTGTCAAGGGACACCCGGATGGAACGAAGTTATTTCTTATTATTTATTATGTACAAAAAACCTGTATACACTCAACAAAAATAATCGTCGCGACACCACACTGTTCAATGCGAAATAGAAATGAAAATATCTGGCTTGCTTTCTATAAGAGAGAGAGAGAGAGAGAGAGACATACAGACAGACAGAGAAACATGCGCACGCCGCACAGCTGCAAAAAGTGTCGTGACAACTTTTCGCAAGAATTTTTTCCGTCTAGCTAGCCTTCTTTCACAACGCGCGATAAGGAACTTCGTTCCAATAACTTAATATACGACGGGCCTGTGGCGTGGTTGGTAAATGTTTGCTTTTCAAGCCGGAGGTCGTGGGTTCGATCTCAACCGGGATAGATATTTGTGTGAATATGTCTGCTGTCCTATGTACACACAGTTACAAAATAAAAGTTTCCATAGTACGAGCTCTGCTGTATATGTGTATGTGGTGGGGGTCGTAAAAATCGATGATGACTATGATCACCTTACAGCGATCGTCAACCCGTGCCAAGCGTGGCGATTATGGCATGTCCTCTAAGATGATTCTTGGGGGAGGCTGTTATGAATAAACTTTTATTTAGATTATTATAGTTTTATTTTATTAGTTTATAACCGATATCTAAGAGGAGGCTTAGATATCGGTGATAGATATCGGCTTAGAGTCCGTCTGTGTCCCCGTCTTCGTGCGCTAGTCCGACTAGGCCTTGGCCGTTTTTTTTTGTTTATTCTGGTAGCTTTAGTAAATTTAATATCAGTCCGATCCACTGTTATACGAGACCGGCAATATGTGTCTGCAAATAGTATGAAGAATAAATATTACGATAGGGAAAATACATATTTATTATCCTCTTAAGATAAGGAGGATACTTGTTTTTACCGAGTGTTTACCTCAATATATTCATTAATAATATGTCTTGGGACAATGTACACGCTTTTATCTGATTCCAAACTAGACAGAGCCTGGGGGGCTACCGGCTAAGTCGCCGAACATCGGGATAGTGATCGGCGTTCAATTATCATCATCATATCAGCCGAAAGACTTCCACTCCTGGACAAAGGCCTCCCCCATAAATCTTCACAATTGCCGGTCTTGCGCTATCCGCATCCAGCTATACTCAGGGACCCGCACAAGATCATCGGTCCATCTTGTAGGGGGCCTGCCTACGTTGCGTCTTCCGGTTCGTGGTCGCCACTCGAGAACCTTTCTGCCCCAGGCCGTTCAAATAAATAAAGGTTAAAAATGACTTAGTCAATCTTTTAATCGGCTTTCACGTTGGCAATCGATTCCGGACCATTTATGACGTCACATGTGCTCATGGAAGCCGATTTAACGAATGATTAAGTAATTTTAACCTTTATTTATTTGAACGCCAATCACAGTCAATCACTATCCCGATGTTCGGCGACTTAGCCAGTAGCCCCCCTGTACTTTGGTAACCAGACCACTGATAAACATACTTATATGTTTATAGTATAACTAGCTGTGCCCCGCGGTTTTACCCGCGTTAAACTTTATAAATCATATCCTATGTGTTATTCGGATATATAAGCTATATCACTACAATGTTTCATCAAAATCTGTTTGGTCGTTTTTGCATGAAGAAGTAACAAACATACACACTCATAAACTTTCGCCTTTATAATATTAGTGTGATAAATTACACTCAGCCACATCCCACAAAGCTTTTTCCTGGGTATGTTTGAACTGCAAACTTTAGCGGCGATGTGTACTTTTTTGGGATGGGTAAGATTATTAAAGTCGAATCGTGACACGTGAACTGATCGAATATTCGTAAGACGGAGCACAGGACCGACGGCTTTACGTGCTCTTCGATGCACGGGGGTATAATACCGCCAACTCCCAGACTTCGGGCTGATGATGAGAAATTGTTTCTTTTTACAGAAAAGTCCCAAAATCACTTGGTCCGACCCGGGATTTGAACCCAGGACCTCGTTATCTGAACACGCTTCCGCTAGACCAACGAGGCAGTCGAAATATAGTATCTAGATAATTTTTGGTCAAAGTTATTATGTTGCTAGGGCGGCGAGTTGACCTTAGTCTTAATACCATGAGACATTATAATGTCAAGAATCCGGTCTTCGAAAACGAGTTTCCTTAATTTGTAAATGTCATATCAAAAAGTTTATACGTTTCTAACATGTCTGTCGATTTGTTGAGATTATTTGTGGTGGGGCTAATTGGTTTAGATACGTCAGTATTTGTGGTTTGTTAAGTATGTAATCCTACCTGTTGTTTAGTTACTGGGCTTCAGTGGCGAAGGGTTCACGTAACTCGATTGCTCTCGACTTGAGATTTATTAAATACTAGTGTAATAAGAATAAATATCGTGGTGCAACTAACACGCTGACATCTGGGATGCTACCGGCTAAGTCGCCGAGCATGGGGATAGTGATAGGCGTTCAAATCAATCATTAAATCGGTTTCGACGTTGAAAATCGATTTCGGACCATTAATGACGTCACATGTGCTCATGGAAGCCGATTTAACGATTGATTGAGTCATTTTTTTACTTTATTTATTTGAACGCCGATCACTATCTCGATGTTCGGCGACATAGCCGGTAGCCCCCCAGATACCAAATAAGACAGAGCCTGTACTATGGCAACCAGAAAGTTGATAAATATGGTTATATATTGAAAATATATACATATTATAGACAAATTAGATATCGCACTTGTTCAAAATTCGACCATTAAGTTTCTATTGTCAATTACTATAGACATTAAATACAAATAATATTGATCTGTTCTCAGTTTTGACACTCAGTTTGTCATCTCTTCTGAGTTTGCCATCTCTTCTGAGTTTGTCTGTGTCACAAAAGGATGGTAGTGTATGTAATGTTTGTTTATTAAAATAATTTTCTCTAATGCCTATTATCACACTAATATTATAAATGCCAAAGTTTGTGACTGTGTGAGTGTGTATGTTTGTTACTTCTTCATGTCTAAACGACTGGAGCGATTTAAATAAAATTTTGTATGAAGTTAGCCGACACCCTGGATTAACACATAGGCACATTTATAAAGTTTAACGCGGGTAAAACCGCGGGGCACAGCTAGTATGAAATATTAGTTTTGTGCACTCCTTCTCCATATGAACTTTAACTGTTCCAAATTTCATACCTCTTCGTCCGCGCACTACAAACCAATATTATACCAATATTATACCAATATTGATACAAAATTTTGTACCGCGGTAACGTTTTGTATCAATATTGTGATTACACTTAGTCACTAAACACGAATAGTAATCGACTGAACGGATTTTCGGAATGTTAGATAAATATCTAACAATTGAAAATTTGTAGGAAACAAAAAAACACTAACACGCTAGCGTCTATAGTAATACAATAATATCCAATAAAAGAAACTGTCACCATAACAAAATTCAAGTGAAAACGAATCCTTCAAAAAATCTCTTCTAAATCCAGATTTTAACTAAACATCACTTGTAAATCAATCTGTGAGCTCAAAATGGCGTTATAACAAGTGACTCTTTAAGTGTTCAGTGTCAAAATGCCACTATAGATAAAGTTAAAGTGTCGGCTACTATGACTGCCGGGGTAGCGGCTCGGAGGAAAAGCCGCCCGAGACGCAGCTGGGCCAAGGTGGAGCAAGATGGACAGGTAAGACACTAAAACCCAAAAAATAGGCGAACCAGGCGCCAGAAGATGTCCAATTTAGGTTTAGTCGGTGCGACTCCGGCATACCCACCTTCAGATACTTTTTGCGGGTGGCATGAGGTGGTAATCCTCCTGCCTTACCAAAAAACAAGACACTAAAAACTACTAGTCGAAGGTATTCGAGCAGTTGCCAGTGATGTCTTGACGGAACAAAGATGGGGTCTCTTACTATGGGCTTCATAAGAAGGCTCAAGGTCACTCATTGAACTATGTAGGGGGCTACTTACACTCGAAGTTTCCCTGTGAGATCGAATCAGATATATAAAACTACGGTCGATTTCTACGCCCCCACGAGATGAGATGAGGTTATAATACTCTTTGACGTCAGCTACACAGCAATTTCATGCCGTGCCATGTCTAAATTGAACGAATCAGCTGGCAAATATCAACAAACGTAAAGTAATAAAATCTTTCTCATTGTCCACAGGCGTCAGACTTCACCGACATAGGTGACTGGCCGACTCTGGGCGCTGCTGGCTCCGGCGCCCGGTGTCACTCTACGCCACCACCCCACGATGCTGACTCATCACATCATAACGGCAATGCGGTGAGTCATAACTTTTGCACTTAAGTCGATTTTCTCCTGGCATTGCGATTTTTGCTAAGAGAATGAAGGAAAATAGAAAGGCTGTGACGGATCTATCGTCGGACACCTGAAAGGTGGTGTGTCCTTGATCCTTGTGGTTAATTTTGTTAAGTCATATTTTCTACTTGGAACTTCTCCTTATGCATCATAGTTCTGGCAGAAGAATTGGGCTACGGTAGACCCTGACTGTCGTAAGAGGCGACAAAAAGGGTCGAAGCCAGTTTATTTAGGGTGTAAGTCGTAATGGGGAATCGAATTGTATAATTGGTGACGAGAGAGATGAGTGTATTGTTGTCATATGCTGTACTTGTGGGAAAAATCATCTCTGAATATTGGCGATGCAGTTTATAGGAGAGGTACGGGTATTTTTCGAAGACGTTAGTCAAGAAAATAAAAATGTTGGAAAATAGGACATAATGCCAAAGTTACTAAAGATATCTGCTGTGTTATTCGCAATCTCCAGTCCCATCCATATTCTTAAGAAGAAAGAATAGACAACGTGAATATAGAATTGTGGACGGTCCCCTTTTCTCCTCTCGTCTCGCCTATCTCCGTCCAATATTCCTTCTTGACCAAAGTCAAAGGCTGCAGCACTCCAGACCTGATAAACCAGATCGATGTGAATATCAATTGAAAGTGTGGATGCTCTTACGATGAATAGTTGAATAGCCTCCGCAGGGTGCGTTCAGGAGGTTGAGCATGTGCACCATTCATTATAAAATTTGGTACATCTATCTTGTGTTGATGTGAAATGTTGAAGGTAGCTTCAAATTACGCTCATCTCTTGTAGTGAGAGTTGTATCCTGATCGATGTGATTCACATCCATAGATGACCCCAAAGTGGTCTAATTTCTGAGCTTTGGAGGTATATTGAGGTATCGATGTCGACAACAGTCTTTAAGTCTACTGAGCGGCCAGCAAATTTCTAGACGCTAGGGTAACCACTGCCCATACGATAAGTAAGTATAATTAACGTTCCAAATATAAATTCTGACTTGACATATTGAAGTCTGAAAAGTTCCCTTAAGTAATTGAACCTCATTAATTTAATTTCATATCTTAAGCAATTCGTAGGAAATTATCGCGATAAACTATTCATTTTATGCCATATACCGATGGCCTACAAAGGTCAAAAGATAGGGAATGTAATGCGCGTTTGCCGCGCACCTTATCGATGTATTGATTGTAGTGTAAAAGTTCAAGAGGTGATACGGTGATAGTATGTTGTTAAGTAATCGTTACGCTAATGTCATGACCTTGGTGTTGGTACATGTGATTCACAACTGATGTGTTGTATGTAGGGTCGTGGTTAGACTCGGAAATATTAAGTTCTCAAGGGTTCTACCGGACTCTAGTCTTTCTTCCGTCTTCTTTAAGTTTTTTTTGTCTTTTGTTCGGAAGACTAGTCCGTCCCTTTTACCCACCACTGCTACTCCTATAAGCCAGAATTAACCGTGGCACATAATGAAATGACACTGACCGGTGATGCTCAGACATGTCCCGGGGAACCCCTATAACTGTCTTGGATACCGCAACGAATTTAATCAGAAATAATCAAGGAGGAGTTAGAAAATGAATAGTTCCACTTCCAGAGCAAAGCGGGAGACAATGATATGACGAGGCTATAGCCTCATAAAACGAGAGAATTGCAACTAGAGAAGTTAGCTGCAAAAGCACCGAGGATCAATTTAAGGGTCCTAAGTGAGCTTTAAGAATATTGACACTTAACAACAGCCCTTAAAATCATCTCTGACAGTCCATTGGACGGCAGGGTTCTCTTCGTTCTACACTCAATGTTGATTCGTATCTGTCTTAGTGTATACGGGTGGGTTTGGCGTGGACCATATTAAAATTGGGTGTTGTCAGCCTCCCTAAGTAAAGCGACGAATTTTCGGTTGTGCTTTACAGATAAATCCCGTAATTTAGCCCTCACATCTCTCAAATAGAGATACTGGGTTACGCAATACGGGTAGAACGAATATTTCTTTTTAAGTAGTTATTATCGGGAACATATTATATTGTGTTTTTGATTACTTAATAAGGCAAACAATAATATCGTTGTGTTCGAATTTCGGCCACGGCGGCGCATACATCTGGACAAAGGCCTAACCAAGAATCTCCCATATCCCAGCCATAGTGATCGCGGCGACGCGCTGCTGCCGGAACTGTGGTAGTTTTGAGGGATCTGATGGGTTGGTGCTATTTGTTTCCAACTATATAAGGACGTATTATACTTACAGCCTTCCGGCTTCCTTATTTGTTTTTCGCAGTCATTTAATAACAGTCCTTATTTTCCTGGACACCTTAGTTAAATTTAGTGTTAAAGAGATAAGAGTGGTGACCGTCAGTCACACAGCTCAAAGGATATACTTGGGACTTATTACATTTACAACCCTCCGTCTTTATTTATTCTTTGACAAAAGTCCTTATCCTTCTGGACACGTTAGCTCATGTTTAATTTTGGCGATGAAGAGAAACCACGAAAATAAGAATATCCTTATGTATTTCCCACCTTCTGTCAACTTTCTTTCTTTCTTCTTCTGTTAGTACAATGAGGTTTATGTCATTAAAAAACAGTCCTTAAGCTATCTCAGAGTGCTCCTGAATGTTGTTAGCCCAACCGCAAAACTAAGAAAACCTCGTGTACTTCCAACCTTTTCTTCTTTCTTTGTAGTTTAAAATTCAAGGTGTTGAAGACCAACCCTAAATCCATCGATGTGCTTTACTGGACAAATTGACTCATGATGAGCTTTTCCTTTGCTTGGGGAGTAACCAGTATCCTGAAGCTATCTTCATTTGCTCTTCTTCCTTGCCTGATGTGCTCTAGCGATCTCGCTTTCAACCCAGGATCGTGATATATTAACATAATAATGCTATTACCTGGAAGGTAATTCCGTGGAGATCCTTCGGGGAAGCCATTGTCCAGGAGTGGATTTTCGGCTGATGTGACGATGATGATGATCCTGTCAAGTAGAGTATTTAGCATTTCGAAAGAAACTATTTACCACGCATGTGGTATCAATTAACTGCGGATATATTTCCGATCTGGTATGACACGGGAACCTTCAAGAAGGTTCTTCTTAAGGTCCTCTCTGGTGTCCTGCGTGGCTATGGGCGGCGGTTATCACTAGCCATCAGGTAAACCTTCCTGTCCATTTAATTGGCCTTACCTTTTTGAGCTATCCAGCGGTATCATGTGGGTTACCAGAGCTAAAGCATTCGACCCGTTTCTTAATATGATATTTTTAATTCCAGGAGCAAGACCGCAAGCCCCCAGAGGAACCACAGCAACCACACCCGTCCAAGGTGGAGAAGACCGAGCCCACGGTCAACCATCAACCACACAACGACAAATACTACGACAAGCATGCTGATAAGGCCAAGAACTCAGGTACGTTAGTTTACCAGTACCTTTAGTAAATCTACCACGCTGGGCTGGTGCGGGATGGCAAAATTCACATGCGATTAAGAATATTTTAATGTAATACTAGCTGACCGGAAGACCTTCTTTATTCTAAAATAAACGTAGCCTAAGTTACTGCTTATTACATCAGCCACCTGCCAATAAAAGTCCCGTCAAAATCGGTCCAGCCATTTCAGAGTTTAGCCGGAACAAACAGACAGACGGACAAACATCGTAAAAATGTTATTTTAGTGTATATACCATATATTAATATATACATATAGTAAAAATCAGTTATTTTAATATTACAATTAGAACCCCCAATTTTATTGATGTGTAGATGAATTTTACCTTTGCGTTTATTCGTATCTAGTGTTGTAAGAAACTTGAGTCTTGTAGACTTCATTTTGAGACTTGAGTAGATTTTCAAGACTAGGACTCGTTAGTCACATAAGTCCGAGTCCTTTGAGTCTTCTGAGTCTTTTGAGTCTTCCGAGTCCTTTGAGTCTTCGGAGTCCTTTCGAGTCTTAAGTTCTTCAAGCTAGACTGAGCCATGAACTTGATTTGTTTTATTATAATATGTAATACTGGGTGATTTTATATCTTCGTCCATATTTATTTAATGATCTATACATATAATAAAATCGTAGGAAAGTGAAAACTGTACATTGAATATTTTTTTAAAAGGATACTTGGTGCGTGATCTACAATCGCTATCAAAGCCAAAAATATAATTTTTAGAATTTTTGTCTGTGTGTCTGTTTGTCTGTATGTATGTCCGGGCTAAACTCAAAAAGTACTGCATGGATTTGCTTCAAATTTTGCATGAATATAACTAAGAGGTCGGGTCAACATATAGGCTACATATTATCGCGATAGCACCTACGGGGGAGGAGCTGTGATAATGTATAAAATTTAACGCGGGTAAAACCGCGGGGCACAGCTAGTTGAAAATAAAACGCAGATTAGGAAATTATAACAATTAAATTGCATTAAACGCAAATAACCTAATCAGAAATATCCAGCTGGAGACTAACGATTTGTTGAATATATAATAGTAAAATACTTAATCTATACATATAATAAAATCGTAGGAAAGTCAAAACTGTATATTGAATATTTTTTTAAAAGGATACTAGGGGCGTGATCTACAATCGTTATCGAAGCCAAAAATATAGTTTTTAGAATTTTTGTCTGTTTGTCTGTATGTATGTCCGGGCTAAACTCAAAAAGTACTGCATGGATTTACTTCAAATTTTGCATGAATATTACTAAGAGGTCGGGTCAACATATTATCACGCTATTATCTACGGGGGAGGAGGTGTGATAATTTATAAAGTTTAACGCGGGTAAAACCGCGGGGCACAGCTAGTAAATCAATTATTTGTTCATTTTATTTA
This sequence comes from Pseudoips prasinana, assembly GCA_951640165.1. Taxonomy (NCBI): domain Eukaryota; kingdom Metazoa; phylum Arthropoda; class Insecta; order Lepidoptera; family Nolidae; genus Pseudoips; species Pseudoips prasinana. The sequence continues at coordinate 11,897,892 of OX621261.1, forward strand.
TTTAGTTCAAACTACAACTTTGGATTAAGAGGACTCAGTTATGGCTTCTTTTAAAAAGACTGAATTTTGACTCCAAATTCTAAATGACTCTAGGTGAGCTCTAAGTTTTATTAAACACTCGTCAGAAATAGCTAAAGTTTTATCAAATAAGGCTCCAAGACTCGAGTCTCTTACAACGCTATCCGTATCTGTCTTATTGTATACGGGGGGGTTGGCGTAGATCATATTAAAATTGGGTGTTGTCAGCCTCTTAAATAAAGCGATTAATTTCCGGTCCATATTTGTAAGTGCTTCACAGATAGATTTCCCGTAATTTAGGCCTCACATCTCTCAAATAGAGATACTGGGTTACGCAATGCGGGTAGAACGAATATTTCTTTTTAAGTAGGTATTATCGGGAACATATTATATTGTGTTTTTGATTACTTATTAAGGCAAACAATAATGTCCTTGTGCTCGAATTTCGGTAACGGCGGCCAGTCTCAATGGAGACCAACCGTCTGCGCGGGACATATAATAATGCACAAGTGTGTGCGCAAACACAGGGGCACTTTCTATTCCATCACTCTTGTGATCCGATGGGACGAGACAAATTATAGTTCACAAGTGTTTACGCGAACGCAGGGGCACTTCCTATTCCATCAATATTGTGATCCGAGATATGGGACGACTAGCCGTTATGACCGCAAATAGGTCAAGGTCTCTACCGGCTAAGTCGCCGAACATCGATTTCTTTAATGGTATTCAAATAAATAAAGGTTAAATATGACTTAATCAATCGTTAAATCGAAAGATATATGTATAAGTAAGTTTGTTCGCCAGCACATCAAGCTACCCCAATCTGTTAAATTTCCCCAAGTGAACCTTAGGCTTATGTGATAAAGTAGAAAATCTATAAAAGAATTTTGACAGATTGGAGTAGCTGGATGTGCTGGCGTCTATACAAGCTCTAGTTTGGAATCAGATGGCCGTGTATTAGTTGTCCAAAGATATATAAGACGGGTCTGTTGGCGTTGTTGGTAGATACACTGCCTTTCACGCCGCAGGTCGTGGGTTCGATTCTGACCCGGGACAGATATTTGTGTGCATGAACATGTCTGTTTGTCCTGAGTCTGCGTGTAAATTATCTATATAAGTATGTATTTAACAAAGAAAAATAGTATATGTAATATATCAGTTATCTGGTTTCCATAGTACAAGTTCTGCTTAGATTGGGATCAGATGATCATGTGTGAATAATGTCCCAGGATATTAGTATTATATAAGTATGTTTGTCAATAGTCTGGTTGTCATAGAACAAGCTCTGGTTTGGAATCAGATGGCAATAATAATTATAAATAATAATATCTAGGGACAATGCCACACAGATCATCCTAGCCCCAAACTAAGCAAAGCTTGTACTATGGCTTCCAGGCGACGATATACATACTTATATAGATAGATAGATACTTATATAGATAGATAGATACTTATATACATAGAAAACATCTATGACTCAGAAACAAATATTCGTGAGATTTGGTCTTAACGGGATTCGAACCCACGACCACCAGCTTCGTAGGCAGGGGCACTACCAACTAGGCTACGGTGACCGTCAAGCAATGTATTAGGTGTCCTACGATATTATTGTTATTGTTGATAATCTATTCCAGGTGCTGGTAAAGGTGGCAGCAAATCCGGTAAACACAAATGGGTGCCTTTAGACATTGATGTGAAAGCCGCGAGACCAGGGAAGCATGGACCTCCTCATGCTGTCAGGCCAGAGAACGGTATGTATCAAATTCAAGATTCATTTATTCTGTAAATAGTTTACATTTATATGGAATCGTAATTCGATTTTCGTATTCTCTAGTTGCAAATCTCTCATTTTATGAGGCTATAGCCTCTTTACATAATTCTGTCTCCCGCTTTGCTCTGGAGGGAAGTGGAACTATTCATTTTCTAACTCCTCCTTTTTTCTGTTTCTGATTAAATTCGTTGCGGGATCCAAGACAGTTAAAGCGATTCCCCGGGACATGCCTGAGCTTCACCGCTCAGTGTCATTTCATTGTGTGCCACTGTTGATCCTGGCTTACAGGAGTTGCAGTGGTGGGTAAGAGGGAGGGACAAGTCCCGATAAAAAAAAAGATATATATGGAATCGTAATTTTATTATTTACTACACTGCCAGTAAACTGACTACGAATCCTTTTTTATTTAAAACTAGCAGTGCCCGCGGACTTCGTTCCGCGTTATAAATAATTTTGTCCCTGCCCGTTTGGCCCGCGTAATACTTCGGGATAAATAAAACTTATGATGATGAATCATAGCCTATGACACTCCACAATAACGTCACTTTCTATTGGTGAAATAATTTTGAAAATCGTTTCAGTACATCCAGAGATTACCCCTTACAACGTCACAAACTCACAAACGTTACCTCTTTATAATATTAGTATAGACTAAAATTCACTTAGATTAATTACATATTGATGTGTGTTGACTTTTAACACATTACTCCCTTCATCTAGAAATTGGTTTACTAGTTTAATAATATTGTAATAAGATTCCCGTAATTTAGGCCTCACTTCTCTGTTATAGAGATTCTGGGTTACGCATTGCGGGTAGAACAATATTTCACAATAAGGTGTAATAGTTATATCTATAATGGTATTTTATGTTTCCTTATTGTGAAATACAATTAAAACACAAACACACAATTAAAACACAAACACACTGGTGGTATGACCGTGTGTCTGTTGCGGCCTAGTGCCTCTCAAATGGCATAAAAAAGAAAGAAAGATAAAACATTTATTTCTACACCAAAACAACCCATTATAGATATGCATCTCATGAGATCATCTTAAGGAATCTAGGTATATTTGCCAAGATTCACCATAGCCTAGTTGGTAGTGCTCCTGCCTACGAAGCTGATGGTCCTGGGTTCGAATCCCGGTAAGTGCAAATATTTGTGTGATGAGCACGAATATTTGTTTCCGAGTCATGGATGTTTTCTATGTATATATGTATTTATCTATCTATATAAGTAGGTATGTATATCGTCGCCTGGTACCCATAGTACAAGCTTTGCTTAGTTTGGGGCTAGGATGATCTGTGTGACATCGTCCCCAGATATTATTATTATTATTTGTAAATGATAATGATAAAATATAAAAAAAAAAAGTTACGAAAAAGTAGGTAAGGAATTTTTAATTTTCATTTGCTTATTCTCATATTTATAGAAAGTTATTCCAAATTATTCGTTGGTTAGGGTGGGTTACCCTAATGTTTAAGAGTTAAATTCAAACGTAACGCGTTGTCTAAAGACTACAGCTTGGACTGGCAGTTTAAGATGCTGGGAATTTAAGGGAGATGTATAGAAATTTAAAGACTTGTGGTCATCTATGTTTAGACTGACAGCCTGTATAGGTGCTTAACTTAGTAATTTAGATATAGCCCTGATATGTGACCGCTTCTCAAACACGAGGACTGCATGCGTTGTAAAGATATACAGTAGTTTATTTCCATAATGCGGGGTTAAAACATTGTGTCGAAACCACGTTGCCGCTCGGCGCGTCACAGCACGTCAGCTTGACGTACAACGCCATTTTGTTGTTGTTGTGAGTTTGCACTACTAGTGACGGAATATCGTTAAAGCATCCTTATTGATACGTTAAAAAATAAATTAATTAATAGATTTTTATTTTCATTATCTCAACTTGACCTAATTACAATACTGTTGGGGCATACCTTTTAGACATAACATTGCCCGTGTTAGGAAGCCCCGCTCTTCCATATGCAGGTAATGTCTTACAGATTAAATAGAGTAAGTTTAAAAATAATAATAAAAGCTAGTTCCGAAATTGTTTTATGAGTGTGAAGGTGTGTGTATGTGAGGATGTGTGTATTTTACGATAAAATGATCAAGAGGGATTCAATTTTGTCGTATGTTAGCTTCTTTAACAAATTTGTTTGCCTTACATTTGTATATTCATCCTACTTATATTATAAATGCGTAAGTTTGTGAGTATGGATGCTTGTAACTCTTTCATGCAAAAACTATGTAACGTAATATATTGATGAAACTTTGTAGTAATATAGCTTATATATCCGAATAATTTTAATGCGGGTGAAACCGCGGGGCACAGCTAGTTGGGTAGATATTGAAGAGTCTATTCATTGGGTAGATATTCAAGAGTCTTTTAAGTTGTGTGAAGGTAGATATTATTATATATATAAACATTGTTGTAACATCATGCTGAGCTGCTAGCATTTGAGCGCACAAAAAATGTTTTAGTAACACTATTGGAGTATTTTGTCCGTACAAAATACTCCAATATTTATTTATATTTAAATTTTATGTCGCCATTGTAACTCTAATTGTGTCTTTTTGTATGTTTATTATGCGTGCTCAATAAATATTTTTTCTTATTGTCTTCATTATTAAGATGTCTTCACCCCAACAGACACGGTGTCGCTGAACGGCGAGGACTCCCGCTCCCGCGGTGCGGCGCGTACTCGTGGCGCGCGCGGCGTGACGCGGGGTGGGCGGCGTGCTGCCCCCCGCCCCGCCTCCGCGCTCCCCTCGCTGCCCACGCCGCACCACCACCCGTTGTACCACCACGCTCACGACTTCCCACACCATCCGGACCTTGCACAGGTAACAATACAGAACATCAGCTCAGTATAAAAATAGACCAGTACGGAATCTACCTAAGAGAGCAGCCCGACTGGGGAAGTACTGTGACGACCTTCTTGGTTGCACACCTTCGTTCGTCCAAACAAACGTTTTAAAAAGAAAAACTTGAGAGGTGTCAAAGGACACCCGTATGGAACGAAGTTATTTCTTATTATTTATTATGTACAAAAAACCTGTATACACTCAACAAAAATAATCGTCGCGACACCACACTGTTCAATGCGAAATAGAAATGAAAATATCTGGCTTGCTTTCTATAAGAGAGAGAGAGAGACAGAGAAACATGCGCACGCCGCACAGCTGCAAAAAGTGTCATGATAACTTTTCGTGAGAATTTTTTCCGTTTAGCCCCCTTTCACAACGCGCGATAAGGAACTTCGTTCCAATAATTAAAAAGAAATCGTTTGAAAATATTTCAAACGAAAACCAAATTCTTTTTAACAGTCAGTCTACGACAGAATTCTGGTAGGGAGAGCATTGTGACGTACTATAGTGAAAGTGAAGAAAATATAAATCCAATCCAAATCTAAATATACGTATTTTATTCCAATATCAAAAGATCCCGAAGGTATCTGGAGTACCAGATTGCCATAGTACCTCCACCTTACATAAGACATTCCTTAATCATAACATTGATAATTTTAATGTTGGGTTTCCGAATGTGAGTAAGGTCGCCAGAGCTCATTGGGGTGGGAGGAAGGGTCAGCAACACTTGTTTGCTGACCCTTAAAGGCCGGCAACGCACTCGCGAGTCCTCTTGTGTTGCGAGTGTCCATGGGCGGCGGTGATCACTTACCATCAGGTGACCCATTTGCTCGTTTGTCGTCCAATTACATTAAAAAAAAATAGTAGAATCCTCTTCCTCCTGAATACGCGTGAAAAACAACAAGGTGAAAATTTTCACGACGTGCATTCAGCCCATTATGCCTACGCGCGTTCGGTTTTCGCTGTTACTAGGTTACACACGTGTCGCATTGAGTATCTTGACGTCGAATTCAAATTGCCTACCATCAAGAATTACGTGGAGCAAGCGTATAAACGCTTTTTGGACTCATCCAACTGGCTTCGGGATCGCAGCAATCCAATACGTTCCGATAGCCCTCTTCCGTTATCACCGTCGTCTTAGGAACGTTTTAGACGCTCGGCTTATCTAGCACAAGGCGAGGCGATTAGAAACTCGTGACAAAGCTCTTAATCCGATGTATCGCCATCTCAGGCCGAGAGTACTATGTTAGTTAATCCTACTAATATTATAAAGGCGGCAGTTTGTGAGTGTGTGACTGTGTATGTTTATTACTTCTTAACGTCTAAACGGCTGGAGCGATTTTAATAAAATTTGGTATGAAGTCACCGTAGCCTAGTTGGTAGTGCTCCTGCCTACGAAGCTGGTGGTCCTGGGTTCGAATCCCGGTAAGTGCAAATATTTGTGTGATGAGCACGAATATTTGTTTCTGAGTCATGGATGTTTTCTATGTATTTAAGTATTTATCTATCTATATAAGTATGTATATCGTCGCCCGGTACCCATAGTACAAGCTTTGCTTAGTTTGGGGCTAGGATGATCTGTGTGACATTGTCCCAAGATATTATTATTATTATTAAGTTAGCTGACACCCCGGATTAACACATAGGCTATAATTTATAAAGGTAAATGCGAGTAAAACCATGGGGCGTAGCTAGTTAAATGCTTTTGAATTCTCTAGAGATTATCTTCAGTTTATTGAAATGTATTCCCGTGTTCCAGCTGCGGGTTGCCGGCGGCGTGGGCGCCGTGGGCGGCGTGGTTGTGCCGTTCGGCGGGCTGGCGCTGGCGCCGCCGCTTGCGCAGGCCTTCTACTACGGCGCCGCCACCGCCACCGCCGCGCCCTACGGCCTGGGCCTCGACCACGCCACGCTCAAGGACCTCATCAAGAAACAGATGTGAATATTTATCTAAATTAATTAACAACAGCACTTACATACATATCCAATTGCAACTATGTTAAGTTTTAAAACTAGTACATACCATACTTTTCCTGACTTACTTTAATGCACTCTTCCTCCTCTCTCCTAGATCTGTACTGTACCCTGCGGGGTCCACAATTGATACAAACATTATTATATCTACCAACTTTTATACATACATAGTGGAATGCAATAAAGAATTGAGAAAAGTACAGTACAGTAATCATCATCATATCAGCCAAAAGACGCCCACTGCTGGAAAATGGCCTCCCCAAAAATCTCCACAATTGGTCACTCTTGCGCTGCGACTGCCTGATCATCAGTCCATCTTATAGACCAAGCAGCGTGTTTCGGTTCGTGGTCGCCACTTGAGAACCTTTCATTCCTCGCTGCCGTTAGTTCTACGAGCTATGTGCCGCCCACTGCCACTTCAGCTTGGCAATTCTTACGGGTATGTCGGTTACTTTAGTTCGTCTGCCAGTACAGTAGAAAAAGTACGGAATCTACTAGTCTAGAATAGAAATTTGTTGCAGTCGCGTTATAGAAGAAAATTTAGATATTCCTACGTTTATTTGCCGGACAACATGATCACAAGATGTTGTTCTCTGACTAATTAATCTACATGAAATATATAGCTTATTTTATATTGGCGTTGTATGTCGTCTTCAGAGTTACGATGCAGACGTGAAACACCAGGATGTCCATGTTATTTTTAATACGGAAAAGAAAGCCAGAAAAATTTCTGCAAACTTACCAAGATTACATTTTTCTGTTCTACTCCGGATGGACATACCTCCGACGCGTGACAATGTGTCGAATACACGTCGCTGTCCGGCGCGTCTATACTGTGCTATGTAATATAGCGCTTCCAGTACAAATATTAATTCGCCCTCATCATGAACAATGAATAATTGAATAATTTGAATACTATTTTGCTTTTTTTAATTCCAGTGAATACTACTTCAGTCCCGACAACTTAGCGCGCGATTTCTTCCTCCGCCGCAAGATGGCGGCGGACGGCACCATCCCCGTGACGCTCATAGCGTCCTTCCACAGGGTGCGTGCGCTCACCGCCGATGTGCAGCTAGTGCTCGACGCTATACGGGACTCCGACAAGTTGCAGCTCATTAATGGCTTCAAGGTAATGATAATAATCTCTCTCACCGCACCGGTCCGTAAGTGATTGGTGAGGTCAAGCAACTAGGCTCGCGGTCAGTCCATAGATGGGTGACCGCCAAAGTGGTTTCATTTCTGAACGTCTCCGTGCGTCGGAGGGCACGTTAAGCTATTGTAAGGTTGTAGCCATTAGGCAACAGTCGTTAAGCCATGTCAGAAGCCTAATGGACTGCTTGGACAACTCTGACAATCGGGTAACCACTGCCCATACTATAAATAAGTAAATATTCAGGCACGGCCATCTGATCCCAAACTAAGCAGAGCTTGTGCTATGGAAACCAGATAACTGATATACTACATTTCTTTTGTAAATACATTCATGCACACAAATATCTGTCCAGGGGCGCCTGATTCGCCGGTTATTGTGATTAGCGTTCATATTGATGAAGGTTAAAAATGACTGAATCCTTCGTCCAATCGGGAATCGAACCCACAACCTGCACCATGTATTATTCTACGCGCTAAGACTTTGCAAATGATTTTCTAACACAACTCTCCATGCTAAAATTTCCCGGCTATTCATGTCTATAGTGATCGAATATCGAACAAGTGAGATCTATAGTTTGACTTGATTGATATTAACGTGGCCTGGGTTCAAATCAATCGCAAGACAACTATTTTTGTATTGTATATAAATAATTGTTCTGAGTCCGGAAGTACTTTGTGTCCGCCGATGCATCTTTCTTTGAAAGTTGTGACTTATGTTCTGTGCAGCTATGGCTAAAATTAAAGCTTTTAACAATGTTGTCCTTTCCAACAGGTGCGAACAGCTTTCGAGCCCACCAAGTGGCCAATTCTCGACATTACTAATCACGACAAAAACACTGAGGAAGAAAAAACCGATAAGAATAAGGACTCTGAAGACAAGCCGAAAGACCCTGAAGGTAATAATAAATTATTTATTTAAAAACTACGACTAACGTTATGTTAAAATATGTATTTTTACATGACGATGATGGGACTCCCGATAGAAGTGATAACTTTGATTTTTTTTTACACTTGTAATCTAAATAATCTGCAGTATGATATTCGACACTTCACATTGAGATATACTATTTGTACAGACACATTTTGCACATCAAGCTACCCCAATTTGTCAAATTTCCCCAATAGAAAATGAACCTTATGCTTATGTGATAAAGTTGAACATTTTGAAGCGTATGAGGTATAGAATGCGCGGCAGAGAAATCTGGTAGGTTCAGTAGACTACCAGCTAACGGATTAAAACCGATTTATGAACATTCAATCAGGAAATTAAAATAATACTTATTTTTCTACGAAAATAAAATTTAACAAATTATCAAAAGTTGTTGCTTTTGGTGTTAGTCATCTAGTGCTGCAAGGTTTTTGGTGTTTTACAAATAACCGTGTATATATAATGTATATTAATCGCGCAGGAAGGTATATCTATATACATATATACACAATTAGCTCAATACATGCATAAATACAGACCTTTATGCATGTATGAGCTATATGTATACGTACATACATAGACTTACACCTGTTTCCCAGAGGGGTAAGCAGAGATAACGGATTCCCTGTCAAATAACAAAATAAAATTTTCAAAGTGTTAACAAACCACGGATATTCCCGGCAATAAGATTTAATATTTATTTAAGTGATCGGCGAAGTTAAGCAACTAGGCTCGCGGTCAATCCATAGATGGCTGACCGCCCAAATGGTTTAATTTCTGAGTGTCTCCGTGCTTCGGAGGGCACGTTAAGCTATCGGTCCCGGTTGTAGGCATTAGCCAACAGTCGTTCAGCCATGTCAGAAGCCTACTGGGCGGCTTGAACAGCTCTGACACTTGGGTAACCACTGCCCATACGATAAGTAACTAAGTAAATTAATTTTCTATATGATTAATAAATAACTAACATTATTTTTACTGCAAAGGTACCCCGAAAGAACCCGAATCTACCCCAAAGGAAACTGAGAATCCTCCACAAGCCATTGAAAAGCCGATAGTTGCCGAAGAAAAGCCGAAAGCACCCGAAGATGATGTGAAAGCTAAGAAAGAAGAAGCACCAAGTATAGAGGAGAGTATAGAACGAAAGGAGGTGGAGACAGAAGTTAAAGAGAGTCCGAATGATGGCGCTAAGACTGGTGTTGAGAAAAACCAGGTTAGTCTATACTAATATTATAAAAAGGTAACGTTTGTGATTTTGTGACGTTGTAAGGGGTAATCTCTGGATCTACTGAACCAATTTTCAAAATTATTTCACCAATAGAAAGCTACGTTATTGTGGAGTGTCATAGGCTATGATTCATCATCATAATTTTTATTTATCCCGGACTTTTAACCCGTAGTATTACGCGGGACAAACGGACAGGGAAAAATGTTTATAACGCGGAACGAAGTCCGCGGGCACTGCTATTGTAATAGAACCTGGCACGCATTTTTGGGTAGGTATTTGAAGCAAGCTGAAAACTTGTCCTATAACTCTTCAGACACACCCCAACACGGAACTGCAGACCTGGCAGGCGGGTAGCGGGTCTAAACCAACCTCTAAATTTTTTAATGTTTTTTTTTTTTAACCAAATAATATATTTGAGGCAAGCTGAAATTTTGATATGTTGGTCTTTAGCACTGCCAGGCGTGTGCAAAAATATTTTGGAAAAAAATCGAAAAAATGTATTTGAGGCAACTTGAATGTTATTTATGTATTGTATAAACATTAAACTACAACATATCAAAATTTCAGCTTGCCTAGAATACATTTGTTGGATAAAAAAAAATTCAAAAATTTAGGGTTTGGTTTAGACCCGCTACCCGCCAGCCAGGTCTGCAGTTCCGTGTTGGGGTGTGTCTGAAGAGCTATAGGACAAGTTTTCAGCTTGCCTCAAATACCTACCCAAAAATGCGTGCCAGCTCTTGGACTATCCATATCGACGCCGTAGAGTGAAAACCTCGGAAGTGTTCACGAGCTAACTTTTCAGGAGGAGTTCCGAGGTAGATACGGCAGACTGAATGCGATCACGTACAATGAGGTTCTCACATATTATCTTCACATAGTATTAGGTCTTTACCTATGAAATTGCCGTTCTGCAGTACTGGCCATTTCAAATCAAAATAATTTTTGTTTGGCTAAGAATTCTAATTTCAAATTAATTTTATTTTAAAAACATGGATTCTTTTTTCCAAAAGTAGTCATTTCTTTATTGATTAGTGTTACATTTTCATCGCATTTCAATCTTTTTCGTCATCATGGATACGTTAAAAATTCGAGTAATTATGGAATATGAGTACCGTCGTGGCAGCAACGCGGCACAAGCGGCACGCAACATCAACGACGTTTACGGAGCTAACACTACAAACCAACGCACCACCTGTTATTGGTTTGCTCGCTTCCGTTCTGGAAATTTCGACCTGAAAAATGAACCTCGCGGTCGTCCGAAGACTTTGGTCGACAATGACGAATTAAAGGCGGTTGTGGAAGCTGATGATACACAATCTACGGCTGAATTAGCAGCAGCTTTCGACGTTAGCGTCAAAACAATATTGGTCCATTTGCGTCAAATTGGCAAGGTAAAAAAGCTTGACAAATGGGTGCCCCACGAACTCAATGATCGCCAGCGCGAAGTACGCGTCGAGACGTGCCTTGCACTGCTCAACAGACACACAAATGAAGGAATTTTGAACCGCATTGTTACCTGCGATGAAAAATGGATTCTGTTTGATAACCGCAAGCGCTCAGCAAGTTGGTTGGATCCTGGTTCAGCACCTAAACAATGCCCTAAACGAAAACTTACCCCTAGAAAAGTGATGGTCACTGTTTGGTGGTCTAGCGCCGGTGTGATTCATCACAGCTTCTTACCAAACGGGGTGAGCATTACTGCAGATGTGTACTGTGAAGAACTGAGCACAATGATGGAGAAGCTGGCGCATCTCCAACCAGCATTGGTCAATCGCTCGTCTCCGCTGCTCCTGCACGACAACGCGCGACCTCATACTGCACAGCAGACGGTCTCCAAGTTGCAAGAACTGGGGTTGGAAGCTCTCCGTCATCCGCCCTACTCACCAGACCTTGCGCCTACAGACTACTACTTTTTCCAGAATTTGGATAACTTCTTGGCGGGAAAAAAATTCAATACCCGAGAGGCAGTACAAAATGCCTTTGAAGAATTTGTTGCCTCCCGTCCAGCTGATTTCTTTAAGAAGGGCATCAATAAACTGCCACTGCGATGGCAAAGATGCATTGATTGCATGGGTGATTACTTCGATTAATACAAATAAAAAAATTCATGAAAAAAATTCGTTTAAATTTTTTCATACAAAACGGCAATTTCATAGGTAAAGACCTATTATTTATATTTATGCATATAAATTAGATTGTCATATATATACTGACAAGCTACAGTCAGAATGTTAATCTCTTTAAACTTCTCTCTCAAAGATTCTCCAGCCAGCACATCAAGCTACCCCGATCTGTCAAACTTCCCCAATTGAAAATGAACCTTATGCTTTTGTGATAAAGATGAAAATCTACAGATTGGGGTAGCTGGATGTGCTGGCGTCTGTACTTATACGGTTGCATTATAACTGCCGAGTGACACAGTTCTAATTCAGTCTGTCGCATAGCAAGGCTTTCTGTATTGTATGCTAAAACTAATAACTTCTAATTATAATTCTTTTAGACGCAAGCACCGCCTGCAGAAGAGAACAAACAGCCTGAGACCACACAGAGGACAGAAGAGAAGACAGAGGATAAATCCGATCCTACTGACGACCCGCCTCTACAGTCCGAGGGGGGAGAAGAGAAGCCTGGCGAGAAACGGTATGATTTGTGTCTCCACTTAATCAGTAACTCTTTATGGGGCAGTGTCCAGGTTCATAGAATCCTGTCGGGCCTGTTGGCGAGGTTGGCAAATTCTAGCTTTTCACGCCGGAGGTCGTGGGTTCGATTCCCACCCTAGACAAGTATTTGTGAGCATGAACATGTCTGTCTGTCCTGATTCTGGGTGTAATTATCTATATAAGTATTTATATACAAAAGAAAAGTAGTATATGTAATATATCAGTTATCTGGTTTCCATAGTACAAGCTTTGCTTAGTTTGGGAGCATATGGCCGTGTGTAAATAATGTCCCGGGATATTATTATTATAAAATCCTTCACCGGAGCAGCATATCATCGGTCCCGGGGCTCCCCCCATTAGGCGCCAAGAGAAGACCACGGTTAGGGTTTTTCGGTGCGAGTCCGACATACTCACCCGCAGACTTTTTTGCGGGTGGCATGCGTAGGCATTCCCCCTGCCTTATCAAAGGGTTATAAAATCCTACTAATATTGTTTTAAGTTTGTGAGTATGGATGTATGCATGTTTGTTACTCTTTCCTGCAAAAACTACGGAACGAATTTTGGTTTAATTTTGTAGCAATCCGTACTAATATTATAAATGCAAAAGTAACTCTGTCTGTTGCGTTTTCTCGCCAAAACTTCTGAACTTATTTAAATGAAATTTGGAACACAGATAGTGTAGGGTCTGAGAAAGGTCATAGGCTACTTGTTAATGCGAAAAGAGGCTTGCAAGGGTTGAAAGGGGGATGGAAATTTGTATGGAAGTGGCGTTATTTTTAGAGGTAGAAGCTTGAAACTTATTTTATAGGCTGAATTCAAAGTTTGTAAAAGTTTTACCCTCAAATAGGGAATAAGGGATGAAAGTTTGTATGTTTTATAAGATTGCGAAATATTAGAGATATTCTGAAGTAATATTTACGGAGCCATTACAAAATGTGCGGACGAAGAACTATAGTTTATGCAGAATGTACCTAGATTTAATTATAAATTAATTATACATTACTACGAATATGTTCTGGCTATTTACAAGCGCTTTTTTAAAATCTACGTGAATAAAAACCTTGTTTTTTATTTAAGCTATACTAGCTGTGCCCGCGACTTCGTCCGCACATTTTGTAATGGTTCCGTAAATGTTACATCAGAATCTTTAATATTTTGTCTATTGTCGCAAACTTATAAAACATTCACATAAACCTAACATATTTCCATATAAACTTTCATCCCCTGTTCCCTACTATTATTTTACACCCTTGATTCAAGCTTCTAGCTCCAAAAATGACGACACTTTTACACAACTCTTCATCCCCCCTTTCAACCCTTTTTTCGCATTAAAAAGTCCTTTCTCAAAATGAAGTAATGATTATGCAGAAGTAATTTTATTCTTCAGATAGATTGACTAGTTATTAGAGCAAAATTTACTTTTGTGACACAGTATTGGTTTAATTTATCTATAATGTTATCCAATTGTTTGCAGCCGCAAAAAGCAGATGGTGGGCATATTCCCGCTGCCCACCATGGGCGGCCCGCTGGTTGCGCCTGTCTCCAGTCTGTTACGCGCGGTACCGCCGCCGCCTTTACCCAGGTAATTAAAGTTTCCCCATGAGATCCGATACACATCATCCATCATCAATGTATTTACAAACACAAAGTTATATAAACACACACCCACATACACACGTACACACACATACGCACACGCACATACACCCACACACGCATATGAACACGTGCACACACACACACACACACACACGCACGCACACACACACACACACACACGCACACACACACACACACACACACGCACGCACACACACACGCACACACACACGCACGCACACACACACACACGCACGCACGCACACACGCACGCACGCACACACACACACACACACACACACACACACACACACACACACACTCTCTCACACATACACTCACACATACACACAGATATAAACTAACGTATTTTACGTCCACTTTTATATTACGTCGTGTATAATCACTCACACAAACAAACACATAAAAACATACACACGCACACACACAGTCATAAACAACGTGTAAAGAGTGTGTCCCAATAACAGTATTTGTTATAGAATGTTCCGCACGGGCCGTGCGGGCGCGCCGCCCGACCACCTCAACCCCGACGTGCCGGAGTTCGTGCCGCAGGCCAAGCGCGCCGGTATGTATCTAGCTTTGTCTGTCCCATACTACAGCGTACACCTATCTCGCTCCCGCATCCCTCATGATGGTCGGCTGAGTAGCACCTTTTGACCGCCACAGTTGACAAACCAAAATGTGTCCAGCACCTACGCCTAGCCTTTTCTAGCAATTTGATTATCTATACGTCATATAATAAAATCGTAGAAAAGTCAAAACTGTACATTGAACATTTTTTAAAAAGGATACTTGGTTCGTGATCTATAATCGATATCAAAGCTAAAAATATAGTTTTTACAATTTTTGTCTGTTTGTCTGTATGTATGACCAGGCTAAACTCAAATCGTACTGCATGGATTTACTTGAAATTTTGCATGAATATTACTAAGAGGTCGGGTCAACATATAGGCTACATATTATCACGCTCTCACCTACGGGGGAGGAGCTGTGATAATTTATAAAGTTTAACGCGGGTAAAACCGCGGGGCACAGCTAGTTTTTCTATAAATATACTAGCAGTGCCTGCGGACTTCGTTCCGTGTTATGAATATGTTTGTCCCTGCCCGTTTCTCCCGCGTAGTACTTCGGGTTAAAAGTTCGGGATAATTATTTCATATCCTATGACACTCCACAATAACGTAGCTTTCTATTGGTGAAATAATTTTGAAAATCGGTTCAGTAGATCCAGAGATTACCCCTTACAACGTCACAAACGTTACCTCTTTATAAATATTAATACAGATTTATAGAAAAATAAATACAAAACAAAAATTAAATTGCTAGATAAATTATGTAAAATGTTATAACTGATTATGTTCTAGACAAATTTAAAATTCCTCTCCTCTAAAGTAACCATTATGATAAGTAACTTAATTCTATGGATAGGTCGCCATAATCGTGACTGTAACAGACTGGGCACATTTTGCAAATGCAAACGTGCATGGTGCACGTGTGCCGCAGCGGCTAAGACAGTCTCGCCGCTTCGAGTCCCGGGCCGGACAACTATTTGTGTGATCCACAAATAGTTGTTCAGAGCTTGGATGTGATTTGTTTCCGTCTATTATATGTCTGGAAGAAATCGCTATTATGCGATAAGACCGCCAATTGTACATTATTTTGAATATTAAGATTTTTCTTGTAAACTTCTTTTTTTTATATGTTGTGCAATAAAAATCTATCTATCTATCTATTATATGTTTGAAAAGTACCCCGCGACACAGGGATTAGATTCCCTAGTGCGGGCGTTGTTTATATAAAAAAAATAAAACGTTATTCGAAAAGCTGTAGTGATATGTGACACTAAGTAGCTTGTGTTTCAACAGAAGAGCCTTCTGAGAAGTTGGAAGGGCAACGATCAGGGAACACCAGCCCCTCGGAGCAGAACGCTGACGTGTGGACAGAGGTGAGTTACTAACATATACATGGGTTACTTTTAACCCTTTATAAGGCAGTAGGTATATTTTTTATTTATTGGCTTTGAACTTTATTATAAGACGATAGAGTTCAAAATATTATAGTGGCAACTATATGCCCAGGAAAGGGTTAAAACACCAACAACCTCGCAGGAAGAGATAGATAACACCATAAGCAACAACTTTTGTTCTACGAGTTTGGTCATAACTCAATACATAAAAAAAAAACACGGGTGACCGGCGACTAGAGAAATAGCACTGCACCCCTTCCCCGCGCCCTCGCAAGGGTATACAGGATGGCGGAGGAGTTGACGTTCAAATGCAAAATTTAGATACATTATGATGAGGAGTATCCGAATCACCCCCATGTATGTTCTACGATTTTGCGTAGTTTTCGAGATATTATTTTTAATGATTTTTGGAACGAAGTTCCTTATCGCACGTTGCGAGAGGGGGCTAGATGGAAAACATTAAGACGAAAAGCTGTAACGACACTTTTTGCTTTTATTTTTATTTCTAAAATTGAGCCTATTGATTAAGTTTATATTACATTATATTTGTTAATAATAAAAAAAATATATAATAACTTATAAAAAATAAAATTTTATTACAATGTCTTCACTAATTAATCGAAAGGAACTTCGTTCCTTCCGGGTGTCCCTTGACACCTCTCAAGTTTTTTTCGTAAATTTCACCTAACATCAGTTTTCCATTTTTTTCTCGTTCTGTTGAACTTTTCTGTTTCAGTTTTTTATGTGTAGAGTTATAAACATTCAAGTGGGAACTTAAATTAACACTTATTTTTGTACCGAAATAAAATCTATCATATTATCAAAAGTTGTAGAACAAAAGTTGTTGCTTATGGTGTTAGCTATCTAGTGCTGCGAGGTTGTTGGTGTTTTAGAAGTTGGTTAAGGTTGTTGTATATATTATATATTTTGAATTCAATTTTCCATTTTAGCTAGTTAACAATGAGATCCTCACTAGGCAGAGCCTGTATCGAGGCTATCAATAGACTATTGCATTTTATCATTAGGACTAGGTCACAATTCACGTCATAAAGATTTAAGTTAATACATATTATATAAACAATTTGATTATTATTAATAAAATACAATTTGGTTTATATATATATATCAGAAGGGAACACCCAAATGACATTATGATGTAATGCTGAGGTAGTCGCCACTATGCTACCGCGCTATTATTGTATGGTTGGTAAATGCTTGCCTTTCGAGCCGCACGTCGTGGGTTCGATTCCCATAAAGGACAGATATTTATGGGCATGAACATGTCTGTTTGTCCTGTGTCTGTGTGTAATTATCTATATAAATATGTATTTACAATAGAAAAGTAGTATATGTAGAGGTTATCTGGTTTCCATAGTACAAGCTCTGTTTAATTTGGGATCAGATGGCCGTGTGTGAATAATGTCCCAGGATATTAATTACGTGTTCAAACTTTAGGTGAAACGGCGCACAAAAGCCGGTTCCCGCGAGCGTTCCACCGCAGCAGCTGAAGACGAACAGAGGGAGGAGTTGCACTTCCAGCTTGACGAGGAGTTGGAGCTGCCTCCACCGAGACAGAACACGTTTACTGACGCCTGGTGAGTACTTACTAACCCCAGGGGGGCTACCGGCTAAGTCGCCGAACATCGGGATAGTGATCGGCGTTCAAATAAATAAAAGTTAAAAATGACTTAAACTATCGCCAAAAGCCGGTAGGTTCTGTAAATATATTTATTTAATATTACAATCATGGTATATATAGTATTATATGTAAATTTGTTTATATATTTCGGGTTAATATTATCTAAGTATACTTTGTGTATGTGTATTTAGTTTATAATTATTAGTTACGTACTTTTTGTAGGTATGCTAATTTTACTCACTCATTTCCTTTCTACGTTTTCTTTCTTCCTGTCACCTATCTATGGACTGACCGAGAGTCTAGTTGCTTAACTTTACCTATCACGGACCGGTGACAGCATCTAGCTATGAGATTTAATAGTAATTCGCTTTCGCTACCGTCCGTCCGTCCCGTCCGTCGGTCCGTCTGTCCATCCGTCCGTCCGTCTGTCCGTCCGTCTGTCCATCCGTCCGTCCGTCTGTCCGTCCGTCCGTCCGTCCGTCCGTCCGTCCGTCCGTCCGTCTGTCCGTCCGTCTGTCCGTCCGTCCGTCTGTCCGTCCGTCCGTCTGTCTGTCCGTGCGTCCGTCCGTCCGTCCGTCCGGCCACTGCTTTTCATGATTGTACCTGCACTCAATGTCCACTATCCTCAGTGTTAAATATTGTCGATAGTTACTGCGAACTCCAGTGCTATATGAATAGTGTCAACAAGGCGTTCCGTCACGTTTACTTAGACTTAGGGGGTGCACTGTTGACCCTACATTGATAAATACAGCTTGAATATATATTCAAGTTCGTAAAGGGTTATGTATACACGGGAGTAGGTTCACCATTTTGTTTTATAATAATAACTAGATGTGCCCGCGATTTTACCCGCATTAAACTTCATAAATTATAGCTTACTAGCGGCCCGGTACGTGCGTCGCTACGTATAAGGCATAGTAAAAAAATAATTATTGTTAAGTTCATTTATTCAAACAAAAAAATATTTTTAATTGCTAGCTAGTAAAAACTACGATTTTACACGTTTTCAAGACTTTTTTGAAATTTTCTCTACGTACAAACCTTCCCTGGACTTCCACGAATAATTCAAGACCAAAATTAGCCAAATCGGTAAAGGCGTTGTTGAGTTATAACATTACAACGAAAAGTGGCATTGATTTTTATATATATAGATGTGTTAATCCAGGATGTCAGCTAACTCCATGCCAAATTTTATTAAAATCACTCCAGTCGTTTAGACGTGAAGAAGTAACAAACATACACACTCACACAGTCACAGACTTTCGCCTTTATAATATTAGTAGGAACTTTATTTCAAACATAAACGTCCATAATATGACATCAATTTAACATCTATATATATAAAAATCAATGCCACTTTTAGTTGTAATGTTATAACTCAACAACGCTTTTACCGATTTGGCTAATTTTGGTCTTGAATTATTCGTGGAAGTCCAGGGAAGGTTTGTATGTAGAGAAAATTTAAAAAAGTCTTGAAAAAGTGTAAAACCATCATCTTTTAACAATTTAAAATATTTTTTTGTTTGAATAAATGAACTTAATAATCATATTTTTTATAACTATGCCTTATACGTAGCGAAGCACGTACCGGGCCGCTAGTAATTTATAAAGATCTACGTTAGTTACTTTAATGTCCTGATATTATTTACATTTATAGATATAGATTATACTAGCTGTGCCCGCGACCTCGTCCGCGTGTTAATTAGTTTATTTCGTTTTTCTTGTAAAATAAAAGACTTTTTCTAAAATAAAAGTAGCCTAAGTTACTCCTTATTACATTAGCTACCTGCCAATAAAAGTCCCGTCAAAATTGGACCAGCCATTTCAGAGATTAGCCGGAACAAACAGACAGACAGACAGACAAAAATTGTAAAAAATGTCATTTTAGTGTATGTACCGTATATATATTCATATTAATGTAGTAAAATCCGGTTATTTCAATATTACAAACAGACACTCCAATTTTATTTATTTGTATAGATGTATAGATTTACTTAATATGTTTGTTGTTTCAAATTAGATGTCATATAATGTAAGTTATTTTTGTGCCGCTAGGTCTGATGGAGAGGAGTCCGACATGGAGTTCACGGACCGCGACGTCGGGCGCTTGTTGATCGTGACGCAGACGCCCGCGCGCCAGCCCAAGCACGACGGCCACGACCGCCAGGGCGACTGGAGCACGCGCACCAAGATCACGCAGGACTTAGAGCAGGTAAGGGGGGGGGGGGGGGGTTGGCTATGCTTAGAAACTACGGGGACGATCTATCACCACCTTTTATGGATATATGATATAAAGGTGTTACGAAGCTTCGAGAAACGAGTCTGCTTTACCACACGACTTAGATATACGAAACGTAACTGTATATGAGAGAAAGAGTGAAAGAAAATGTGTGCTCGCATCTCTCTCTCTCTCTTTCTTGACGTAATATACGAATAGTAACTCTGTGTTTATATCTTGTCGGGACTAATCCCTCCCTCTTACCCACCACTGCAACTCTTGTAAGCCAGGATCAACAGTGGCACCCAATGACACTGAGCGGTGAGGCACAGGCATGTCCCGGGGAATCGCTTTAACTGTCCTGGATCCCGCAACGAATTTAATCAGAAAGAAATAAAAGGAGGAGTTAGAAAATGAATAGTTCCACTTCCCTCCAGTGCAAAGCGGGAGACAGAATGATGTAAAGAGGCTGTAGCCTCATAAAACGAGAGAATTTCAACTAGAGAAGCCAGCTGCAATAGCACCGAGGATCAATTTAATCTTTTGTCTTTATATCTTTGTATCTTCTCCGGGTCGTCCACCTAGGTAGCTAGAGAAAGCCGCAGGCTAGCTAGGGTAGGCTCTTCAGCGGCGAGGATCGCTTTGGCCCATTAACGCGTGATCGGTGAACCCGTGCATGTGATCACACCCTCATTTAGAATTTCGTCTTTTTGCTTTAGTCTTCCATTCTTTAATTTTAATATAGTAGAACTAAATTTCAAAATTAGTTACTTGTTATTTATTTAAGGAATTCAGAAAATATATGCGATAAAACAAACCGCACGGACGGACTAATTAATTTTTTTGTAAATTTTATACTATCTACTATGTTTATGTACTGCATTGTGAGCTTGACAAGTACAAGTGTATGTTAATACCCAAGTGCTGAATAAATTTCATTATTTCATATCTTCTCTAACTTATACTTCCCTCTCAACCGTTCACCTGGCCCGATGACACTTTCCGTAATTCTCTCGTCCCGCATTCACTAGCTTAGTCCTCAAGTCAAGCATGCGTAAAAACGTTTTACCTAAAGTTTGTACCTAAAGGGTAAAACGGGACCCTGTCTGTCACCAGGCTGTAGCTCATGAAAATGAGTTAAACAGTTGAAATTTTGACAGCTGATGTATTTCTGTGGCCGCTATAGCAACAAATACGAAAAACCGAATTAAATTAATATTTAAAGGGGTTCCCATGCAACAAACGTGAATTTTTTGCTCGTTTATATAGGAAACTAGCGGCCCGGTACGTGCTTCGCTACGTATAAGGCATAGTAATAAAAAAAAATGATTAGTAAGTTCATTTATTCAAACAAAAAAATATTTTAAATTGGTTGCTAGTAAAAACTACAATTTTACAAACCTTCCCTGGACTTCTACGAATAATTCAAGACCAAAATTAGACAAATCGGTAAAGGCGTTGTTGAGTAATAGTTATATATATATATAGATGACACGGAACCTTTCGTGTACGATTCCGACTTGCACTTGGCCGGTTATTTTTTTGCAGTCTTTATAGATAATGGTATGGTACGCGTGCGTATCCAACTCCCACTTCACCGATACACCGAAAAAAAGGATTCTTTTTAGAGAATTTACATCCCCGCCTTATACAATTTTCTATACATATGTGTAACGATGAATTATATTTTCAGGTTATAACAGATGGATTGAGACGATATGAAGAGGATTTATGGACCGATGGCGATTTTCCGTCGGTAAGTTATTTAAACTACTATATATCTAAATAATATCAGAATATCATCACCTCATCTCATCTCGTGGGGGGCGTAGAAAGCGTCCAAGGGAATACCTACCAGAGAACGGGCAGCAGCGTTTTTCTGTGAATTATGACCATCAAACTGCGATCGCCAACCCGTCTGCCAAGCTTGGCCATTATGGCATATCCCCAAGAGGATTCTTGGGGGAGGCTTTTGTCCAGCTGTGGACGTACTTTGGGTGACATGATGAATAGATCTTAGGCTACGTACATACTACAACACCCCACCCGTGAGTGAGAATAGAAAAAAAAAAAGAATATTTTTTTTTTATCCAACCAAATTTTTATGTACAGACGCCAGCACATCAAGCTACCCCAATCTGTCAAATTTCCCCAATTGAAAGTGAACCTTATGCTTTTGTGATAAAGTTGAAAATCTATAAAAGAAATTTGACAGATTGGGGTAGCTGGATGTGCTGGCGTCGGTACATTGTAAGGCTAGTTATTTTTCAAGATTTTGACGTTAATAAGGGTGTTATTGGAGATGAGGACTTGATATTTTTATACTTTTACTAGCTATGCCCCGCGGTTTCACCCGCGTTAAAGTAGTTTTGACCTAAAATATAAACAAACATACATCTATACTCACAAACTTTCCCATTTGTAATATTAGTAGGATGTGTACCTCTAGCGGTTTTGGCAGTGCACGCCGGAATAGCTCGCAGATGGTAGATTTTTATACTTACTTGACACTTATCGTCATATTTTGGACAATTCACACAATATCTTTATAAATTGTAGCATATGTGTTATTCTGGTGTATAAATTGTATTATTGTAAAGCATCATTAAAATCCATTCAGTGGTTTTTAAGTGAAAGAGTAACAAACATCCATCCATCCATACTTACAAACTTTCGCGTTTATAATATTAGTGAGGCGCTCATAGCTAGATACTCTGGCGAGCGATCGGCGAGGTCAAGTAGCTAGGCTCGCGGTCAGTCCATAGATGGGCGACCGCCAAAGTGGTATAATTTCTGAGCGTCTCCGTGCTTCGGAGTGCACGTTAAGCTGTCGGTCCCGGTTGTTGTCATCAGACAACAGTCGTTAAGCCATGTCTGAGTACTACTGGGAGGCTTGAACAACTCTGACACTAGGATAACGACTGCCCATACGATAAGTAAGTAAGTATAATATCCTTTAAAAAATATTCAATGTACAGTTTTGACTTACCTACGATTTTATTATATGCATAGTTTACTCTATCCAGTTACACTGTCTGGTAGTAGCGTAATTTACTCTGCAAGTAAATATCTCAAAAACAAGCTGGAGTTAGAAAATTGTTAGAACCCAGTGACTGCATGTATTAACCTCAGATGGTGCATATACTTTTCCACTATATAATATGCTCCACGCAGCCGGCTAATTTCCGTTGAAATGGACAGCTAGGTATACCATATAGCCAAGTTTTGAGTAGAACAACATCATTATTATTATTATAGTTCATTATCTATTTACCTTTTATAACAGAAAAATAAATGTATATCGTTTTTTACTATATGTATTAGACTTTTTTTTCTAAACCAAATTGCATCAAATCTCTTTATTTTCAACATTACGTACCTACCTATATTAGTAGGATTGTTACTGATAATTGTTGTTTTTTCCTTTGTGCGCAGTCGTATGGTAGCCAGCAGCACACTTACCGCACCGTGTCGCTGATCAGTAGAGAGCAGTTCGAAGCGGCTGTCCCCAACGAGCGGCATGCTAACCCCGCTGAGCCGCCGCCGCCTCCGCCCAGGCCAGCTGTAAGATATCAAACTATTACTTCGCCAATGGCGGCTAGTTTCCATGGTGGCTAGCCGTCTGCACTTGTGTTCTATATTATATTTGACGAACCTGTTGGTGTGGCTGGCAAATGCTTGCTTTTCACGCCGGAGGTCGTGGGTTCGATTCCCGCCCAGGACAGATATTTGTGTGTATGAACATGTCTGTTTGTCCTGAGTCTGGGTGTAATTGTCTATATAAGTATGTATTTATTTTTGGATTTAAGAAAATTAGTATATGTAGTATATCAGTTATCTGGTTTCCATGGTACAAGCTCTGCTTAGTTTGGGATGGAAAAGAAATGGTACACAAGTGCGTGCGCAAGCGCATTCTATCCAAAATAGGTCATGTATAGCATCACCGTCGTATAATGAGTTTTTATTAACAGAAAAAATTCAATATTACTTTTTGGGCCAATCTGGGATTTGAATCCAGGCTATCTATCTGCTATTGATCACGCTACTGCTAGACCAACAAGATAACTATAGTGAAAAATGTATCGTATATCTAAAGAAAATAATAAAAACCTTTGAGTCCGAGCGCTGTCCGGTCATACCTAGTAATTTTTGTGTAAAAATACATTGTTTCCGATTTCGATCACAAGTAGTGGTCTAAATCGAAATCGGAGATTGTCTCAAGAAAACACGGCGAGCAAATATGAAAAATATGATGGCAGTAAAAGACTTGTGCAAACAAATGGAAATCCTTTGTCTCTGCCTACCCCTCCGGGAAACAGGCGTGTGTCTATGTATGTATCTAATTCGTGTGACGCGGGGTACTTTACAAACGTATAATAGACGGGCACAAATTACAGAACAACTATTTATGGGTCACAAATAGTTGTCCGGCGCGGGACTCGAACCCGCACTGCGCCGCAATGCTAATATATGATTGTTTTCTGCCAGGTGGAGCAGCACCACGAGCAGCACAGCAATAAATACAAGCGGCCGCGCCGCACCGCGCGCTTCTACGCCGCCAACAAGGACCCGCACGCCACTGACGTCATGTAAGTTTATCCTTTATGCTATTGCCGTGACTCCTTGTAAATGCTGCTGGAGTTAAGCATCTTCTACACGGTTGCAAATAGTGTTGAAAATGACTAAAGAAAAAATTAAAAAAACTCAAATTGGTCAAAAATGGTCATTTTCAGTCAATTTAATTTTAGTAATATTTTAGTACCAACATCTAAATTGAAACAAAGAAGTGGTTTTTATGACTTAATAGTAGGTATTATTATATAGTGTTAATCATTTCACATTTCTAATCATGCGTGCATTTAAGACAAAATGGCAATGCGCCTCGCGCATCGACTTTGATGTCGTCTTATCCTCTCATGATATAATAGAAAATAAAACGTTGCTTCATTTAAACTTGCATATAAATTGTACCTAAATAAATAAATAATTGGGTGGTAGGCGAGAATAGACAATAATATTTGATTCAAATTGTCTGAATTTGACAATAAATGACCGGTCATTTAAGGTTTATGACAATTGTTACTAGTCATATTCAGTCATTTTACATCTTTAGTTGCAAACCAACGTCCCAACTACATCTAGACTGCACAACTGCAGTCTAGATGGATGGCAACCACCAGGGTGACCTCTGTTGGGACGTTGGTTTGGAAGATGCTTTATGTATCTACTTATGCACGAATTTTGCAGTATTGGTTCAGTATTTATAAAGTTAACAGCTTACTTATTGTATGTTCAGTGGTTATCCTAGAGTTGTTCAAGCCGCCCTGTAGGCTTCTGTTACGGCTTATGGCTGTTGTCTAATTAATATAATAACTTTGGTGGTTACCCATCTATTGCCTGACTGTGAGCCTATTGGCTTAACGTTGCCAATCTCTAACGAACCGGTCACAAGAGTTTTTAGCTGTTGAAGGAAATAAAATCCTATAAAAATAAAATAAAATAAAAAAGTTTTTTATTCACGTAGCCTTTAAAAAAGCGCTTGTATATAGTCAGAACATGTTCGTAGTAATATATAATTAATTTATAATTATTTCTAGGTACATATAGATATTTAGATACACGGATTGTAGCAAATAATTTACAATAAGATTTATTTTATAACAGTAACGATATTTAACTAACTTAAATTAAGTTATTGTCAAGAATCCTGTGTAGGTTTAATTATCAAAATTTTAGCTATATTTTTACTACTATTAACTGTAGAATAAAAAATATTCAGCAAGACAGTTCATTGAATGCCATCCCCACGATGCCCGTAACACATGAGTAGTGTGGTAGTTCTGAGAAAAGTGTTTAAACCACGACGCCATTCATGCCGCACTACTAACAATTTTAATTCCACTTAAAGGTTAAAAATGACTTAATCAATCGTTAAATCGGCTTCGACGTTGATAATCGATTCCGGACCATTTATGACGTTTATGATGTGGTCGTGGAAGCCGATTTGACGATTGATGAAGTCATTTGACGATCACCGTAGCCTAGTTGGTAGTGCCCCTGCCTACGAAGCTGGTGGTCCTGGGTTCGAATTCCGGAAAGTGCAAATATTTCTGTGATGAGCACGAATATTTGTTTCTGAGTCATGGATGTTTTCTATGTATATAAGTATTTATCTATCTATATAAGTATGTATATCGTCGCCTGGTACCCATAGTACAAGCTTTGCTTAGTTTGGGGCTAGGATGATCTATGTGACATTGTCCCTAGATTTTATTATTATTATTTTTAACCTTTATTTATTTGAACACCATTTAAGAAATCGATGTTCGGCGACTAAGCCGATAGAGCCCCTGGGTGGGAATCGAACCACCTGCTGCGTTCAAAGCAAGCATATACCAACCACACCTCAGGCCCGTCAAATTTATACACCTAATTTTAATGTCTGAAACTAATTTATATTTATGAACGTGTTTTTATTTCCACAGTACAAGTCGCAAACACAAGACTAGGCACAGCCTCAACCCGCCCGTGGAACACCATATCGGTTGGATAATGGACGTGCGCGAGCACAGAGCCCGGACGCACAGCACAGGGTGAGTACAGAAAAATTACTGTGTTTTTGAAGTGAAAACTTCTTTAGCGGCGTTGTGCACTTTTTTGGGATGGGTAAAACATGTTAAACTCGCGTCAGGACACATGACCTGATCGAATATTCGTAAGACGGAGGATCTTTTTTTTTAATTCACACTGCCGTATATACACTCATATGACCGCAGCATTTCTGAAGTGAAAACTTCTTTAGCGGCGTTGTGCACTTTTTTGGGATGGGTAAACATGTTAAACTCGCGTCAGGACACATGACCTGATCGAATATTCGTAAGACGGAGGATCTTTTTTTTTAATTCACACTGGCCGTATATACACTCATATGACCGCAGCATTGCTGAAGTGAAAACTTCTTTAGCGGCGTTGTGCATTTTTTTGGGATGGGTAAAACATGTTAAACTCGCGTCAGGACACATGACCTGATCGAATATTCGTAAGACGGAGGATCTTTTTTTTTAATTCACACTGCCGTATATACACTCATATGACCGCAGCATTTCTGAAGTGAAAACTTCTTTAGCGGCGTTGTGCACTTTTTTGGGATGGGTAAAACATGTTGAACTCGCGTCAGGACACATGACCTGATCGAATATTCGTAAGACGGAGGATCTTTTTTTTTAATTCACACTGGCCGTATATACACTCATATGACCGCAGCATTTCTGAAGTGAAAACTTCTTTAGCGGCGTTGTGCATTTTTTTGGGATGGGTAAAACATGTTAAACTCGCGTCAGGACACATGACCTGATCGAATATTCGTAAGACGGAGGATCTTTTTTTTTAATTCACACTGGCCGTATATACACTCATATGACCGCAGCATTTCTGAAGTGAAAACTTCTTTAGCGGCGTTGTGCACTTTTTTGGGATGGGTAAAACATGTTAAACTCGCGTCAGGACACATGACCTGATATGAATATTCGTAAGACGGAGGATCTTTTTTTTTAATTCACACTGGCCGTATA
The DNA here is from genome assembly GCA_951640165.1 of Pseudoips prasinana. Taxonomy (NCBI): domain Eukaryota; kingdom Metazoa; phylum Arthropoda; class Insecta; order Lepidoptera; family Nolidae; genus Pseudoips; species Pseudoips prasinana. Next base: position 11,925,504 of record OX621261.1, read on the forward strand.
TACACTCATATGACCGCAGCATTTCTGAAGTGAAAACTTCTTTAGCGGCGTTGTGCACTTTTTCGCGATAGTTAAAAAAATGTTCAACTCGCGTTAGGACACGCTTGACCTGATATGAATATTCGTAAGACAGAGGATCTTTTTTTTTAATTCACACTGGCCGTATATACACTCATATGACCGCAGCATTTCTGAAGTGAAAACTTCTTTAGCGGCGTTGTGCACTTTTTCGCGATAGTTAAAAAAATGTTCAACTCGCGTTAGGACACGCTTGACCTGATATGAATATTCGTAAGACGGAGGATCTTTTTTTTTAATTCACACTGGCCGTATATACACTCATATGACCGCAGCATTTCTGAAGTGAAAACTTCTTTAGCGGCGTTGTGCACTTTTTTGGGATGGGTAAAACATGTTGAACTCGCGTCAGGACACATGACCTGATCGAATATTCGTAAGACGGAGGATCTTTTTTTTTAATTCACACTGGCCGTATATACACTCATATGACCGCAGCATTTCTGAAGTGAAAACTTCTTTAGCGGCGTTGTGCATTTTTTTGGGATGGGTAAAACATGTTAAACTCGCGTCAGGACACATGACCTGATCGAATATTCGTAAGACGGAGGATCTTTTTTTTTAATTCACACTGGCCGTATATACACTCATATGACCGCAGCATTTCTGAAGTGAAAACTTCTTTAGCGGCGTTGTGCACTTTTTTGGGATGGGTAAAACATGTTAAACTCGCGTCAGGACACATGACCTGATATGAATATTCGTAAGACGGAGGATCTTTTTTTTTAATTCACACTGGCCGTATATACACTCATATGACCGCAGCATTTCTGAAGTGTAAACTTCTTTAGCGGCGTTGTGCACTTTTTCGCGATAGTTAAAAAAATGTTCAACTCGCGTTAGGACACGCTTGACCTGATATGAATATTCGTAAGACAGAGGATCTTTTTTTTTAATTCACACTGGCCGTATATACACTCATATGACCGCAGCATTTCTGAAGTGAAAACTTCTTTAGCGGCGTTGTGCACTTTTTCGCGATAGTTAAAAAAATGTTCAACTCGCGTTAGGACACGCTTGACCTGATATGAATATTCGTAAGACGGAGGATCTTTTTTTTTAATTCACACTGGCCGTATATACACTCATATGACCGCAGCATTTCTGAAGTGAAAACTTCTTTAGCGGCGTTGTGCATTTTTTCTTAATTATGTTAGATTTTTGTTAGATTTACAGCGGACTGCATAACAGAATTTAGTGCTATTTTTTAAATTTACCCCTACTATAGGGAGGGAAGCACATTAGCATTACTATGAGTCTTTACCGCCTAAAGGTGGGAAGTAGCATCTTCCACTCGCTACTCGGATCAAATAAACACTACTTGCCGAGTATGAGAAATGAAAAAATAGTTTTCATTTCTATCGGCAGTCCCCAAACACTGCCCTGCATGTTTTTTACTCTGTCCATCGCGCACGCAATTATGCGTTTTAATGGAGGTGCATTGGTTACCCTGGTGTACAAGCCGCCCAGCAAACCTCTGACATGGGTTATCCCCTGTTGTCTAATGATCAGGACCAAAAGCTTTATATGGCTATAATATTTAATCATTTAACTTAGCAAAATCTGTTAATAAATAAACACGTATTAATTTTAGTTAATTTGTTATGATATATGGAGAAAGTCTCCATATATCATAACAAATTAATGAAAGTCAATTAAACCACTTTTAACTGTCACCCATCTATGGTTTAAACGCATACTTGCGGTGAGTGTATCTGGCCATGAGCGCATTTTCGTCCCAGTTTTCTGTTCTAATGTGGTTCTTAAACCCCCGAAGCAAAAAGAGGGGTGTTATAAGTTTGACGTCGATGTCGGTCTGTTTGTGGCATCGTAGCTATCAAACGGATAAACCCATTTCGAAGCGGTGTTGTTCTTAGCTACGTTTGGTTAATATAGGTCCAGCTGTGTAAGAGTATCAGCTCTTTTCCAAAATGATGTAATTCTAACGAGCAAGTGAGTCACCTGCTGGTAAGCAATCACTGCCGCCCATAGACGCTCGCTACACCATAGGAGTCGCGGGTGCGTTGCCGGCCTTTAAGAGTTAGCAAACAAGTGTTGCTGATCCTTCCCCCCCACCACGATGAGCTCTGGCGACCTTACTCACACTCGGAAACACAACATTAAAATTATTAATGTTATTATTAAGGAATGTCTTCTTTAAGGTGGAGGTACTTCCTCAGTCGAGCTCTTCGAGCGAATGAACGCTGTGCCTCTTAAAGTTTTATTTTATTTTGTTCTTTGCAGGTCGTCACTAGGCACGTCTCCCACGCTGGGCTCGTCGTGCGGCTCGGTGCCGCAGAGCTTGCCCACCTTCCACCACCCCAGCCACGGCCTACTGAGGGAGAACCACTTCACGCAACAGGCGTATCATAAATATTACTCGCGCTGTCTTAAAGGTTGGTTCCTTCGGACTTCTTCTTTTTATAAATGGCAATTAGTGCCGATGTCAACAATTCTGCCAATGTCAGATTGTGAAATGGGAAAACGTGTAATAATTTAATTCAATTTTAACGACACTAAATTGATAAAACTAATTGTGTATCTTGCTGAGTGTGTTATAACACTGAAACATGAATAAATATAAACATGAATAATTGTTAAAATATTAAAAATATGCCACCACAATATTCACAGATAAGAGTTACCTACAATTTGATGCGATTGCATCGGATAAAAGCCATTAAAACTTTGAAATTTTCTGGGTATAAAAATGTCAATAATGATGAAAAATTAATGGGATTTTTAAATTAGGGAGGCAACTGTACAAATTAAAAGCAGCATTAAGTTTCGAGTATTCATAAAATATGTGGTCTGATTTATTTATTAGTATTACTAGCTTGGGCCCTGCGGTTTTACCCGCGTTACATTTTATAAATTATCATAGCTCCTCCCCCGTAGCTGATAGCGTGATAATATGTAGCCTATATGTTGACCCGATCTCTTAGTAATATTCATGCAAAATTTGAAGTAAATCCATGCAGTACTTTTTGAGTTTAGCCCGGACATACATACAGACAAACAGACACACAGACAAAAATTCTAAAAACTATATTTTTGGTTTTCGATGTCGATGGTAGATCACGGCCCAAGTATCCTTTAAAAAAAATATTCAATGTACAGTTTAACTTTCCTACGATTTTATTACATGTATAGATTACACAATAGAGGCGCTCATAGCTAGATGCTCTCACCGGTCCGTAAGCGATCGGCGAGGTTAAGCAACTAGGGTCGCGGTCAGTCCATAGATGGGTGACCGCCAAAGTGGTTTAATTTCTGAGGGTCTCCGTGCTTCGGAGGGCACGTTAAGATGTCGGTCCCGGTTGTAGTCATTAGACAACAGTCGTTAAGCCATGTCAGAGGCCTACTGGGCGGCTTGAACAACTCTGACACTACCCATACGAGAAGCAAGCAAACAATATGACGGGCGGGTTGGCGTGGTTGGTACATACTTGCCTTTCCTGTCGCAGTTTGTGCGTTCGATCCCCACCGTAAAGTTAGTATACCTAGCAGAATAGAGCATCAAAGGACTGAGCCAGTGAAATGTCACTAGCAGCAACAGGGACATTCCTGAGCCTCACCACTCAGTGTCATTTCATTGTGTGCCACTGTTGATCCTGGCTTACAGGAGTTGCAGTGGTGGGTAAGAGGCAGGGACTAGTCCCGATGGCAGCAACACTGTGTGATAAAAAGAGATGCGTGATACGACGTAACAGAATTGTTTTTGATATCTGTTTGATATTTCGTCACTGTGTGTTAACAAGAGCCACGTGATGCGCCGTAAGAGAACTGTTTTTGGTAACTGTTTGATATTTCGTCGGCACTCATCGGCACGCTGAGAATTTGATTCCTGTGAATTTTTCGGATTTCATGAGAAATCGAGGATATTTAAAAAAATTTGTAGTATATATATATAGAAATATAGATATTAATTTTTTTAAGATATTATGTTGGCTAAAATATCTTCGGCCTATATTTTCTAAAAACAAAATAGTAATATTAAAATAACTGTTTCAGAGCGCAAGAAGCTGGGTATCGGCCAGTCGCAAGAAATGAACACCCTGTTCAGGTTCTGGTCGTTCTTCCTCAGGGACCACTTCAACCGCAACATGTATAACGAGTTCAGGTAAGATCTTAAATACCTCCCCCTCTATACGGAGGCATAACGGCTAAGATACCTTTTAGTTATGTGACCTCCTTATATAGACCACAAAGCAGATGACTTGTTTTTTTTACGTGGGGGAAGTGCTCAAATAGCATTTCCGTAGCAATAGCATTTCTTGGGGAGGGGACGGGGTATGTAGGGCTCGACCGACTAAAAAAAACCACCACGGTAGCCAGCATAACAGTGCTTGTAGCGGGGCTCTGAGTACTCGTGAACAATCACACCAGTACCCCTATGCACTTATGCCTCAGTGAGACTCTCACCCGAGAAGGGAAGGGGGTGTGTTTAGGCAACCTGAGGTATAGCAGGTTACCTCTTCCCGGGACCGCTTACACAAGACGGGTGGAGTTCCCTTCATCCAAACGCCAGCGGTCCCAGGGGCGGCGCCTCTCGGATCGGGATTAGCTCCCAGCGCCGGCAAAGCACACGACTGTCTTATATTGTCAAAGTAATTTTGATATGATCACTAGAATTCATTCAGTCAATACGCTAGTTTCAACCAGAGTCTTCGTAGATCGTTACGACGTGAAACCTTCGCGTCCAGGTTTAATAATTGACCTTAACTAGTAAATTGCTGTCGAGCAGCCCCGAAATGGACTGTATTTGTGGAGCATCAGTTCAATCCATGGCCCATCTAACAGCGTGCTCAGCCTGCCCTGCCACATATTTATGGCAGGATCTTAGGAAAGCCACAAGCAGGGCAGTCAGTGTGGTGGCCACGTTCTGGGCCCCAAAAATCTAATGAAACCATCGAAACGCTAAGAACAATTTACGCTAGTTAGTTGTGCGATTGGTTTCCCAACTTACCCCTGAACTTATCCCTGATTGGGCCATTGTGCGTGAACTTGTTTGGCTACTCGAACCATTTCAGTTCCTCCCAGAAGTCCAGGAGTCATAGAAAGCCTTGCGGGCCTACTGCAGTGTCTTCGGATCATTCAGGAACATTTCCCTTTGGCAGGCAACACTCTTGCAGTGTAACAGTATGTGTACTGCTGTTTCTTCATTTTCGATGCACCCTCTGCACAGGGCTGTCTGTGACGCCAAACTTGTAGAAATCTTTGTTTCATCATCATCATATCAGCCGAAAGACTACTGCTGGAAAAAGGCCTATCCAAAGATCTCCACAAATGCCGGTCTTGCCCTATCCGCATCCAGCGATTTCCAGAATATTTGTACCTTTATCATATAGTTAAGTTTCATCTTCTGCGGATTTACCTTTATTTTTTATTGGGTCTAGTCCCTCCCTCTGACCCACCACAGCAACTTCTGTAAGCCAGGATCAACAGTGGCACACAATGAAATAAAACTGAGCGGTGAGGCTCAGGCATGTCCCGGGGAATCGCTTGAACTGTCTTGGATCCTGCAACGAATTTTATTTTCTGCGGATTTACCGCTAGATACTACAGCATCCTTTCATACGGTGCAGTGCCTTGGTCTGTCCCGAGATTTGAACCCAGGACAATATCTGAAATTGACTCCATTTCCACAGAACGTTAGCAAACGAAGACGCGCAAGCTGGATTCCGCTACGGACTTGAGTGTCTGTTCCGCTTCTACTCTTACGGACTGGAGCGGAAATTCCGTCCCGAACTGTACCAGCATTTCCAACAGGAAACCATGGCTGACTACGAGAAAGGTAATTCACTTTTATTAAGCTGTGTACTAATTTAGACCTTAGATTCTTTATAAAATAATGAAATTCATGCAGCATATTAACATACACTTGTACTTGTCAAGCTCACAATGCAGTACATAAATATAGTCGAATACAGTTTAAAAGTTACAAAAAAAATTATTAGTCCGTCTGTGCAGTCTGTTTTATCACAAATATTTTCTTAAATCTAATATATAACAAGGTACTTATCAATTTTTTTAAAATTTAGTTATACTATATTAAAATTAAAGAATTGAAGACAACTAGCAGTTGGCTAGCGCAGAAGGCTCTTCATTTAAGCGACTTTTTGAAATTGTGTGTCATTTTTGGGGTGCCTATGCAGAAGTAAAACAACAGGATGTCCTTGTTATCTTGTATTGTGGCTACGCAGAGGAAAGACCCACACCAGAAAACATCTGCCTACCACACAACAGCTAAAATTACATTTCAATCTTCCACTCGGAGAACTACCTCTCAAACAATGTGTCGATATCACGTTGCGATCTGGCACGTCACCTTAGCGCCATTTTGTGCCGTCAGATGGCGCCATCTACACCGAAACATTGATAAAGCAATAAAAAAAACATGCTGACATAATCCTTACTAATATGTATTATAAATGCGAAAGTAACTCTGACTATCGACTGACTGACTATCTACTGTCTGTCTGACGCTCTGTCACGCTATAACTACTGAATTGATTTAAATTCAATTTGGTACACAGATAGTTTAGAGCCTGAGAACGGATATAGGCTACTTTTAATGCAAAAAAGGGTTGTAAGAGGTTGTAAGAAGGAGTGAAAAGTTGGAAGTTTCGTAATTTTTAGAGCTAGTAGCTTGGAACTTAATTTTTAGACTGTTCATTCGATATAAATAAATATGAAATTCAAAGTTGTAAAAGTCTTACCCTAAAGGGTGTAAAATAACAATAGGGATTAGGATATGTAAGTTTGTATGAGAATATGTAAGGTTTAGGTGAAGTTTCTACAGGGTGGGCCAAGAATTCGTTAACATTTAAATGTAACTTACCGCGCAAACTATTGCCGCGCGGGGCGCGGGCGCGGGCGGGGCACTAGCTCGCTTCTTGGAAATTTAGTCACAATGGATCGCTTCACGGGGCCGCAACGCGCTTACTGCGTTTATTTAAACAACTTTTCGCTCATTACTATGAGACGCTTATTTCGCGTTGAATATGGTTTACACGACTTAAGTCAGTGTCCAAGTGCTCCTTTAATAAAGAAATGGGTGAAGAAGTTAGAAGAGACGGGATCTACACTAAATGCGAAACAAACCGGCGGCCCGCGGACTTCTTGGAGCGAAGAGAACGTGCAGCAAGTTTCCGCTTCTGTTCGACGTGATCCAGATTTATCGACACGCAAACGTTCTCTCTCTCTACGGATGTGAGCAGGGCATTCATTAGTCAAAAAAAATGTATACGTGCTCTGTGTAACGTTGGACCTTTAGAGAGCTGCAGATCCTTATTCAAAAATAATAATTTATTAACATTGACAGCATTATATATACTCGAAGTTTGTATTTTCGTAAAAAACAATCCCAGAGAATTTGTATCAGCGCTAGATAAGAAATAAATTATCGCAAAAAGAGATCCAACTCGTATTTTATTGCCACCCTGTAGAACAACGTTATACCAAAAGAACTGCCCTGTAATGTGCATTAAGGTGTTTAATAGGGTACCCAAGAGGATCAGAGAACTGTCACTGATACATATGAAAACAGTTTTAAAACAGTGGCTTATAGATAAGGTCTTCTACAACCTTACTGAATTCTTTGACCATAAGGAGTGAATTCATAATTATAATTATTGACATATTCTGATTATTGATTATTTATTTTTATAATACTATGATGGTCTTTTCTTATTATTATGTATTAGATTATATTACAATAATTAATTCTATAGCTATTAAGACTACATGTAAAAATATATATTCGCATGTCTCTGTAGACAAAATGTGTGAACTTAAACCTTATGTAAACATCCTGTATGTACCACGTTTTTAAGCGAAATAAATACTTACTTACTTACTTCGGCTGAATTAGGATTATCCCGCACATCATTACGCCGTATTTTGAAATTAGATTTGAAATTACATCCATATAAGATCCAGCTAGTGCAAGAACTAAACCCTAATGATTTAAATTTGCGTAAGTCATATGCCGAAACAATGTTAACTCGATTCAGTAATTTTCACAACATCTTATTCTCTGACGAAGCCCATTTCCACCTAAATGGACATGTAAACAAACAGAATTGCAGGTATTGGAGCAGCGAAAATCCTAAAGCTAAACATGAGAGGCCACTTCACTCTCCCAAGGTAACTGTATGGGCTGCTATTTCAGCAAAAGGAATCATCGGACCTTACTTTTGAAGATTCTCGAGGCCGTTCAGTTACTGTTAATTCTGCCGAGTATGTGAAAATGTTACGGGAGTTCTTAGCACCGATGCTACTGGAATTTGCTGGCTATAATTGTAACACATGGTTTCAACAAGATGGAGCCACGTGTCACACATCGAACGAGTCCTTGCCGGTGGTCAAAGACATGTTTCCGGAAAAGCTGATATCCAGACGGGGTGACATCCCATGGCCACCCAGAAGTCCAGATCTATCACCAGCAGACTTCTTTTTATGGGGTTATTTAAAGAGTCGTGTCTACATTGATACACCGAATACACTGCGTCAACTTAAAGAAAAAATCATCGAAGAGATGTCGGCGATCTCGCGGCCTCTTTGTAGAAGAGTATTCGAAAATTTTAGGACTCGCTTAGATGAGTGCAAAAACCGAAACGGTGGTCATTTAGACGAAATAATTTTTAAAAAATAAATTACAAGTAATTAGCTTTCTCGTAAATAAACGATTTCTAAAATATGTTAAATGGTTTTTTTTATACGATTTTTTCAAATGTTAACTAATTCATGGCCCACCCTGTATAAGTATGCGACAATAGACAAAACATTAGAGAGTCATTACATTGTATACAGACGAAGTCTCGGGCACAGCTAGTGATTGATAATTGTGTTGTTAAATAATTTATAATAAATTAGTTTAATATTAAGCGCCACACGTGCAATCCTTTTCTTGAAACGGAGTTTATTAAAACCGATCAATGTCTGCAGGTCAACTATACGGTCTGGAGAAGTTCTGGGCGTTCCTTAAATACTACAAGCACGCGGAAGCGCTGCAGGTCGAGCCCAAGCTGGCAGCCTATCTGGACAAGTTCCATAGCATTGAAGACTTCAGGGTATTGGAGGTAAATACGCATTCAATTTTGTCCTTAGAGCCTACTCTATTGATTTTGAAACCTATTCTAGTCGTTTCCTCTATTTCTAGTGAATATATAATGATGTGGGGATTAGCCCCAACGGCAAGCCGCTTATTACTTTACTGGGAGCCTACGCTGTTTGAAGGGGGCCAGTCGTTTAAAGATCGGGTTGTCCACTTGTCCCTATCTTTTCCATTGATGTAACACAATTTCACGTACTCTCCCGCGTGTGTTCATAAGCTTTGAGACAAAATAAAATATTACTGGGTCCTATTTACTTCTTTTTCCAATTTGGAATGTTAAGTTTTAATTTCTTCTAGATTTTAATGCTGAGTTATCATAAGATTAAGCTTCGCCATAGTCCAAAAGCCATAAAATGCGAAAACAAAGTAAGAAAACAAGCCGGTGGATGACACTTACATCCGCCGAAAGGGAATCTAAACTTTGATGTGCCAATATGTATAGATACTAGCTTAACACAGGGTGCCAACCCCGGATTGGCAGATGGTGCTGGTTCGAGACCCACTGGACGACAAAATTTATGATTTCTCAATTTTTGAGAATAACAACTTGTCTATTGACTACAACCGGGACCGACATCGTAACCCTTTAACCGGTAGTAGGTAATTTTGTAATTGATTGATTCTTATTACAAACTAAGAGAGTTCTAAATATGGTGGCAACTATATTGCCACTACCAGCTAACGGGTTAACGTGTCCTCTGAAGTACAGAAACTAAATCACTTGGTGGTCACCCATCTATCTAAGCCTCGCCGATGACTTACGTACCGGTATGACCGCCTCAGAGATGTGTGCTGGCTAGCCTAATGGAGTGTCCTCCCCTCAGCCGCAGCTGAACGAACTGCTGGCGGCGGGCGGCGCGGCGCCGGGGCGCGGGCCGCACGCGCGCCCGTACGAGCGCACGCGCTCCGTGTCCGAGAGCGACCGCGCACGCGCCGCACTACAAGCCAACAGGTAACACCGTCCCAACAGTTATCGCTAGAGCTGCTGGCGGCGGGCGGCGCGGCGCCGGGGCGCGGGCCGCACGCGCGCCCGTACGAGCGCACGCGCTCCGTGTCCGAGAGCGACCGCGCACGCGCCGCACTACAAGCCAACAGGTAACACCGTCCCAACAGTTATCGCTAGAGCTGCTGGCGGCGGGGCGCGGGCCGCACGCGCGCCCGTACGAGCGCACGCGCTCCGTGTCCGAGAGCGACCGCGCACGCGCCGCACTACAAGCCAACAGGTAACACCGTCCCAACAGTTATCGCTAGAGCTGCTGGCGGCGGGCGGCGCGGCGCCGGGGCGCGGGCCGCACGCGCGCCCGTACGAGCGCACGCGCTCCGTGTCCGAGAGCGACCGCGCACGCGCCGCACTACAAGCCAACAGGTAACACCGTCCCAACAGTTATCGCTAGAGCTGCTGGCGGCGGGCGGCGCGGCGCCGGGGCGCGGGCCGCACGCGCGCCCGTACGAGCGCACGCGCTCCGTGTCCGAGAGCGACCGCGCACGCGCCGCACTACAAGCCAACAGGTAACACCGTCCCAACAGTTATCGCTAGAGCTGCTGGCGCCGGGGCGCGGGCCGCACGCGCGCCCGTACGAGCGCACGCGCTCCGTGTCCGAGAGCGACCGCGCACGCGCCGCACTACAAGCCAACAGGTAACACCGTCCCAACAGTTATCGCTAGAGCTGCTGGCGGCGGGCGGCGCGGCGCCGGGGCGCGGGCCGCACGCGCGCCCGTACGAGCGCACGCGCTCCGTGTCCGAGAGCGACCGCGCACGCGCCGCACTACAAGCCAACAGGTAACACCGTCCCAACAGTTATCGCTAGAGCTGCTGGCGGCGGGCGGCGCGGCGCCGGGGCGCGGGCCGCACGCGCGCCCGTACGAGCGCACGCGCTCCGTGTCCGAGAGCGACCGCGCACGCGCCGCACTACCAGCCAACAGGTAACACCGTCCCAACAGTTATCGCTAGAGCTGCTGGCGGCGGGGCGCGGGCCGCACGCGCGCCCGTACGAGCGCACGCGCTCCGTGTCCGAGAGCGACCGCGCACGCGCCGCACTACAAGCCAACAGGTAACACCGTCCCAACAGTTATCGCTAGAGCTGCTGGCGGCGGGCGGCGCGGCGCCGGGGCGCGGGCCGCACGCGCGCCCGTACGAGCGCACGCGCTCCGTGTCCGAGAGCGACCGCGCACGCGCCGCACTACAAGCCAACAGGTAACACCGTCCCAACAGTTATCGCTAGAGCTGCTGGCGGCGGGCGGCGCGGCGCCGGGGCGCGGGCCGCACGCGCGCCCGTACGAGCGCACGCGCTCCGTGTCCGAGAGCGACCGCGCACGCGCCGCACTACAAGCCAACAGGTAACACCGTCCCAACAGTTATCGCTAGAGCTGCTGGCGGCGGGCGGCGCGGCGCCGGGGCGCGGGCCGCACGCGCGCCCGTACGAGCGCACGCGCTCCGTGTCCGAGAGCGACCGCGCACGCGCCGCACTACAAGCCAACAGGTAACACCGTCCCAACAGTTATCGCTAGAGCTGCTGGCGGCGGGCGGCGCGGCGCCGGGGCGCGGGCCGCACGCGCGCCCGTACGAGCGCACGCGCTCCGTGTCCGAGAGCGACCGCGCACGCGCCGCACTACAAGCCAACAGGTAACACCGTCCCAACAGTTATCGCTAGAGCTGCTGGCGGCGGGCGGCGCGGCGCCGGGGCGCGGGCCGCACGCGCGCCCGTACGAGCGCACGCGCTCCGTGTCCGAGAGCGACCGCGCACGCGCCGCACTACAAGCCAACAGGTAACACCGTCCCAACAGTTATCGCTAGAGCTGCTGGCGGCGGGCGGCGCGGCGCCGGGGCGCGGGCCGCACGCGCGCCCGTACGAGCGCACGCGCTCCGTGTCCGAGAGCGACCGCGCACGCGCCGTACTACAAGCCAACAGGTAACACCGTCCCAACAGTTATCGCTAGAGCTGCTGGCGGCGGGGCGCGGGCCGCACGCGCGCCCGTACGAGCGCACGCGCTCCGTGTCCGAGAGCGACCGCGCACGCGCCGCACTACAAGCCAACAGGTAACACCGTCCCAACAGTTATCGCTAGAGCTGCTGGCGCCGGGGCGCGGGCCGCACGCGCGCCCGTACGAGCGCACGCGCTCCGTGTCCGAGAGCGACCGCGCACGCGCCGCACTACAAGCCAACAGGTAACACCGTCCCAACAGTTATCGCTAGAGCTGCTGGCGGCGGGGCGCGGGCCGCACGCGCGCCCGTACGAGCGCACGCGCTCCGTGTCCGAGAGCGACCGCGCACGCGCCGCACTACAAGCCAACAGGTAACACCGTCCCAACAGTTATCGCTAGAGCTGCTGGCGGCGGGGCGCGGGCCGCACGCGCGCCCGTACGAGCGCACGCGCTCCGTGTCCGAGAGCGACCGCGCACGCGCCGCACTACAAGCCAACAGGTAACACCGTCCCAACAGTTATCGCTAGAGCTGCTGGCGCCGGGGCGCGGGCCGCACGCGCGCCCGTACGAGCGCACGCGCTCCGTGTCCGAGAGCGACCGCGCACGCGCCGCACTACAAGCCAACAGGTAACACCGTCCCAACAGTTATCGCTAGAGCTGCTGGCGCCGGGGCGCGGGCCGCACGCGCGCCCGTACGAGCGCACGCGCTCCGTGTCCGAGAGCGACCGCGCACGCGCCGCACTACAAGCCAACAGGTAACACCGTCCCAACAGTTATCGCTAGAGCTGCTGGCGGCGGGCGGCGCGGCGCCGGGGCGCGGGCCGCACGCGCGCCCGTACGAGCGCACGCGCTCCGTGTCCGAGAGCGACCGCGCACGCGCCGCACTACAAGCCAACAGGTAACACCGTCCCAACAGTTATCGCTAGAGCTGCTGGCGCCGGGGCGCGGGCCGCACGCGCGCCCGTACGAGCGCACGCGCTCCGTGTCCGAGAGCGACCGCGCACGCGCCGCACTACAAGCCAACAGGTAACACCGTCCCAACAGTTATCGCTAGAGCTGCTGGCGGCGGGCGGCGCGGCGCCGGGGCGCGGGCCGCACGCGCGCCCGTACGAGCGCACGCGCTCCGTGTCCGAGAGCGACCGCGCACGCGCCGCACTACAAGCCAACAGGTAACACCGTCCCAACAGTTATCGCTAGAGCTGCTGGCGGCGGGCGGCGCGGCGCCGGGGCGCGGGCCGCACGCGCGCCCGTACGAGCGCACGCGCTCCGTGTCCGAGAGCGACCGCGCACGCGCCGCACTACAAGCCAACAGGTAACACCGTCCCAACAGTTATCGCTAGAGCTGCTGGCGGCGGGGCGCGGGCCGCACGCGCGCCCGTACGAGCGCACGCGCTCCGTGTCCGAGAGCGACCGCGCACGCGCCGCACTACAAGCCAACAGGTAACACCGTCCCAACAGTTATCGCTAGAGCTGCTGGCGGCGGGCGGCGCGGCGCCGGGGCGCGGGCCGCACGCGCGCCCGTACGAGCGCACGCGCTCCGTGTCCGAGAGCGACCGCGCACGCGCCGCACTACAAGCCAACAGGTAACACCGTCCCAACAGTTATCGCTAGAGCTGCTGGCGGCGGGCGGCGCGGCGCCGGGGCGCGGGCCGCACGCGCGCCCGTACGAGCGCACGCGCTCCGTGTCCGAGAGCGACCGCGCACGCGCCGCACTACAAGCCAACAGGTAACACCGTCCCAACAGTTATCGCTAGAGCTGCTGGCGGCGGGCGGCGCGGCGCCGGGGCGCGGGCCGCACGCGCGCCCGTACGAGCGCACGCGCTCCGTGTCCGAGAGCGACCGCGCACGCGCCGCACTACAAGCCAACAGGTAACACCGTCCCAACAGTTATCGCTAGAGCTGCTGGCGGCGGGGCGCGGGCCGCACGCGCGCCCGTACGAGCGCACGCGCTCCGTGTCCGAGAGCGACCGCGCACGCGCCGCACTACAAGCCAACAGGTAACACCGTCCCAACAGTTATCGCTAGAGCTGCTGGCGGCGGGCGGCGCGGCGCCGGGGCGCGGGCCGCACGCGCGCCCGTACGAGCGCACGCGCTCCGTGTCCGAGAGCGACCGCGCACGCGCCGCACTACAAGCCAACAGGTAACACCGTCCCAACAGTTATCGCTAGAGCTGCTGGCGGCGGGGCGCGGGCCGCACGCGCGCCCGTACGAGCGCACGCGCTCCGTGTCCGAGAGCGACCGCGCACGCGCCGCACTACAAGCCAACAGGTAACACCGTCCCAACAGTTATCGCTAGAGCTGCTGGCGGCGGGCGGCGCGGCGCCGGGGCGCGGGCCGCACGCGCGCCCGTACGAGCGCACGCGCTCCGTGTCCGAGAGCGACCGCGCACGCGCCGCACTACAAGCCAACAGGTAACACCGTCCCAACAGTTATCGCTAGAGCTGCTGGCGGCGGGGCGCGGGCCGCACGCGCGCCCGTACGAGCGCACGCGCTCCGTGTCCGAGAGCGACCGCGCACGCGCCGCACTACAAGCCAACAGGTAACACCGTCCCAACAGTTATCGCTAGAGCTGCTGGCGCCGGGGCGCGGGCCGCACGCGCGCCCGTACGAGCGCACGCGCTCCGTGTCCGAGAGCGACCGCGCACGCGCCGCACTACAAGCCAACAGGTAACACCGTCCCAACAGTTATCGCTAGAGCTGCTGGCGGCGGGGCGCGGGCCGCACGCGCGCCCGTACGAGCGCACGCGCTCCGTGTCCGAGAGCGACCGCGCACGCGCCGCACTACAAGCCAACAGGTAACACCGTCCCAACAGTTATCGCTAGAGCTGCTGGCGGCGGGCGGCGCGGCGCCGGGGCGCGGGCCGCACGCGCGCCCGTACGAGCGCACGCGCTCCGTGTCCGAGAGCGACCGCGCACGCGCCGCACTACAAGCCAACAGGTAACACCGTCCCAACAGTTATCGCTAGAGCTGCTGGCGGCGGGCGGCGCGGCGCCGGGGCGCGGGCCGCACGCGCGCCCGTACGAGCGCACGCGCTCCGTGTCCGAGAGCGACCGCGCACGCGCCGCACTACAAGCCAACAGGTAACACCGTCCCAACAGTTATCGCTAGAGCTGCTGGCGGCGGGCGGCGCGGCGCCGGGGCGCGGGCCGCACGCGCGCCCGTACGAGCGCACGCGCTCCGTGTCCGAGAGCGACTGCGCACGCGCCGCACTACAAGCCAACAGGTAACACTGCTAACCATGTTATGTTGAGAAAATTCCAACAGTTATAGCTAGAGCGTAAATTTCTGAGAGATCCGGCTCGAAAGACCAATATAAAGACCGGTGCGACCTTAAGTATCCTACTGGGTATGATTGATAAGAGTGGACTGTATATACTTTTTATACTACCGTTAGAATTAATTGTTCGAAATTGAGCCCGCGAACACGCATTAGGAAATTGAGATCGGTTGATGCCAGAGAGTCCCAAGATGCGAGTTATCGAGTGTTGCCGCTTATGCTGATGGCTATACGAAACCACGTCAATTTCGACCTTATCTGTTTGGAATAAGGACACAGTATCTTGAGCGCATTATGTGATAAATGGGATAGTCCGATGCTGGAGCACTGGATACGACTGCACACGACGTAGACTGTTTTCGCTTACAATAGGTATCAACATGAACCCTGTTAGGGCGTAGCAATATAGCTTTACAATTATTACATAATATTATTATAAACACATTGATAATTAAAATATACTTAATGAAAATTCATGTCAAGTTATCTCTTCTATGGTCAAGTTCTAAATTGCACATAGTATAATTAAATTAGTATGTATTATATTTATAATTAAAATTAAATTTACATTAGTCGTTCTCAAAATATTTTTTACTCAATTACTCGAAAGTCAAGAAAGTGTGTAGAAAACATTTTTAAAACGTAACATTTATGTATTTTTATCTTCGAAAAACTCTTTCAGCGTGTAGTATGCTTTTCCAGTAAGGAAATTTTTAAGCTTTGTTTTGTATTGGGTAAAATTATTCATTTCCTTTATAGATTTTGGGATTCTATTATAGATTTTCATAGCCATAGTATAAGCTCCTGCCTGTCGTCTTTTATTGCTGAAAAATGGTCTGAAATAAAAAAAATGTTTAATGAGTATGTTCTTCCCCCGCAGCGGAGCGATGTCGCGCGTGGTGCCGAGCAGTAACAACAACCGCGGCCGCGCCGGCTCCTGCGGCGCGCAGAGCGTGGTGGCCAACCAGCGCCCGCGCCGTGAGTACACGCCCACATTACTTGCCATTAATTTCCAGTACTTGCCATTACTTGCCAGTACTTGCCATTACTTACCAGTACTTGCTAGTACTTGCAATTACTTGCCGGTACTTGCATTATTTTCCATTAATTGCCAGTACTTGACATTACTTGCCAGTACTTGCCATTACTTGCCAGTACTTGCAATTAATTGCCAGTACTTGCCATTACTTGCTTAACTTATAACACTTATATTGCGACCTGACTAGGGGAAAAAGTCCCTGTAGCTGGAGGGGCATCACAAACATACAATTCACGGACATAGAACACATCCAGACTCAGAATAACTATACAGGGGCTCTACCGGCTAAGTCGCCGAACATCGATTTCTTAAATGGCGTTTAAATAAATAAAGGTTAAAAATTACTTAATCAATCGTTAAATCGGCTTCCATGAGCACGTGACGTCATAAATGGTTCGGAATCAATTGTCAACGTTGAATCCGATTTAATGATTAAGTCATTTTTAATCTTTATTTATTTGAACGCCATTCAAGAAATCGATGTTCGGCGACTTAGCCGGTAGAGCTCCAGGGTGCAAGACCTAATTCTCAGCATTCCATAAATTCACGTGTGGAAACCGGGTCCATCGTGCTGGAGGGAACAATCGACAAAGTCTGAGAGTTACCATTCAGATATAGGTTTAAGGGGGCCTCCTGTGATGCATCAACGCTCAACTTCTCTGTTTCTATTATTTAACTAGCTGTGCCCCGCGGTTTTACCCGCGTTAAACTTTATAAATTATCACAGCTCCACCCCCTTAGATGATACCGTGATAATATGTAGCCTATAAGTTGACCCGACCTCTTAGTAATAATCATGAAAAATTTTAAGTAAATACATGCAGTACTTTATGAGTTTAGCCCGGACATACATACAGAAAAACAGACAAAAATTCTAAAAACTATATTTTTGGCTTCAATATCGATTAAAGATCACGCTCTAAGTATCCTTTTAAAAAAATATTCAATGTGCAGTTTTGACTTTCCTACGATTTTATTATATGTATAGATATATATTATGAGTATATAGATTTCCCGTAATTTAGGCCTCACATCTCTCAAATAGAGATACTGGGTTACGCAATGCGGGTAGAACGAATATTTCTTTTTAAGTAGTTATTATCGGGAACATATTATATTGTGTTTTTGATTACTTATTAAGGCAAACATTCCAATGTTTATTTATTTATTAAATAGGAAGACCAACAGCTTGAACATACAAATATAAAAGCCACAATGGTCACCGTAGCCTAGTTGGTAGTGCTCCTGCCTACGAAGCTGGTGGTCCTGGGTTCGAATCCCGGTAAGTGCAAATATTTGTGTGATGAGCACGAATATTTGTTTCTGAGTCATGGATGTTTTCTATGTATTTAAGTATTTATCTATCTATATAAGTATGTATATCGTCGCCTGGTACTCATAGTACAAGCTTTGTCTTAGTTTGGGGCTAGGATGATCTGTGTGACATTGTCCCTAGATACATTATTACTAAGCCTCATAAAGCCAATTACAGGTCCTCGTTTGTAAGAAGCAAATTCATTTATAAAAGAACAGCGATATAACTATTATATTCATTATGAAATCATCAATACATGGGTTTTATAGATGTCTCAGTCTGACTGCCTCGTTGGTCTGGCGGTAGCGTGTTCACCCGCAGATAACGGGGCCCTGGGTTTAAATCCCGGGTCGGGCCAAAGTTGATTTTGGGACTTTTCTGTAAAAAGAAAAATTTCTCAGCATCAGCCCGAAGTCTGGGAGCTGGCGGTATTATACCCCCGTGCCTCGGAGAGCACGTAAAGCCGTTGGTCCTGTGCCTGACCTCTTTCCGGTCGTGTCGCTAGGCGTCCCATCGGGTCATGAGAGTGATGGAATATAAAGTGCTCCTGTGTTTGCGGACACACTTGAGCACTATAATATGTCCCGCGCAGATGGCTAATATCTGTTGTGACTGGCGCCGTGGCCGAAATTCGGCTAGGAGGACATTATTATTAGATGTCTCAGTAATAATTCATTGCTAATCACCCGTCGTACTGATTTTGGAGTAGTATTAAAATAAAATAAAATAAAATAAAAAAGGTTTTCATTCACATAGACTTTAAAAAAGCGCTTGTAAATAGTCAGAACATGTTTGTAGTAATACAGTTATTATTTCTAGTTGCTTATTACAGATATTTAGGTACATGGAATGTTAAAACATTTATACTATAGTAGTGATATTTAGCTAGCTTGTATTAAGTTATTGTCAAGGAGATTATGTTTAGGTTTAATGATTGAAATTTATATTTTACTACATATTGTCTGAATGGTTCTGTCTATATTAAGGTATTCAGTATATTCAAAATATCAAAGTCAAAAAATACCCGCATACAGCGACTTTGCATAAAACTCATGAGATTTGAGATGAAGTCGCTTGATGGGCAATTGTAGAGAACTTTGGGGGAGGCCTTTGTCCAGCAGTGGACGTAATTCGGCTGATATTATGATGATAGATAGATAGTTTTGATTTAGTTATTTATTGACTGCACGTGTGGCGCAGCGGCTAAGACAGTCGCCTCTCCGCTTCGTGTCCTGCGCCGGACAACTATTTGTGCGACCCATAAATCGTTGTTCTGGGTATGGATGTAATTTGTGTCCGTATATTATATGTTTGTAAAGTACCCCGCGACACACGGATTAGATTCCCTAGTGTGGGCGTTGTCTTTAAAAAATATTATATATCAAGATTTATGTACAGACGCCAGTACATCCAGCTACCCCTATCTGTCAAATTTCTTTTATAGATAAGCATAAGGTTCACTTTCAATTGGGGAAATTTGACAGATTGGGGTAGTTTGATGTGCTGGGGTCTGTACTTAAAGGTCAAGTTATTGTCAAAGAGTCAATGCAAATACTAATTAGTAAATTTTTGTTGACAGCCACGCCAAAAACTAAGCAAGAAACATCAGAACCGAAACATGTGACCGCCAAGCAGTGATACCATCGTTGTACATACAACAGACGAACTATATGGACTAGTGCTTAAAAGTGTAGTTAACAAAAAAAAATAATAAAAAAAATGCATTTTTTTTTTCTAAATATATGATACTTGATAGTGAGAGGACACTTAGTTATATAACTGTACGGTTCTGGTGTTTACAGGACGGACATATACGGAGCCTAGGTGAGTCACTTTTTATACAATTTTACCATTTATATAGAATAATTTGTAAAACACCAACAACGTCGCAGGACTAGATAGCTAACAACATAAGCAACAACTTTTGTTCTACGAGTTCGAGCATAACTCAATACATGAATAATAACAATATTTTATATATATTTTTGTACTGTCGAGACATTTGTAGGTCTATGTTTCATTCAAACAACGCTCGGCTCCCGCGCGCTTGCGCTGCTAATAATTTCTTCTCTAGTTAATTTCACGACTTGGAATTACCGAAATCACAACTCTATTACTATACTTCAGCTCAATACATTTCCAACTCTTCAATCATATTTTTATTATATTTTTTATGAATTTAAACACGTTCTAATATGCTATATCATGTAATATTACTCCCATTTATAAATTTTCCAATTTTTATAGAATTTTCTCATTTTGACGGGAAAGGAGAGAAAAGCATTTGTAATTTTTATCCTTAGAAAAATAATTTTGAATTATATTGACCCAAAGTATTTTGAGGTTTCTGGGTGCTGATTTTTCTTGCAAGTCAAACACCCTGTAGCAGAATAGCCTGGAATCTGGCAGTTGTCTGTGTTATGGGCCCGTGCCTTGGAGAGCTTGGAAAGATGTCGGTCTTCTTGTGTGGAAAGCCACAGAAGCCACAGAAGGGAACCGACAACTTAACCTACAATTAACGTGCACCTGTGTTTGCGCAAACATTCATGTACTTTTCTACCTTGGTTCTCTTCGGTGCCTTTCCACAGAAGAGAATCGATAACTTAATATGCTATTTAGTGCAGCTGTGTTTGCGCAAACACTTGTATAATATTATACATATATTCTGCGTAGTCGGCTAGTCTAGCAGGTCTATTATATTAATATTAATTTTGTATTTATTTTCCAGCTTATATGCATCGACAATAAGCAGCGCTGCGCAAACTTCACGCAAATAACAATTTGACAGTTATAATAAACTAGTTAGTGTAAGTATGTACTACCATATAACGATATATATATATTTATATATTTTTGACATTGTAAAAAAAAATAGACGAGTGACGATGTTGTTCGACTTGAATCAGTAATAAAATTTGAAATGAGTTAAAAATGTATGTAACTTTTGAAGGTTTGGTAGTTTTAAGTATTTTTTACTGTGGCAACATTGGTGCTGCGACATCGACAATCCTCGCATTTTTTTTCGTGCCGTTGTGCCTGCTTTCGTACGGGCGCTTTTTTAAGGCGAAGTTAAAACTTTATGTGGTGGAAATAAAGTTGTCATTTGTAACTGGCCATATGTGTATTTTGTACCACATAAATGTTACTATACAGTTATGTAGTCGTTTTAAGCGCGTTAAAAAAGAACTTGTATGCGTTGGTACTACGTGTTTTGATAGTAGACTCGATTTTTTATTGATTTAAACTTTGCCTATATCAAAAAATCAATGGCGGTATTTAAACTCCCTGGCATTCCTGTCTTTTAGCGGCTAAAACGCTGTGATTTTGAATCAGCGTCTCCTGAAAATGTGGATTTTGTGAGCTTAGCAAAACATTAATAGTATAACTACACCATAATTGAATTATACCACGTATAACATATATACGTGGTCATATTTAAGGTCAATTTTCGTATCAAAATTTGCAACTAGTTGTTACCACTCTGCATTAAATGACTGCTGAAAAGATATATCGTTGGATGAGAAATAAAAAATCATTTAAAGTTTAGTCATCTATACTAGTAAGTGGTTAAGAGCAATTGATTCTGTCTCTCTCTTCTTACATACTTGCGAAAAAGAGGACACTATTACCATAGTTTTGGTTTATTCTCCTACGACCAAAACTGAACCGATTTCAATTTCGTACTAATTTAACGATTAGAAAATTTAGTGGATTTAAATACACTTTCAAACTTTTTTTGGAACGTCATAATTTTCACTAAATAAGGTTTATCTACAAAACAATGTCGCACATAGTTGTGACAGATTCGATCAAGAATAATATTCCTCTAGTTTTAAATCTGATGCTAAGACCCTTGATCAATCAGATCCTCAAGTATGTAGTTAAACTAAAATTACGACTTTAAGAAAGCATTTGAAACCTTGTCTTAATTACCTATCGTATGGGCAGTGGTTACCCTAGTGTCAGAGTTGTTCAAACCGCCCAGTAGGACTCTGACATGGCTTAACGACTGTTGCCTAATAACTACGACCGGGACCGACAGTTTAACGTGCACGGAGACGCTAATTAAACCACTTTGGCGGTCACAAATCTATGGACTGACCGCGAGCCTAGTTGCTTAACCTCGCCGATGACTTACGGACCGGTGAGAGCATGTTGTTTCTGTTTTGGTCGCGTATATTCTTGGGGTTGTGCGGGCTAAAGTTGGACCTGAAGGTACGGCTCATATGTACCGACGCCAGCACATCCAGCTATCCCAATCTCTCAAACTTCTTTTATAGATTTTCAACTTTATCACATAGGCATAAGGTTCACTTTCAATTAGGGAAATTTGACAGATTGGGGTAGCTTGATGTGCTGGCGTCTGTAGTAAGTTGCGAATAGAAAAAAAAATCGAGAATACTCTCAAACCACGCTCCTCGATCTCTAGAAATAATGCTAGACTGTGAAAATTGGAAGTTTCGTTATTATAAGGTAGTTCGTACACATTGATACAACTTGTAACATACATAGGGTGGATGGTGGTGGACTTGACTTCTTAATATTCATGAGATGTACTAAGTACAGTAAAACGGTGTGAATGGAAGCACCGGGGATGAATAAAAATGTTTATTATATATAATTATTTTTATCAATTCTAATTACCCCGTTTTACAGTGATTAAAATAAAGAATTTATTTGTCCAAATATCTGTTTTGGGTAAATGGTGCGTGCCGCCCAAATTGATTCCTTAGAATCGTATTTAAATCACGATTAGAATAATTAGAGGGTGACATAAAAATCAACTTATAAAAGAAAAATAATTCTTATATTTAATTACTATTCCGAGGAACTTATTTGGGTTGGTGACCACTAATTACTTAAAATCAATAGAACACAGATGTTCTACAATATTTTGGTTTTGTGGGTAGATAGATATCTCCACTAATGTTTACACCAGACTAGTAAAGTTCAAAGAGTGTGTGGACCAGTGTTTGCTTTCCACTGCAATCGCAAAATTATATGGTACTCTTGCTCCTACCAGGTGTAGAAAAGAAGGTAGTCATATTCCAAAGACTAACTTATTAAAACATCTTCTAAAACATTCGAGATGTCAGAGGAATAAATACTTTGCTGTCATGTAAAGATGACAAACTAAAATGAAGAAATCCAGGGTTGTAAATACTTTTCTTCACGCGGCCGAAGATACTTCCACGCTTATTTTGTCACAAACGTAAATGTGCCCATCACGCTATGTGACATGACGTGGCATGGCATGACGTGGCGTGGCATGACGTAGCGTAGCATGACATAGCGTGGCATGACTAAGGCCGAGGTTAAGTTAAGCTTTTTAATCTGACTACCTAGCAAACATACATGTTATTTAAGAGCCTATGTGGAAACCGTTAGCAATTTAATGCGTTAGTTAAGCTAGGATTTAACCTGGCTTAGCTATATTATTTTATATTAATTTTTGACCTTAGTCTGAAGAGATAAGGCTGAAATTAATGTGGTCTCGTATAGTCCAGTCGCGCCGGTTTGCTTGCTGGGTACTTAGTTTTGGTACACACTTTAGAATTATTTATCTTCAACGAAAACTTAAGTATCGAACAATATAAAGTCATTGTGTACGAACACCTTAACTTGTACAGCCGATAGCAATGTAAAAAGCGAGAAAAAAATTGTTAAAAATATATAATCGTCGGAAAGACTGTATTCATATGCGAGTAATTTGAAATATTATGCGAGTAAATTGAACTTTATGCGAGTAAATTGAAGTTGATGAGAGAAATTTGAAATTTTTGTGCGAGAAAAATTGTAATATGCGAATGTGTGATCTCGATGTTATTAAATACTTAATGATTTTGTAATGTTTCGACTCCGATCGTGCTTGCGTGAGTGATGAAGCATTATGCTCTTGAGGGGGGTAAGCAGGAACCTAACAAAACTTGATTATTTTTCCAAGCAATTCTATTTCTTTTATTGTCGTGTAAGTTGACGCTTGCGGTAGATATGGTCGCAGTTTCTTCGAGTTTTACGCTAGATGGGGTTGGTTATGATATTTTTTTCAGTTCCCTTGCTGTTAAATCTTATTCATCATTTAACTCTGAAACGGGGTAAATAGAGGAAGAATGGGAAAATGGATTTAAGAGGAGGGCAATATAAATAAAATACTGTTGAGCAATTAAACTTAATATAATAGGAAATGTTAAATAGAAAAATTGACTTTAAACTAATGTATAGTTAGACCAATTTGGCTAAATATATCAATGCATTGATGGAGAGCCATTGAAGGAAATTAGTCTCCTAACAGAGAACTTTTTTGGCATTTTTGGCATTATGAACAATGTATGAATTGGATTCGAACGGGTATTCAATACATACATTCACCATACAACAAATGTATGAAGATGTGTATGTGAAGATTCTTTTAGACTTAGGAATGCACTTAAATTTACCAGTTTTGACTTAACTTATCTATTAATTTGACAGCTGTTTAAGTAATGAGGCCATGTTAAAACAAGTAGGTAATACTACAAAGTACTATAAACAGTAGACTTATAAAAAGTCTATAGATGGTCGCAACGTATAAGGAGTCGGAGTTATTCTATAATAATGTGAATGCGATTGTCATTTGCTTTATTTCGCGCTAAACCACTTTAAACAACTACCCACGTCTGTGGCAACACCTATCGTGGATTTTTGTCTTGGATTGTGACTCTTAGATCTCTGCTCGCCCCCTTACTATAATTGAGCGTGAAGCAAAAGACTTAACGTAACTAGCCGTGCTGCATTCGCCATAATTAGAAAGAAACGGAATACATTTCTTTCTTCAATTACTTAGTTTTGTTTTTCTGTACCAGCGGAAATCCGCAATAAAACTGCCACATATGTATTTATACTACTGAGCACACAAAGTTTTGTATCTACCCTCTTTTGAGGAACTGGTTAAAAATAAAACGGTGTTGAACGGGGATGATGTAACACGATATCGGACCGATAGGATTATTTTCGACCTTGTATTTAGGGAATAAGGTTTCATTTTCTACAGTGATATTGTTGCGATGGGACATTAAATAATTGAGCTCAAACCGTCATTGAAAGGATCCAGTCGACCCCGACCCGCCGGCGGGTATTTGTGCCTTGAATTCTCTACCTCGTAAATGATTCGGACAATGTGAATGGTTATGCCGTCATGCATAAGAACTCTATAGCAATAAACATGATAACTCGATAGTAATAAACGTGTTAACTCGATAGAAATAAATGTGTTAACTCGATAGAAATAAATGTGTTAACTCGATATAAATAAATGTGTTAACTCAATATAAATAAATGTGCTAACTCGATAAAAATAAACGTGTTAACTCGATAGAAATATTTCGTTTTGTGTCGTCTCCTAACA
Source organism: Pseudoips prasinana (assembly GCA_951640165.1). Classification (NCBI taxonomy): domain Eukaryota; kingdom Metazoa; phylum Arthropoda; class Insecta; order Lepidoptera; family Nolidae; genus Pseudoips; species Pseudoips prasinana. The sequence goes on from OX621261.1 coordinate 11,950,641, forward strand.
AGCACCACTTCCAATGCGCCTTTCGATTTCCAGCCACCTATGTATATATACTTGGACCTTTTCAATGTCTTTATTACATAGCCGATAAGGCTGGTAATTGTACAGCAGGTGTATTATAATATACCGTCGACTATACATACCGTTAACTGCCATAGATAATGCATAAATACAGTATTTGGTGCTAATTAAGTAACAAAAATATATGACACCGTTTTATTTTTCTCTCAGTAGTTTTGGAACGATTTTCAATATTTTCGAGAAAGGATAGTGACCAAGTTGGCCTCGTTTCTGGTTCGGTTCGAACCGTAGAGTTTAAAATAAATTATGTTCTTTTGTTAATCTATTGTAAATAGTTCCAAAATAGATCGAAGGTTATATCTATATTGCTCAAGGTTTTTTTTACGAATGTGAGTGTTGTAATTATGTCATTGTATTCTAGGGAGGTATTTATCTGAATTAAATATAATGTTGATTTCGAGGAATACGGTTTCAGTGAACACGTGTAAAATGATGTTACAGTATAACGTAAAATTACACGTGGATAATCAGGACCAAAATTTGTTGCTGCCTTACTAAAATAGAATAGTATAAATATAATACATGTTTTAATGTCCAAAGTAATTGATTTAATCAGGATGTCATGCATGGATAGCTGAACAGAAAATAGTGAAAATCAATCATGAATTCGTTAGTAAAATGAGTTATTTGTGACCAGGTTTGATTGTCTCTGCTGCAATTAATTGAGACTAACATAACTTTTAGATTCAATTAAATTTAGTGGATTTTTTAATCGGACCTATTTTGACACTATTGTATTTGACACTAATGTAAATGTCAAATCATTTCTATTCTTCATTACTGTATCGCTTCGTATAATTTCTTTTGTCAGTAGCCGTGTGATTAATTCAATTAACTGTCTCTGATTAAATGATTAAACTTAATTAATTTTATAGTCAAGAATCCTCTGCTTCTACAAGTCTATTACATGTTGTAGTATAGTATTGAACTGAGAGTATTCTTAAAGACTTTGTTTAGTAAGACATTGTTTATTAACAAAATATGAAATTTCCTGCCATCTAAAGTTACTTTTACTCCAAAGTATATTTGACTTGATATGCTCCGTCAGTAATGAAATCATGACTTTTTAGATGAGATGTTATCTTTAATTCGGATAAACAAAACTCGCCTTTATTATATATGTAAAACGGTTTACAATAATGTTATATGATGCTGGTGTGCTATTTGGCTCTTGTTTTAGTACGTAAGTGTGCTTTTAATTATTATTTCTCTTTTTTTTGTTGGGCAAGATGTTCGTGGTTTGTGTTAATAGAATTTGATACAAAACTGTTAAATTTTGATACAAATTGCTTGAAAATATGACTTCTAATAATTAACAGACAATATAAGGCAGAATTATTACTATTATTGATATTAAAACATAGATAAAATGCAGATGGATGGAGTTGTCATAAACGTCAAGTTATAAAAGTACTGTCATGTGTCATAATGATCAGTTAGCTGTCAATGTATAAGTTCACAATTGGTTTTGGCGCCAGAATTAATTGCATAATGTCTAAATATGCAGTTAATACTCCTTAATCTCTAGACTCCTAAGTTCGAATATAGAAGCTGAGTAATAGACAAGAATATACATAATTAAAAAGAAAACTTTGGTTGTGACCTGACGTCTGTTTATTGCATGACAAGTGACTTTATATATGAAATAAGCATAACAGTTTTGTATGAAATAATGACTTATGGACGTCAAGTCATGACTCATGCGTATTTCAAAATAGCTAAAGACAATCTGTGGACAACTAACTAATTAAATATTTCATTTATGTCAATTGGATTCTGTTTGACAAAAGCAATATATACAAAGTGGGTAGTTTAAAATTTATGAGCTGTTTTTTATCGATATATATGTCGATATGATCTCAGCTGTTTTCTTAATGCTTTTCTGTTTTGATTATTATTATTAAATAAAAATAATAAATGAAATGTGGTCTCATTTTTTTCACAATATCGATGCGTTTATGGCAGTTTATGTTGTGATGACAATATTGTGTGTTGCCAGTCTAATAATTTCTAAAGCATAGACCACGAATATGTTGCGAGTCTGTTTATTAATATATATACCTACATTAGGATAAAATATATGAATAAAATTACACCTAGTTAAGCTTAGATCGCTTCAATTGACAAAATAGTTCCTATACTATTATTATTATTATTACGTTTTAAGGTTATACTAAAATATCGACACAGAAATCTAATCTCAAATTTCACTCCATAGACAATAGAATACACAATACCTTCCGAGGGATATGATGTAAAATTCTTTAAACCTATTCTAGACAACCTGCTACAAAATATTTGACATTCATATTCTATAATCTATGGCTTGTATGCATAGTATATTCCTAGATAATTATTGTTAAAATATCTTGGCGTTTTTGGTTAAATTTATGTGGAGCACTTCAAATGAAATATGACGACATTTATAAATATTTAAATTAAGGTCTAAATCTGAAAGATTTCTGTGTCATTAACCCATTTTGTTTAACCGTCCCATAGAGTAGAACGCATTTTAAGTAAAAGTAATGATAACCATAGATAAAAAATTCTTCTTTTTGTATTCAAATAAAAAAAACTTTGAAGCGATCGAGGGCCAAACATTATATTTGTTTGAGAGAAAAATATTTAAAACCGTACAGTATTGTTTCACATGCTTGGTGTATTGACCAATTCATTTAGAATTCTTTTTAAAATAAAATTAATGAAACCGTTGCCAATGTTGTCTTATGATTTTACCACTATATGCTTGAATTAAAATAAATGGTATTACATTTGAGTATACTGTCTTTGGATAGAATCATGTTCTCACTTTTTTTATTGTGTAAGTGTTTAGAGGTCCTGGCTTCATCAGTCTTTGTATCAATTTAAAAAAATCGTCAGTGTAGCTATATACAAATTTGGAATTTCTCGCATACAAATATAACGTAATTAAATTCTTATGGCGGGAATATTGTTAAGTTGTTTTTAAGTTAATTTGTTGCAATTTTTTTCTTATCGTAAGTGCGCCAAAGGTGAAGAAGACAAGTGTGTATACACATAGGATTAGTGCCCATTCACAAGGACGCTGAAAGCGCTCGGATAATGTGAAGGACTTTGAACCCTATGTCATTTATTTACAGACTGATTTGTCTTGTTTTCAACGCGGCAAATTTGACATTATGACGTTATCGGGCTAAGAAATGAAAGTTTTTATAACAATGAGCGCTTTTAACGTTCGTGTGAACCTAGGCTTACTGTATAAATGGAAAATATACAAAAAAAAAGATAATATGTTGCTATATAAAAAAATAAGCTTGGTAATTATTATATAGTACTCCAGTGCGTTCAATTTTGTTTCTATTATTTTTCGGAACATTGGTTGTTGTAAAATAATTAAATAAAAAAAATAATTGCGTAGTTGTTTAAAGAGTTAGTCAATGTAGGTAGGTTAGTATGTGAAATTAAGTAATACATTTGTTTTTTTTTTAAGAGCGCTTCGGCGGTGTAAACGTGGTGTATGTATATTGACGTGTTGAGTCAAGGTATGGTTTGCATTTTAGCGTCTTACCCGTCGATAGGCGAACCGGCTGTAAGTTAAATAATATACATATTATATTTGAAGTAAATAAATTAATAATAAAACCACAATATGATTTTTTATTAACTCTTCCCTTCCTTGGGGCTCTACCGGTTAAGGGTCAGCGCAGACCGAGAGGAGCGCAGCGGAGAGGATTTTATTAAGGCACTAGAAAATCAACTTTAAAATTATTGAAATAAAGTGCATGTATGCTTGAACATTATAATGCGCGAGACTGCGCGAGCATTTTGTCAGGTTTAAGCATATATGAACTTTATTCCTATAGCTCTAAAGTTAATTTCTGATCGCTGTATGGTGACTTAGGGTCAGCGCAGACAGAGAGCTGTCTGCGCTCACCCTAAGTCACCGAACAACGATTTCTTAAATGGCGTTCAAATAAATAATGGTTTAAAAAGAACTTATTCCGGACTATTGGACACGTCACATGTGCTCATAGAAGACGATTTAACGATTGATTAAGTCATTTTTAACCTTTATTTATTTGAACGCCATTCGCGAAATCGATGTTCGGCGACTTAGCCGGTAGAGCCCCTGGACGATACAGCTCCGCTCGATGTCTAAGATTCAAGTCCAATTCTTTGAAATGAAATATATTTATTTGCCAGAATTGTAGTTGTTACAGATGTCATAAATTATGGTTTATGTTTCTAGACAATTCACTATAGAATAGCATTTTTTTTCTAGTTGATACAATTATTAATAATATACAAATAACTTTAACATAATGTCAGTATTAATACAGGCACAGAGCGAAATAATCTTGTCAATTAAAAGGTCACCAGGTTTTTTAGTTGTCTTTTTCATTAGGCTGTGTGGTGATGGCATACAATATCATCACCCCATCTCATCTCGTGGGGGGCGTAGAAATCGTCCCGAGATTATAGATAGATAGATAGATACATAAAACTCTTTATTGTACACCTCAAGAAATAATACAAACTGACAACATATACAAATTAATACAGTACAAATGGCGGCCTTATCACAAGGTGTGATCTCTTCCAGGCAACATAGGTAGTGAAAGAATAGAGGAGTTAAGAGATGGGGTAGTTGCGGGTGTACACAACAAATTTCCTAGAAGGTACTACTGTACCATACTTATAATTATACATATTAACTAATTTATCATATGTCTGTTCATATTATGTACCTATGATAAATAAACGATCGGCATCGTTGAAAAATAACCAAACCCTCAGCTCGGAGTATTTTCAAGGCTAAGCTTTAAGTAGTGATCGTTGACAAGTTGTTGGAATCTACTAAGTGTTTGTGCACGCCTAATAGACAATGGCAGCGCATTCCACAAACGAGCACCTTGTACAACAAACGATTTATCAAGAAAATTTGTGGAATGCGCTGGTATTTTCAACAGCTGATTATTATTAGATCTCAAGGCTTTCGAATGTGATTCATGGAGGAAAGAAAAACGTTCTTTAAGATAAGAGGGAGTAGCAGGAATAAACAGTATACTGTATAGAAGTGATAGAATATGAGCATTCCGGCGAAGGCGTATAGGCAGCCACTTGAGTTTATTTCGAAATTTAGAGACATGATCATATTTGCGAAGGCCAAATATGAATCTAATGCAAACATTCTGGAGTCGCTCAAGTTTATCCAATTGGGCTTCGGTGAGATCAAGATAGCTGACATCTGCATAATCTAGTATTGGAAGAAGGAGGGACTGAGCAAGCATAATTTTGGTGGGTATAGGCAGAAAATTTCGGAATCTTCGTAGAGATCCCACTGACGCGTAAAGTTTCTGACTAACATTTTGCAGCTGTGGACCCCAGGAAAAACAGTGATCAAAATAGACCCCCAAGTTCTTAACTTCACGATTTATTTGCAAAATAGTACCCTCAAATAAAAACTTTGGGAGTTAAGAATAACAAACCTTAGACATCATCCTTGAGCTGCCGATAAGAGTGACCTGAGTCTTAAGAGGGTTAACTTGCAGACCGTATGCACGACTCCACTCACTAATAGGTACTGACAAAATCTTTATTAATAGTGCTAACAGCATCAGCCAGCTTATTAAGAGGTATACCTACCAGAGAGCGGGCAGCAGCGTTTTTCTATGAACTGCGATCGCAAACCCGTCGCGGGGGCGGTTATGGCATATCCCCCCATTCTTTGGGGCGGCTTTTGTCCAGCAGTGGACGTTATTTGGCTGACATGGTGGTGGTTTCATTAGGATAATAGTGCCGTGCCGCTGGTTGTAACTGGCTGCCGGGCTGCTGCAGTACGGCAGCAGTCCGATACCACCCCTAAATTGAAAGCGTATCTGACTGCAGTGCGTTTGTATGCTAGAGATGTTTTAAATATATATAAGGTTACTTGTAAAACACCAACAACCTCGCAATACTAGATACCTAACACCATAAGCAACAACTTTTGTTCTACAACTTTTGATAATTTGTTAGATTTTATTTTCATACAAAAAATATGTATTAATTTAATTTCCCGCTTGAATGTTTATAACTCTACGAGCATCACAACGACGCGCGTCGTCCTTTCGTTTATGAATGAAACAGATCTTCAAATGACGCGACATTACAACAAAACTTTTTAGTTTTTTTCATGTATTGAGTTTTTTTTTTTTATGTTAGAGGTCTACAAACGAGCAAGTGCGTCACCTGATGGTAAGTGATCACCGCCGCCCATGGATACTCGCAACACCTAAGGAGTCGCGGGTGCGTTGCCGGCCTTTAAGAGTCAGCAACAAGGGTTGCTGAAACTTCCCCCCACCCCGATGAGCTCTGGCGACCTTACTCACACTCAGAAACACAACATTAAATTATTAATGTTATTATTAAAGAATGTAATGTGTAAGAACTAAGTCGCGCGCGTGTGTGCTGTAAACAACAGCTCCGTAAAAAAAAAAAATTAAAAATAGTACAAAGAGTGTTTTGTGTAATATTAACAAAAAATATCGTGAAATATACTTTAATCTGCATGCACTAATGTTTGTGACATGAAACAATGGAAAATAAGCATATAAACAAAATAAAACAGTGAACCCTGACTATCTACGAAACTAATGTAATGTCTATCAATAAAGATAGATAACAACACCCGACTTGACCAATAAAGAAGAATTATAAGCAATCACAGCGAAATATTTACAAAAAGTGAGTTAAATTTTAAATTTTGCATCATAAGAAACCGTTCATTGTATCAAACTGACTACGTTCGCTCTGTTCAAAAAGTGGACTTTGAACTCCGATAATGACTTGTACTTGCATAGTGCTCACGTGACTCAAATCATAGCACACTGTATAATACATATATTAGTGGATAATTTCGACCTCTCGACTAATTAGCCCATGTCCTCGAGGTATGCAAGACGGAATGAAATATTAGAGTTTCCGAGTTCAAACCCGAAGCGTACCATTGTCTTTTTGTGACTTATTAAAAATAGATTTGTACATTTAATGAGTTCTGGGAAATAGAAAAGTTAATACGACTGGTCTGGAAATAATACAAAGAAATTGATAATAATATAATAAACGAACCAAATTATATATTTACCTGCATTACCAGAAATGGATAATACGAGTGTAAGCAACAACAACGTAAAAGAAATGGAAGAGCAAATGTTAGCATGTAATGTCACACTACGAAAACACCAAATAATTAATATAAAATCTAAATCTACAGAATGTCTCAATCAGAGTAATGATAGTAGAATGTCCTGCGAAGATATTTTGGGAAGAAGCCTTGACCTGTCAACAAATATGTATTCAACCTATACAGCGGAATTGAAAACAGAGATAACGGAACTTAAAAATCAGTTAGAGAGTACACAAAGCGAAATGGAAAATATTATTTTAGAAAATATTGATTTGAAAAAGACAATACATAGCATGAATCAAGAATTATGTGTATTGAAGCAATTATGTAAAAGCCCATTATCATCATACAGCCACAATATGTCATCGAGTGCCAAAAAAAGCATTCGACGTCGACTTACAAATAGCTTCCAAACAACTCCATTTAAACCTAACGAACCTACTACTAACACCTCCTTAGAACTAAGAAGACAAACAATTACACAAATGGAGCAGCAACTAATGATGAATGAAACAAACAAAATACAAAAGCTGCCATGTACGTCAACGGAAAACACAGAAAACAAAACTGATACAACCCCACTTTTTAACAACACAGAAGATCCAAAAACGTGTACTGAAAATTGTTCAGTCTCAGGAAACACGAAAAATACAACAAGCACTGAGATGAAAAACGAGTCATTTAATATGCCGAATCCTAGTTATAAGCTCAAGTGCCAAAAAAGAGCATTTATTGTTGGCGGGGCGCAGTGTAGAGGACTAGCAACACAACTCATAAAATCAAGATATTACAATCCATATAACTACTATAACTTTCTGTCTATTGTAAAGCCAAACGCCTCTACGGAGGAAATCTTAAGTAGCATTAAATTATTAGACATTAATTCTGAAGATAAATTGATAATATCTGTTGGACAAAATGATTATAACACCTTGAAAATGACAACCGGAATGTGCTTATTTTTACAATCTGTTAAGTGTCCTGTGATCATCTTATGCGTGAATAAAAACATCTGCTCCAATAAAATAAGTCTTAATAGAATGATAAAACTAATTTGCACACAAAATAAAGATTGTTGTTTTGTGGAAGATTATTATAATAGAACATCACTTTGTTACAAAATTAATCTTTTTATAGATCAAATAGACTACAACAAACGGTTCTTATCTTTCAAAAATTGTCACAACGAAAACTTAAAGGTATTGGGATCGAAGTCTAGACAAAACAATTTATCCGTAAAACACCAAAGCTCACAAACGGACATGTCGTTATTTGACAGTAAAACTGAAAATAAATTACCGGTCTTAAATAATGCGACTAAAAAAGATAAAATAAAAAATTCAGTACAGCAACATTTTTTTCGTGGCCAGGAACTATAATACACTGGTCATCAGAAAAATCGGCCCACCTGCGTTATCTCCGTAAATCACGTTTTTCTTAAGCAAAACCAAACAAAATGTTTCAGTACTGAAATGGTTTTATTTAACTTGTTTAATTACACTAATTTAATCACAAATTACACATCAAAATGATTTTTTGACAATATTTTTTGATTAAAAATTCAAAGTCATAACTTTTCGCAATTTTTTTATTAATTTTAAATATGCCCTAGTTTTTTTGTATTAATTTTTTTGTACACAATTATTGCGATTTAATATTGCGTATTTCCTCCTCTTGCTCGAATGACGGCCTGCATTCGCCGTTTTAATGACCTTATCAAAATTTTGATGGTCTCTTGAGGGATTCGATTCCATTCTTCCCTAATTGCGATTTCCAGGTCTTCTAATGTTGTAGGTACTGGATTACGGGCTCTAACCTTTTGTTTTAGAGTGTCCCACACGTGGTCTATAGGGTTTAGATCAGGACTTCTTGCTGGCCACGACATAACACGAATGCCGACTTCTTCAAGGTAATCAGTCGTAATGCGCGCTACGTGTGGTCGTGCATTATCATGCATTAATTCGAAATTGTCTCCAATATAGCCAGCATATTCCCACACATGGTCTTCTAGGATCTCTGTGATGTAACGTGCAGCAGTTAAAGCACCTCTTCGTATAAAAACTAACTCTGTGCGTCCAGTCAAAGATATCCCAGCCCAAAACATTACAGAGCCCCCACCATAACTTACAGTTTCTCTTATACAGCACTGGGTATAACGTTCACCTGGGCGTCGCATGACATTACGACGTCCATCAGAACCATATAAAGTCATTCGACTTGCATCATAAAAAAGAACTGACTCCCATTGCCCTATAGTCCAGTTGACGTGACCACGGGCAAATTGTAGTCTGGCTTGACGATGAGCTGTGGTCAATTGTGGTCCCGTTGCTGGCTTGTGTGGTCTTAAATTCTGCTCACGAAGTCTCCTTCTTACTGTACTGTCACTTATAGCCACACCCCGTACTTCACGTAAGCGTCGCTGAGGATCAACACCAGACAGATGTCGATTTCGAAGGGCTGATACCACTATAAAGCGATCATCTCTTTGATTTGTCACCCTATGTCTTCCGGATCCAGATCTTCTTCGATATTGCCCAGTGTCCAGAAACCTTTGGTAAACTCGCCGCACTGCAGAACGGCTCAGATTTAGCCTTCTGGCCACGACACGTTGACTTAAGCCTAGTTGCAGCAAAGTCACAACTTGGGCCGCCTCAGCTTCAGTAGTGTCCATTATTTTTATAAAAAGTAATCAAAACTACAGCCTCAGTAAACCAACTCAACGTTATTAACAAGAAATCCCTACAAAAGTCAGCTTCGAACTGGAAGAACGGATCGAATTTGTTCAGACGTAAAACCATTCAATCAGCACTCAACAGTATTTCTACAAAAAAATTGTTAAGTACCTTCAAGAGCAACAAGATTTACGACAAGCAAGATGTCAAACATCATATTCGACCCTTAAAACAAAAAACAAACATGTGAAACTGCTTATCTGTGACAAAATCGATAAATATTAAACAAAAAGTGGGTGGGTCGATTTTTTTGATGACCAGTGTATAACGATATTACATCAAAATATTGCCGGTGTCATAAGTAAGTTAGATGAAATCGAGCTAGCCTTAAACCTACTCTGCGACAATAAATATTTTATCGATATTATGTGCCTAACTAAAACATTCATTAAATCTGGAGAGGAAGAAAATATGTTAATTAAATTATTTAAATTAGGAAGCAGCTTTTCTAGGAAATATCAAAAACGAGGTGGTGTATGTATACTTATAAAACAAGACATAGAATGTGAAAATATACAATGGTTAAACAGTATTGCGGTAGAAAACCATTTTGAGATATGTGGTATACAATTAAAAAAATATAAAATAAACTTACTCTGTGTATACAGAACACCCAACTCCGATATAGACATTTTTTTTAGAAAATTGCAAGTAGTATTGGATAAATTAATTAGGAAAGATAAATACAAAATAATAATATGTGGTGACTTTAATATTAATTTTCTACGTAGCAGTAAAATTAAAGATGAGTTTTTAAACATTATATACAATTATAACTTAAACTATCATATAAACAAAGCCACAAGACAAAATACATGCATTGATAATATATTAAGTGATATAAAAGACGCTAAAGGGGAAATCCATGAACTAGGTCTATCAGACCATAATACGGGACAAACTTTAATAATCAAAGCAAAGCATGATTGTAATGTAAATAGACAATGGTTTGCCTATAAAAGAGACATGTGTAATGAAAATATAGAAAAATTTCGCTATTATCTAAGGAACATGTCGTTTTCTGAAGTTTTTTCTAAAACTGATGTAAACCAAGCATTTTCCTCTTTACACGATGAGATCTGCCTCTTTTATAATCTGTGTTTCCCAATTATAAAAATTAAAATGAATAAAAATTCTGCTAAACCAAAATGGATCACGAACGGTCTAAAAAAATCATTCATAAGTAAGAGAAAGCTCCAAAGCAGGTACTATAAAAATAAGACTTCACAAAATAAGAAAAAATATAATGACTATAGAAAAATACTTAAACAATGCATGACAGATACACAAAGGGATAAAAATAAAATATATATACAGAAATCTGAAAACAAATGCAGAGCGACATGGAAAATCGTTAATGACAAACTAAAACAAAACGATGTAAATAATGAAATAAACGAATTAATTCATTGTCAAACTTCACTGACGAAGGGTGAAGATATAGCGACATTCTTTAATGAATACTTTATAAACATTGCAAAGCCTACCGAAAATTTAAATTATACAAAAAATCATGAAAATGTTCGACGACCAACTCATTCCATATTTCTAGAACCTGTAGACTGCTTAGAAGTTTTTAAAACTACAATGCAATTGCGTAACACAAACTCAGCGGGATATGATAATATTACCACAAAGATTCTAAAACAAAATATACTCCCCATACTGAAACCTTTGACTGAAACCTTTATCTTTGGAGAACGGTGTGTTTCCCGATGGTTTAAAGTTTTCCGTAGTAAAACCAATTTTCAAGAAGGGATCTAAATCTGAAGCTGGTAATTACAGGAAAATAACCTTAGTTCCAGTTATCTCTAAAATATTCGAAAAAATCATGTGCACCAGGCTTATGAGCTTCTTTGATAAAAATAATGTAATTAACTCGCAACAAAATGGTTTCATCAAGAATAAATCTACTTCATTAGCATGCTTTAAACTTGTGAAGGAAATTCTTGATGCATTAGATAATAAACAGATCCCACTAGCCGTATTTCTAGATTTAAGCAAAGCATTCGATATGGTATGTCACGACAGGCTATTAAGCAAGCTTGAGCAGTATGGAATCAGAGGGCCTGCTTATGACTGGTTCCAAAGCTACTTAATAGGTCGGCAACAGTGTACTGAGAACAAAAAAAATTGTAAAAAGACTCAAATAGAAGAAACTTTCAGATCACCGTATTTGATCAACCACTACGGCGTACCACAAGGTAGTGTGCTTGGGCCTATTCTATTCATAGTATACATCAACGAATTACCTAACTCAACTGACCAATTTACTATATTATTTGCAGACGATACTACTATTTTAACAAAAGAACAAACGATTGAAAATGCAGTATCTGTAACAAATAAAGCTTTAATGGATATAATAAGCTGGCTAGAAGCTAATAATTTAAAAATTAATATTAGTAAAACTAAATTTATGAGATATTTGACATATAATAATAAAAATATAGGTAATATAGGAGACATATCTTTGAATTATAATAATATTGACATCGATGAGGTACATAACATAAAATTTTTAGGAATAGTTACTGACCGTTTCTGCAACTGGAAAGCTCAAGTAGATAATGTATGTAAGAAAATCAATAAATTCATATTTGCGCTTAGGAAAATTAAAAATATAACAAACAGAGAAACAGCCTTAATGGTATACCACAGCCATGTGTGCTCTATTCTTAGATACGGTGTGATCTTATGGGGAAACTCGACCGACGCTGAAAGAGCGTTTATAGTACAAAAAAAATGTTTAAGGTCAATCTTCAATCTAAAGTGGACAGATTCCTGCCAACCGATATTTATTAGAGAAAAAATACTGACATTACCATCAATATACATATACGAGATGTGCAAATTCGTGAGAAATCATATTTTACTATTCGAAAAAGATGAAAAGGCTGAAATGAAAAGAAAAATCGTACGCAAACCATTAGTAGCACCAAGAAGTAGGCTAAAAATAGGTGATAAGAACTGCTATAATATGGGTGTTAAGGTATACAATAAACTTCCAGAAAAGCTTAGACACCTACCTGACAATGAATTTTTCAGGACGCTCTTTAAGTGGCTATGTGACAGATGTTTTTATTCAATTGATGACTACATTAAATATAAATTCACATAAATATGTAATTAGCCTAAATATTTTGACATTGAAATTTTAATTGACATTTTCTAATCTAAACTAACATTGTTTTTAAATCTTATTTTTAATTATTGTTTGGATTCAATCATGTATTAACTACTATTAACAAATTAAATAATTACTATCAATTTCAATGTAATAAGTCTTAAATTATAATGTACCTATTACTTTAAATATTTGCACGACATATTCTGTCGAATATAGTGAAACGATAATATAATACCATCAAAATGTAACCTGTATTCTCGCAAATAAAGAGTTCATTCATAAAGAGTTCATTCATTCATTCATTCATTCAATGTCTTCTGTAACGTGGAGGTACTTCCCCAGTCGGGCTGCTCTTCGAGCGAAAGAACGCTGTGCCCTACCTCTCTTAAAATTGTTATGTTCGAACTCGTAGAACGAAAGTTGTAGCTCATGCGTGTAACTCATGCGTGGTTGTTGGTGTTTTACAAGTAACCTGTCTATGATAGCGGATAAACCATAGAGCCTGATAAAGGAACATTACTGTTAGTGAACTTGTTAAAAAATATCAAACCTAATAAAAAAAAACCGCTTTGTCACTTTTAGAGTTACATAGAGCTGACTGACGGGCACGTTGGCGTGGTTGATAGATGCTTGCCTTTTAAGCGCAGGTCGTGAGTTCTATTCCCACCGGTCCGGAATCGATTGTCAACGTTGAAAGCCTCTCTTAACTGTAGACATAAAGGTGTTAAAATTCTTAATAACAAAATATAAAATAAAACTACAAATATAAAAAATCTTAATTCGCTACAAACATTACAAGTGTGCCTGAACTAGGTAATCGTGACATGTTATCAAGATTGTACAGACGCTAGCACATCCAGCTATACCAATCTGTCAATTTTTTATTATAGATTTTCAACTTTATTACAAAATTATAAGGTTCACTTTCAATTGGGGAAATTTGACAGATTGGGGTAGGTTGATGTGCTGGCGTCTGTACAAATGGCGGCCTTATCGCTAGGTGCGATATCTTCTAACCGTTGAATAGACCAGGGGGGGGGCGGCTACCGGCTAAGTCGTCGAAATCGGGATAGTGATCGGCGTTCAAATAAATAAAGGTTAAAAATTACTTAATTAATCGTTTAATCGATTTCGGACCATTTATGATGTCACACGTGCTCATGGAAGCCGATTTAACGATTGATGAAGTCATTTTTAACCTTGATTTATTTGAACGCTGACTATCCCGACGTTCGGCGACCTGGCCATTAGCCGGTAGCCCATTTTTTTGTAGTGTACCATTAACAACATAATACAAATGCATAGGTATATGTTTGTATATAAGGCATGTGATAGGAGAAGATTTATTGTAGTTTTAAGTTAAAGATTATTAAAGACTATTTATTACCTTACATAGACATACAAAATTCAGAATCTAATTAGAATTAACAATATTTTATCAATGAAAACATCAACGCACGCATGCCGGTTTACCTCAGTACCCGAAGAGCAACGCCATCTCTCGGCAAATTTCGGATGCGTTTGATACGAAACAACACGAGATCTTAGACTATAAATTCAGAGGTATATTTTGATTGCAATAAGTTCGTTGACTATTAGTGGTACTGATAATTTAAAAGGTGTAAGATAATAAATTATTATTTAATTTATTATTTAAATGACTTTATTTGTATCTACAAATATATTGTTTAAGACAACGACCGCACGGCCCCGGATCTTCAATATTTTAAAAGCGGGGCAAAAACTGATAAATTCTTCCCCCGCCCACTTATATTTCTTTTTACATTTCACGTCTGTACAACAGATAGCCAATGCAAATCAGCTATCTGTTGTCCACTAATTGATAAAAATTTGGACATAAAATATATATCCTACAGGGTCATATCTATACCTATATCAGTAAATAAATAGTCCTAACATATTATGTAAATGATAAAGTTTGATATGATATCGCGGCCTGGTGCGGCGGCCCGCATTCGCTGTGTCAGCGTAATGTGATTGCCTAAATATTCGATTAACGAAAACCGAACATGCTCCCGGGTCGGAGATAAAAGTTGATGATGATGATTCATGATTACAAAACACGATAAAAAAACAAAATAAGAGAATATAGCAATCTAAAGTATAACGATGTAAAAGTGTAAAAATAAAATTGTCTGTAATATATGTAATTCAGTCTAAAATAATTCACGAAATTGTCTTAGATCTAGATACAAAGAAACGTTTTGATTGTACAGGAGAGGTAGCTGTATCAGCTACCGATTTATCGTTCGCACTTTCATTAATCACAACACACTCACCACGCGCGATAGGTTTTCTCAATTTCACTACACTTGTGATAGTTCCGTTGCCGCTGCTGTTCTGGGAACGAGCGTCTGGGACGCGCGTCCGTCTCCACCACCAGCAGGCTGCAATGACCGCAAGGATCAATGTTCCTAGCACTGCAATGTAGGTTATTACGTATTGGCGTACGTCGTGCTGTGATAACTCATAATCGGCTGATCTGGTATTCTTCTTAATTTGTTCAATTTGTTTATGTGTTGATTGAGGCTATTGTTTATTAGTATGTGGTCACCAGGATCCAGATACTCTGATGGTAATGATATATTAAGGATGTGATTTATTGGTGCGATCTTCGGTATGGCTTGTTCCTGATTGATGTACTTACCTATATTTTATTTTTTTTACTACTTTCATGCGAATAAAAAGTGAATTGATTAGCCTTTACCATACATTTCTAACTGAACCGTATAAGACCGGTCTTTCTGATTTTTGAACTTGAAATGTGATCTTCACAAATTATTCTGAGACTAATGCTCGAACAGGCAAAGTATAGATGAGTGTTTAAGAGCCATTTCACAAAATGATTACGCTCGCGCCGCGCGCCGTACTAATCGGCGCCCACTCGCTCGTGTATCGTAATTTATTGTAGTTTAAACTGATGTTCAAATCGATATTATGACAAATTAATTGCAAATATTTAAAAAAAAACTGTAGAATTCGATTCTACAAAGAACATAGTTTATTTTGGTATAATTTTATTTTAGTAATTACGCTTTATTTAAACCAAAAATCAATATGAAATTTAAAAAAAAAAACTTAAAATTGGTGTAAGGATTTATTTTTTTACTAATTAATGGTAACAAAATTCAAGAATCTGTTACATTAAACGACGAATAAAATATATGTCTCATGCTGAATGTATTTTTTTAGCTTAGTTTATAAATATTATTTCTAGATACAGGACTTTGAAATTGACTCTGCGGCGATTTTTCATTAAAATGGTTGTGGGAGATGAATCACTACAGAACAAGCAATTTTTTTTTGGTAAATGTGATACATTAAACGTCAACAAAAACGATTTTTCCATATTTAACATGTATTCAATAATTTCTGGGTATTACTTAAGATGGTAATATAGGAGCCCAAAATCTTAGAAATTCGCGCGAAAACGTGAAATGGCTCTTAAGGCATTCAGTGCCGTCCACTGATCTTTACATGATTCTTTTTTATAGTGACACAATTTGTTATTATTATTCTCTAATATGCAAAATTTTTCGTTGTTTTCTAGGTGTGTTATCGGGCCCTTTAATGTACACAAATATGACTCATCATAGTGCATACATTGTTGAATTTCTTCGTTTGAAGTTAATATATATGCATCCTTTTTAACATTTATTGCTATGATGGTAGTCACGGGGATCACACTAATCATCATATTGTTTTGAATAGAACGAGGAATAGGTATTATTTTGTAAATGTCGTACTCATCTCTACTAATCAAAGGGAACTTTATTTCATAAATGAAGTAATTTTGGGTCAATTGTGCTTTTACTTTCAGAAAATTATACATCTTTTGCAAATCACTGTAGATGTTATATAATGGCAATAGAATAGCATATCATTTTTTAGTTGTCCTGATATAGTGTGTAGTTCATTTAAGAGCTGTTATGGTGTCAAAAAATGTACATTAAATCTGCCGTGAAACGTAGGTATCCGTAAGGGTACCCAACAATGTTTCTTAGAGCCTTCTAAAATTTGACAACATGCTGTTGGTAGTTATAGCTGATAAAACAAAATCTTCTGACATTGATAAATTCCCTAATTGTTCTTTTAAATAGTTTGTGGATTTGTCTATGCTATTTAAATGTTGGTTAATAATTTTATGTTGTGTATTTATCATAGTTTCCGTGCGTTTCAATATGTTAAATTCTGATTCGACTACTGATGTTTGATTATTCCATAAATTCAATAAGTGTTTCTGATTCAGTCTTATCAATTCAATGTCTTGCGTATATTTTTCTGCGAATCGCTCATCTAGTACGCCGAACAAACTATTCGCTACTTAGCCAATCCCATTAATAAGTTGTTGATAAGTTGTTACTTTTGACATTATTTTACTGTTTACTGTTTAATTTAATGAATTGTTATTTTAATGCAATGCAATGCGTGGTTATAATGTGATTCTTGAATACTATTTAAGATGATGTAAAAATAAAAAATACTGTTCGCATGCCTTATTTTAAGGTAGAATATAGAGCACTATACCAACACTGTAACAACTTGTACTTTTAACCTATATTCAGTGAATAAAGATTATTATTATTATTATTGACTTTTTTTTCCTCCTTTTTTGGAGGGGTAAGTTTACTTGACGTACGGGCCGTAGCCAAGCACGCCAAGCTACGTAAAGAAACCTGATGCAATAGTGGACGAAGTTAAAAATTTTCTTGTAATACGGCAAGTGTTAAGAATAGTAGCTTTCTGTATTAAGTGGATATTGTACGTGGGTATGTCAAGAAGTTCTAAGCTTTGTGTAAGAGTTTTAGGAATAATACCAGTGGATGTTATAACTATTGGTACTATATGGACCGTCTGAACTCTCCACTGAGTTTTTAACTCTATTGCTAAATCTTGGTATTTAGCAAGTTTTTCTGAGATAGTCGCCTGGATATTATGGGTGTTGGGTACGGCTATATCAATGAGATACACGGAATTGGACTGTTTATTAAATAGCGTAATGTCAGGTCGATTGTAATGGATAGTTTTGTCGGTAATAATGGTACGGTCCCAGTAAATTTTGTAGGAACTATTTTCCAACACTGTGTTAGGTTTATATTTATAATATGGGACCTTTTTGTGTAAAAATTGGTATTGATGAGCTAGGTGTTGGTGTATTATTGCGGCAACCTGGTCGTGCCTGTGCTTGTAGTTCGTTTGTACCAACGATTTACAAGCCCCGGTAATATGCTGTATTGTTTCTGAAGCTGCATTACAATGTCTGCAAATATCTGTAGCTTGACGAGGATCTTTTATAATAAATTTTACATAATTACGTGTTGTTATTACCTGGTCTTGTATCGCTAGCATGAAACCCTCAGTTTCTGGAAATAGTTCTCCCCTTTTAAGCCAAATGTTAGACTTATCTTTGTCGACATGTCGTTGGTTTGAATCAGATCGGTGTCTTCCATGGAGTGACTTTTCGGCCCATCTTGCTATTTTCTCTTGTGTTTCTATTATTTTATCATTAGGTTGTATTTGTGTGTTGCAAAGGTTGAGTGGGGTGAGCTTGTTATCTAATGCTGATGCTTGATTGTGGAGGGATGAATGTACTGATTTGGTATGGAAATAATTTCTGAGTGTAGTAATCTGCTTGTTGTGTAAAGTTTTTATATCGATTAAACCTCGTCCGCCTTCCTGGCGTGGTAGCACAAGTCTTTCTATTGATGATTTGGGATGATGTTTTCGGTATTTAGTCATAAGGGTGTTAATTGTTCGTTGTAATTTTATTAAGTCTGTCTGTGACCAATTAATAATACCAAAAGAGTATGTAAGTATGGGTATAGAAAAAGTGTTGATAGCTTTTATAGTGTTCTTAGCTTTTAAATGTGTCTTTAAAATAGTCTGTAGTCGGTGTTTAAATGTTTTTATTAAGTCTGCTTTTATTTCTTTTTGGTTTATTGTTTGGGATTGCTTAAAACCTAGATATTTATAAGTACTATTGTCGTTCATTGGTTCTATTTCTTCCCCGGTATCTAAAGTGTAACTGTTTTTCAATATTTTTACTCTCTTGACTGATAAAATTTTACATTTGTCTACCCCAAACTCCAAATGTCTTTTGAGAATTGTTGCGTAATATCCACTAGTTTGAATAAATTGTCTTTGTTATTAGCAAAAAGTTTAATGTCATCCATATAGAATAAATGTGGAAGACTAAATTGTGTGCCGTTACTGGTCACTTTATAACCACTGTTACTGTTATTTAGGAGATTAGATAGTGGGTTGAGAGCCAAGCAAAACAAAAGGGGGCTAAAAGCATCACCTTGAAATATTCCCCTTAAAATACGAATCGGTTCAGTTGGAATTGGATCGTTTGTAACATTATTTCTTATTTGAAGAACTGTTTTCCAGTTTTCCATAGAGTTTTTAAGAAATGATATAATTATTTTATTTACTTTATAAAGCTCTAGCACTTTTAATATCCAGCTATGAGGAACAGAGTCGTAAGCTTTGCGGTAGTCGACAAACATGGTGTAAATGTTGCGTTTCTTCTTCCTCGCTTCACTAAGTACAATCGCGTCTATTGTCAGTTGTTCCTTACAGCCCTGACTATTTTTCCTACATCCCTTCTGCTCTTCAGCAACAATATTATTTTTAGACAAATGCGTATAAGTGATGTCACTTATACAAGATGTAAGAATTTTGAAAATTGTTTGTAGGCATGTTATTGGCCGGTACTTAGCAGGGTTTTGAGTGTCACTATCTTTAGGTAACATATAAGTTACTCCATGTGTAATATAATCTGGCATTGTGTCTGGTGATTGTATGAATTTGTTAAGGTGTGCATGTATGTGTGAGTGAATAGAAGTAAATTTTTTATACCAATAATTATGTATTTTGTCAGTTCCAGTTGATTTCCAGTTGTGTGAACGTTTGAGAGCTTGTATAAATGTTTCGACAGGTATCATTTCAAACTCCATTGTAGGTATGTTTGAAGTAATTTCACTAACAGACTGAATCCAACTAGCTTCGATATTATGTTGAACGGGGTTTTCCCAAATGTTGGCCCAATATTGTCTTAGAATTTCTGTTGCTACTGATCCTTGGTTTTGTGTACTTGGGGGATTTTTTGTCTTTAGGTTTCGGTAGAAGAGTTTCTCGTTATTTGAAAATTGTATATTCTGAGACTTTCGTTCCGTGCATGTCATATATCTCTTGAGTCTTTTAGCCGCTGCATTTAATTTTTGTTTTACAGTATCGAGGAAATCTTCAAAGTCTGTATTTTGCTTTTCATATTGTGCATGTACCTGATACCTAATTTTTATTGAGTCTACTGATAATATAATTCTTTTGCTTCTATTGCATCGTTTATATTCAAGTAAATGTGCAATATCTAATCTATATTTTATTATTCTATTTTCAAGTCTTATTTGCCACTGTGGTTTATAATTTTCTCTGGCACGTGTACTATCAAATCCTAATTTTGCGCCATTACACAGACATGCTGTATATGTTGCTGAGTAAACTATAGTTTGGAAAGTATTGAAATCCTGATCTACAGTGAGGTGTTTTGGAATAATGTGTTTGTCAATATATTCTACTATATAAGCAAACTTTTTTGAGGATTTTTGTGTAGGTAAATAAGGTCTTGACACAGGATCAGTATTTCTAAACGATACCAAAGTGTCTTGGAATTGTTGAACAATGTTATTATAACCTATGGGTTCGGTTGTAGCTCTGGTACCAACGTCTTCTATACTCATCTGACTAAGGCTATTGCGAGTCTGTGATGAGACATTCATCACTTGTTCATCACTTAAAAACATTTGTTGGTTGTCAGTGTTTTGTCGTAAACAATCATGACGTGTGTTTTCTGAACTTTCTGCGTATGTATGAGACGTGTGAATTTGGATTTGTACTTCGGATTTTATCTGATTTATTCTTTCCGTAGATATCTTATTATTATTTACTATTACCCTACGTTGATCAGATATTCTTTGTTCGGAAAGGTGAGATAGATGCGGGTATATTTCAATGAATTTATCACGCAACTTCTTTCGGTGAGCTGTAAGGTTGGTCTCAAGCTCACTTACTTCAAAATAAATGCGGAGTATTGTTTCGTTCATGTCATTAGACCAACTCATTCTTCCTGACTGCTGTATTGTAGACTGGTGTGGCAGATCATGGTGTTGTATTGTCGCCTACCTCATTCCTGATCTCGTTTAGTGCAGATAAAGAAAGCAATCTGTTGTTGATTATGGCCCTACGCTGGTCACCTACTCGTTGTTTTGAGACATCCATATCAGGATATTTTTCAATGAAAGCGCGATGTAGTAAGTCTGTGTAGCCTCGCATATTTTTTTCAAGTTTTGTAAGAATGAGATATGTGCGGTATATGAACATGTTCATTTCTACAGTCCATTTTCTTCTCGCACTTTTTGGGCATGTAGTGGGTCCTGAGTGTATAGCTATTGCCTCTCGGACAACACTTACTGCCTCTAACTCCGATGATATCGAAGGGAGTGATGGGGTTGACATCATTGAGCGAAGATTATAACGTGTTTGAATTGTATTATATGTGGAGTTAGGGGATGAGAGAAGGTCGCTTACAGGCGACGAAAAATTCCTATCGATTAGCGAATCAAAGTCCGTATTTGTTGCTGGAGTCGTTTGTAAAGATACCGATAAAGCTAGAGAATGCGATACGTTGCCCTCCCCAGAATACGAAGGGCTGCCCGAACTAGTCTCGGGGCGGGATTCTCCATTTCTGGTACCCGCCTGGGGTACTCTACTTCTTGTACGTACCATTCTCATATTGCTCAATAGCCTTGGCCTTGTTGGCTGCGTAAGTTATAATTATACGCATGTCCGTCCCCTACGTGGCCAGATGGTCGGCACGGACGTAATGTAGGGCTTTGGGGGACTTATTATTATTATTAAAAATGCCGCGACGCTGTCTGGCGTGCGCTCCCTCCTGATTCGACAAAAGCCCGTTGTAGTACTCCAGTTCCAACGTATTGTGACGTAATTGTGTTATTACGAAATCCGAACATAGTCCAAAGGCCCAAGCTGGTAAGCTGGTGCCACCGCCCACAGGTGACAACAGTACTCTGTGTGGGGCCGGACTTGTGCTTTATACAGCAATAGCCACCTTTGCCTTGGAGTGAAATACTGTTTCGCCCTGTTAAGCACACCAAGCTCCTTTCCTGCCAGTTTGCCCTTGAACTCAAGGTGGCTACCGAATTAATTGTACGTCGCTAGAGATATCGACACCAAGGATCCCAAGCTTCACAGAGATGGTCAGGGCTGCGTTTTAGAATTGTGAAGCCACAGCGAATGGGGTTTTCTTAGCGGTGAACACGCAAACTTGTGTCTTCGAGGGGTTAAATCGGACTAAATTCAGTCGTCCCAATCGGAAACTCTGTTTAGAGTGCATTCGAATTCAGACACAAGTTTTTTTCACGACTTTCCTCTATAAATGGGTCGTGAGATATTGGCACGGCCCGTGTAGGAGGTGTACCCGGTGCTGTCATCCGCATAGCAATGAATGTTTTCTATGGATAACATATCATTGATATGCAGCAAAAACAGCGTCAGGGACAGCACGGAGCCTTCAGCGCCAGCGTTGATGTCCATTGTATCCGAGCAGCTGCCATCGACAACGGCTTTTATGCTTCTGTTAGACAAAAAGCTGGCAATCCATGTGCATAATCCCTCGGGAAGACCGTATGCTGGCAACTACGATAGAAGACTCCGGTGCCAGAGCCGATCAAACGCCTTCGCCATGTCTAGGCTAATAGCCAATTGCTCACCTAGACTCTCAATGGCCAACGCCCATCTGTGTGTGAGATACGCTAAAAGATCACATACTAAGAAGATACTTGGTATATAGTAAGTACCGCCCCACCCTGACCTCTATGTTACCTACTCGCATTTACGTACTAGGTGGTTCCTGCCAATGGAACCATAGCGCCTCGGTCTGATGAGGCGCTACCAGAAGATCCAGTTTCCTAACGGCCGCAAAGACACACTCAACACCGAGTTTGGCGAGTAGTACCGCTCGCTGGATGCTTACCTCCCGGGAGGGAGACGAATCCGCAAGACCGCATAATAGGCGAGGCTCCATAACAGAGGACCTCTGAGAAACCACGCAACAGCGCTGCCTCTAGGTCGGCAGTAGTAGTCGATCGTATCAACCGCCATGGGACGGAGTTAGTAGGTTAAAATTGGGGCTTCCAGATCAAATAAGATCTGGAATCCCGCAATTTTAACTATTCATTCATTCATCCAATTCTACTCATTATGTTAACTATTCATCAACTCATGACCAAATACCGGAGGGTAATAGGTTTGATTCTGTACGATGGAAACCCGCAATTTCACTATTCATTCATTCATTCAATTCTACTCATTATGTTAACTATTCATCAACTCATGACCACACACCGGAGGGTAATAGGTTTGATTCTGTACGAATATTTATAACTTATGATTCATGTTTGGCTGGTTTAGTTTTCTGTGACTATAACAATATATTTGCAATCAGCGTCATGAATAATCATATTGGATCAGGATGTTAGATGTTAAATGAAACAAGATAACATTTATTCATAAAAATTTATTCTCTGTACACCATTTTCTCAGACATATTACATTTTTCAAAGCACACATATTTTTATGATAAATACAGCTATACATCATATTTGTTAACTTATATTTTTCATGTAAACTTAATAAACTAGGACAGCCCTTATCCTCTAAATTATGAACTGTACCTATTGCTTTCCAGCATTTGCCTTAACCATAAACATTTTTCAACACCTTTAGTATATACAGACTTCCCGAGTAAAATATCTTGAAAAATATATTTATGGTTCCAGTACGGTATATGGCCCTCATTCCAGTATATTCCATTATTTCTTTCTATCCAAGCGACTTGTCTTCTTTCGGTTTTCGTTAATTCATAAAACGGATATGGTGATTTTAGTAGAAAAACTTGAATGTGGTTATCACAGAGTATAGCCATTTCTTTTAAAACAAATTCGTTTGTATCCGTTTTAAACCCCTGTATATCTACTATAGCATTCATGATAATTTTCGAACAATATTACTTAACGGCTTATACTCTATGAGTCGATCGTTTATGATGATAACACAATATGTCGTAGTGTTCTCAGGGATATCTTGAGAACTTTCTATCTCTAAACGGACGTCTACCGGTCCTGTTTTCAAGCTTTCGTTTTGTCTTGAACAATCAATTATAAATAACGGAGCCTTTTCTTTAAAACTTAACAAATCAAGCAAGGGATCTTCAGGAATGTTATAATAAGACTGACGGAACTTACTGAACATTTCATATAATATACTGAATTTATTTTCATTGAATTTCAGATTTAAAGATTCGTACGTAGTGTACGTAGTGACGCTACAGTGATCAAATAACGAACAATCTTTAGAACTATTATTTTTTCGATTAGTTTGAAGACCGAATATGACATACCGAGGCTTTTCCAGTTGAGAGGCAGTTTTAACCGACCAAGAATGTTTTGAAGTCCTAGGCAAAAATGGATACTCATATAAATCCCAGTTTCTAAATGCCAATTGTATAGGTTTGTCTTTTTCTAATAATTTGAGTAATGTGAGTGTTTCACGATATGACACCTTTATATGTGGGACACGCCATTGTATTCTTTCAATGTGTATTTGTATACTTTCGACATCATTAACTTTAACACTATTTATATTAGAATTACTTCTATTTAAAATAAGTTCATGCTTACAATTCATTAAAATCTTATTATAATCTTCAGTAAAGCCCATGATTTTATTTAATGGAATAACAACGCTAAAAGAACCATCATTACTTTGAAAACCATTTAGGTTCCAACCCCCATATCGCTGCAACTTTGCTTTGCCCAGAATTCATGGAGACATACGATTTTATTGCTGTGGTTATTCCAGGGTTTTTAACTCGATCTATTTCAACGCCATTTATTTCATATCTTATATCTTGAAACAAAAACATTACTGCATTATTGGTGAACTCCACGGGGGTGTTAAGAGGTTTTTGATCTTTGCCGAATATTGTTGCTCTCCCTTCAATGTATATAGAACTCGCAGATGTATATGTAAATATCTTGTTGGTGTATAGGAATCCGAATCTCGTCATTTTCTTTAAAACTATTATTATATGGATTGTAAGTATGTACTTCAAAACTTTCGATCGAGTTATCGAATTGTGGTGAATCAGTTATCTGTAGTATATTCATAGTTTGAATCCGAGTGTACGAAGAAAATCTCTATTATTTTTAGTGAGCCTCTTAGGTTTTGCAGCACGTCTGCTTAGTTGTGCAACACGGTGAGCAGTAATGTGTTTCACTAAAGTATTAGGTGTTTTATTGAATACAATCATTTTGTTTTCGCAAATGTAGGCGCACTTGAATATTCTCTTTTCCGAAGTCAATGTAATCACTGTGTTCATTAACAATTTTTATGTTTATCGACGATATGGTAGTTTTATTGACAGGAAAGTAAATGATACTTCTCGGCACTTCTATATATCTATGACCTGCAGGCACGTTGGGCACAAATTCGTGTATAACATGAGATGGGACTCCGTTAGTGTACGATCCTTTGATAAGGTCACATTTGTCTCTTATGACGGACGTGGGAAGAATGTTGAATGGATTCTCAGATTCATGCCATTTATTTGCTTCTAATTTAATACTCCCAAAACCTAACAGAGCACCTATACTATTCTCTGTATCAAAATTGACCGTATGAGAACAATATAATAAACATTTTAAAGTATTGTTATTCGGTTTAATCCGTATTTCGCAATCTGTTATATTACTCTGAAGATAGTCAGCTATATCATACAAGTCATAAACACCAGACGGAATTAGTATCCTTTTACCGTTCCCGTAAGCAAATTCGTTATTATTGGTATTTATGTTCGGAACTGAATTGAGAGCTGAGAAACATAATAATCCACATTCATATTTATCTTCTATATTCAAAGGTGGTTGAAAATGTGATTCTTGTAACGAGTTTTTACCTGTAATGGTTATTGTAATAGACATGATTATATACTGAACAATATCTAGCTCTTACATGCTATTTATTTACATTTTTATCATGCCAAAACTTTTGCAAAAATTTTAAACACTTAACACTTTTCGCTGAAGGTTATACAGGTATACGCACCTACTTCGACATACTCCGATGATGCAGTCGAGGTCATGTATGAGGACATTTCCAGAGCCATACATACCTCGAACTCTTATTTCACTGTGGTCATGGGATACTTCAACGCGAAGCTGGGCAAACGAATCGGTGATGAGCTGAAAGTGGGGCAATTTGGAACCGGGGATCGGAACCCCCGAGGCCAGATGTTGGCTGACTTCATCGAGAAGGAGGGTCTCTTTATGATGAATTCCTTCTTCAGGAAGCCGGCACATCGTAAATGGACCTGGGTGAGCCCCGATGGGAAAACTAAAAACGAGATAGACTTCATCCTGTCGACGAGGAGACAAGTATTCAATGATGTCTCTGTGATCAATGCGGTTAAGACCGGGAGCGATCACAGACTGGTCAGAGGCTCATTGAACCTAAATGTCAAACTCGAGAGGTCCCGACTGATGAAGTCTACGCTCCGTCCCATACCGTTCCACCTCCAAAACCCCGAACCCTTTCAACTCGAACTTCAGAACCGATTCGAATGCCTAGCAGACTGTGAAGAAGTGGATACATACCACGACAGGTTCGTGGAAGCTGTCCATACGGCCGGGTCTAACTTCTACAAAACCCGCCGTACAAATGGAACCAAAAAGATCTCCGACCATACCCTACAACTTATGGAAGAAAGGCGGAAAATGATTCTAACATCCTCATGTGATGCTGCCAGATACAGGCAGCTCAACAGACAAATCTCAAAGTCTCTGACTCGCGACACACGCCAATTTAATACTATTAGTATAAAAGAGGCCATCGAGCGGAATAGAGGCTCTAAAGTGTTTGCAAGAGATTTGTCTATTGGGCAAAGCCAACTGACGAAGCTGAAGACTGAGGATGGTAGAATCGTCACGTCAAAACCAGAGTTGCTAGGTGAGATCGAGAAGTTCTACGGACAGTTATACACGACAACGCAACTTCCTGTCAATAGTCATGCCGATCCAAGAGCAAGACTAACCCGACACTACACCCAAGATATCCCGGACGTCAGCCTGTACGAGATTAGAATGGCTCTCAAACAACTAAAAAACAACAAGGCGCCGGGTGATGATGGAGTTACAGCTGAGCTTCTGAAGGCGGGTGGTACACCGATCCTACGGGCCCTTCAGAAGTTATTCAACTCCGTCATACTCGAAGGTCAAACGCCAAAAGCATGGCACAGGAGTGTGGTGGTGCTTTTCTTCAAAAAGGGCGATAAAACCCTATTGAAGAATTACAGACCCATCTCACTGCTGAGCCATGTTTACAAGTTGTTTTCGAGAGTCATTACGAATCGTCTCGCACGAAGGTTTGACGACTTCCAGCCTCCCGAACAAGCCGGATTCCGAGAAGGCTACAGTACCATAGACCACATACATACGCTGCGGCAAGTTATACAGAAGACAGAGGAGTATAACCAGCCATTATGCTTAGCGTTTGTGGACTATGAGAAAGCCTTTGATTCTATCGAAACATGGGCCGTGCTGAGGTCTCTTCAAAGGTGCCAAATTGACTATCGGTATGTCCAGGTATTAAAGTGTTTGTACGAAAACGCCACCATGTCAATCCGACTTCAGGACCAGAACTCGAAACCTATTCAATTGCAGCGAGGCGTGAGACAGGGAGACGTCATATCTCCGAAACTGTTCACCGCTGCATTGGAAGATGTTTTCAAGCTTCTGGACTGGGAAGGCTTTGGCATCAATGTCAATGGCGAGTACATCACCCACCTTAGATTTGCCGACGACGTAGTAGTCATGGCTGAGACCCTTGACGACCTCGGTACAATGCTCGATGGCCTCAGTAGAGTCTCTCAACAAGTGGGTCTGAAAATGAACATGGATAAGACGAAAATCATGTCGAACATCCATGTTGCACCCACTCTAGTTAAGGTTGGAGACTCTGCACTCGAAGTTGTTGAGAACTATATTTACCTAGGACAGACCATCCAACTAGGTAGGTCCAACTTCGAAAAGGAGGTCAATCGTAGAATCCAACTCGGCTGGGCAGCGTTCGGGAAGCTACGTAATATCTTCTCATCCCAAATACCGCAGTGTCTCAAGTCGAAAGTCTTCGACCAGTGTGTGTTGCCAGTGATGACTTACGGAACAGAGACGTGGTCGCTCACTATGGGCCTTATCAGGCGGCTCAAGGTCACCCAAAGAGCAATGGAAAGGGCTATGCTTGGAGTTTCCCTGCGAGATCGAATAAGAAATGCTGAGATCCGCAGGCGAACTAAAGTAGCCGACATAGCCCAAAGAATTGCCAAACTGAAGTGGCAGTGGGCAGGGCACATAGCTCGTAGAACTGACGGCCGATGGGGCAGAAAGGTTCTCGAGTGGCGACCACGAACCGGAAGACGCAGCGTGGGCAGGCCTCCTACACGGTGGACCGACGATCTTGTGCGGGTCGCGGGAAGCCGCTGGATGCGGGCAGCGCAGGACCGGCTATTGTGGAGATCCTTGGGGGAGGCCTTTGTCCAGCAGTGGACGTCTTTCGGCTGATATGATGATGATATGATGGATATTCCTTTCGGAATCCGGATGGAAAATAATAAACCCATTATAGGTAATTCAGCGGTACAGTTCACTAAAACTGAAAATGATTCAAATGGAGATCAAACTATTATAATGAATGTTAATGGACGATTTTATGAATTGACTCCGGGTTTAAAAGAACTTCTCCTTCGCAAAAAGATAGACATATCCGTAATTTCAGAAAAAGATAAACTCGTATATAAAAACATTTTGCAACATACTAATGCACATAAAAGAGATTATCATGCTGATGGACAAATAAAATTAGATAAAAGTATAAAATACCAAAAAATCATAAAACCCTTATTTTTCGATGTTAAGTGTCAGTCAAAGAATGAACTTAAACTAGGAGGCGAATTACCTATATTTAAGAAATATAAATCAAATATAGATCTTGTGTATTGGGATGATCCTAATGAACTCGTTGACAGGTTAAAACTACTAATAGCTTCGAAAAATGCCGGTAATACTAACCAATAATATCAATTATAGAAGAATTAAAGGAAGCTAATATCATAAAGGAATAAAAGGAATTGTTTTCTTAATAAGTCCTTAGTATTCAAACATCACTTAACGATGAACGTAGATAAATTTGGACATCGCCTGAATAAAAAGCCGAAAAATAATGATACAGTGTGTATCAATGATTGCGCTTTGAAAGTATTAAGCGATGGTAACTTAAGCGCAGAAAATAAAATACTAAAAAACGTACACACGCCTGTAA